>OX638412.1:20482841-21682841 GCA_951813805.1 Limnephilus auricula | reverse complement strand
CAACTTTTCAGCGTATGTTGGAGAGGGCGAGGATACGTAAGGAGAAATTAGAATCAAAACTTCCTCCTTCGGATAAGCCTGTCTTGCGAAAACCTTTATCGGAGAATAACCTCATCATATCAAAATCCCCAGTCGCCCTATCACCAGCAAAGAAGTCTGTCGCTGAGAATGAAGCACCGGCTGTCAAGGCACCAGTTTTAAGTCGGAAGTTGACTATTAATTCACCGATGAAACCTCAAACAACGGTCATTTCCGAAGAGACTGATTCCGGTGTCGCCGTGGAAATAAATATTGTTCATCAGAATAACGTACAGGTGGATGTTCAGGTTGAAGAGAGGGAGGTGACACTCTCGCAGTACCTGAAAGAGAAGGAGGAAAAGGCAAAGATGAGTGACAAGTCTACGCACAAAGTAATCAGTAGTAGCGGTGAGTTTGAATCTTTTGCTTACTTAATAATTGATGGTATGTGTAGACGGATCTGTTAGAAGTTAGGTGGTCAATCCTCTGCTAGCTAAGTCCTTCATCTTTGCACAAGCTGCATTTAAGGTAGATTCAGACTGGACGACGTACGTACGCATCGCTACGCCAAACAATGCTTAGCAACCCATACATTTTCTATGAAAATGGCCACAGACATCGCACGTCGCGATGCGTGTGACCAATGTGATTCTAAAACATAAATTTTCATTGAAAATCTATGGTTGCTAAGTAGCCCAGATATTGTTAGACTTAGCGATGCATACGTACGTTGACCCAGTCTGAATCTACCATTACTCTCTATATTGAGGGGAGTAGGAGGAATTAAAATATTGTCAGGTTATTCGTAACATGGGAATGATTTGCCTTTCTTTTTAAGACAACGAAATCATATAACATCATGTATGCCAATCGACTATTTTATTTTCTGTGAAAATAGATTGTGTACGGAAACTGTCAATATGTATTCACGGCTTCATCTGATTCCATCTTTACTACGTGTCTTTGATTTTGCATGCCTACATTTAATACAAGGCAGAAGAGGGGAATCAGATCAATTGGGGAGCTGCCGGGGAATGTCATTTTTTTGTACGGGATCTGTCACTTTGACAGCTGACTGCCTCAGGAGGGGGTTATATAGGGAAAAGGGAAACAACTCTAAAATCGGACTGTCGGTTAATTCTAACTGTTTGTTTAAAATTTTGCAGTTATTTTTATTTGATTTTGATATTTATAATGTTTCCAAATTATTAAGGCGTATTTATTTATACAATTTTACTGAAACATTTAAAATTAACCGACAGTCCGATTTTTAAGTTTTTCACCTTCTCTCTATGTGACCCCCACCCTTCCCCTACCCATCTACCAATCACTCCACCAACCAGTTTCTGATGGTTTCTCCCTTTCTTTACCTTATAATCTTCCTCTGTACTATAATTTAGATGTGTTTATTGTCCTAATAAATCAATGGAAACCGGTCGACATGTATGAATCAAATAAAGTGGTTTTAAACAAATGACTTTTTCATTTGTAAATTTTATCAAGCCACAAAGTCAGATATGATTTTAGATATTCACAGCCAAAAGTATTTTTGTTATTTATTTTTGGGGTGTTATGCCGTGTTCCGCTATCTCCTTCTTTAGCCAACGTTTCGGACAACGTTACAGTGTCAGATGATGGACACTGTAACTCTGTCTGAAACGTTGGCTATAGCAGGAGATAGCGGAACATGGCATAACACCCCAAAAATAAATAACAAAAAAAGCCACAAAGTGTTTGCTTTCTTCGATAAAATCTCTCTGCATCATCTTTCTATCCAAATGTTTGGCACAAACTTTGATAATAATTTGCTTGATCATCCCATTGCAGGCTCCAGTGCAAGCTACTACTCCCTGACGGACGGTTCCTCAGAGTCCTCGTCCGGAGTTAGGGCTGACATCACCTCTGAGGGAAAGAACAAACTCAAGCGGCTGGGGAAACTGTATGCTGGTGAGGAATTACCTTCCACTATTATTTATTTAGTAATAATATAATGTACGCGAGGGTGGTGAAATGCAATACATTCCATATTTCGAAAAAATAATTAGAAAGAGTAACTAACAATGCATAGGTACATAAATCATAAATGGAAAAGTATGAAAAATATTAAACATAAAAATGAATACACACAGCCATTTACGGAGGATATTTGACTGTCTCCCGTCTCTAGAGAGCCATCGGGGGGGCTCCATCCAGGCAATCATGGCGGTGATGATTGCAATATTCGATTGGCGTAGTCTGCGCCATAAGCTTCCCAAGTGCTCTCAATGCGTGCACTCATCCCTCCAGGAACATTTCTTGGTAGGCGGAATAGTTGGCGATAAGCATTATTGTAGATGACTTTTAGCTTGTGTCATTGGGATGCAGTATAATCTACCCACGGTTCCGACGTGTACAGCGATGTGCGGAATGCGTTGAATAGTATTATTTTTATGTTTGGAGTGCAAAACAGAAAACGCTGTAGATTGCACTGATCAACCAAAAACATTTATAATTTAAAACACTGGATCAGTAACCTAGCGACAGCTAATATAACAAAAGAGAACGATCGGAACGCCGTGCTGTTGTGCGCGTCTCCTTGGTTGGTTGTGTTTTATTATCTACAAATTTATCCTTCTGAATAGTTCCTGATAATTAACTTGATTATCAAATGTAAAAATATCATTTAAATAATTTGAAATAATTTAACATTAATAAAAATGTTCTAAAATTAGTAGATTTTCAAAAGGTTTGCGCCTCAGATAATATCACACGTATCTGACTTATGATTTATAGAAAAATGCATAGATGGTACCCCAAATCAGTTTGATAAATTATCGATAATTTTAAATATGTATATTTTAATATGATTTAATTTAATGTTTTTTCGAATTTTTTGCTGATGAATATTTTTTTAAAGTAACCGCCTTATATGCGTTGAATTGTCAATATCTGAAATAATGCCATGACAGCTGAAGAAAATATTCTCATCTCGAAGCAAACAGCGGAATCAAGTTTACAAACATCAAGCAACAAGATAATTACAGATTCAATTACAATGGAATCATCAAGCGGAACTAGTAATGAATCAAACATCCACCATGTCTCTGTCAGATTACCACCATGTTGGAAAGAAAACATATCGCTATGGTTCGTTCAAGCCGAATCTCAATTTTCAAACTCACGTATTAAAGAAGACTTTACAAAATACAATATCATCATCGCAGCACTCGATTCACAAACCTTACAATGTGTTTGTGATATTGTCACGAAGCCACCTGAATCAGACAAATATTTAAAACTGAAAACTGCACTTATCGACAGACTACAAGATTCTGTTGAAAAAAGACTTACACGACTTTTAACGGGCATTCAACTTGAAGATCGAAAGCCCTCCGGACTTCTTCGGTATATGATGGAGCTAGCTGGACCCACATTAGCAGAGAGTGCAATAGTACGTACACTCTGGCTACAGCGTCTACCCCAACATGTCCAGGCAATCCTGTCAGCTCTTCCTGATAACAACACAAACCAACTGGCATTGGCTGCCGACAAAATCACAGATGTTTATACATCAACAGAATGTGGTGCAATGGATCAACATAACAAACCCAGCACATCAAGATCCGAGAAAATAGAAAATTCAATATTACTTCAGCTACAAAAACAAATTTCTGAGCTAACACACGAAGTGTCACAATTGAAAATGTCTAAAAATAACCGTTTTTCAACCTTCCGAGGACGGCAAAATCAGAGCCCTCGTCGAAATAATTCCTATCAGAATTCATCTCAGGAGAATCCTGCTAGAAGACCGAGGTCTGGGTCTCGCGGTCGATCACCTAGAAGAGATCCTGATGGATATTGTTATTTCCACAGACGGTTTGGAGAACATGCATACAAATGCTACGAACCTTGTACTTTTAAAACGAAGAATTCGGAAAACGACAGCGGAACCTCTCAGTAGGGACATGTGAGATTCCGAGTAACACATGTCGTCTCTTCGTATACGATCTGCAAACTCGACAAAAATTCTTGGTGGACACTGGCGCGGACGTTTCAGTAATGCCTAGAAAACCGTCATATAACAAAAATAATATCACTTCCGACAACTGCCCAACTACATTGTATGGAGCCAATGGAAACCCCATCAAGACTTATGGCACGAGAACAGTCGAACTCGACTTTGGACTACGCCGTGCGTTGAAATGGCGTTTCATTATTGCTGACGTATCAAGACCAATTCTAGGTGCAGATTTTATCCACCATTTTAACCTAACGGTAAACTTACGAAAGGCAACAATCACAGATCAATCAACAAAATTAATGATCAAAGGAACAACGTATAAAGGACCTACATCTGGTATCTCTACAATTTCCTCGTCACAGAAATTTCGTGACATCTTGAGCAAATACCCTACATTAATGAGGCCTAATATGAAAATACCGGATACAAAAAAACACTCTGTGACTCACTGCATCGAAACAAAAGGACCACCTGTCACGGAACGTGCCCGCAGACTATCACCAGCCCTATTAGAGGCAGCGAAAAAAGAATTTAAGTATCTGATGGAACAAGGGATTTGCAGGCCATCAAAAAGCAATTGGGCCAGCCCTTTACACATGGTGAAGAAAAGCAACGGAGAGTGGCGTCCTGTTGGCGATTATCGACGATTGAACGCTAAAACAATCCCGGACAAATACCCGATACCTCCACTACAAGATTTTGCACACAAACTTTCAAATGCAAAAATCTTTAGTACCATAGATATGACCAGAGCATATCATCAAATTCCAGTTGAACCAGAAGATGTACAAAAAACAGCCATCATCACACCGTTTGGATTATTCGAGTTTTTAATTTAGAATTTTTTATTATTTTCATATATATGGTTGGGCCACAAAATATTAAGCGACATGTTTGTGTAATGTGCCCTACAAAGCATGGTCAATTTTGCCCTTATATCGTTTAACAACTGGAGGGGAAGTGTGTAGATTGCACTGATCAACCAAAAACATTTATAATTTAAAACACTGGATCAGTAACCTAGCGACAGCTAATATAACAAAAGAGAACGATCGGAACGCCGTGCTGTTGTGCGCGTCTCCTTGGTTGGTTGTGTTTTATTATCTACAAATTTATCCTTCTGAATAGTTCCTGATAATTAACTTGATTATCAAATGTAAAAATATCATTTAAATAAAAAAGTGAATCCAATGATGTTGTATCATTAAAACGCCTTGACAGCATACTGCTCTAATGGATTCGCTCTTCTTTGTCTTTCCATATCCTCGTTATCTTTCAAGTCATCTGTGATATCAGGGGGGCCTTAGGCTATTCCCTTCCGGACTGTGACGTCATGTTATTTTAAAAAACAGACCCCTAATGAAAGTAATTGGTGACCCCTGATCTAGACCCTCTGAATATTTTTTAAAGTAATTATCTATGATATTCAGTTTTGTATTTTTTTCTCGCTTTACCAGCTGTCAACTTTAAAAAAAAGTATAATAATAATAATAATTAAAAATTTAGGCATATTAGATTTGTCAAAGAATTTGTATATAAAAATGCAAAAATCAGTCATTTTAAATACATGTAGAATTACGAAAGATTTTTTAAATATTTATATTGAGGGATCAGTAGGACTTATCGGTCAAATTAGGAATTCCACAGAGCCGAACCCTCTGATATGAAAATATCTGGAGACGGTGAATTATATTCCCATTTAATAGTTTGGTAGATTAACGTGTTGTTCTTGTATTGTTTTGTATTAATTATACTTATATAATACACTTGCATAACGTGGATTTACTAGATGATCATTTATATGGAAAAGTGTATGAAAGGGTTTAGTTTTTCCTATGGGAAAAACTAAACCCGTTCTTGTAAATCTGGTGAATAAAAATAAGCCCTTTATTCTGGACTTCGGTTAGGTACATGAATTTAGACATTTTTTGTTTTTTATAATATGTTTGTTATAATATGTCCCGAAGCTCAGTTTGCCTCTTGGCATAGGCCTCCTCTAACATTTTCCATTGGGACCTGTCACGCGCTACTCTTCTCCACTGATGTCCAGCCGTGAGTTTTAGGTCGTCTTCCCATCTTATGTGTTGACGTCCTCTACTTCTCTTGCCATCTCTGGGATACCAGTCAGTGACATTTTTGCACCATTTCTCTTGTGGATCGCGGATCATGTGACCTGTCCATCTCCACTTTTGTTGGTCTATTCGGGTAACTATATCGGCATATAGTTACCCGAATAGACCAATGTAATTAATTCTTAGAAAACACCTTTGAATTGTTGGTTTTCATGTAGGATGTATATTCAGGTTTATGTAGAAACAATAAAATCAGTTCATATTCGTGTAAATATATATATTTTTTGATATTTGTTTGCCGAATGGGAGAATTTTTTTTTTCCGCTAAAGTTAGCTTTTCTGGCAAAACTTGTAATGATATTATTATGTAATATGTGTATGAATAATAAGAAACATTATCTGATAAACAGAAAACAATTGCAAAAAAAGCAATATCTTTGCTTTTATACGGATATTTGACAAAAAGTCAGGATGGTAATTTCCCGCGATTTTTCCAAATACGCCTGGCTCGTGACAGGTTAAACTTAAAACTAACTTAAAAATTTATACAAGTACAGAATTGATTAGATGTTTTTATGTGGGAATAGTGGAAGGGATGATTTTGTGGGAGGTGGAGAATAGTGGGAGGAGTCAACATGGCATGGGAATATTGTCAAAAGGGGTGATAGATAGGGTGCTATTATTTTGTTAACTAAATAAATTTTTATTTAATTTTTTTTTCTTTATTTCTAAGGTTTCTAAAGCGCACAAATTACAGTATTTATTTATATTCGAATGTTTAAACTTAGTTTTTTCTTTACGCTATCAATGACTTTAATTTTCCTTCTGTCCAGCCATACTGAGGGTGTTTGCATGAGTTCGTTTTTACATTTGAAAACCATAACATCATTTTGAATGGTGGATTTTTTTTTACGTTAGCTCCACACAGGAGGCCCTGAGGAAAAAAATTCCCTCAGGGCCTATGTCATCTTTGGGGATGCTGTGTGGAGGGTCTTTTAAGGGAAAATAAGGAGTGGAAGTTCTGGAAAGGAAAAAGGTAAGAGGGACGGTTAGGAATCTGGGGGTCAATGTGTCTAGGAGTGACGAATATATGAATCCATCCCTCCTACTGCGATGCAAGGTGATGGGTCAAATGAGTCCGGCTGGAGAGGTCTAAATTATGTCTCCCTCAACCAGTCTCTCCCGATCCGGCTCGCCAAGCAATAGGTGGGCAAACGCATTCACCGTCAAGAATGAAACCCTGCTAAGTCACCAAACGTAGCGAACCACTTGTGGTGACCTATGGCAGGGGTGTTGGTTATCCAATAAATGGCTCCCGGGGCGGCGGTACCCATATCCGCCTCCCAAATTGAAAAATTTGGATTGATCTAATTATGGATTTTGCAATGCTTTTGAATGTGTTTGGTCATTAGTACATTTTAGTACTATAGCATTTGTAAAAGCATTATTTCTGCCATTTTAATGAGACTTCATAAAAATATGACCCCAGTTCTTATCTGTTGTTTAATGTTGGCCACCTTCTGTGTTTATGTTGGTTTCACATACCCAATGACTACCATAAAGTTACTGGGCCGAACCTACACCATTTTGCCCAATGCAGAATGTATAATAATTATTGATCCCCCATGAAAACTATTTTTAAAGTCTTAACTTGTTGAAGGCCAGCATACAAAAAATATATTTTTTCAATATGACGTAAAATATTTGACAGTTCTCACCTTTCTTACGAATTCAATTATTATAACATTTCTTTTGTGATATATTACAAAAATTACATCAAAATAATGTAGATAAAACGAACTTCCTAATAATCACTCAAATCTCTTCCCACAATGGATTTATATAAAAAACAATGAATAAATATAGAATTAAATTAAAACAATTGATGATTTCTTCGTTTCTTCGGTTTTGAAACATGTAGGTAATTGTGATTATATTAGTGGTTTAAACAAAGTTATTTGTTTTAATTTAATTCAAAATGACGCCACAAAGTGATTTTGCGAAGTTTGAAGAAATAAATATAGACTTCAAATGTGGCAGCTATCATATTATCAAGCGGCAGCCATTTTGTCCGCCATCTTTGGTGCCCGGCGTGCCTTTAGCAATTAATATGAATTATTCGGAGTGGTTAAATGCTATCCAGTAATTCGTAATGTCAAGAACGAGAATGGCCCAAGCGATTCTGACCTTGTTCTTCATACATTTTCTTTATACATAAGGGACAAAATCGCTTCAAACATCCGGACCCGCCGGGGGGACTTCGGCCTATAAGAGGTTAAACATGCTTTTAACAACTAATCGTTGAGAATTTTTAAAATCTTTGAATCTGAGATTAAATAATGATATCCATAATAATAATTTTATTTATTGGAATAACTAATAAACCAAGGGTGGCCAACCCGCAGCCCGCGGGCCGCATGCGGCTCGCTGGGCCTCTACTTGTGGCCCGCGTAGCATATGATGTCTTTTAGTGTATATAAAACCAACAAAAGAACATTTCATAGTGCGTAGTTCGTATCATATAAATATCATATATGGGGAAGTATCTCAGTACATAAATTGAATTATTTTTTCGTGGAATTTAAAACCAAGTAATTATGCTTGATATGCAATAATTCTGTTTCTGACTTGAAAGAGTATAATATTAAACGACATTACGAGGCTAAACATGCAAATAAATTTGAAAGTACGAAGGGCAATTTTGACAAGACCAAGTAAATGATTAAAAAGAAAACATTCTGCACAACGTCGGATATTTACTAGAGCGGCTCAAGAGTCAGCAAGCTATGTAAAAGTTAGCTATGCAGTAGCCATGATACAAGTAAAAAAATCGAAGCCATATTTAGATTGTGAAATGGTTTAATAATGTTTGGAGAGTGTCGTTGAAATTCTGTGCCCAGAAAAAAAAGGATTTCTCAAAAGTAAGCCTGTCTCGTCAAACTATTACTAGGCGTGTCGACGACTTGGAAACCATATTGAAGATAATTTGAAAAATCGAGCATCCAAGTTCATATTTTATGCTCTAGCATTGGATGAAAGCACATAACCAACAGATACCGCCCAAGTGGCTATTTTTAAAAGGTGTGTTGATGTCCATCTTAACAAAATAGAAGAATTAGTGGCACTGTATTCACATAAAGATACTACTTGCTCACGAGATTTGTTAGGAGCTGTTACAAAGACATTGAATCGCTTTTCGTTACAACTGAACAACCTATCTTAACAACAGATGGTGCTTCAGCATTGGTTGGGAAACACGAAGGTTTGGTCAAATTGATTGAAAATGAGGCCTGCAAAGTTGGTAATAAGTCGAAAGTGTTGAATCAGCGTCAGTTCCAAGAGTTTCTCAAGTCTTTGGATTCACAGTATAGTGACTTACATAATTTTATGTAGAAATAAGATGGCTGACCCGTGCCAAAATGTTGAAAAGAGTGTTTGATTTGAAGGAAGAAATGCATCATTTTTTTGAAAGCAAGTCAAAAAGTATCCCAGAATTTGAAGACAAGGAGTGGGTTAGTGACTTTGCATTTCTGGTTGATAAGGATACATATGTTGTTAATACTAGTCTACAAGGGAAAGATCAACTAATTAATAATATGTATGATCTTATTTCCGCATTCCAAATGAAACTAGGGCTTCGGGAACAACAGTTAAGGACAAAAATCTTCACTCACTTTCCTGCACTGTTATTGCAGCCAGACGACACATAAATGGCGGCGGATAAATACGCTTCGTTGATATCCGACTTGAACGTGGAATTTGAAAACTGACTTCAAGATTTTAAAATACGAGTGCATCGTGTGTTTTTTGCTGCAATTTTACAAATGGAACATTGTGAAATGTGTTGTGATGCACAGTTAAAGGAGAAATTCAATCACGTTGGTTTGGAAGAGTTTTAAAAAACATATTTTGACAAGGAGAAATATCCCGCATTTCGCTATTTGGAAACAACACGTATGAACAGCTTTGTAGTGGAATGAAACACATTAAATCTCAAATGAGAACACAAATCACTAATGAGCACTTGGAAAACTGTTTGCGTGTAACAACAACATCAATCGTTAACAAAATTGATGCACTTAGTTCTGACAAACAAAATCAGACATCTCACTAAAATTTATTATATTTTGTTAATTTTTTATTATTATTTTTGGTATTGCCTGACATTAATAAATATGTTTGATTCTCATTTTTGTTATATCTTTTTAAAAAAACAATATATTTCTTGTTTGCTTGGAATAATAAAAGAAATTTTGTTGTACGGCCCGGTAGGAAATCTCATTTTTAAAATTTGGCCACCCTGCTGAAAAGGTTGGCCACCCATGTTATAAACCTCTTTGTAATATTAATTTAATCAATTAAAAAGATAGTGAAAGAAATGGCCTCCGTGGTCGAGGGGTAAGGCTCTCGACTAGCAATCCGAAGGTCATGGTTTTAAATCCTGGAGTGCGCACGTAAATTTTATTTGATTAATTTGCATTATTTTGCAATTATTAATATAAAATTTATATTTAAATTTATAATTGTATATTTGAAGATACTCCCAGTAACATTGCTTGAAATTGCTTTAACCGTATTTGGTGACCAAATCTAAACAGCCAGGTACTTCCCACCTTCAACTTCCCCACCTCCTTCCTCTTCCCACTATCTCACCCTCACAACGTACCCCAGTTGCGGATGCCTTAGTCTCATTGGCTCCAGATGGACGGAGACGATTGGGACTCTTGTGCACTATTCCCTTTAGAAGAAGATAATATTAACAAATCTCAATGAAAAGACACTGAAAATAAAAGGCGACGGTAGCAACTGGAAATCGAACCCAGAACCTCTGTTTTACTGGGACAACACTCAACAATTGAGCTACCTTTTTATTTTCTGCATTTTTCAATTTCATTGAAATTTGTTATATTATTATCATCTTCAGTGATTTAACAATAATAATAACAGATTACATCGGTGAGTGGTCCAAAGTGTCAGGTTTCCTTTGCGGCGTCGAGGGTTCAGTCAAGTCCTCCATCACCGCACAAGCAATATTTTACCACTGTAAAACTAATAGGTTATTCAAAGGATGTAAATGAAAAGTTGATATTTGAAGAATGTAGGTTTATTGTTCACTATAATACACGCGTAGGTAAAAGAAAAGGTTTTTGAAACACGAGGTTAGTATGGAAGGAAACTATGATTTATCTATCACGATGTTAACAGGCAGATTTTCAAAAGCAGAATGTCGTTGAAACTAATTAAATGTATGTCGCAAGTATGTGTCACTGCGCAGGTGTTCTCAGCCATTAATACTTGCCCGTATTAAAAATCGTAGTTCCTACATATATAAGACCAAAAATTAATTTTTCCAGATGACGGGTCCCTTTCCTCTCCAGTCAATAGTCGCACTGAGCTGAATTTTGGTGCGGAGGACCACCTCCCCCCATCGCGGGGCACTAGTGGATCCCGGGGGCCCCGGCAGGAGTCCAGCAGCGAAGCCGAGGAGCCCCGCAGGAACCTGAGGAACCGACACGCCACCAGCAGATTTGCGGCGCTCGCCAATACTATCAACAGCTTTGAGGATGACATGCGGCATTTCGATTTTGTAAGTATACCAAGATTTAGATACCTCGGCAGCATTCTCACGGAGACTCTTGACCCAGATGTTTTTTTAATTTGTTAATATTAATTCCGTACAGGAGGCCCTGAGGAAAATAATTTCCCTCGGGGCCTATGTCATCTTTGAAGATGCTGCGTGGAGGGACTTTTTGAGGAGAGGAAGAAGTGAACATGGGTCTTGAAGAGACCCATGTTGTAGGAAGGAAGAAACACAGAGGCCGGCAAATCGTTCCACAGCCGAGCTGTTGAATCCAAAAACGAGTCGTAAAAACAACCAGTTCTCGTGTGACAAATGTCAACCGTGTTCATATGTTGGGCGAGCGTTTGGGGCATGTTTCTTGACTATGCACCGGTGCCGAGGGGATCAATGATGCTAGTTCCTCGGAGCATCTTCCATTGAAATACAGGTAGAACAAAGATAGCATTCCCACCCGACGCCTGTGCTCTAAAGATTGCAATCCGTTTGTTAAGACGGGAGAATCTATCAAACGGACCGCCCGTTTCTGCACAGAGTCGAGGGTGTTTTTCAGATACTTTGGGGCTCCAGACCAGAGGTGGCTGCCAAATTCAACCGTGGGGCGCACTTGCGATTTGTACAGGGTTAGCAGTTGTGTACTATTAAAGTATCATTGTACAGTACGCCCAGTTTCTGAGAGGCTAACTTAACTCTGGCTTCGATGGAGCCCCCATATGGTCACTTAGAGTTACACCGAGCATATCAATGGAGGATCTGTTTGGAAGAATGTTACCATTGAAGGAGACTAGATTGTCATTTCGATCCCTTTTAGACGTAATCAGACATGATTGGCTCTTTGAAACATTGAATTCGACGAGATTATTCTTACCCTAAGAGAAAACACTCTCGAGGTAAGCGTCCATTCTTTGCTTCAAAGCCTTCCGAGACATTGGAATTAGATGTAGAGGTTAAGTGCAGAATTGAAGCAGCAAGAACTGCATTCAGTAAAATGAAATCCCTCTTCTGCAATGATGAATGATGATGATCAATTTAAAACTAAGGCAGATAATATTAAAATGTTATGTGTGGTCGGTCTTGCTGTATGGATGTGAGACATGGACTTACAAGCAGTGGCGGCCAGCTCTAAAGAGCGCTAGTGCGACGCACTCCCAGAATTTCTGCCAATCCAAAAATTCCCTAGCGCCGAATAATATACCTATTTCCGACACGCCTCGTCACAAATCACAATACACACTTCGCTAATGCATACATAATATGTCAATATAACTGTGTGCGTATCGAAGCAGATCGTTGTGTGCCTATATTCCGAGCGCTGGATCGTTTTTAAAATCGCTCCAAACAGTTATGAAAATCCCTTCGTAATTATCTGACAAGTTCAAACCGTTGCCACGGTGGGTAAGTATAATATGGGTAATATCCTTAACAAATCTTACGTGTACGAGATCGGCGATCTGAAAATTTCCACCACATCAAAAGGAACGGTTTGTTCACCAGCAGATGAGAATGAGACGCGTTTGTGTAATATTATTTTCGATATTGTGTATTTAATTTAACATCTACTCTTTCATTTAATGTTCCGCTTAGCATAATTAACAAAAACAATGTAGACATGTTGTGACTGGTAGACTATTGTGATTCGTTTCTTGGATGAGTAAGGAAGATTTAAAAATGCGGTGAACTTTGAAAAACGGTTAGATATTAAACATTGTGATCAATATCTATTTTACAACTCTTTTATAGTAAGTAATAAATTATCGGATGCTTTTTCATGTGTTAAATTGTTAAAAATCGTGTGTCCAATCCCTATGACTCCGAGGAAAGTTGTTTCGGTGTTTTTCAACTTTAAAAAGAATATAATTATTCTTGAGAAACACAATTAGCCAAGATAGACTCAATGCATTGTCAGTGCTAAGCATTAAATAACGCCTAAATCTATACCGGATTTTAACTCCAGGCTCATTGATGTCTTTACCACTCAGAGACAACGGAGAATGGACCTAATATACTATAGGTGGGATATTTTCATAATTAAATTTATTTCAAAGGAGAAAGGAGTGTAAGGAGAATATATGACGCAAGGTTGAATGGTATAAGAACATAGTAGGGAACATCCGAGGCAGACATCAGACACTTGAGTCGGGCCATGTCAAGAGTCAGAAAAATAGAAGAGTATGTATGAATGTGAATGAGGCAAAGAGTGTGTGCCAAGACCGAGTTGTTTGGCGGCCCGTTCTCTCTGCCCATCCCTGCGGAAAACGCCGTGATAGTTAGTTGGTTTAAATTTATTTTAATTAGAGTAGGTACATGTATAAGATTTTCAGCGCACCGCCGATTTTTGTGAGCACCAGCCGCCACTGCTTACAAGTAAAGTACAAAAAAAGTAAATACCTTGAACAGGTTAGAGAGCTTTGAAATGTGGCTTTTCAGGTGAATGCTCAAAAGTCCCATGGACCAACATGATCCACCAACACAGAAATTCTCAGGCGGGCTAGAGCATACCAAAAATAATAACAGACCTGTATTGGACGCTCACGCCAGTAGCATTGACTATAAAAATGCCGGCTTCCTCTTCAGGGTACCTTGGGTAAGGCTTTACAAAATGAAACACAGACTTCACGAATGTCACAGGACAACTAACTGCTTTCGCCAGTTACATCTCTATTTATTAGCCTAAAAAGTATACAATGCTACACTTGTTAATAGGTTAATTATTTCTCATCCAAAAAGGAATGCATAGGATTCTGGATTAAACAATACATGCATTATAGATACGTTTTTTAGATTTTCACGGCCAAAAGCATTTTCGTTGTTTGTTTTTGGGCTGTCCGAAACGTCGGCTAAAGAAGGAGGTAGCGCAACACGGCATAACACCCCAAAAACAAACAAAAAAAAACAAAAATCAAATAAACCTGCATTATAGTCTGCAAATTTAACTGATAAGATCCCACGGTTTTTCGTGAGAGTAATTCAACCTTGCAAAAGCAATATGACACGTGTACAGTCATAAAAATCTTATCAATAAGATTCATTGTAGAAATGGGCGACGGTACATCCATATGCTGTCCAATACAAGACCTAAGATGACCCTGAGGAACACCATAAACAGCGGTTGTCAACCTTTTGGAGCCTGTGTACCCCTTTACTCTTACTACAAATTTATTGTACCCCGTACTCTCTATCTATCTTGTGTACATGTGTAATGAATGACAATTTTTTTCAATTTAATTTGTAATTTTTATAATTCTCTCATTATTACATGAATTTAATATTTATAGGTATGCAAAATTTAACCAATTTTGTTTCAAGCCTTTTTATTTCTACGAAAAAAAAATCATATTCTCCATACACAACTCCAAACTCTCAAAAAATTTTGTAGAAAATTAGTTTCTCAAGTATCAGTAGTTAAAATAAAAGCCCGATTTCCTTTTACATCCTGTATAATCAATACAATGTTAATATGTTAAAGTGACCCTTGAGCTTGCTTTGCAGAGCAAAATTTTACAAATTTTGGCTCAATTTCACATAGTTACGGCCGCTGTTTCTAACTTTTAAATCGATTCATCTGAGGCTGCGATCAGCCAAGCATTTTGTAGGGTAGCGCTCGATTTATGTTGTCCCCAAACATCTTATGTTATCTGGCCTCGCCCACTTTCATAGACAATAAAATGACATCAAAGTAAGAACTTTCGAAGTTAAATTAATACTATAGAATTAATTGTTGGATTTATTATTAATACACGTAATTTATTTAAAATATTTTTATCCATAAACTGACATTTTATATTTTTTAAACAAACGTATATAAAATAAAGTGTCAGCTTGACCGTAGGTACTGGACTTGACACTTGGCTTGGCGAATATTCGAAAACGACATAGTTCTTCGCATAAATTAACCGTTTTTCGTCTCTGCTCCGCACGCATCCGAACTTCTCAATCCATATTACATAAATTGATAATTGATAAAACGCAATACAACAGAAGTGAAATGAGCGCGAAACTGTGTCTTCTGTCAAAGTGATATTTCATCGACCATACATTGTGTTCGCGGTATTTTTTCTACTCTGGTGACACTTTTAAGAACTAGTCCAAAACTGAGGCGGCCGGAACGAGTTTAATCCACTAGTAAGATAAATAGGTAGGTTAAGATAAATGCTTAAGCGATACTTGTGTGTTGGAAAAAGCGTAGTTGTGCACTAATCAAATACTAAGGCAAAATTTTGGCTTAGTATTTGTTTAGTAGGATTGGGAAGAGCGGCCGTTAGAGCTTCAAGTCTGGTTCAGCATTCAGCCTGCCAAACCACCGAAATTTGAATATGTTGAGGTGAGTTTTAAATCTACATTCGTGTCACAATATTGCGTACATCCAAATTGTTCTTCGCGTACCACAAGGGGTACGCGTACCACAGGTTGAAAACCGCTGCTATAATGGGTTGAAATTTTTTCACTTGATTCATATTTAATTCTAAAGGCTTGCTCATACTGAGAAAGTAATTTAATAGAGTAGCGAGTAACTCGCCGCTTACCAGAATGCTACTACTCACAATCGTAATAAAACTAATACGCGTCGTATTACGACGTAAAAGTGAAAAACTTGGCTTATTATCACTGCGTGTGCATGGTTAAAACGGCTTTATTATTTATTTATTATTTATTATTTTATTTATTTATTGAATCTATATAATAAGGTTTACATTTTTTTTTTGGCCTTGCCTGTCTCACTAGGAACTCCTGTGTCGAGACAGACTAGTTTACAAATATTTTCTAATTATAATATGAAGTACATTTTTCAATAAAGCAAAAATATTTGACAAAATTTTCAGGTTGGTAGGTAGTGGTAACAATAATGAGATATACGATTATATTTGGGTGAGGTGACTAATTATTGCACGACCTTTTTCGATGATCCATTGTTTGATCAGGATTTTGTATTTTTTAATATTATTCGATTGTCTTGTTTTGTCAGGTAGGTTATTGTATATTTTAGACGCAATGTATTTGAAATTTCTTTGACCAAATGTTGTGTTATTTCAACCAGGTTTAAGGCCAACTTTACAAAACCAAGGATGACTCGGCGGATACCGCTATTACGAGTAAGGGGGAATGTGTTCGGGCATGTTTGGTTACTAAAATACTAAACTACTAGCCTAGACGGTCGGCGTAGTCCAGCGGTTTCGAACCGAACGTGCGCAAATAAATTTTATTTAATTGATTTGTGTTATTTCAAAATTAATTATTTAAAAATATATATAGTGTATTTGCGGCACGTTCCAGAGTGGAAGATACTCTTAGTATCGCCCTGGTGTAAGACCACCATTCAGAATTGAAATGTTGCTAAAAATGGCTTTAGCCGTGTTTAGTGACTAGATCTGAATAACCAGGTACTTCCCCACCTTCATTTTCCTCGTCTCCTTCCCTTCCCCACTTACCTTCAGCCTCATAACATACCCCAATTGGGGATGCCATAGTCTCACTGGCTCCAGACGAGAGCAGTTGGGACTCTTGTGAGGTATTCACTATAAAAAATTTAAAAAAGTCTGTACGGGCTATAACTGTCTGTGATCTAGCTGACATGTAGCTGTTGATAGGATTTAGTATGAATGTAGCAAGGAGTGTGTGCCAACACAGAATTGTGTGGTATTCTATCCTCTCAGCTTACCCTTGCAGCGAAGATGCGTGATGGTTTGTTAGTTAAGTTTAATTGATAAAACTTGTGGTTTGACGTTACGACGAATGCTCACCATAGACAATAGAAAAAAAGGAGACGGGCCTTGAAACAATATTACATAGTAAATTAAACAGCAACCTTTGTTTCTACCTACAAATTAACTTTCATTGTATAGCCACTTTTATAGGTAAGCTTCCATGCTGAATATCCCTATTGTATCTATTATCTATTAGGTGTTTGTTTAATTTTGTTTTGGATTTTACTAAAACACCTAACCACTAACCGAACACACTAAAAGTTCTCTCTTTTTTCTTGCTTCTGGTGAAATTAATCAAACAATTTCAAACCTCTTTCTTGAATATATATATACTGAATTTAATTGGATTTCTCAATCTCAGGTACATCTGTCAATTGAATTTGGGAGCTACCTCTGGGCTGGAGCCCCTGATAAACCTACTAGATTCTGGGCAAAGGAGGGTGGTCCATCTGATTGAGAATCCATTGTTAACATTCCGATTGCCATCTCTAATGATGCAATGTAGGCATGCTGAATCTGTTCTATAGGTATTATAATGGTGCCTGCTGTAAGGAGCTAGCAGCATTGATCCCCGGTGCACTTGCGTGAAACTTGACAGACACAAGCAGAACACCTGTTCACAGTAATGTTGGCTGCACGAGAACGAGTTGTTTCTTTGACTCGTTTTTGTGTAAGTTTGCTCATATATGGAACGAGCTACCGGCATCTGTTTTTCCTTCTTCATATAATCCGGCCTCTTCAAGAACTGCATTAATAAATCCCTTCCTATAACTCATACCTTTACCCACCTCATAACACTGCCTGACCGGGTGGCGTCATAGTTCCCCTGTCTTTTCATCTGTAAAGACAGAGACGCTGTTGTGAGGCGTCACATAAAAAAAACATTTATATATCTGCTTTTTAAAACACCTCATTAATTTTCCTTTCCTTGTCCACAGAGCACCAAAGACAAGACCTCAAAGACTTCCTCCACCTCAAACGCTTCAACAGCCGCCTCGTCGACCACCGGTTCTGTCAAAAGCCAGAGCCCAAAACCCAAACCCGTTGAGGTTATAAAGCGCGAAAGTCCTCGAACCACCCGTCTGTCCACTGGCAAAAGCACAACACGCCTCTCCACCGGTAAAGGAAGTGCGATCACAACACGCCTATCAACCGGCAAAAGTCTGACACGTCTATCCACTGGCAAAAGTTCCCCACGCCAATCCATCGGTAAAAGTTCTCCACGCCTATCGACCAGCAAAAGCTCTCTCGCTAGCCCCGCTAAAAGCAGTGTTGCCAAACAGGCTTCTCCCATCGTGGATTCCAATACCTATGACAAGAAGAAGACTGGCAACGATGTGAAAGAGCTGAAGAAGGCTTTTCAGGTTCAAGTGGTGGGGACGAGCCCCAAGAAACCCACGGGGATCTCGAGCCTGGCTTCCAAGTGGGACAAGAGCATCTTGGCTGACCTGGTAAGTGACGTATTCATTTCGCCCAGATGAGAAGGTATAATAATTTAAATCGATCAAAAAAAATTTCACGACAGAAATTATTATCATGGCATTTCTTTATAGAAAGTAGCATTGTGTGGATGCCACGTTAGGCAGGTTCAAATACCTAGTAGTTATTGTACATTATTTGTGTAAAAAAGTTTAAGAAATCTCTTTATATTCAAGGACAGTTAGGTTGGTTTAAAAGGGCAGAAAGGAGCTTCAACTTTTCATGAAATAAGCTGTGTGATTAAGTTGGTTTTTAATATTTGAAAGTAAGCAATTTAAAATCATTTTCTTAGCCCTTGTCAGCTTTCAAAAGGTAGAAAGGAACAATGCACATTGAAGGCCCTTCTTTCACAGGGATACAAATGTATTATATGCCCAAGTTGCTCAAGTCAAACCGACTTACTTCGCAAACAACTTGTCGCACACAGTCCGTATGCGTCTAGTTACTGAAATCGTTGCCACCAACCATTATTGAATAATTCTCAAAATGTAAAAACTTTAATGCTTTCTCACTCACAACCAAACAGTTTCTGTAGCTGTAATTTTTATATCCTGTCATTCTTTCTTGGCATTGATCTAAAGCACATCTGACACAAATGACTCCACGTTTAAAGTCTCGATGATGCCAATGGCAACAACTTCGCCCAGCTGGTAGGGGAGACTGGCGTTGCCAACGAGTTTACAAAATGTCAGCAACATTTGCCTGTGTATCTAGTGTGGTCATCAAGATACTTGAGTCAACCGCATGCTTGTGTATCCCTGTGGAAGAAGGACCTTACTGTTAAATGATGATATAGAAGCAACGGACCAACGATTTTTAATTACTCTGGGTACCCTAATTATTAATGCAAAGATATCATCATCATCAATGCGCTACATCCCAAGGCGGGATTTAGCTTCCTCCAAAAATGCTCTCCGCTGGCTGCAGACTCTCTTCTTCATTCCAGTCGTCAGGTCTTCCAGTCCTGCTTCAATCCTCTTCACACAGTCAGTTCACCTATTCTGTCAGTCTGCCTCTGGGTTGCCCCCCTGAGTCATGATTTTCATGTAGTCCTGCCATCTGTCATTCTTTCCACATGACCTACAGAAAATTACAACGGTTTCTTTTAACCGCTTGGACACATAAGCTTGTTTTCACGATAATTCAACGTAGGTAGACATAGGAATGACGTATGGCCCGTACCTGAGTTATTAATTAGATTATGTATAACACAAAAATAATTCCTACTAAGAACACAATATATTATTTAACCTGGAATTAAAATGACGAAAGTTAGTTCCTTCTGCCTTTTCACAAACTTCAACTCTTATTACAAACCTAAGCGGAGTTTTTAGGGATTGAACCTTCACTTAAAAAGAATAAAGTAACCACACAAGACAATATTATGTAAACTAAATTACCAACAATTCCATTAATTTTTTAAGTGTAGAATTTACTTTGTTAGTGAGATTTTATTATGTCATCATAAATAGGCGTTTAGAACATTCGAAATTTTTTTGCATCAGTTTCACTTTCACAGACTTTCGTAGATGTACGTTGTTTTTGCAATCAATTTTGTTGCACGGTTAGGCATTCATTCACTCTTGTGTGATTGAAAAAACAAGCACAAATGAAATGTTATTAAATATCTAGTTACTAAATCAGTGTTTTTTTAAAATAGGTTTTATGTAATTCTCCTCTGGGCTTTTATGCATGCACAATAATTATTTCTGTGGATATCTATTGTTGTTATTTTGTTTCTTTGCCTTTTGTTCATACATGTATTTAATTTGTGTTTTTTTTTTTCAGTAAAATTGTAATAACAATTGCAATATTTTGTTCATGTTACAAAAACTCCTTTGTTTTTGTTTTCGGGTTTACAGTTTTTTTTATATTAACTCAATGATGGTTAATAATATGCTGAATTGATTAAATAATTATATCTTTTTTGTTAGTTTCTTTATTATTTGTTCTTTAAATTGTTTTTATGTGTTTTTTTTTTACTCGTATACCATTCTACAAAGTTTTAGAAAACTATTTTTCGGTTCTTGACTATCTTTACAAATTCTTTGAATAACATGCTTGGATACTAACATCATTAAATCAATTAACATCAAAAAGGGGTATACTAATCTATTTTTTTTTACCCTTTTCGACTTAATATAATATATATTTTACTAACACTGCTTACCTCACTAACAAAGTAAATTATTATTTATTATCTAGAAATGATATGTCTTCTTCATTCCTGGTTATTTTTTTTTCTCTACAATCTAATAATAACATTTTAGGTTGTTATGTTGGCTGCCCTAACTACAATTAAAAAAATATATATTTTAACAATTCAATCAATTTTTTGTACTGTAAAATGGGGTTAAGCAGGACACGGATTCGGGTCGATGAAATAATTTGAAAATATAAATTTTTTACATTCAACTTTTTACGAACATGTTAAGTACATTATTTATCAGTATCTATCGTGTATATTGATCGTCCATTTGATTAATCAGACATCTTTGAAAAATCGAAATTGAGTTGAGTACGCAGTTATATGTTAAAGTGTACCCTCTATCTGGTACAATGCTCAGATAACTTAAACACCTCGAATTCAATTATAATGCAGAAAAACTTGTCAAATTTAATTAAAACAGTAATTAGGGAAGAGGTACTATAGTAATTTAAATAAAAAATACCTAATCATAGTATAAATGTATCGTCTGTAGGAGGGCTACCCACAGTTTTATAATGCCTTCAGAAGGCGAAACAGCTGTCGCACGTAATAATAATAATTACACGGCAGAACTTGTTTAAAAATAAACTGATTTTATAAAATAAATAATAATATTATTTACTTCTATAGTTATATAGTTCTACAAATTAAAATTGATAACTATAAACTAAGAAAACTTGTAGTGAATTAAATTGTGGTACGTTTTCAATTTTGGACCTATTCTAGTTCAATGTAATTTCTGGCTAAATTGACTCTGTAAATACATCGATTACAGTTGATTTGTCAGACATCTCCAGACACTAAGTTTTGAGATAATGAGAAAAAAAAATAATGAGGAAAGCAATATTCGAATGCTCACCATAAATCAAATATTATTTAGACGTGCCTTTGTTTTACATAATATTAAAAATTCTATAAAATAACACTGGGAGGCATAACAGTCCGGTAAATTAGTATAACATTTTAAATATCCAGAAACATCAACATTTTATTTAATTCATTACAAGTTTTTGTGCATTATAATTGATCTTGTGGTGTTTATGAGTAATCTGAGTATTGTACCAGATAGATGGTACACTTTTACACATAACTGCATACTCAACTCTAATTTAGACTTTTTGGAGATGTCTGACCATTGAACTGTACGATCGACATACTAGTTTGATTCCAATTAGAACAAAAATTGACTATAAATTAACTTAACCCAAACAAATGCGTCCAAAAACCTTTAAATTCCATTAGTTTCTGCGTTATTATTTAAAATTCAATTCAAAATAATCTTAATTCAAAGCAAAATAAATTCACAGTGTCCCGTAATTTAATAATAATTATTATTGTGGAATCTCGACGAAACTCGACCGTGTGAAAATCGGATTTACGAAGCCGCCAAGTATAATGAAAAATAATAACTAGGTACACTGTTGTAGTTCGGCACCATTTTTTTTCCACATGGCAATAATTAATAATACGCTTCGCGCCATTCGGTTACTGGCCGTTGCTCCGAACGGCTGTATGTTTCGATTCGAATCGCCAGTTTAAAATTTGAATGTCATAGAATGGAACAAATTATTACAATTTGACAGTTTGTTTTGACCAAAACCCCGGGAAACTTTGTGTATTGTCAATTTCGCCATATTTATTTTCTGATAAAATTTGCAAACATCGTGAATTTGAACTAAATCTCCTCGTTTTTTTTAAAGTGCAGTTGAATTTGTCTTATTTTACGAATGTTTTGACAGATACAAACAAAGATCTGTTCTACTTTAAGTTTTTAGTTAAGTTTTGTGTACATGCAATGGTTTTTGTGAACTCTTTTGTTGCCTGTTGCACATAAACGAAGCATTTTTCTGACGTTGTTTTTGTGTTTAACTTCATCGAATAAACAGTGAATTCCTACTGCAAAATGAGGCAAACAAAGGATGAAGATTTCATCATCTTGGATATCAGTGCTTGTGATAATGTAAGAGTATGTTTTCGTGTTTTATTTTCAGAAATTATCGTACACGTCACGTTTTTATCCTTGGTTTCCTACGAATGACCGCAAAAAATATCATAATATAATATTATTAATCAAGGTTTTTATCTAACCAACGAATACGCACTTCGAAATGACCATGCGTAATATATTTTATATTTACCACATGTTTTGCTATTAGTAAACCATAATCACATATCAGTTTTCCGAAAGAAATAGGTACCTACCTAGTGCATTTGGGTTGTGGACGTCTTCCAAAAGTACCTACCTAAGTTTCTTCTAATAAAATTGATAGTATAAAATATATTTTGATACGCTGGACATCCATTTATTATTACACACAAATTATTTTTTTTAAATAATAAGTAGCATCTATTTTAATCTCCGAAGAAGCAAAATAATGTAAAAAATGGTACCTATTTTGTTCAAGTTATACGGATAATTCATGTCATGTTTTTACGTATGAAAATGGGTAGGTACCTACTATCTAGTCTTTTTCTTTCCAACTAAACCCAAATTAAGAACCCATAAAAGTTTAGTTTTAAATTTAAACCCAAAAAAGTTTTATAAAGTATAATATAGGGCACACTTTTAAGGTACTGTCAGACTACTCTTTAAAGTGACAAGCGGGGCTTGGCCTATTTTAGCATATCGCTCGTCATATATTCGTAATGGGAATGTATGCCCCACGGTATAGGTACTTACATATCTACAATATACAATCGGTCTAGGAAAAATACGGTATTTCTACTTACACAAAATACAACTAAGTTTCCCCGAATAGGTGTGCAAAAAGGTTGTACCACCGGATAAAACCAGTATAAAACATATTTTCATTCAAATGAATCAAGGAAATTTTTTATTTGTCTATATACTGTATATCCTACCAGCGTTTAAGTACAAAAAATCAACACTGTAAATAAATTCTTTTAAACAACCCGTCCTTATTATATTATTAAAGGTATTTTTGAGGTCGATTTTTAGCTTTAAAAGTAGTAAATAATACACAATAAATTATAATTTAAATAATTTTATAATTTCGAAGGGCCAACTGTCGGGTCACGGTCACCGACAAAATTACCTATAGTGCGCATATAGCATAGCGTGGTCCACATGCATTAGAAATTATCTGTTCGCGTTTCGTTTTTTTTTTTAATTTGGGAAATCCCCGTTCGAAAAAAAAATTATTCTAGTTCCTTCTTTAGCCGACTGCAGTTTGTCAACAAGCTATAGTTCATCTTTTAGCCGCCTGCAGAGATGAGTATGTCAATATGTACTGAAAATATTCGGTAATTTCTTTGTTTTTTTCGTGCATAATTTTTTTAGAATAAAAAATAATTCAAATAAAAATTAGGTCACCTATTGTTCTTATTATGAAAAATTGCCTTTTAAAGAGTACCCTTACAGCGCCCTTGAGGTGATTTCTCACAAAAACGGCGCTATACAAATTATCCAATTATTATTATTATTATTATTACCTATAGATACTTTAGCTATGTATGCTGCAACCACAGTCGGACTGAAACGGGTCATATTACAATTAGTTGTTTTAAATAATATATTGTATAGAATTACACGTGAAATTCTACACCTACTAAATATTCCATACAGGTTGACACTTGTGAGCAAGTGTAACCAGACTCCTTGGGTAAACGGCTTTGGCTTATCTTAACTTATCTGTGCAGTCGGGGGCGTCGCAACTGTACCCATAACATATTGTCGATACAAAAGTATCTCTGAAAAGATTAAAACAGATTAGTTAGATTTGTTACTATTTTGGCCGCCTGCACAGTTTACCATTTGTGATAAACGGATAACAACATGGCCGTTTAGTTTGATTGCTGAAAACGGGCCGAGAATCGGCTTACGAGGACCGCTCAAATGTCAAAATGGGTTTTATAACTCATCAAAATTGCTGTGTAGTAAAAATGAATTGATGGAAAAATCGCTGATCGTTGATTTTGTGACGGAAAACAGATTTCCGGAATTCTTTGTTTTTCTATATTGGAAATCCGCTGGATGGACAGCACTTCTTGTTGTAGATACTTAAGGTAGATTCAGACTGGACGACGTACGTACGCATCGCTACTCCAAACAATGCTTAGCAACCCATACATTTTCTATGAAAATGGCCACAGACATCGCACGTCGCGATGCGTGTGGCCAATGTGATTCTAAAACATAAATTTTCATTGAAAATCTATGGTTGCTAAGTAGCCCAGATATTGTTAGGCGTAGCAATGCATACGTACGTCGACCTAGTCTGAATCTACCATTATTTTTGATGCATTTTTAACAATCGCCTAGTGTATATAGACACTCTCAGTGTCGCCCTGGCGAAAGACCACCGTTCAGAATCGAAAACTCGCTTGAAATGGCGTTTAGCCTTGTCTAATGAATGGATCTGAATAGTCAGGTACTTCCGCTTATTACACTTTGATAGATATCTGAAACGGACCTAGAATCGGCGTTTAACGGGAACCTTCCAAATGTCAAAAAACAGAATGGCCATTTGATTATTTGTCACACGTGAATTTATGCTAAACAACTAGGCCCGAATGTTTATTTACAACAACCTAATAAATTTGCGCATGCCGCGATTTAAACCCGCAACCTACAGATTCGTAGCCATGGACTGTGACCACTCAACCACGGAGGCCTTCGTTGTACTGTTTTGCGTATTTAAGATGATACCCGGGTGGTGGAGAAATTTGAAAAATAGATTTTACTAAATTGTTGCTGTCACTGTTGCTCTTTCTCCACCGGATATTGAGCGAAAGGGACAATGCACCTCGGGCTACTAATACCTAACTAAAATCGAGGCTTTGTATTCCCCACTTTTCTCCTCCAAAAGTGGACTGATTTTCATTTTTTTTTTTACCAACTACGTAAGAAAAAACTATTCTATGTCTGTACGTTTTGCTTTTTTTTTAAAAAAAACATTGTCTAGTTTGTATACTGAACGTCTTTTGACGGCGTTTAAACCAGTCAATTTTATTGATTTTTGGAAGGTCATAACTTCTATAAAAAGTAACTTATCAAAAAAAAAAAAACTTACCGACCGCTAGTAGTTGATATCTATTTTATGTAAAAACAATATTTTCTCTAGGGTTAAAATCCAGAGAGATAAATAGGGAATACGTTTGTGTGGAAAAATCACCTCCGGGTATCGCCTTAAACGTTCAATGTTTTTATAAATAAATTGATTGTTATTTGTTTTGTAAGGAAAAGCGAAAACAATATATTATAAAAATATCAACGCACAAAAACAATAATAACACGTGTTTGTAATCGGTACAGAGTAGATACATCCGCATATCACACGAGTATCTCACACTGTTGTAATAATTATAAAAGTATCTATTTTACATTGTATAATTATTGCATAATAGATGTATTATTCAAATATTAACATAAAATAATATTTAATTTATATTCACAAGACTAGTAGATATGCTAGCTAGCAATGTTTAAGATTTCTGATTTGTACTAAACATTCCATAAAAGAGACCTTGGTTATATATATTATTAAGTAATTCTGTGTTTTTATGCTTCAATAGAAATATACGTCATTAGCTTGAACCAACGAAATAAGCATTATAATGATTGAAAAGAATATTCAAATACATCTTCTTTTATTTATATTTATATATTTTTTTAAAATATTAACTCTGCACTTGTATATATTAACACTGTCACCTTTAAGGATGCTGTGTGGAGGGTCTTTTTGAGGAAAGTTAGGCGTGAACCTTAGTCTTGAAGTGACTCACTTAGTAGAAGGGATGAAATACAGAAGCCGGCAAATCATTCCACAGACAAATTGCTGAGCTCAAGAACGAGTCGTAGAAACGAAATCGTATGACAAATCGACCCTTTGGAATAACAAGGTTCCATCTGTCGTTGTATCGTCACGCGATAAAGGGATCTATAGTAAGGGGACATACATTAATTACGTGAGCTGTTTTTTTTTAATTTTAGACCCCCCCCTTGGTGAGATTAAGTGAGATTTGGTGGGACCCCGCCCCCCTCACGTGAGATTTTTTTCTTACTCTCGAAATAAATGTTTTTCATAATTAAATTAAAACAAATAACTTTGTTGGTAAATTGGCGATAAGCCGCCGCATGCCGCTACGCTCTTAGTAGGCATATATTTTAAAAACTAAACTACAAATAAACTTGACTACCACAAGAACCATCAGTTTCAGTCGAAAAAGGCGGAAAAATATGCATTTAAATTTATATTCGTAAAAACTTTTATACACGTAATATTTCTTTAATTCTCCGTTTTGACGCGGACGCCATATTAAATCCTGTCTTATCTTGTCCATAGAAACCACATAAAATTTTTTTTTCGAAAATAACGAACCATAAACAAAAGAAAAATTGTTCTACTTTTTCGTTTTGTACAGAGAGCAGTGCTTGTCTTGATATGTGTTCTAATACATTTTATTATAAAAACAGCTTCAAAATTCTCAATTATTAATTTTTGAATGTCGTCGGAGAACGTCTTATTTAATATACCTAACCAAACCTAAACTAATCTAATAACCTAAACTAAGAACGAAAGTAATAAAGGAACACGCACGCAAGTTTAAGCAAGATATACATCCCAGGTTTGTAGGGCAAGCAGGGTGTCTAACAGGATTGTGTAATTATTTGAATACCTAGAACGAAAAAAAAAAGATACGCACGCGTTTTAAGTAGTTTAGCGGCTACGCTAGGTTTATGTTACAAAAAAGTGCCCCTTTATAGCGCCTGCTCACGGCAAGGCAAGAAAAACATCCCAGTTTTCAAGTAGTTTAGCGGCTACGCTAGGTTTGTGTAACATGGTTTGTGATGCAAAAGAAAGTGCCCCCTTTATAGCGCCTGCTCACGTCAAGGCTAGAAAAACATCCCAGTTTTCAAGTAGTTTAGCGGCTACGCTAGGTTTGTGTAACATGGTTTGTGATACAAGTGAAAGTGCCCCCTTTATAGCGCCTGCTCACGTCAAGGCAAGAAAAACATCCCAGTTTTCAAGTAGTTTGGCGGCTACGCTAGGTTTGTGTAACATGGTTTGTGATACAAGAGAAAGTGCCCCCTTTATAGCACCTGCTCACGTCAAGGCAAGAAAAACATCCCAGTTTTCAAGTAGTTTGGCGGCTACGCTAGGTTTGTGTAACATGGTTTGTGATACAAGAGAAAGTGCCCCCTTTATAGCGCCTGCTCACGTCAAGGCAAGAAAAACATCCCAGTTTTCAAGTAGTTTGGCGGCTACGCTAGGTTTGTGTAACATGGTTTGTGATACAAGAGAAAGGGCCCCCTTTATAGCGCCTGCTCACGTCAAGGCAAGAAAAACATCCCAGTTTTCAAGTAGTTTGGCGGCTACGCTAGGTTTGTGCAACATGGTTTGTGATACAAAAGTGAGTGTATTATTTAAAAAATAATAATTACTAGAAAAAAAGCATGTTTTTTTACGTCATTTTATTTTCAAAACTTCGGTACTTAAATTAGTGTTTATCTAATACGCCCAGATTTCGTGATATCTTCAAAATCTTCTAGCCGGTCGTTATATATAAAAAAAATTATCAGGACTACCAACATACCAAAGTGACAGTGATTACAAATATGGGCAAAATTTCACAAGACGAAGCTAATGTAATTAAGGTGAATCAAAAGAGTTTATTTAAAAAAAGTGTTTCCATCTATACCCAATAATTATTACTTAACCTAACCTAACACAACCTAATTAATAGTACATTGATTTTAATTCGTCCTAAATATACTTAATTATTTATTTATTCAGAAAATTAAAATTTGTATGGTGCAACCCAATCTTTAGTTAGTACCTTCCTCGAGTGATTTCTTGCCATAGAGTAATCTTTTTTTAAATATTTATCGATTGGTACCCTGGAAATTGTTCAGCATTGTTCTATGCAAAATAATGTATTACGAAATGTCAGCCGTAACGAGGAATTACGTACAGTTTTTTTTTAATGAAATGTAAATTTAAATGCATATTTTTCCACCGGTCTCGACTGAAACCGATGTTTTTTGTAGTAACTAAGTTTAAAAGTAGTGTACTTTTCAAAATCTGTGCCTATTAAAAAAGCGGCGGCTTATTGCAAAGTTATGTCATTACTACCCTGACGAAGGAACCATCGGTTTTGAAACATGTAGGTAATTGTGATTATATTAGTGGTTTAAACAAAGTTATTTGTTTTAATTTAATTCAAAATGACGCCACAAAGTGATTTTGCGAAGTTTGAAGAAAAAGTTTTTCATAATAGCCATTTTTTCAGCGGGCAAAGTGGGACACTTCAAAAGAAGTAAAACACTTATTTTTTTTATTCTTTTGAAGTTGACGTAAGATTTTTTATTGACCGCCCCCCCCCCCCCCCCCTCTCGGTAAATTGAGATTTGGTGAGATTTCACTTGACCCCTCCCCCCATTTTTTGCTCATGTAATTAATGTATGCCCCTTAAGCTACTTTAGTTAGAGTTCATTATTGCATGACGTTATCGTAACAGATGGAACCTTGTCATTCCAAAGGGTCGAAATGTCAACTGTGTATGCCTAAAACCTGTCTTTGTTTTTTTTTTTGGTTTATGTTATTTCCCGACTCTATACCTATAGGTAGCCAACTAAATTATTATTTAAAAACATCTTAGAAGAAAAATATACAAATCATTATTTTTGGATTACATTCGTAATAATATGGCTTTCCTCAGGTATCTTATTTAAACGGTATTCCATCTGCTTTGATCCTTTATCGTTCAGTTCCATACCCCCCCTCCACACCATGTCTTCCTCGGGCGTCCCCTACTTCTTTAAATATTCATTTCAGCGTCAAATATTCTTTTCGCACTCCTTTCTTTGTACATCCGCACTAAATGTGCGGCCCTGCATTCTTTCCTGTTCTCAACGTTTTTATCACCACACATACGCCTCAACGATCTCATCTCTACAGCATTCAGTGTGACGTGAAAATGATGGATTAAAGATTGTTATGCAAGTCTCCACGCATTGATACCGTCAGTGCCTTGACCCTCGGTAAAAAATTATCGTTATTAATCAAACGTAATTGAGATAATTCATAATAAATTATAACTTGTATTCACTCAAATACGTTTTCATTATAAATAATAAGAATATAAGCGTGTGTGGGTTGTTCGGTGAATGAAATCTGACTTGTATAATGTTTTATAATGTTTAGGAATCAAACGGTTATTTATGAGATAACTAGCGACTACCCGGCACGCGTTGGAATGCCACTCAATTAAAGAAAGAAAGTAAATTTTGTGTTAAAATGACTAAGTTTCCTCTGGGAACAGATGGAGTGTATAAACTCAGCTGTTTCGGGTGTGACAAGGTCTATGTAGGCCAGACAGAGAGGACGATCTCCAAAAGGATATCAGAACACTTTAGAGTATGTAAACTCGGCCACCCTGACAAATCGCCGAGCATTTGATTGAAACCGGCCATACTATTATTTTGGATTTGTTCCAAGTCCCGGGAAGACCCAAAACTCACAGAGCACGCCTAATTACGGGGGCAATTGAAATTCACCAAAATCCCATTAATATTAATAGAGACGACGGAGCTAAGCTCAATAGTTCTTGGTATCTGGTGATTGACGGCTACACCAAAGCTAAACGCAGAAAAGAAGAATTAATTTTCCAATTTTACCCTCTGCCATCCCCTACCGCTACTATGTCTCCTTTGCAATCCCTTCCGCATCCCCCACTCCTCCGTCGCACCTCCCTCGCGTGTCCTTTCCCATGAGTATAAATGATTTAGATCAAGTTTTTTAAAAATTAATTTTTAAATCCATATCTTTTTGGCCCGTCTGAAATCAATGGCTTGTCTTGTGATCAAGTCGAGCAATCTTACCCCAGGGCTACAAAGACCGCTCTAATCAATATGTGATTTACAATCACTGAAGACAAAAGCCAATAGAAGTGTATGTTGCGGGCGTGTGGGTACATACCTAAGCTTAATTTTTCCTTACTCTAAGTGAAATTGATAAAACATCGAAATTACCTCGCCAGCAGATAATTAATTTCGAGTTGAAATTAATTATCCCACGGGTCTCTATATACAAAATAATATCACCGAGATTTATTTTTGGGAGCCCTGATAATGGACACAGTAATGTTGTCCGAAACGTTGTAAGGTAGCGCAGTACGACCTGATACCACAAATATAAACCTCTAATATCTTTGGCCGTGAAAATATCAAATCTTGTACAAAAAATAGCGTAATCCAATTAATTATGAAATCAAATAATATTCCCTCTTCACATTCAATCTCCAATTGATTCGCTGTTTTGAAATATTGTTTTTTAAAGCAGATGAAAGACAGCTTGTTGTTCGTACACGAGAATCCTAATTTTTAGAAATTCTTCGAAATTTGGGGAAATCCCCAATACATTAGCAACTCTGTCCAAGAGTAAGTAGCAAGGAATTAGAATTAGCCTGCTTAAATTTGAGCGAGGATTTACTTGGTTAGCGAGCTGTGCGAGTTATATCGCACACCCGTAGAAAAGTGTCATAAGTCAAAAATATAATTTTACAAAAGAGCGAAAACAAATTAATGGATGATGAATAATGAGATGAACAAAAAAAGATGCTGGCGACATCTTGCGGAGATGGAGTTATGTAACTTGAATATGGTTTTAATGGGGCATAGATAATCATTTTACTTTCAGAAATAAAATGTAAAATAGAAAGTTTTGACTTACGGCACTTTTCTGTGAGCTATGCGATATAGGTAACGGACCAAAATAGTTGTAACATGTACCTAGGTGACACTTCTAGGTGTTTCCTTTTCAGTGGATTTACGCATAACACGGATAAACCAGGCCCGTCTATCACTCCTCGGAAAGATACGCCCCATCGGAGTAGATAGTTGATTAGCACCATTTTTTAATCCGTTGATGATGAATATACCCGGTTAAACCCGAATTTGTTTAACATCTACATGCTGCCGTTTTTGATTGCAGCTTAATTTTGTACAAAAAAGTTGATGCCATTATTTTTTACGATATTCAGAAAAGTAACTGCGAAATAAATTATTGTGTTTAATTGACGAGATGTCTGTAAATGTGAAAGTACCGTTTCCGTGTATTATTGTAATTCAGTGATCTCATGTATATAATGTATTGAGCGCGACTAATTACAAAGGCAATTGAAATCTACAAAAAAAACAAAAATATAACCAGACACAACCAGAAATATCTCATTTTTAAATCAAATACTAGATTTATAGATTCATTTCTATAAAAAAATATAAATTGATGTCGAAAGATTGTTATTTTATCTAGAAAGTTAGGTTTAAAGTTTTCAAAAAATATGTTAATTTTTATTATTATAAGAATTATTGTTGGTCGTTGGCAGATTTGTTAAATTTTCAAAGAAAAAATGTTGTATTTTACAATACACATTTCAAATCATATAATAAATAAATACAGTAAAATAAATCAATAATTTATCTAGGAAAGCTACCTTTAATTTTTTTTTACAAACTTATTTACAAAGATATAATATCTACTTATGATCAAATAATAGTTACAAAACGTGTAGAGAAAATTTGAGGTAAAAAACAGGTTTTCAATACGAAAATAAACGATTCCCTAAAAAATTAGATATTAAACTGTCATTTTTCGTTTGTGAATTTTGTATAATAGCTAGATTGTTTGAAAAACGAGCTAAGAAGCTAAACCACTTTTTTTAGAGCTGAATTCATCATTTTGTAACTAAATCTGGCTCTAAGGCAGCAGAATTGGCAACACTGATAAATTGCGAAATAACATAAATAATCAAATAAAATTTACTTGAGCAAGTCTTACTCCTCGACCACGAGAAATCACATTGATAATATTCTATGTTCTTGCTGGGTCTGGTATCGTCCAAAATAGCGGCTTACAAAGGGTGTGTACGTGGTTGTGTTGTGACTATGATCACTGTGATTGCCTATCGCTGGATTCTGTATGTATTGTGTAGTCTGGACCACCGGTGTCGACGGAATCTAGCTGACAGCGGAGGGTTTTTTTTTTCTTTATTTGTTACGGTAATAAATGCGATCGAAGCTCGTAATCTCTTCTTGATAATAATGTAAGTAATAAACGATAAGTTAGAAATGTTTTTATTAAAAAAAATGACTGCGGGACCTGTTTCATTTAACATTTCATTAAAAACTTGAAGTTACCTTTAAAGTTATGAACATTTAGCGTCTTTTGTGGCGTAAACAAAAGTATTTTCACTAATATTAGGTAATTATATCATCCATAGTATGGATGTATGAATTCCATACCTTTGCTTTACAAAAATCTGTAATTTTAGCATTAAAGCAAAATGGTTCTGGTGACTTCATATGCCATGTTCCGATCTCGTTTCTACTGCATTCATTCGTTTTTTTTATTAAACTCTGTTGTATTTATCTAAATAAAGACTAATCCTCTATTCAGCGTTAATAACTAATAAAGAACTAGACTAATTGTACTGACAGACATGCTCATTAGTAGCATGCTCTCTTGCTAAATGTAAAGTAAATGCTACCCAGTTAAGTGTCGTGTGTCAGTGTGACGTCGCTAGTATTGAGCATGCTACTGGATTTGCATGTGTGAACAGGCTTGCTTATGATCATGCTAATTTCGATCCGTTCTCAGTCCGAACTATTATTATAACAGTTATTTTGTTGACTTCTGTGCCGAACTGTCTGTATTATGTCGTTGTAACCGTATAAATGGTTGACATCTTTGACCCAAATCAACCGTTTGATTTTCTTTCATCAGAAGATTCTTAACCGCTTGGGCACATAAGCTTGTTTTCACGACAATTTAACGTAGGTAGACATAGGAAAGACGTATGCCCCGGACCTGAGTTATTAAATAATTACGTTGCAAGCAATAACATGATTTTGTTTAGTCCCGGGCAAATGGAACTGACTCTATTTCGACCCTTTGGAATAATAAGGTTCCATCTGTTGCTTTATCGTCATGCTATAATAAACTCTAAGGCAACTTACCATAGATCCCATAACCGCGCGACGTTTCCGGAACAGGTGGAACCTTATTATCCCAAAGGTCGATTTGTTGACATTTATTTATTTACGCCTATTAAGGTTTTTACATACATATAACTTTGACCGGTCAGTGGTTGAGTGGGCATAGCGTTTGGGTTCCACCCAGGCGTTCCGTGTTCGATTCCTCGGCTGGCTAAGTCCTCCATCACAACACAAGCAACATCTTCCGCTTAGTGTGGTGGTAGTAGGAGATTTTCAAATGTTGTTGGGTTATTCGTAACCCGGGAATGTTTGTCTTTCTTTAAACAAAAAAAAAAAAATAAAATAAATAAATAAATAACATTTTTTACAAAATTATACAAATAAATAGTGCAGGAAACGACACTTGCACAAAAATAAATATGAAGTAAAAATATTATTGAATTTGATTCACTGAATATTCATATGTATGTCCACAGAGTATGTAGGTACCTATAAAATATAAAGATAAAAAAAATCCAAAATATTTGACAAGAGTATGCTCATAAAGTGCATGTGCGTTCAATTGTTGGCTTTGAACATGCTCATTCATGAGTATGCGTAATCCAAGCATGCTCATTTATGAACATGTGTGTCAGTACCATAAAGGTACATAAATCTTATTTTTATCGTTTTATGGGGCCAACATATTTCGGCATATCGGTTGCCGTACATTCCCAATGGGAATGTATGACGAGCGATATGCTGAAGTAGGCCAAGCCAAATAACGCTTTATAGCTAGGTCTGTTGGCCCCATAGACATATGAATATATAGACCTGCCCTAAGCGATAATAGCGTATTATTTCCCCCTCCCTATACCGGTTCCATTTGGAACCAGCCGGACACGCGTACGGCGTAGAATGTGTGACGTCATCATTCTTGTGCGGACTAGCGCCGAGCTCTCATCGGTACATTTTACGAAATAAAACGGCAAAAATGGTTGCTTGTGCTATTAAAACGTGTAAAAACAGAAGTGAAAAAGAGAATAAACCCAATTGTCGTATTACATTCCATAGGTAAGCATTATTTTACAACATTTTAAGCTTATTCGGATTATATAATATGATCAGGGGTGCTAGCATGGTCGATCGATAAGGATCGGTAGGATAAATTGTTGGTAACTTCTCATCGTTCCCTAGGACAACTGCAGATTGCAAACGATTAGGTAACACTTCACAATGACTAAGTGTTCTTAATATATTCGATATCAACTGTTGTTTGCGATCTGCATTGTCCTAGGGAACGATGAGAAGTTACCGACAATTATCCTACCGATCCTTATCGATCGACCATGATAGCATCCCAGTTTTAGTAACACATACTATGACATAATATACATGGCGACGACGCGAAACACAAAGCCGTTTGCAAAAGAATCAGGGATGTGCCTTCGCCTGTAGCGCTTTGATCAAATATATTATCGTATCATTTGGAGCGTCTGTTTTTTCATCTGTTATTTCTCGATGGAACTCCGTCGTATAAATAAAGGATAATAAACCAATCATTTTTAAATTTATTCCACTTTAAGGGCGTTATTACTAAACGAATTTTGAATTTTACACAACTCATAAACAACCGTTAATATAGGATAAATAGTTGGTTATCACTGTTATCAGTTGTGTAAAATTTAAAACACGTTTTTAGTAAGGGGTTAAAAGTAGATTAAAGTATGGTTTTATTTATTAGGCGTTATTTTATATTTTGCTTTCTTAATTATGTACTCGTCCGTGGTATGTTTGGACGTAAAATGTAGATACAGTAAGCATGTTTGGAATGAAAAATGTAGGTGTCATTTTGGTGTCCGATGATATTTTTTTTATCAATTAAAATTAAAAAATAAATATTTTTCTATCGCTCGTCGCCACCGATCACATTATCTTTGGATCATACTGTCACACCTCACAACGGACCACGTGTTAGGTACGCGCGTTGTTTCGTATGTACGGTACTGCTGGAACGTGTGATAAAAAAACATGTTTTTTTGTTTTTAATTGAAAAAATGTCATCGGACGGCAAAATGATATCTAAATTTTGACTCCAAATACTCTTAGGAATCGCTGATAAAGGCTGTGTGTAAATAATTTCATTTCTTTTTTAGTTGTTTTCCTTTTCTATTATCTTCTTAAAAGTGAAATGTTATGTATTTTCTTATAGATTTTCTAAAAAAGAAGACTTGAAAACAATGTGGCAGCTTTCATCCGATAAACGTGAGCAAAAGTATTCGTAACCTTCGTATCTGCTCAGAACATTTCAAAGAGACAGATTTTATAATAAACAAACAGGGCACACGTGTGCTACGTGTAGGTGCGATTCCATCGGTCTCTTTTTCATCTGTTACAGAAAAAAATATCGTTAGTATATAAATTCTTTATTGACTAATAATTATTTTTTTTAGGTATTCATTACATATAATTATTTTAATGTCATTATCCATCCATTTCAGAAATTAAGCGACAACTTCTCTGAGAAATCATATTATGTATGTCTTTCTCTAGCTGACGAAATGACCAATAAGATTTTAATTAAAAGACAACATAACTTTGTCTACATCACTTTTATTTATACACAATCTACATGTTTCGTGAACGATGTTCATATCACCAGGACCAAATGTATACTTTAATAATTAATAATAATTTAAGTAATTTGTTCCTGATGATGTGAAAATCGTTCACGAAACATGTAGATTGTGTATAAATAAAAGTAATGTAAATAAAGTTATTTTGTCTTTTAATTAAAATAAATAATGACGTCACAAAGTGAAAACCTTTCCGAAGAAGTTTTCTTCGAAAAATTGACCAATAATACTTTTTGGATGAACCCCCAAGAGGATTTTGATTTTTCTCTAGTTTCTTGCTCACCTGCTCTACACAGCACACATGTCGTGAGTCCATTCTTATATTTAATTTTTCTTTAAATAAATATTTGATTGATAGTGCATGTCACAAATTTGTAATAAATTTGTAAATTACCGAAGTACAATAATGATTATATACCTAATATTGTCAACTTTGTCTCGTTTCGAAAAGGAAAGTGAACCAGAACCTATGACTACGTGCCTCACGGAGATCGAGGCTGTAGCCGCGGCTGCTCAGTCATGTGTGCTCGTAAGTTGTATGTTACCCACTCCTATTCCTTACCTTTGATGACTTCAAAAACAAATTGTATTATAATGTAGTGCGCGGATCACCCTAGTAACTGATTAAATGTTTTTATACCTAAAAATATAATATTACGTCTCTATTCCCCAGATTCAGGAAGCCCAACCCGTCTTTATATATATATATATATATATACCTACCTTACTTATATATATATATATATTGTAAATTATATATAACTCGTATATTTGTCATAATGTTATGCATAGTCAGAGAATATTGGTATTGTGTCGGTGTATATGATACTATTTTACTAAGTTTCTGCTGACATATGCTTAAATGTTATGTAAAAAGGGTTATGTATTGCTAATATTTTTATCTTTCTTGTTATGTGGTTGGCATTTGTAAATTATGTATTAAGAACTCGCATCATATTATTATTATATGTTATATTTTATGATACCTACATATCTAAATATATTTCTTTTTTATTTATTTTATATGTATTTATATTATTAAAACATATATTTAATTGCACCTCTACACCTACGTCTTGTTATACCCATCTTTGTATTTTTTTCTGTTATCTAAAACTTTACCTGATCTGTTTACTCAAATCACAAAAACTGTATAAATGTGTAAAAGCCCATTAGGGCGTTTATGATTAATAAAATAAATGTACCTAAACCAAAATTGTATTTTTAAATATTATATATACGTACCCAAAAAATAAATGAAAACACCTTCGTCTTCAAAAACTCCCAAACAATATCCCACTCATAGCTACGTACGATCCGAATTGCAGAACCCCGATAAGACGGGTGGTAGAGATGGAGGGGGGGGGGGGGTTGTTGCCTACACACGATGCGTCGATGTCGTGGTGAGAAGTACCTAGCTATGTAGATCTGGTCACTCAACACGCTTATAGCGATTTCAAGCAGTTGGGGCGATACTGAGAGTATCTACAAACATTAGGAGCAAATAATAATGTAACTGCTACGTATTATCGTAATTCAATAACGTGTGAAATAATTCAAGTTAATTAATTTTAATTAAAAGAGATAATTATATTATTTTATTATTAATAGGAACAAAGCGCTTGTGACAACCCTAAAATATTTCAATCGTAAAAAATGTAGGCGTTTCTTGGAGTGTGCTCCACGCTGTTTACTGGGGTAAGTAAATTATGAAACATTTGTAAAAGTGTCTTAACCAAATACGGCAACAAAATATTCGACTCTGAAAACAGTTATGACCTTTACTTTAGTGTATATGGACTTTGCAAGTTTCTACATAATGAGGCAAGCAATTCGCGCTCCCATTTAAAAAGGTCTATTCATTCAAAAGCAGATTTTACTTTTAAGAACTAAATGGTGATATTATGATGCGAGATGCCTATATACTGTCAGATGGATTAATTGACGAATCACAGTCAACTCACCCCTCCGCGTCCCGCTATAGTTTGTTTATACCCCTTTCCTATCTTTTCATGTCTATCAATATTCATAAGTCTGTGGTTGGCCCCATTAACTTTCAACATTAAAATTGGATATTTTCTAAAAAATTGAGATAAATTTATAATAATGCGTAAACACCTACGTTCGTTCTTTATTCAATCCACCTTTCATAATATTATCAATCTCAATATGAGCTATATATAATATGTGGGAGTTGATATACCATTTAAATAATAAATCCATTTGAAACGAATTGTGTTCGTTTTTTTTTTACTAATGCTGCAACTGAATTCTAAAGCACACCTTTAGAAATCGCTGCTGTAAAGGTGACAGACAGATACAATGTATTGTATACATGTATTTCATCTTAGACCGTTGAATAGGTGTTTGGCTAAAGATTTTATTTTGTCGTTACGGCAATAACTCTAGGTAATCCTGTCGATAAATATTCTGAAGGTTCGTAGATGACATCTGTAAATTCTATTTATTAATATTTTATTATTGTAATAAAAATATATTTTTATGAAATAACAGATGGGTAATTATTTTATTACTAAAAATTAAAAAATTAAACATACCTAATATAGTCCCCGGAGACCAAAATTGGATTTAAGTTAATATTTTTCTGCAAATAATGTCAGGAATCACTGGCGAAGTAAGTCAAGTAGGCAGGTACGTCCCTTACCACTATGTATAACGTTTTTATATTATTTTAATTGCCATTGTCGAAGTTGGAACTGATTTGTAGAGAATTCAGACTTGAAACCGTTTGGTAAATAAATTATTTTTCTTCGTTTCGTTTAATATTTTATTATAGACCGAGAGCCAACAACACATATCCTTACGTCAGCTTTTTTTTTAAATACATCTATGAAGCAGTTATCTGTTTAAATTGGAAATCTTTTTATCTGAAGCAAAAAAAAACTCCTGAACTGTTAGTTCTGGCCATTTACATCACGAAAAACAAAAAAAAAACAATTTCTTCCGCATGTCGTCATCGGTTACTCAAGCTAAGTAACCGCCCCACCCCTAACTGTCCAATACCAATACAATAGTGAATTTTAATAATTTTAATTTAAAAAAAAAAACATCAAAAATGTCACCGGAGACCAAATGAGACCAAAATAGACCAAAATTTCATTTACATTTTTAACTCCAAATAATGTCAGGAACAGTGGCGGTTTTCTCTAAAGTGCGGTTGTGCGGTGAACCCCCATTAAAAATATGATAAAATAAAACAATCTTGTTGTTTAGTAATATAAGCGCATCACAGATAGCTTGACATTAAAATCCCGTCATTAAAACTCGCGCCACCGAAAAATACGGTACCTATCTATTCCCATTTTGTGCGCGTTGCGATCCGCACACATTTGTCCATACGAAAAATCATAGCCGATACGAATAGCTGTGACGGTAGAATGGACAAAACTACGCAGCTTGGTGCGCTGATCACGAGCCAAGATGTCACGTGACCTCCGAACTTTGACGAGTCTCGCCGAAACGAAGCCCGAGATTGTCGCAGGATGACCGGCTGACGGTCGACTTTTGCACCGACGGATGCAAGTTAAATGTTATATATTATGGTATTTAACTTTGTACTCATTTTTGTAAATTGTTTTATTTTCTTGTTTCTGCATTTCTCCAACCGTTTACTAATGGCATTTGTAAATCTACTATTGAAGTGGACCGATTTTGACTTCTGTTTTCGTAAATTTTTTTTATAGATAAGTCGTTATATCCCATAGTTACGAGTACATTTACTAAAGTTTCGGCAAACAACGTCGCTAGTTATGCAATTTTGTGTTGAGCTTTCCTAGTATTGTTTCGGCTTTCAAATTAAAAGTGGTTGCGTTTATCGGTTGTCGCGAATATTCTGTCCTAATTTTTTTACACAATGACGGAATACAGTGTTATATAGAAAAAATAACGCTAATGCTTATGAAAAAGTTTGGAAATGAAATATTATTATTTTTTTGGATACTATATTATAGTATGTATATGTATAGTGTAAGTGAAAAAAGCTAATTTTATTTCGTGGCCACCTTTATTTGTGTTTCTTGTTTTTTTTTATGTTTTAAAATATCAATTATATTATATTCTACATTCTACGCAATTATTCTTATTTGAAAAAAAAAACAATAATAATTAGCAACGTACATTGAGTGTTGTAAAAACCATTCAACCATTTAAATCCTCTAAAACCATTTTGGTTGTTTAATAATTGTGTCGAGGAGTATCAAGTTATTTAAAAACAATAGTACCTATTTAGGTACCCCCCACTAACTTTATTTAATTTGTGTGACAAGAGTAAATTTTGATTAGACAATATATCATTCTTCTCTTGAATTTCTGAACCCCCCGTTAAAAAGACCACGAACCGCCACTGGTCAGGAATCACTGGTTATATTAAGTAACGTTTATTCCTAAACACCCTGTAAAACGAATATTTTTTATACATCTGTGCTCATTTATTTGAAACCAAAGCAATAAAAAACATTGATATGAAATTTTATCGAATTTTAACTAGGCCGTTGCATAAACGAATAAAAAATATATCGATATATTTTTCCTATTATGTATACTATTTTATCAGTAAGAACTGCCTATTACGATTTTTGACCATCAGACTAAAATCTCAGTATAAATAATTATTCATACTTTGTTTGGTATGTGTCGGAGGCACACTTTCACTGCATTATTATCTATGTAAAATATCGTATAAAACCTGTTTGTATTATTCGCCTGTTTGTCTGGCATTTTGGTTTGGCCCCAGGCAAAATGTATGCATAATGGGATATCATTACACTGGAATGATGCGGTAACTGACTTCGAAGGTTGCTGTATAGCAGTGGTCACCAACTTTTTTGTGATAAGGGTTAGTTGACGTTTTTGAAAACCTGGGGGGGGGGGGGGCGGGCGGATGAAAAATAAATTCTTATTCCAATTAGAATATTAATTATGTGCTTATTTTACAATTCAAAAAGAGTTATTATAATGTAGGAATATCTAAATTATATTTGCAGATAATAAAAAAATGAATAAAGTAACCGTAAAGGCCTTATAATTATTAAATTAATTTTTTTGTCTAGTTTTACAGTTTTATGGATGTTATTTTTATGATAATTAAGAGAAATTCTCACGTTTAATCTGTGTGTACACATTGTACACATACAGATTAAACTACGTAACGTTTTAAAAAGGAAGAAAATAATTGTAAGTGCCTCCGCTGACGAGGCAACTGAAAAAAAAAAACAGTTTGCAACTAAACTCGCTATCCTGTATATGTCAATGTAATGGCCCGCTAACTACACAGTTTCTCATAAACCCATGTCAATGGTAACGCAAGTAGTGACTCGCGACTCGCACTGCTAGTTGCTACGATGACAGCTGATTGTTCTTCGTCTATGGTTAAACAAGCTGAGATAATTATTGAAATCATAAAATTGGGTAGGAAGTTTGGTTGGAAACAATAGCAACCAGCAAGTATTAGTTTGGTTTCAGTTTCTTCAGTGAGAGGTTCGCATTAAGGTATTCTAAGAATTGAATTTATTTAAGAACTCTGGTTATCTCAAATACCCAACTTTTTTTACTTTGGGTCTACTGCCTACTTACTACCTAATCAAATTCCGATTAATCAATTGAAATGTAGCTGCCGTGAATTCACAACCAAATAATAAAATTCTATAAAATTAATTTATCCTTTATGAACTATTTATACGCAGAAATCGGGACATTTTGGAGGGCCGGATGAAATATTTGGCGGGCCGTATGTTGGTGACCACTGCCGTATAGAAATGACACTTGTATGAATGTTCGGGGGTACCGAATTCATTACGATTTATTATTGTAATCTGTATCTGCAATATTGTGCGTTTTGCGCAGAGTTTAGAGGTTCGCTATATGCCTATAAAAGTAGCGGAAAAACATGCAATAACTACAATGACGGCCTCTGTGGTTGAGTAGTTAAATTCTTTTACTATTGTTAGTAGTTAAATTCGTCTAATTCGACTACGACTGCTGAAGTAGCTGGTTCGGACCCCAACATGTGCATATATATTATTCTTCGTAAGTCGGTTCCTCGTTGGTGAGGACCGTGACACTTATTCCAATTTCCATGCTGGACAAGACTCCTCCACTCCTCGCGGTTCTGCGTTGCGTGGAGAGTCGAGGAAACCCTAGTAGTACTGGACGCCCGTGATACTTGGATACTCCAGCGCGTTGGTTCGTTCGTTCTCACAACAGACCTTCCTCTGCTTCTTCTTCCAACACTTTGCCAATTACTGAGTTTCTCCAAGTTGGAGTAATCAGTTTGGCGCCCAACGTGTCAAAGTATCTTAAAATGCGTTGTAGGCAGAAAGTTAAAAGTTAGATTCCTAGCTCTTCCAGAATGGATATGAATATTTTTAGTGTTATTTTCACATATACCAACCGCCTGGAGCCAGTGACACGGTGGCATCCCTAACTGGAGTATGTTGTGAGGCTGAAGGTAAGTAAGGAGGGAAAGGAAATGCTAGATGAAGTACCTGGATATTCAGATCTAACAAACAACAAACACGGTTAAGCCATTTGAAGCGACGTTTCAATTCTGAATGGTGGTCTTACACCCGAGCGATTCTGAAAGTATATTCCACTGTGGAACGTGCCGCACATACACCTTATATTACTTTAAATGATTAAATTGTGAAAACACAAATCAATCAAGTAAAGTTTTTACTTGAGCACGCCTGAAAATGCACCGCCCTCTCCGGGTCGCTAGTCGAGAGCCTCACCCCTCTACCACGGAGGCCGTAAATTTACCTAATTAATATAAATTAATATGCAGTTTATTTTCGGTACGTTCCAAAGATACTCGCTAAAACTCTGGTTAAAAACTGCTTCAGTGTCAAAGAATTGCTTGAAATGAGTTTAGCCGTGTTTGGTGACCAGATCTGAATAGCCAGGTACTTCCCAATCTTTCTATTCATCCTTTCCATCTCCTTACCCTCAGCCTCACAACATACTCACATTGTAAATGACAGTCCCACCACTGGCTCTGGGCAGTTTGAGTTCACATATAAAATAAAGTACCTAATGATAATAATTAATCTAGAGTCAACATTATGCCAAACCGGTTTCATGACATCACCAAGCTTTACGATCTTTTTTGAATAGCATCTAATCATTTCTCAAAATGGTCACGTTTCTCTATACTCAATGCGAATAGTTTTTTTTACATTTGATTCCCATCGCATTTTCTTCCCAACAAGGACAGTTGCATCTTGGATATACATTTATTTATTTATATTTATATGGTCCTGTTCGTCTGAGAGAAGCAATACCAGTTGATTGACTACAATCAGAACCAGTTAGTTACCGCCCGGTACAAAGTTATGAGTTCCCAACAGACAGATTCAATCCTGTGTTAGCTGACTCCTCCATCATTGCACAAGAAAAACTAAAGTAATGGTAGTATGTATGAAAAATTATTTGGTGATGAATGTTAACATAGTCATTGTGTTTGAAAGGGAGAGTACGAAAACAGTGTGCAATATAGTTGTGAATGAGGAATACTCGGAGCAGGTGGATGAGTTTGTGTATTTGGGAAGTATATTTACGAGAGATGGGAAGGCTGATAGATATATTAAAAAAGGATAAATGCAGGTAACTCCATTAATGGAGTTATAATCCAAAATTATCATTTTTATGAAACGGTCCGCGTAGACGTTCCCCGTAAGAAAACGACTTTATAGTACATTCTTACAATTAACCAAGAAATGCCCGGAATCCCCTCTCAAAAAGGTTATCTTTTTTTCGTTATTTATTTTTGGGATGTTATGCCGTATTGCGCTAACTCCTTTAGCCAACGTTTCGGACAGCGTTACAGTGTCCATCATCAGGGCAGATGTGTGGATCGTGGAAGTGATCGTGGAGCCGTGAAAATTTAAAATCATATCAAAAAGGTTCTCCCACAAAATACTCAATTCTTGAATAAATCTTATAAAAATATTATTTCTCCGCAATTTAGGGAATTTCCCGAGAACTGGCAACCCTACACACTGTTCACGAGATTTAGTGCTTCATACAGACGGATTATGTGCTTATAGTTAAAAGTATCGTAATTAATAAGAGGCGGCTAAGCGGTGGCAAGACGAAGAATTCCATGTCACAAATCCGCAAAAACATCATTCGGAGACATTGAAGTTTGAAGTTTAGAATTGATATGTTATTGTAATAACAAATAAATTCTAAACTTCAAACCTCAATATCTCCGAATGATGTTTTTGCGGATTTTCAATTTGGAATTCTTCGTTTTGCCACCGCCTAGCCGCCTACTAGTAATTAATATTCATATCACTTCTCTTGTCAAAAATAAATAACCCGTGCAGACATCACAGGAACGTGCCAATGGCATAAACAAATACGAACGGCGCCATTGACGACAGATTTATTTATTTAGTATCTGAAATCAATAAGGATAATCTCATCTCATCTCACATATAATACCTAATTTTATTCTCAAAGATTCTGTGTATCTCTAGTCTCTAGATATAAATATATTTTTTTATTGAGTATCGCACGAGACCCAAAGTTCCAAATAGTCTGTGTTGAGTGTTGTGTCGTTCTATCCCTCCAAAATATTTGACTTCATTTTCTACCTCTCTTTTTATATTTAAATTCATCTTGATTGATTTCCGTCTACGGACTCTTTTACTTTTGTTTTTACGTCTGTGTCGCGCTTTATCTTAATATTCTAAAACAAATTTGTGTTTGTAACATTTGTCTATGCTTTTACTAGAAGCGAAAGTGTCTACTTATTTCGAAACTATTGTCATTTATTCCTTGCGAAAACTCGATCATTCCTTTTCTAACAGCCTTACTACAGCCAGCATCAAAAATTATTGCAAGTTTATCTGAGATTTTTGGACGCAATCAACCAATATACCAGTAATTCAACACACAAGTGTTTAAATTTCATTCCGAGTATAACCTCAATTATTTACTGTGCGAATATCACCATTGTTTTGGAAAACTAAATAACTCACAAATTGGAGCTCGATTACGACAGACTCCTTACCTCCAAACCTCCAGAGACCACCAAGGGACGGCACAGTCTGGAGCTAGTGAGACTATGGCATCCCCAATAATTGGGACATGTGAGGATGGTGGCGGTGGCGAGGGGAAGGAGATTGGAAAGAGAGGTGGGGAAGTGCTGTGGGAAGTGGGGAATCTCGTCAATTTCGAGATCTCGCGAGATTGGCAGTTTTGTGTGTTTTTTTTTGCAAATAATCACTATATTTGATTAAATTAGAAATTTTTCAATAGACTTTTATGCATCAAACATTGTTTGACGTTTTGTCTTAATTTTTTTAATAAACTTCTAAGTAGTAAACTTTGACGTACGTATCTATCAAATAACAAATGAAAGAAACAACCAGTCTTCTCTTCTAATATCAAACAAAAATCTTTTAGTAATAAAACAGTTCTTTTATGACAAACTAAACAACGAGAAGTCAAAAAAATGAAACTGAGATATTATTATCAATTAAATAAAACTATATCTACTCAGTAGATCCATTAGATATTACAGATTATACCAATCAAATGAAAGATTTGTTCAGTTAAAATCACAAGCCATTATTACGAATTATTTTGAAAATAGCTCCTTAAGAATAAGACGTTTTTATGCTCGCTTCGAATGATACCTTTTTATGCTCGAGTGCAATCTCGTTAAACTCGCGAGATCTCGCCCTTTTTCGTCCGAGATCAATCTCGCTAAAAAAGGCCGAGATCTCGCGAGAACGAGATTGCATTCCCTACAGATGTGTAATAGAAGATTATTGTGAAGTGTTATAGACGAAATAAAAAAAAAAAATGCATATAGACGCGATACTGTAATTTACATTATTGACGGATACACTATAACTAAACGCAGAAAACCATTTTAAATTATTCTGTGTTACCAGTTCGTAGAGGATTGTAGCCGGCAACACGGTATCGCAAACTGCGTTTTAAATTATTTCAGTCCGTAAATCGGTCATAAAACAAGTAAAGAAGACAAGTCTTGAAGCAACCACTTCAAAAATGAAAGTTACTCTTAGGCCCGGTTTATCAGGGTAATTTAAGCTCGGCTTGGTTGGAATTAATTCGTATAAAGGTCGCAAGCCTAGATATTACCAGTATTACACTATTGAGTTGATTTCAAATTTAATAGAAGAATTGTTTATTTTTCTTTGAAAAACCAAACTACTACTGTCTACGTGAGTTCTATATCTACGCTTTCTACTGTCATCGGGAGATCGCGATCTTTGAAAATGTCAACGAAGGCCTAAAATATTTTTTAAGGCTATGAACCGAAAATATTTTTAGGCGGGTTGATTTTTTACGAGTTAATTTTTGATAAAGTTATCCACTTATATACTAATTACTATTTTTTTAATATTAAGATACTAATTTTAAATCGTATTTGTTTGCTAGAGTCGTGCACATCTCGTGCACAACTCGTGATATTAATTGTTGAAATTTTTTAAATCCCTTATCAGAGTATTTTAGATATCATTTGATGGCATCGACATTTCTTATTGTTCGATGAATAATATTAAAGTCCATACTTATAAAATGAGGTAATTTACGTAAATTTCGTTGATATGAAAGTAGGTATTTAATATTATTTACGTACACGTCAGAATTGACAAGGGAGTGCTAGCGCCTCGGCGTCTAAAAAAGCAACTGTTCTCCGGCTTATCAAGGCTGCTTGAGCCGCAAATTTAACCCGCTTTAATTTAAGCGAGAAATATAGATAGCGAGGATTGGCTGACATACCGGGTATAAGTAGGTTCTATAAAAAAGACACCAGACAGTGGCAGTCTTGCCGTTCCGTTTCCGTTTATGGTGCCAGTTTTACAAAGTTTTTTCTCACATATTGCCAACTCTTTTCCAGTTAAGGCTGTACTAGGTTTTACGTTTTTCTTATACTTGCGTCAGAAGCCTACGGAAGCTGTTGTTCAACACAGTGAGTTGTCAATACGACTTTAATTACAACATTGTTTCAATGATTTGTTACACTGTTTTACGTTGCGTTTCATTTCTGATTAGTTTGATGAAAAGCCGCTGATTTAATTAAACATTAATCAAGCATGATGGTGATCTGTCGTAAACAAGCTGTTTTCGTGTTATTTGGCCTTTGTTTGTATAAAATCAAAATAATAATCATAACATTTTCAGTTGTGACAAATTTCCTACTTTTTATTGATCGGCAGTCATTCAAGCGATTCGAGTAGAGTGTGTACGTCACTTGAATTTTAACCCCTTGGGTTATTTGATTTTGAAATTATTTAGAAATATTCCCGGGTGATTATAATTTTCAAATAGATTGCTGTTTTTTAACTTGTTCCAAAATAAAATGCTGTTTTTGAAAGCCAATATAAGAATATCTCACAGTAATACAAAAGAAGATAGAACGTGCCATAAAATACACAACTACTACTATCGATGTACTGTGTACTAAAAGGCACATAAAACCCAATGGGTTAATAGAATCCATTAGTTGTACCTAATTATTTACATATTTAAAATAGACAAGTCACCGTCAATTAATGAGAAATTAATGCAATGCGAATAATGGCATTAATATTGCCCTATCTGAGAGAGTTCAAGAAGTGGCATTGTCCCTGACATACAAGTAGTATTGGCATTCCACCGCGAGGAACACGGTTATTATTATACATATTTATTACTAGCGCTGACCTATTAAAAATCACGGGATATTATGTTAGTACAGCTAGTTGGTTAGACACTAAGGTTTTATTAGCGCAGACCGTTAAAAATCACAAAATCTGACTTGCCAATATTAACCCGACAAAAATTTAAACAAAAAAACATATTTGTAATAATTCTCTGGAAAAAAGTACAAGTGTGCTTTAGACCACACGACTGAAGTAAATACTTATCTAGTAATCTAATCTAATTATTTCTGGCATCGAATAAAACCATTCCAATCATCGTGACAAATCAGTCGTTTTAATGCACTGAGTTCGCACACTCTAAACGAAAATTTGATTTATTTTATTATGGGAATTACGCGTAGAATGGGATTGTTGATTTAATTCTTACAAAGTTTAAAATGAAACTCTTTTGATGCGGATTCTGAGTAGAGAGCGACTTTATTAAATCTTTCTACCTCCGAAGAACATGAAATCAAATAATATAGTTCCTTTCTATCTTTTTTTTCTCACCTTATGTTTGTACTGTGTAAAATATTTTTACTACAACGCAATTCATAAACATTATAATAATTAGTTTGTCGTAATAATTAGTATTTAAGTATTATATTTAGTATTTACTATGTAAAACCGAAAAGTATACTGTATTAAATAATTAGAAAAAAATGAGAGATTTCTTACAATCAAACTGATTGATCAGTTTCGTAAGATTTGTAAAATAAAATATTGTAAAATTAAAACTGAAAAAACATATTTAAAAAAAAAAAAAAATCACATTTGCAACAGGAAATTCAAAAAATTCCAATCGAAAAAGTGCTAGTTATTAGTTAGATTTTAACGTTTAGAATGCGAGAAACAACAACACAACTATTGTCAGCATAATTTCCAGCACCCATTCCAAACGTCATTACTATGGATTTGAGCACTGTTGTTACGATTAGATTGTGAGGAATGAACCTAAAAATTAATCTAAATTTATTATCGTTCGCCTCGTAACGCTGTAATTTACGTTACGCATTCGCCAGTTTACCCCTCAAGTCAAGCGTGCGTAAATAAGTATGTACTTCAAAAATTATGTTTTAGGTTAGGCACTATCGGAATTCGTTTCACTGGCTCCAGGCGGTTGGGAGCAGTTGGCACTCTTGTACGGAATTCACGTATAATTTAGAATTACATATTAGGTTTGCGTAAGAAGATTTAACTAATAGATTTAACTTGCGCTTGAATCCTAAATTTCTATCTTAGTAAATTTGACTCCTTTCTGAATAAGACAGTTTTTTTAATCTGTCCCCAATCCATAAATATTTTGAATGGCATTCATTTTTGTATTATCCAATCACAAGTACCTATACTTTTCTGAAGAATTTGAAAACTGTAGAAGAAGCTACCTAGCTAACTTGACCCAGTCACGACGGTGACTTTGTGCAGTGAATGTTGACACCTTGTCAACACTTGAAACGTAAAGTAGACGTTTGTTTAGCAACGACGTTGTTTATTGTCTGTTGACCTATTTTCTATTTGCGCAGTTTGTGGTTTTCCGTCGTAAATTCTGTAAGGAACGCATTAAAAAACAGTTTAAAATCTCCATAAAGACAATTTACGCACGTAATATCATATTTCAAGCTAACGAGCGCATTTAATATTCCCAGGTTTACGAACCAGCTACGGCACAAAAAGGCAATAAACCATAGACATGTGAAAATTACTAGACGAGAACATACAGGCCAGGGGTAAACACCAATTGTAGCGGGACGCGGTGTGGTGAGTTGACTGTGATTCGTCAATAAATCAATCTGACAGTATATAGGCATGTCGCATTATAATATCACCATTTAGTTCTTAAAAGTAAAATCTGCTTTTGAATGAATAGAACTTTTTAAATGGGAGCGCGAATTGCTCGCCACTTTTTCAAAGAACTCGGGAAGTCCAAATATGGCAAAGTAAAGTTCGTAGCTATTTTCAGAGTCGAATATTTTGTTACTGTATTTAGTTAAGACACTTTTACAAATGTTTCATAATTTCTTTACCCCAGTAAACAACGACGAGCACACTCGAGAAACGCCTCGCCAGATATATCGCGAGGTCTTAGCATATGTTATTAAACTGATTATATGATCTGAATAAGCTTAAAATAATGCTTACCTATGGAATTTAAAATGGGTTTATTCTCTTTTTCACTTCTATTTTTACACGTTTTAATAGCACAAGCCATCATTTTGGCCGTGTTTTTTCGTAAATATTCCGATGAGAGCTCGTCGCTAGTCCGCACAAGAATGATGACGTCACATTTTCTAGATTCACGCAAAGCTCTACGCCAACCCAGCTGGCTCCAAATGGAACCGGTATGGGGAGAGGGAAATAATAGGCTTTTATGGCTTAGGGCAGGTCTAGTAATATTATGTCTATGCAATAAACATACGTTCCTTATCACAATAGTGCTGCATCTCTTTCTTACACATTAAATAATGATGAGACGAAAGACGAGACACGCAATGTATGTAACTCTGTTTCCTCCGGAGTACTATTTTTTTTCATTTGGAGGAAACAGACGTATGTACCTACATTGTTTGTCTCGCCATTTTTTTATGTGTTAGGTAGAGTTGCGGCATTATTGTGATAAGGAACGTACGTTTATTTATTTTTTGTATCCTCGCTGTTCCGTAAACTTGAGAATGAGGCGACTCTCCGAATTTCTACCGACTTCTTACTTATATTTTCCTTAAACGTTTGAAGTTTTTAAGCTCTTAAAACAATATATGTTATTCTTTAAGATAGTATCTATAGATTCCCCACGCCGAAACGGTAATTATTTGATATTCCCTCGATAGAAATAAATCGCAAAGTATGTTCCGAAATTTTTATTTACACGTCTGTTTCTGTTATTTTACAAATTATATATATGTATGAAAAAAATCACAATGTTTCATTAAATGCTTCTTGACACAACCCCACGAAATTTTTGCTCCTTTTCAAACGAGGCGTGTTTTATTTTCACAATTTTTCACAAATTTCACATAAATTTTATCGTTTTTAATATTAGCGCGCTCCCTCCAACATTCGTATTGTCTTATCTCTCCTCTTTCTTCTTTATGAGCGGGTTAGCGCGATTTTAAAAGCCACCCTTAAGATGATACCCGGTGTTGCAGAAATAGATTTTACTAAAATATTGCTGTCACTGTTGCTCTTACTCCATCGGATATTGAGCGAAAGGGACAGTGCACTGACACCTAACTAAAATGGAGGTTTTGTATTCCCCACTTTTCTCCTCCAAAAGTGGACTAATTTTCAATTTTTTTTTACCAACTACATAAGAAAAAACTATTCTATGTCTGTACGTTTTGCTTTTTTTAAAAAAAACATTGTCTGGTTTGTATACTGAACATCTTTTGACGGCGTTTAAACCAGTCAATTTTATTGATTTTTGGAAGGTCATAACTTCTATAAAAAGTACCTTATCAAAAAAAACAAAAAGTACCGATACGCTAGTAGTTGATATCTATTTTATGCAAAAACAATATTTTCTCTAGGGTTAAAATCCAGAGAGATAAATAGGGAATACGTTTGTATGGAAAAATCACCGCCGGGTATCGTCTTAAGCTTGAAATATGATATTACATGTGTAAGTTGTCTCTATGGAGATTTTCACCTGTTTTGACTTATTAACCAGAGATTCCTAACATAATTTGAAGTAAAGAATGTAAATTCAATGTGACATTGTTGATGTGTTGGACAGTCACGTTGTGATGGTCGGGTCGGGCGGTTTATGTTTATAATATTTATTTCAGAATGACAAAAGTCGTCAGCATTCGTATATGTACTCGGAGATGTATAGTTTTCGCCTGCGGCGCTCTATTTTTACGTTTTGCGATTGTTTTTATTAAAAAAGACGGTTTTACTAAATGTATATAGATTTACGACATCACAGACTGCAAAATTAACCATTCAAACTGTGTGTATCCTGATACGTTTTTAGATTTTCACGGCCAAAAGCATTTTCGTTGTTTGTTTTTGGGGTGTTATGCCGTGTTGTGCTACCTCCTTCGGATCTGCCAGATCTGCCCTGATGATGGACACTGCAACGCTGTCCGAAACGTCGGCTAAAGAAGGAGGTAGCACAACACGGCATAACACCCCAAAAACAAACAACGAAAATGTATGTATCCTATTTGGTTTTTGTGTTTTAATTCGTACAACTCCATTTCCTTTAAAAAAAATCAATTTAAATTAAATTTAATAATGTTATTATTAAGTTCTGCAAATAGATATTTTAGTTTTTTATGTTGTGACAGATGTTTCGGCATACAGGGCATTTTCAAGCTGTGGTTAGGCCGCTTTGATACGACTTATTTATATGATTCTAAATTTAAATTTTGAAGATGCCTAAATTGATATATCACATCAATTTTGTCACCTTCAAAATTGAAAATAAATTTTTTTGTATCATATAAATAAGTCTTTTCAAAATGGTCTAATCACTGTTTGAAAGTGGCCTTGGAAGCCGAAAGAGCTGTTACAATAATGCAGAACTTAATAATAACACTATTAAATTTTAATGTATGTATCCTACCCCATGCGGCCTACAAACAAATTTAAAAGTGATAAATTCGCCCTCCGGTTAAAAAGATTGAGGATCTCTGGTCTAATGTATGTTCGTAGGCCATGGTAATGTTGTGCCGTTTATATTTTTGGCTTCAGTATGCAAAACATACCGATGTGGTAACAAGCCATAAGAATTGTTATCGATATGGGATATTCGATTTGCATTAATATTTCTATCATTAGAGAACTCGTTAGTTGATGTCTGATTGGCGTATCCTGTTACAACGAATGCATCCAACTTGGGTTTTCAATGTTTTAATTTTTGTAATTAAAAATAACGTGTAATGTGACCTTCACAGGTGTACATATTATACAATAGGGATGCATCGAAACGCACTTTTGCCGATACGATAGCGATACCGATAATTAAAAAAAGTATCGACGATACCGATACCGATGCGCACAGTAAAGGTAGATTCAGACTGGGTCGACGTACGTACGCATCGCTACGCCAAACAATGCTTAGCAATCATACATTTTCTATGAAAATGGCCACAGACATCGCACGTCACGATGCGTGTGGCCAATGTGATTCTAAAACATAAATTTTCATTGAAAATCTATGGTTGCTAAGTAGCCCAGATATTGTTAGGCGTAGCGATGCATACGTACGTCGACCCAGTCTGAATCTACCATAAAGATTGCAAAATTTGTAAAAAGATGTGGGTTTAGATTAGAAACAGACGAAATTAGGGGACATACATTACATGAGCTGTTTCTATAAATTAGTCTCCTCCTCCCAACCCTTTGGGTATGTTATGAGGCTGACCGTATGTGGGGAAGGGAAGGAAACTAGGAAGAGGAAGGTGGGGAAGTGAGATTAAGTGAGATTTGGAGGGGACTCCCCCCCTCCCCATCACGTGAGATTTTTCTTACTCTCAAAATAAATGTTTTTCGTAATAGCCATTTTTTCAGCGGGCAAAATGGGACACTTCACAAGAAGTAAAATAATAACATTTTTTTTATTATCTCTATAATAATACGTATTCTGTTAAAGTTGACGTGAGATTTTTATTGACCCCTCTCAGTTTAAATGAGATTTTACTCTACCCCTCCCCACTATTTTTTTGAGCTCACGTAATTAATATATGCCCCCTTACTTTACATGTTATAATAGCTATGAAAAAAAAGCAGAGTGTATCTTTAAATGTAATTTAAGCATTCAGAGATTTTTGATCTATTTTTTAACGTGTTTTATTAATTATTGCCACTATTTTCGCTTATTACAATCGTTTTTTTTTATATTAGCGCGCTCCCTCTTAAATTAGTATTTTCATTTCTCCATTTCTTCTTATTTTTGAACGCTTACTATCGGACCTTATGGAGAATATATGACGCGAAAGTGAATGGTAGAAGAAGTCGAGGACGCTCGAGGAAGACGCGATAAGTCGAGTCATGTCAATAATAGTGAGAATGATAGAAGAGTTCGGAGTAACGCGGTGGTTATCTAGTTGTTATGTGGGCATTTGTTGTGCAATCATTTTGCTGCAGGTGTAAAAATGTGCATTCTTGTGGCCTTTGCAATCAGTGCATTCACTGGGTACTGGATATCACGTTTACATTCTAGGTTAGGTTAGGTTATTCACTCTTTAGCTGGGAATGGAGAATTGGTGTTACATTGTTCATAGAATCATTCGTCTAACCATAAAAATATTCTTTTTTACGTTACCTCCTACAGAAGAGGCCCCGAGGAAAAAAAATTCTCTGTGCCTATGTCATCTTTGGGGATGCTGTGTAGTGGATATTTTAGTGGAAAGGAAGGAGTGCACCTGGGTCTTGAAGATATCTATGTTGTAGGAGGGAGAAAACACAGGGGTCGGTAAATCGTTCCACAGCCGAGCTGTTGAAAGAAGGAACGTATCGTAGAAACGACCCATTCTCACGATAATGTCAGCTGTATACAAATGTTGGGCGCGCGTTTGGCGTGTTTCCCATCTGTGCACCGGTGTCGAATGAATCAATGGTGCTATTTCGTGGTGCATCTTTCATTGAAATACAGGTAGATCAAGGTTAGCGTTCTCACGCGACGCCCGTGCTCTAAAGATTGCAATCCGCGTATAAGCGAAGGCGCACAAGCGGTAATGAAAAGGTTAAGTTGGTTCTTTGTTAAGGATTATGGAAAGATTCGGGTTTTCTTCGTATGCTTGGTATTGATTGTAGTGTGGCCAAGTGGGAAGATTCGACTTGGTTGTGTTTTAAATTATTTTGTTCGGTATTCACTTTAAAAAAATGCAAAAAAATAGAAAGGCAGCCAGCTCTATTATCCCAAAGTTAGATCAACTTCCCGAAGTAAGTCAAAAATTACCTAACTTCGGGCACACCCGACACACGTGGTTTTGAATAATCCCGATTATTTAATTTTTAGTCATATAGTTGCGGTTTTGATTCAATTACTAATAATTCAAATATCCGCGTAAAATCCACAAGGAAGTTCTAGACCTGGACGATTATTATCTATCACGAACTCTATTAAGTTAGAATCGTATAAGTCTTTGCCATCAATATTCATATCACACTATCTATTGCCTGATACAATCTTATTGACTTCTGAACGACGGATTTGCATGTCAGCTGACAGAGTGACAGGAATGGGTCACGCGTTATTGACAGTTGGGAGGCATGTTCAATTTAACAGTGACAATAATTAATTATTTTATTTTTAATCTTGTTGCGTGTTTTCAATGTTTTAACAGAATATATTTGTAACCTAGGTAGTACACCTCTGATATCTTCCTGAAATTTTAAAGTTGGCGATAATACGAATTTTTTAATATTTTTCACACGGTAAAAAAAACAGGAATATTATACGTTCTAAATATTTATTTGTCTATGGATTTGACAAGCTTAAACACCAATAAAAAGAAAACGCCGCGAACCAACATTATTTTTCGATTTTCACAAAGTTAGACAACTCACGTCATTTTTTAAAAATAAAGTGAAAGGGAAGATTACATGACTTTTGTTGCAAAATAACACAATTTTCGCAAAAATAATGCTAAGTTCATTATAAATTATGAGAATTTCGCCAAAAATTAACATATTTTACTCAGAAATGACATTAAAAAAGTATTTGCTCACGCCGGGTTTCGTACCTTATGCGTGTTATTTATTTAAAATTGAAAGGAAAATATGTATGTCGTAAAATAAGAATTATTCTTGTTTCTTCAAAATCGGGTCTCATCTCTACATTTTTATTACCAAACCGCACTCCAAACGTGTTGTTTCACAGAATATGAAAAATTCATAAAGTTTCAAAGTTTAAATTTAAGCCCTGTAAAAGTCCTGTTCAAGTTCTGTTCAAGTTCTGTTCAAGTTCTGTTCAAGTTCTGTTATTATCCAAGTACTGTGAATCAACCAGCCCATGATGAAATAAAAATTATCATTATGTAGTATTATGTTAATTCCAATGATTTAGATTTCTTGAAATGTGTTATGAAACTTCCAAAAAGAGCGAGATTCGTTGAGATTGCAAGTTGCTTTATTTACTTTAGTTATCGTAAAGTTTTCAATAGACGTCCTTACTCTTGAATTCTCTAAGTTATTCTGCCCGTCTACCAGGTGCCCACGGCTATCATCGTTAGATGATATTACATTAGAACCGAACGGCGATAGATGATACTCTTCTAAAACAAAACTTATCTGACATAAGTTGAGATACCGCAAAACTTCTCATAATAATGACATCTATTGAAGGATATTCAATCTCCGCAATAGGTGAATGTATCGAACGACCCTTGTATAATCAATTATGCAGATTTCCCTATGACTCCACGTGGTGCAATCCTTAGTAAATATTTGACATTTGTTACGTCATAGTCGTTGTTGATTGCCACTGTCCAAACAAATGGGTCACTGCCTAATTATACCATAAATAATAATTATAATGTTATAAAGATAGCTTAGTACCTGCCATATTCTGATTTTTTTTTTTTTTTTACGTTTGAGTTTCATATTTATCCACTCGTTGATATTCCGAGGGAGATTTGTTCAGGTCTGCATATTTTCCTACGTAACTCAATCAATATATAAAACAAAATCGGGTTAGTTATGCATACATTTATAACTCAAGAACGGCTGGACCGATTTTTATGATCTTTTTTTTAAAAGAAAGATCATAAAAATCGGTCCAGCCGTTCTTTCAGCCGTTTTTTTTAAAAGAAAGACGTACATTCCCGGGTTACGAATAACCTAACAACATTTGGAAATCTCCTACTACCACCACTCTAAGCGGAAGATTTTGCTTGTGTTGTGATGGAGGACTTAGCCAGCCGAGGAATCGAAAACGGAACGCCTGGGTGGGACCCAAACGCGATGCACACTCAACCACTGACCGGTCACCACGATTACAACCTTTGATTTGTTGGATTTGTCTCCGTCTCGAATAGCAGAATAACGAGCTCAGACGTTATGAAATTTGCATAAAAAAATTGAAATAGATCAAACGCGAGTTGTTTGAAAAATGGGTGTATTTTATGAAGTTTAGCGCCAGGGAAACGGGAGGGGCGGAAAAGAATTAAGGAGGGGGGTTCGCGGAAGGGGAACGAAGAAGGGATGAAGGCGAAAAGGTGGAAGGGGGATGCGTGAGGGGGAAATAGCGAGAAGGGGCAGCGGGAGAGGGGCAGGGAGGGGAAGCTGAAAGTGAAACGAGGGAGGGGAAGAGGAGGCGGAAGGAAAACGGGGACGAATGGGAAAGGACACGCAGGGAGAAACGGTTTCTTTATTTACGTTGCATTACAACGCATGCCGGTTAGCGTTATAATATTTATGAATTAGGCGAAGTTCTTAGAAAATCCCATTTATTTTATATGATTACCGCACTAGAGTCCCAACTGCTCCCGTCTGGAGCCAGTGAGACTGGCATCCCCAATTGAGGTATGTTGTGAGGCTGAAGGCAGTTGGGAGGGAAAGGCGAAGGGAGAGGAAGAAGAGTGAGGTGAGGGACTGCCTGGCTATGGTCACCAAACACGTCTAAAGAAATTTAAAGCAATGTTTCAATTCTGAATGGTGGTCTTACACCAGAGTGATACAATAGTGACACAAAACGTGTATATTATTTTTAATTAATTGTGAAATAATACAATAAATAAACTCACCCCTCGACCATGAATTAGATTATCGGCCGTCTGTTTAGATTTTTTTTACTAACTAATGTTAGGGTACGGTATAAAGCTTCAATTTTCATTACTTTATTTAGGTATTATCAGCTTGAGGAGCAGTTGTCCCTTTCGCTCACTATTCGGGAGAGTAAGAGCGACAGTGTCAGAGCTACATTTTGGTAAAATACGTATTGTTCTAATTCATCGGCGACGGGGTTTCCTCGTAAAACAGAATTTTTTTATTTCTTGATAAAATTTTGCTCACTTGCCGTTTAAAATAAGAAGAAAATTACTTATCGAAGAAAGCAAACACTTTGTGGCTTGACATATAAATTAAAGTGGTTTAAAACAAAGTATTTGTTTCATTTTGTATAAGAAAATCACTGTTTACATCTGATTTTGAAAATCTCTGCACAAAGTCCGGGCAATTAGCCTAGTATGGTTAAGGAAGGATTCTTCCGAAACCGGTAGAGTGTAATTAAAATTAAAGTGGTCTAAAACAAATTTATATATTTTATTGTAAATTATGGCGAGCCACAAAGTTAATGCTTATTACGAACATTTAAAATTTTATTTAAAAAAAAAAACGGCGGGGACTTCAGCGAGTCTTATATACCTATATATAATATGTATCTATCCACTCCATTGCCGAGACTTTGACAACCTCTTTCATCATCATTTTAGATTGTGTTTTCTGAGAAATTCGCCTGATGGCGGCAAAGGTGTTCTCGGAGATTTGAACTGACGCACGGTAAAATGATTATTGCATTGCATTGCGCGATGGTACTCTTGAGGCGGTGAATGTCAAAATTTTGAATACTTTACATCAGCTGTTGAGAGAGGATTGAACTCGCTATTATTAGCGTCATGGTTTTTTCCTTTTAAGTTTTTCGTTCCCGGAACACTGTCATTCTCGACACAAGTTTCCTTAAAATAAAACCGTTTCTGCATATTTCTTATGAAATAACTTTCGTGTGTTATACAGCCCGAATAAGAATTTTAATGTTTGAAGTCTTTGAGGTTTCTTGGTATGGCTAAGGGGGTTTTCTCAAGTGACTGGTGCGCTACTGTAGTTATATCGCTTGTATGGAGAGGGCTTTCATAATCTATGTGTTATTGTAGGTAATTTTAATAATAATAATAATATTTGGCTAATTTATATAGCGCCGTTTTCGTGGAAAATCACCTCAAGAGCGCTGTACAAATAAACTAAGATTTATAATTATAACTAGTGACTTGCATCTAAGACTTATAGCTAGTGACTTACGACTAAGACTTATAACTACTGACTTAACTAGTGACTTACATTTATACTTACACCTGTGACTTAAAGTTAGAGATTCACAACTAACATAGGTACTTATATTTAAAATGACTTATTTTGGTTTTTTGCCAGGGGTGTCACTGAATACAGTGATAACTAGACATCGGATTATATGCACTAACAAAGTGCCAAAATATGCATGCAAATATGCACTAAAAAAGGCCGAAATATGCACTAAAAACCCTTGATATGCCCAAAATATGCATAATGCAAAATCAAAAAACCATTTTTATTTTTATATATTTTAATAAAGAAGGTCAAAAATAGCGAAATATTCTTAAAATTATGCATAGTTTTTGTGACCATATACAATTAAGTATTTTTTCAAATTTTCGGTCGCAAATTTGTGACGTTTGTCACCCAGTATTAATTTTGTACGCCGAAAACGACCTCTCTACGGCCAACTGTCGTCATTTGTCAAAATTAAAACTTTGGCATACTTCTGGAGATACCTGTTTAGGCAGGGTATGGACCTGTGCCGTTGATGTAGGCATTAATGTTCGTCATGTCTTCGAGACACTTTTTACGAATCTTTTCTAATATTGAATTACCTAGGAAGGGCGTTGGTGAGTACGATCATTGTTTCCAGTATTTCTATTGATTTAAGTAGAGGAAGATTTTGTTTCTAATTTTTTTTTATGGCATCTAGTAACTTGTGGAAATGTGTTGAGATGAGGGGGATATTCTTCGGATGCGTAATCAAATGCTAGCTTGCTTTACTGAATTGCAAATGCCTCAGAACTGTCAAATTGACCAGGAAAATAGGCGCGATTGGGAAAAAAAGGCTAAAATATGCATTAACGCCGTAATTAGACAGTTATATGCATTTGCATATGCAAATATACAAATGCATATAATCCGATGTCTAGTGATAACATTTAAAACCAAATAACAAACAAAACTCTGTAGGTATAGGCACAAATAGGTAACGTAGAAGTAAGTTAATTCTGCGAGACGAAGCAGTTTATATTTTACACATAGGTACATATTATTTAGTTACAATTAAAGTTTAGTTACACATCTGCCCTGATGATGGTAACGTTGTCCGAAACGTTGGCTAAAGAAGGAGATAGCGTAACACGGCATAACACCCCAAAAATAAATAACAAAAATTTTAGTTATAGTTTAAAGTTGCTTTTAAGTTCTGAGAAGAGTAAAAATAGGTATTTTTCCAAACTTTTGCTGTCATTGTCGCTGTTACCCTCCGAATACTGAGCGAAAGGGAAAACTGCACCTCAGGCTGATAATATCTAACTAAAATCGTCAAAATCGAAGTTTTGTAGATACTTCCCCATTTTTCTCTCCCAAAACTTGACCGATTTTTACGAATTGTTTTACCATCTGCATCTGATGTTATTGATACGCTAGCGACGGTATGGTTGAAATTTAAGAACCCAACTTCATGTAAATCTCTGACCTTATGCAAAATTATCTTCGTGCGTAAAGTTTGTTACCAAGCTACTGCCGCGAAGAAAATATTATATGTCTGTATGTTTAACCTTATTTTTTTAAATAAATTGTCTAGTTTGTACACTGAACGTCTGTTGATAGCGTTGAAACCAGCCAAATTTAACGATTTTTTGGAGGGTCTTAAGTCCTATAAGAAGGGACTTATCCAAAAAAGGAAAATGCACCGACCCGCTAGTGGTCGATATCAATCTATATTAATAAATATTTGCACGTAAGGGTCAGAATCAGATAGGAAAATGGGGAATTCGTTTGTACGGACAAAACGTCGACAAAATGTCGCAAACCATTTCCTCCCAGGAATAGTGCTATACAAATTAGCCAACTATTTACTTATTTTATTCTAATATTTTAATTAACGAAGATAATATTAGCGAAAGTCAATCGAAAATCCGAAAGAGAAAAATCAGAAAAAGATACGGATACATCTGGGACTCGAACCCAGGACCTCTGGCAATCCGGGCCAACGCGCTATCACTACGCCAACGTATCCATATCCATATAAAAATGAGCGAATCGGATAGGGATACGTTGGCGCAGTGATAGCGTTGGCCCGGATTGCCAGAGGTCCTGGGTTCGAGTCCCAGATGTATCCGTATCTTTTTCTGATTTTTCTGTTTCGGATTTTCGATTGACTTTCGCTAATATTATCTTCATTAATTAAAATATTATAATTTGAGGTTTAACTCTTTAAGTTGACAGGTTAAAAATAAAAATTAAAAATATATTTTATTTTATTTGGAAAACCAGCAGTTATAATATTTTATAATGTATGATAAAATATGTGTAAATTATTTAACCAATAATAAATAGGTTTTCACCGAAGTGATAATGTAATATATTATTTTCACTAAACTCGACTTCCAACCGGTTTTACCCCTGAAACTGCATTTTATTTGCGATGTTTTAAATTGAACAAAGAAACTTTAATTGAATTCTGTGTTTTCACAGTCGATAAAATGCCAAGAGGCGAATTAAGGTAGTTGTTATAATAATAAAAAAAAAACAGTCTGAGGTGAATGGCTTCTCAAAGGGGGAATATTTTGGGACGACCTTGAAGCTGGAGGGCAATGCTCTGGCATTAAGCAATACTGTAAATTAGCAAAATGAATGGATTTTTATAAAAATAAATACAAAATTTATATGTATAGTTAGATTGTTGGATATGAAAAGAAATGTGGGTTTTTGAAGGAAACCTTTTTTTACACCAGATGCACTTTGAAATTCCCTAAGGAATAAAATTTTCATCTTTAACCACTCGAGCGCGTTTTGCCACATTATGGCACTATTTCCAAAACCTCGGATTGCTTTGTTGCCAAAATGTGGCAATTTTTTTTTATTAAAACGACTATAACAAAATAAATATTCTCTAGATTCTTTAAAATGTTTTAAGGTTAAAGATTTAATAATATTTTTTTTATAAATCCTACAAATATGTGATTATAGACAAAAGATAGGAAAATTCATTGGCTACATAGAACTACGATCAGTTTTTATGTCTCCATATTCAAATTCGGAGGTATGATTTTTTTAATGTGGGCGGAAAAATTTCCTTTAGCAATCCGATAAAAAATATTTTAATTGCTCTGTCGCTCCAGTGGTTAAAGATGCTGTGGAGAGTCGTTTTAATGAAAGGATGGAGAGAAAGTTCTGGGAAGGAAAAGGGTTTAAGGTGGGTAGGAATCTGGGGTTCAATGTGTCCACTGATGTCCAATGATAATACTTTAAAATATTTACATATATATATGATACATTAAATAATCATAGGCGACTGCCTGTTTCATGGTGACCAATGAAATATAGTTAATATGTGATGTCTAGTGTTAACATATGAATTAAGTATTTAAACATGTTGAAAATAGGAAAGGTTATCAGATGGTAATTTTGGTGCTTGGTTAAAAAAAGCCATTATACAGGTGTCAAGGAACGTAGGTACTTGAGTAACTTTAAACAGTGATTTCTTACATTATTATTTGGGTAAAAGTTTAGTGTAAATGAAATTTTGATCTCCGGTAACTTTTTTGATGTTTTTTTTCTTCTTAAAAAACATGTCATTTCTGATCACTCAGCCGAGTAACTACCCGACCCCTCACCCCGACCCTAGCTATCCAAAGCCTGCTGATTTTTTCAATGATTTTAGTTTTAAAAAAAAAATGTCACCGGAGACCAAAATTGTATGGTAGTGAAGCATGGAACTGGCAGAGAAAGGACGAATGTAGAGATGAGATCCCTGAGGCGTATGTGTGGTAAAACCGTGTGAGATGATCGTGTGAGAAATGTGGATATCCGCAAAGAATGCAAGGCTGATGAAAGCGTAATGAGTAAGATTAAGAAAAGGACTCTCAGATGGTTTGGGCATGTAGAGCGAATGAACGAAGAAAGGAGTGTAAGGAGGATATATGACGCAAAAGTGAATGAAATGAAAGAAGTTGTGAACGCCAGAGGAAGACATGGCACGATCAAGTGAACCAGATACTTGTCAGGAGTCGGAATAATAGAAGAGCATATATGATAAGATGTATGAATGTGAATGAAGCAAGGAGTGTGCGCCAAGACCGAGTTGTTTGGCGGTCCGTCGTCTCTGCCTACCCCTGCGGGGAAACGGCGTGATGTTTAGTTAGTTATTATAATGATACAAAGTATCACGTAATATTATCGTTGTTTTTATCGTAACATTTTGGCAATTTTCTACTATATATATTTTAATTATATTGTGATTAAACGTGGAATCTTTTATTACAATGACAGTCCATTGTAATATAGCGTTATTTTATCACAACACTGTGACAACCACATCCTGTTGCTGGTTGTTAGGCAATACACACATTACACAAATTAATACAATGTCATAATATGTCATCTTTGAAGTATTTTTTCTGTGATAACTGTACATAAATTGACTGCTATCAACTGTCCGGAGAAGTGGGACTATGGCATCCCCAAGTATTGTGTGTTTTAGATTAATGGATCATGGAAGGGAAGAATATGTGGGAGAGGAAGGTTGGGAAGTGTCTGGCTGTTCAGATCTGGTCTCTTTCAATTTGGGAGACGGAAATGAGTATCACCGCCCCGAGAACCATTTGAAATCGACATTGAAAATACGAAAAAAAAAATTTTTTTTTTCCAAATTCTAGACTAGAATACTTTCCATATGCAATGATTGGTTTCCGATAAGTAATAACAATTTGATAATTTGTAGAGCGCCGTTTTTTTGAAAATATCCTCAGGTTTGGTGGTCTTTCACCAGGGCGATACTGAGAAAATATACCACTAAGTGCGCTACAATTATCCAACTTATCAAAAAGAGTATGAAGTGCACCATATTCTTCTCTTCCCATTAATATAGGATGTACCCACACTGACCTTTCACGTTTTGCTGATTCGTTATGTTTTTCTTGTATAAACAGTACGCCAATAAGATTTTTTTCTTACTGTTCTACACTGTCACACGTGTAATCTATTTCGCTACCAGTTCAAAACTGAGATGATAGAACTTCCATCCGTCAGAATATCTTATATGTTTACAAGGATCTCCGTCTAATTACGGTCCGATGTCCGGTAATGTCCGATGTCCGATGTCCGGTAAAAACAACGGACGTATACAAGCGGCCTTAGTGTTAGTGTACGTTCTTTCTTTATAATTTACCGTAAATATCCGCTTTCGACTCCGGATGTGATTGTTCCGGAATTTATATGAAAGACCTTTCTTTAAGACCGGCAGAAAATCGCAGGAAATAAGTGCGAAGCAAATTTCGCCATCCTGTTTTTCTACAAAGGTAGCGACAGACACGCAGCTCACATCAAAAAGATATTTACAAATAACACAACAGCGCTCGCCATACAATCCCATACAGACCCGCCAGACGTAAAAAGATCATGTGTTATATGCGCGGTTTGAATCTTCGCTAATCGGCGTTATTTTCCGTACAAAGAAATGATATTCCCCCGACCGCTTCCGAATCTACACCACACTCCTTAAAGTTACACAGGCGATATTTTTATTTCTTGTAATCCTTAGTTTTATTAGTATTCATTCTAACTCAACTAGACCGATCCCCCCCTCATCCTGCCCTCTCCACAATCCCTTTCAATCAACTTGGTTATGTAATTTTTCATATCATTTTTAAAATCATTTCACTTATATACAACACCCACGTGGAAACCTGTAAATGGTACAATTAATATAACTTAATTGATTTTGCGTTATTATCTTCTAAATAATAGTCTCCCAAATAAAATAAAATAAAAATTAAAGACTGATTTCTGATTTTAATATTACGAACGGACTGATATATGTATACATGGTTGACATTTGTCACATTAGAAAGGGTCGTTCTTAAGTTCAACAGCTCGGCTGTGGAACGATTTGCCGGCCTTTGTTTTTCCTCCTTCCTACAACATGGGTCTTTTTAAGACCCATGTTCACTCCTTCCTCTCTTCATAAAGACCCTCCACACACCACCTTCAAAGATGACATAGGCCCTGAGGGAAATTGTTTTCCTCAAGGCCTCCTATGTGGAAGTAATTTAAAAAAAAAAAAACAATATTACAACATAGCTAAAGTTTTAAAAATTGCTTACTGACGGATTTTTATTGGAAAGTATTTTAACCACTTTATAAAAAACTAAAAAAATGGTAAGCAAATGTATTATAAAGGATACTATCGCATCACTTTTTTCGATTTATATCAAAATAATATATAATTGGCAATTTTTCGCCTGGTCTTCTTTGGCGGTTTTCTGTTTTATAGAATTATTTTCAATTATTCGGGAATATCTATGATAAACATTAAAAGCGAGGAGAAAGTTTGGCGTTTTCTCTTTCCAAATCCGCTTATATTATATGTCAGACCATTATAGAAAAAGAGATAGAACGAGTTTAGCATTACGTGACACGAGTGGTTTCAATGTAAAATTGCCACGGAAAAGACATCGCACAATTTCCTTGCATACTTCATCTTTCTCATCTCCTTCCCCTCTTCCTCTCCACTTCCTTATGCCTCTTAACCAAACATTGGAGATGTAATAGTCGCGCTGGCTCCGGGTAGTTGGGACTCTTGTATGGTAATCTAAGAGAAAAAAAAAAACATTTACAACTGAACGAATTTCGCTTTGTTGTTTATTAATTACTAGCTTCTGTCCGCGACTTCGTCTGCGCACGAATAATACTTCGATTAGCCTATTTTCTTTTCGTAGGTCCCATCTATGTTTATACCAAAATTCGTATCCTATTTATTTAAAATATCTATAATTCTTGATTCGATTTAAGGGTGAGTGCTTCAAATAAATTCACTAATTTAAATATTTTCTAAAATAGACAATCATTGTTTTTCAAAATGTCATTCTCAAATTTTGACATTTTCTATTAAACAATAATTATATTTGTAATACATGGAAAATTGCAAGAATTGGGTATAAATTATAGCCTATATGTTATTCTGATGTATGAGCTATATTATTGTAAAGTTTCATTAAAGTCCATTCAGTGGTTTTTGCGTGAAAGAGTAACAAACATACATACATCCATACATACATCCATACAAACTTTCGCGTTTATAATATTAGTAAGATTGTATACTACTTTACAAATTCCGCTTTAAACAAAACAATTAGTGTAAACGTGTATATTGGTGAATTAATTAAATAACTTAACTGAGGAAATCCTGTATTTTACAGCCATTAGCACTTTGCTTCAATAATTAACCTATTTGTATTATTACTGTTAAAATGTTCATACCACATAGTAACATAATGTAGTACGTAACAAAATAACAGGAGTTAGTCGAATGGTTCGAAGCGTTCGTTGGTTCAATTTTGGTCAAGGGTTCAATCCTCTGCTAGCTAATAATGGTACTGACACACTTGCTCAAATTCAAATTAAAAAACGGAAAATTTAAATTTGAAATTTAATGTCAAGCGGGAATAATACACGACAACATCAAATTTAATCACTGAAGACAATACTAGCGAATATCGACAGAAAATTTGAAACAGAAAAATACGGTCGCATTTAGGAATTGATCCCTGGACGTCTTTTCGAGGCTCGGCTCTGCTCTACCACTAAGCTAATGGGACCTTATCCCCTTCGGTCATACTTAACTGTATCATACTTCAAATAATAAGAACTACTTACATTATCTTAAGAGGGTATTACCAGAGAATACCGGAAATTAGTCCTTTTTAAATCAAATTCCAGACTATTGACTCTTTTTTACAAAAAACACAAATTGATTTTGAATGATTGTTATTTTATCTGGTACACGCAGTTTTAAAATTTTGAAAAACTACGTGTATTTTTAATATACTAAGATTATACCGTTGATCGTTGGCAGATTTGTTCAATTTTCAAATTTTTAAACAACACAAATTTCAAATCATAAATATAATCATTTAACAAAATAAATCAATACATAATCTATTCAACACAGTTTTAAAAGTTTAAATTTTAGTTAAATTAAAATCATTAAAAATAAATCCGAGAACGTGTTTTGTGACAAAAATACCTCAATTTTTCTATTTATTTAAGGTCTTACAAACTAAAATATTAAAAAAAAATTTACACACTTAATTTGTTTAGACATTATTGAAAAATCACAAATACTTTATGATCAAAAAATACTTACATTATATTTAATAATTTATCATCGTGCGTTTTGAGCATTTTTATTGTTTACTTGAATGTAGGTAGCAAGTTTTGAATAAAATAAATCCATATTAAATTTTTAATTTTCAAAATTTGATACGCGGAATAATCGATCTTTCTCATTGGAACCTCCCTGTACAGTTGCAAGCATTTTTAAACTTTTATTCTCAGCCGCTGGTCAATCGCTCATGCTCATCAACTGTACACATCTGCTCATAAATGAACAGGCTTGGTTTGAGCTTTCTCATGAATGAGCATGCTCAAAGCCAACAATTGAACACACATGCTCATGTCAAATAATAAATGTCATCGTATAATATAACACTGGTTGAAAATTCCAAGTATTTTATAAAGGTCGTTTTTTCTATCTATTTTTGCAGGTTACATAAGTGCCTATTTCTATGTAACTATGAATAGACTAAATTTCGTACCCGGATTTGCCCGTGCTTTGTTCTCGATTGTTATGATATCTTATCAGCTACCACTGACGATTATTATTTCTTACATGCATACCACCCAAGCTTCATTTTTCAACTTTATTAACAACAAGCTTCTGCCCGCGACTTCGTCTGCGTAGGTTTAGTACTTCGAGCAATCTATTTTCTTTTCCTAGGTTCCATCTACGTTTATACCAAAATTCTTAACCTATTTATTTAAAATATGTATAATTCTTGATTCGATTCAAAGTGTTAGGCGAGTACTTCAAATAAATTCGCTAATATCGGTCAGTGGTTGAGTGGGCATTGCGTTTGGGTCCCACCCAGGCATTCCGTGTTCGATTCCTCGGCTGGCTAAGTCCTCCGTCACAACACAAGCAACATCTTCCGCTTAGTGTGGTGGTAGTAGGAGATTTTCAAATATTGTTGGGTTATTCGTAACCCGGGAATGTTTGTCTTTCTTAAAAAAAAAAATATATATATATATATATATATAAATATATTTTCCAAAATAGAATTTTGATTTAACAATCATTGTTTTGCAAAATGTCATTCTCAAATTTTGACGTTTTCTATTAAACAATAATTATTAGTTTCAATATATTTAAAATAAATAGCTAGCTTTATAAATTGTAGTCTATATGTTATTCTGATGTATGAGCTATATTTTTGTAAAGTTTCATTAAAATCTATTCATTAAATTTCGATTTAAAGAGTAATAAACATACATACATCCATACAAACTTTCGCGTTTATAATATTAGTAAGATTTATATTATGATACCGCGTTTAATATCAAGTACAGAGAGCCTCATTCACTATCTAAAATATAAAGTCGGTCACTTTTAACGATCTGTTGCGAATGGTTATACAAAATATACAAGCATATATGTTTAAAGTTAACCCTTTGAGACCCCGTTTTCAATTTCATATCTACTAAATATATTTATATTTAACTAGCTGAGATTTTTGAAATAAGATGTAGTCAGCAATTTTATTTTATTTAAATTATGAAGACAATATTAGCGACACTCAATCGAAAATCTAAAACAGGAAAATTAGAAGAAGATGCGGACCCATCTAGGAATCGAACCCAGGACCCTATTAGCCTTGCCGGTGCTTCACCACTGGGCTAATGGGACCGTTTCCGATTCGGTCATATTTAAGAGGCTAGACTTTGAACGACACGCGGAACACCCGCGTCTGTCATTCTGTCCCGCTCACAATAAGCTCACGCACACTTACAATACATGCGAATGCGAAATGTGCGAATGAGACAACGCTCAAATTTACCTACAGAAATCGCTCGAAAAGGGGTTTATGGAGAATACACTTTTCTACACCGAAACTTTCACGAAATTGTAATTTTAAAAAATATATATTTTTTAGAAAGAAGAAGCTACGTCGGTAGCTTTTTATAATTTTATAATTCTTTATGAGAGTTGAGTTAGCAGCACTTTTTCCTTAAATAATATTTTTTGATAAATCGTACATGTTTGACAGTGAATGTTTACGTTAATACGAAACGCATCGAAAATTCGAAAACATACCGACATAGTTTTCACCCTCTAGAAGGCAGTATAAAAAAATATATTCATTTTGTGCAATTTTCGATATAGAAAAGTGTTTTTTCCCGGGCGTCCTTTTTGTATGGGCCGAAAAGCGAAGTCTATTGTCTTAACTGTATCCATTTTTTTTTTTACATTAGGTCCACACAGGAGGCCCTGAGGAAAATAATTTCCCTCAGGGCCTTTGTCATCTTTGGGGATGCTGTGTGGATGGTATTTTTAAGGAAAGGAAGGAGAGGAAGTTCTGGGGAGGAAAAAGGTATGAGGGTTGGGTAGGAATCTGGGGTTCAGTGTGTCTAGATCATCCGCCATAAACATTAACCCATGAACCCGGGCACCCCTGCTAAGTCACCAAACGTAGCGAACCACTTGGGGTGACCTATTGCAGAGGTGTTGGTTACCCAATAAATGGTTTCCGGGGCGGCGGTACCCATTCCCGCCTCCCAAATTTCGAATAAGAAACACGAACATTATCTTCATTTTCTTAACGCATATTTTTATTAAGTACTATCTGCTGCTATCTTTATGTACGATTACAAGATTCATCTCGATTCGTCTTGGATAAATTTATCAATTTTTTTATTGAATATGCGTAGGTCTTGGATAAATTTATCAATTTTTTTATTGAATATGCGACATCTATTGATTTTTCTGCAAACCTAGGATGCAAATTTATTTTTAACTTAAGTAATACAAATTGTAATATTTTAATCTTAGCGACGCTCAATGGATAAAAAAATTTTTTTTTTTGAACCTCAAGTGGAACAAATTTCAACGTATCTAAATATAAAATTTAAATTAATAATTAAAAAAATCTGCTAAGGGTGAAAAAATGCGGTGAAAGTGGTTATCCGAGATCTTATGTAAACCATGGTGACTTTCCTCCTGTTTGGAAGGTCAAGTGTGCAAAATATCATCAATCTCGAAATAAAACTGTAGATTTGTATGAAATTCAATTCCACGTCCCCCATACACTCTTAGGGGCATACATTAATCACGTGAGCAAAAATTGGGGGGCAAAATTGAACAAAAATTCAGCAAAAAATTCCAGTAAAATCTCATTATAGGTACCATTAAGAGGATACCCGGCGGTGATTTTTCCATACAAACGTATTCCCTATTTATCTCTCTGGATTTTAACCCTAGAGAAAATATTGTTTTTGCATAAAATAGATATCAACTACTAGCGTATCGGTACTTTTTGTTTTTTTTTTGATAAGTTACTTTTTATAGAAGTTATGACCTTCCAAAAATCAATAAAATTGACTGGTTTAAACGCCGTCAAAAGATGTTCAGTATACAAACCAGACAATGTTTTTTTAAAAAAAGCAAAACGTACAGACATAGAATAGTTTTTTCTTATGTAGTTGGTAAAAAAAAAATTGAAAATCAGTCCACTTTTGGAGGAGAAAAGTGGGGAATACAAAACCTCCATTTTAGTTAGGTGTCAGTGCATTGTCCCTTTCGCTCAATATCCGGTGGAGTAAAAGCAACAGTGACAGCAATATTTTAGTAAAATCTATTTCTGCACCACCGGGTATCATCTTAAGTCTCACTTAATCTCACCAAGAGGGTGGGGGGGGGTCTAAATTTTTGTAAAAACAGGTCACGTAATTAATGTAACTCCCCTTACGTATATAAATAGAAGATGTGTGATCCAGAATTTCACCAGAAGGAAGGAAAAATAATTAAGTTTTCTTCGGGCACACGGTCACGCCCAAAACACATTTCTATCAGTTTACCTCTTCAGTGGATATTTAGGTACCTACCCTTTTATTTGAGATTAGCCGCAGACAGGTTTTGGCGGTGGTACTCATCGTAGCCTCGTTGTGATCTCTCTTTCTGTTTTGTGCCTCGTTTGTGAGATAGAGTGAGAAGGCACAGCGGAGCTCTCAGCGGCGGCGCTACCTCCAGCTCGCCACAATGACCCTTTGTTCTAGCAATCATTGTGTTTCGTCTGTCGCTATCGTTTGACCCTGTAGTCCGAAATTTGACCACTCGTTATTGAAGAGTCGTGCATGACGAGATGTTGAATGCCAGTATGGAATATGCATATGCAAGCGGGGGAAGGTTTACATGTTTATAGCGAGATAGATCGGTACACTTAATTTTGCAGTCGGGGGCGTCGCTTCTGTGGATTTTTTTAAAATTACCAAATCTTTCAATTATTTTTTTTTTATTGTGATTACCGCAAATTGATTGTCCCAACTGCTCCCAACCGTTTGGAGCCAGTGAGACTATGGCATCCCGACTGGATTATGTTGTGAGGCTGACCGTAGCAAGCAGGGGAAGAAGATGGAGAAGAAGAAGGTCGGGAAGTACCTTGCTATATAGATTTGGTTATCAAACAAGGCTTAAGCTATTTTAATCAACTTTTAGATTCTGAATGGTGGTCTTTTACCAGGGCGATACTGAAAGTATCCAACAATCTGGAATGTGCCGAAAATATACTATATAATAGCTGATTTTTACGGCTTTGTTTTTATGGTCAAGTGTGCAAAATTTCATCAATTGATATTGAAAATAAAACTGTAGATTTCTACAATAATAAAATACAAGCCACCTGTTATAGACACTCTTCTTTATACAAATAGATTAAGTACCTATATTAAATGAATAAATTGTGAAATAACACAAATCAATTAATTAAAATTTACTTTCGCACGCCGGGATTTGAACCCGCACCCTCCGGGTTTTCTAACTTCTATCGATTTATCTCGCGTGTTACCCTGATACAATAACATAATATTAATATTTTACTATTTATCTTTACAAATATTATAGGGGACGATAATTACATTGATTTCAATGAAGTGAGAGACATAGTTGTGATATGCGGGTTATATTTATGTTTGTCAACATTAATAAGTTAGAAATTTATAATAATAATTGACAATTATAACCGCTAATTCGATGCATCACAGAGGCGGGCGCGCGTTTAGCGTGTTTCCCGACTATGCACCGGTGCCGAGGGGATCAATGACGCTAGTTTTGTTGAATCATCTTCCATTGAAGTACCGGTAAAACAAGGACAGCATTCCCACTGATTAAGATATGCATGTGGTCGTGAGAAAGTTAAAAACAGCCACGCAAAAAACAAAGTATTCAAAAATAACAATTCGCATAAATGAATGAAATAATTGCTAACCAATGATCGGTGTTTGATTTTGGATTTTATAACTTTGGGCCTTTCTAATAAACGTGTTTTAAATTTTACACAAAGGATTGATCATTCATGTAATATGGTTGTTTATCATGGCGGTAAATTTAAAAAAAACACATAAATTAGTAACGGGGATCTATTCTTTTTTGCGTAAAAATATTCATCCTCTTCAACGGAACAACTTTTTACAGTCAGACGATGTACATAGATGGCCTTCGGTATCTAATATGTATTATATCTTCTAACGTGTCTAATTTATTCTTTGCTACGTATTTAAAAATATGCAGTGCTGAGTTGAAATTATTAAAATTATTTAATTATCGTAAAATGCACTTTTCTCAACTAAAATAATAATTTTTACTGTTTTTTATCCACTCGTTGACATTAAAAAATATATAAAAACTAACTAACCATCACGCCGTTACCCGCATGGGTAGGCAGAGAGGACGGACCGCCAAACAAATCGGTCTAGGTACCTACACCTACACACTCCTTGCCTCATTCACATTATCAAATAAATAATAGAGTTAGATAATACTACTAGGTACCTTCTAGCTTCTACTTTTAAAATAATTATTATATTCCTGTGTGAACCAGGCATTATGAGAGAATATCATTAAATATTTTTGATCCAACTAGGTACCTACCTAGTTGACTACTAAACAAGCAAGGGTCTCTTCAAAATAATTTACCCGTATCTATGCAATTGTTGTCCCTTTCTCACTAAAAACGATAAGAAGGCGTAAGGCGCTCCGCCCACTTAGGCAACTGAAAACCAACTAAAACCGGCTGTTTTCTCTGTCTTGATTGGTCAAATAGCTTGTTTAACCATAGATGAAGAACAATCAGCTGACAGCTCGCAACCTAGCAACGGCTGCCCAGGGTAATCAGCCGTGACAGTCGCAAGATGGTCGCAAGTCACCGCTTGCGTTACCATTGACAACGGGGTTTTGTGTGATTGTGTATTGTGCGGGCCATCACATTGTCATACAAAGACAGTTGGCAGTTGAGAGTTTTCAGTTGCCTGAGTGGGCGGAGGCGCTAAGCAAAACAAAAAACTGTTTCGGAAGTTAAGATGAAACCCGGTGGTGGAGAAATTTGAAAAATAGATTTTACTAAATTGTTGCTGTCACTGTTGCTCTTACTCCACCGGATATTGAGCGAAAGGGACAATGCACCTCGGGCCACTAATACCTAACTAAAATCGAGGTTTTGTATTCCCCACTTTTCTCCTCCAAAAGTGGACTGATTTTCTTTTTGTTTTACCACCTACATAAGAAAAAACTATTCTATGTCTGTAAGTTTTGATTTTTTAAAACAACATTGTCTAGTTTGTATACTGAACGTCCTTTGACGGCGTTTAAACCAGTACATTTTATTGATTTTTGGAAGTAACTTATAAAAATAAAAAAAAAGTACCGACACGCTAGTAGTTGATATCTATTTTATGTAAAAACAATATTTTCTCTAGGGTTCTTCTTATTTTCGATTGGTAATATTATCTTCATAAATTAAAATATTATAATTTGAGGTTTAACTCTTTAAGTTAAAAAGTTAAAAATGAAAATAAAAAATATTTTCTCTAGGGTTAAAATCCAGTGAGATAAATAGGGAATACGTTTGTATGGAAAAATCACCGCCGTGTATCCCCTTAATGCACTTGCGCCAATAATAATAACAATATTTTTTTAGAAAATAATTTCTTTAAAATATATCTACTATGATAAAACTATACTAACAAACAGACCAATTAGTCATAATAGACCCGATATAGTTTTACATGACAAAATTTAAAAAAATAACTTATATCATTGATATCGTAGCTATTCCAAATTCCTGTAATATTGAAAAATCTGTTTCTGAAAAAATAAGAAAGTATTCTACAGATTTAGGAAATGAAATTAAAAGAATTTGGCATTACCATTACCATTTGTTATTTCGGCTACTGGCATTATACCTACTCTCTCATTAAAAATTTAGGCATATTAGTAGATTTGTCAAAGAATTTGTATATAATGCAAAAATCAGTCATTTTAAATACATGTAGGATTACGAAAGATTTTTTAAATATTTATATTGACGGATCAGTAGGATTTATCGGATAAATTAGGAGTTCCACCCAGCCGAACCCTCTGATATGAAAATATCTGGAGTCGGTGAATTATTTTCCCATTTAAATAGTCTGGTAGGTTAACATGTTGTTCTTGTATTGTTTTGTATTAATTATACTTATATAATACACTTGCATAGCGTGGATTTACTAGATGATAATTTTTCTGGAAAAGTCTGGTGCGTAATATATACATATATATATATTTGGATGACTTGTATAGCGCCATTTTTGTGAAAAAACACCTCAAGGGCGCTGTACAAATTTCAATAACTAACTAGGTACACACTAGACAAACATAAAATAAAAATCCCAACTCTAATTACGTGGACTAGGTAGGCATTGGTATAATATATTGTCTAGTACCATTGAGTGGTACCTACATTATACCACTCAATTGGACTAGGTATCTGATTCCCGCCAAAATTAAATTTTTAAACTTTTTTTTATTCCCATTATATATTCATATTCCCGTGTGAACCAGGCATTATGGAGAAAGTAGCCATATAAAATAAGTAAATGCTTCCGAAAGATTATTATTTCTGTTCGAAATTCAACGGGCCTAGGTAATTTTGTAGGTAGGTAGGTGCCTACTAAAGCTTTCATTTTCATTTCATGAGGTGTGGGTGGCAATTAATATTATGTATTTTTAAATTATAAAGCAGATAGTATATTCGTATTGCTTATTTTATATAAAACTAATATTATTTTTATCACACAAATGGTCAAGGTATTCGCTGTAGTCTTCATTGGGATTCATCGATTATTATTTTAGCAGTATAAAAAACTAGTTCCTACTTTCGGCAGTAGTTTGCAGAAATATTTAATGGTGGATTAAAATAATATTCCTTTTTCAAATCTCTCATTCATTATAAAACCGTATTTAGTTTATGATTGTCAAACTATCGTTTGTTTGCAATAATGTGGTGGCTTGAACTGTTCATTTTTAAATTTTGTCGTTATAAAATACTCAACGTACAAATCGTTTTCACCACCGGCATTCGTAGGAATCCAAGGGCTTCAAGCGTGTGTCCGTCAGCCAATCGCGGCTCGTGTACGATTTCTCACCGTCCAATCACAATCACCTACAGGGCGACAAACAGCAAACTAGAGGTGTGTCACTCCGACCATTTTACGGACTCAAATCCGGAACTGGAGTCAGCCTAATGGACTCGATTCATTGGATTCGGTCCTTTGACTCCTTTGGTTCCTTTCGCTCCGCCTGACTCGCCGAATCCGGCGGAGTCAAACGCATTGCTTCGTTCCGCTGGACTCATTACTCATTGAATCAGCTGGAGCCAAACCGTTGAGTTGATTCAGCCGAACTCACCGAATCCTGTGGAATCAAAATAATCGCCGGACCCGGTGTAACGTCAAGGAGTTGGAGAACGATAGAGATAAGAGTTTTATAGATTACTTTAATGTTCATTTGAAGAATTTTATCTTAATTATAATATGATTATTATTATATTTAAGATTACATGATTTTTTATTGATATTTGTATTGTTAGATTTTTAACGGATACATAATTTATATCGGAGTAGGAAAAATATTATAATGGACTCGTATATTTTGAAGTATTCATTCAGCTGATTAAATTGTAAATAATTAAGTCCAGAATTCTTTTGGTGTTTGAAAAATTATCTTCGTAAAGTTATGTAGTAATAGTACTTATGTAACGTTGCCGCGAATTTGCTGGAAGGCAAATTAACTCCATGTAGACCAACAAAAGATAAAAATCTACGCTTCTCGCTATGTTTTGACTCCGAGATAATGCTAATTCGTTTTGAAATGATTCCGGGGTCAATTTTAGACACAAATTCCCGCTGTTCGGAACGTTGCCGCGAACTTGCTGGAAGGCAAATTCGCACCATGCAGACCAACAAAAGGTAAAAATCTATGCTTCTTGCTATCTTTTGACTCCGAGATAATGCTAATTCTTTTTTAAATGATTCCGGGGTCAATTTTAGATACAATTTCCCGCTGTTCGAAACGTTGGCGCGACTTGCTGGGAGGCAAATTTTGCTCCATGCAGAACAACAAAAGGTTCAAATCTATGTTTCTTGCTTTCTTTTGACTCCGAGATAATGCAAATTCTTTTTGAAGTGATTCCGGGGTCAATTTCAGGTCCATTTTCTAACAGATTGGAACGTGTGATAGTGAATCCGGAACGGATTCATTACATTTTGAGAACTCGGAGCGATTCACACGCATTCGGAGCCATATTCATTGGATTCGTTCCGGCCGGAACGACACACTTCTACAGCAAACTACCCCGGCGTCCATCATGGCGGCCGCAGCGGCTGTCACCTCCCCCTCGCGCTCGCTGAGAAATAACATCACCAAGCGACCCTCCATCAAGAAACACAAGGCACCGGCTCCTCCGAGGATCGAGGAAAATGGAGACAATGAAAAAGAAAACGCCACCAGTGATTATACGTGTGAATCAAGTGTTGAGGACATTACATTATTGCCAAACGGGCAATGCGAAAACAGCAGGGAGACCGAATCGGTCGCGAAACAGGAATCTGCTTGCTCGACACCCGAACTTTCCCGAGCGCGTTCGGCAAATAGCACTTCGTCGTCCAATCGGAGCTCTCCGATATCCCGAGACAGAATGGCGCACAATTCAAATAATATTACAAATGGCTCCCCTGGAGGAAACGTCATGTCGAAAGCAGCGATATTTGAAAACACGGTTTCCAGTCCTAGAAATACAGATCCTGCCTTAATGTCTATGAGAGAAAAGAAATGCCTGTTTGAAAAGAATAAAGGCGCTGCTATAATACCGAAAGCGGCGTTTGGCATGGCGCCACCGATCAAGGCACTGCAGAACAACGCTAATGAGAAAGGTACGTACGGCAATGTTTACGTTCATTATGAAATAATTCAGTTTTGTGTCCGACCTCTCCAGGTGTGCATGTCTCGCGAATTCGCGTGTTGAATCAGTTTTCGTGTCGATTTTCGTTCTGTTAATTTGCCAAGGTAAAAAACAGTTTACAAAAATAATCGAGGTTCTTTTTCTTATTGGATTCTTTTATTCGCTCGAGAAACTTGATTGTGTTTTTCACAGAACTTTTACATCGAAACAGCAATAGTTTTTCTTTATCTTTTTCAAATTTACTGAATAACTCTGACTATTTGAGAAGATTTGTGCTCTGATTGTGTTAGTGCAGTTTTTTAATTTTAATTTTGACAATTATGTATTAATTTTTTTAATGAAACACGTAACTTTGTAGGTACATCGCGTTTTTTTTAATAGTAAAACGCTATAGAGATTTATAACAAAAAACTGATTTCAGCTATGTAAAAGTTTGCATAAACGCAAAACTTTAAAATGCCCTTTTTTAATGTGAATACTGCACAAGAGTCCAAACTGCTCCCGTCTGGAGCCAGTGAGACTATATCATCCCCAATTGGGGTATATTGTGAGGCTAAAGATAGCGGGAATAGGAAGACGACATGGAAGACGTAGGTGTGGAAGTACCTGGCTATTCAGATCTAGTCAACAAACACGGCTAAAGCCATTTCAAGCAACCTTTCAATTCTTAATGGTGGTATTACACCAGGGCGATAATGAGAGTATCTTCCACTCGAATGTGCCGCAAAATTCTATATACCTATTATTTTTAAATGATTAAATTGTGAAATAACACAAATCAATCAAATAAAATTTACTTGCGCATCCCGGGATTTGAACCTGCTACCTCCGGTTTGCTAGCTAAGAGCCTAACCCTCGACCATAGTGGCCGTCAATATATAAACAAACACAGTGATAGATACTCTCAGTAACACCCATTCACAATCGAAAATGTTCAAAATGGCTTTAGTCCGTGTTTAGTGTCCAGATCTGATCATCAGCATGATATTTTACAACCTTCCTCTTCCCCATCTCTTTCCATCCCCCACTCCCATAATACCAACATAAATATGTGATAGCCCTCTACCATTTTAGATCCATTTTTAACATTTTCATACCAATAGTCCCGAAGAAAAATGTTGGATATGCGATTTTGTAGTTTTGCAGTAGAGCAATTTAAAGTTTAGTTTCTGCATTTTTACTGTTTTAATATTTTGAATTTCATTAATAATTCCAAAAAAATATAGATTTGTAAAAATCAATAAAAAAGCAAACAATATGATTTTCAAGTTTTAGCAGATCCGACATTGTTCTTCGGGACCGTCGATATAATATGCAAGCACACCATTATTGTGTTTCAATTGATTTATTTATATATTTTACAACATTATTTTTCCATAATTTAATAAATTTCTTTTGAATTTCATCATCCTTCTTCATTTTTAGCCGGCAACGTGTCGAAGAAGCCGACAGCGGGTGCCAAGCCCAAGATTGAACCGAAGCCCTCAGAGTTGGCGGCAACGCACTCGGCCAGCGTGCACCGAGGATTCGGCAGCCGCATGATTGGCATGCTACAGCTGCAGCCCACGCTCAGCGAGAAGGAAATTGTCGATAAGAATAGAAAGCAGAGAGACGAAGAGATGTTGATGCTCAAGAACAGATTCCTGAAGACCAAGGTGATTATTTATTAATTATTATTATGATTTATTTATTTTTATGAGCGAATGTTGAAGAGTGGTAACCTAATATTAAGTCCGCAGGTTGTTTTAATAGCTACAAGTGAAGGTGTTAATAATTGTGCATATCTCATGATGTGGGAGATTATCTTTCAGGAGATTTTCTCTTAATTAATATAAATGTTGGTATAATGAATATAAATATGTATAGAAAAGTCGGGGACGCAAGAAATGTAGAGATCTGCAAAGAATGCTAGGCTGATGTAAGCGTAATGAGTAAGATTGAGAAAAGGAGCCTCAGATTGTTTGGGCATGTAGAGCGAATGAACAAAGAAGAAAGTGTAAGGAGAATATATGATGCAAATAATGGTAGAAGAAGTCGGGAAGGCCGGAGCAAGACATGGCACGATCAAGTGAATCAGATACTTGAGCCGCGCAATGTCAAGAGTCAGAATAATTGAAGAGACGATTTGTGAGAGAATGAGGCAAGGAGTGTGTGCCAAGACCGGGTTGTTTGGCGGTCTGCCTACCCCAGCGAAGAAAGGATGTGATGGTTAGTTAGTATATTTGCAACATGTTTTAGAGTTTTAGTACTCTCATTATTGCCCCGGTAAAAGATCAACAATTCAAATTGAAACATTGCTTGAAATTGCTTTCGTCGCGTTTAGTGACTAGATCTGGCTAGCCAGGTATTTTCTAATCTTCCTCTACTTCCCTTCCCCACTCCATTTAGCCTCACAACAACAAGACATAATAATATCCCAATTAGGGATGAAATAATTCCACCTCCGGACAGTTAGAACTCTTGTGCGTTGTTTACATAAAAAGACCAGTGGTCAGGTTGACATATTGACTGGCTATTCACGTCCGGTCACCACCAAGTCATAAATGGTATTTCTGAGAAGCAACAAAATACCAATATGCGTATTTCTTGGTTAATTATTCAATAACTTTTAGAAAAAAACCCACTCTTCTTATTTATATATGCTTGGTCTTTAGTGTATGCAAATGCTGCATATAAATCTCCACTAATAAAAGTTCGTGGGTTTTTTTTTGGACAATCAATGATGACTCAATCAATATTGGAGTCACTTAAAATGTAATTTTTGTTATCAGCCTCCAGATAGATGTCGATTTTTGATTTACAAATTGATTCAAGGAAACATACTGTAAAAATTGGTTGACTTGTCCAAACATTGATGAAATTTCTTGTTCGTCATTCACATGTCCTATCAGGATTCATTTTTGGGTTATATTGCCTCGTTGCGATAGAAAATCTCAAATCAATCACATGTCCAATTGAGTTATTCGATAGCCTGATGCTCAACTAGCAGTGAAACAGGCCAGGGTAGATATAGAAGGTTTCACTCAACAGAAACCGGACTACTTCGTATGCTGTCAGATATAACTCTTGCCATAGAGTCAGGAAAATTAGCACTCATCTCACTCCTAGACATGAGTGCAGCATTTGATACGATTGATCACAACTTCCTCATTAACAGATTAGAGAAAACATTTGGTTTGAATTCCGACATCAAAAATTGGCTGGCATCCTATCTATCTAATCGCTTACAAGCCGTGAAGGTTGGAAATAAACTGTCTAATTTCGCTGCACTTTCTTCAGGGGTACCCCAGGGATCCGTTTTAGGTCCACTTCTCTTCATCCTTTTTACAAATGATGTCGCCAAAATAATCGAGTCATTTGGTCTCTTGTCTCACTGCTACGCAGACGATCAGCAAGTTTATTTTTACTGCACTCCAAACGAAATCAACAGTCTCAAAATCCGTGTAGCTGAATGCCTAGAAGCAATAACTCGTTGGATGTCTTCAAACAAGCTGAAACTGAACCCATCGAAGACCGAGTTTCTCTGGGCGGCCACAAACAAACGGCAACATTTGGTAGACGATTCACCTGTTTCCATTTCTGGCAGCAATATTATTCCAAAGAGAACAGTTAAACTTCTTGGCGTTAATCTAGACTCGGACTTTTCGCTTAAAAGTCAAATAAATAGGACAGTAAGCACCGGATTTTTTCACCTAAGACAACTTAAATCAGTTCGAAGAAACCTTCCTACAGAGGCAACAAAATTACTCATCAACTCATACGTAGTCTCACGTCTCGATTACTGTAACGGTATTTATGCTAGCCTTCCGAAATGTCAAATCGACAAACTTCAATCCGTGTTTAATGCAGCGGCACGGCTCATAACCGGGGTCTCTAAATATTCACACATTTCAGAACACCTTCGCAACCTTCACTGGCTTAAGTGCCCTGAAAGAATCCAGTACAAACTGTGCTGGATGGTGTTTAAATCCATTAATGAAATGGCCCCACATTACATCTCTGAACTATGCGTCCCGGAAAACATTGGTCCAAGGCAGTCAACCCTTAGATCAGCAACATCATCAGCTCTAGGTAGACTGATAGAACCTAAACGAAAGCCAAATACTAAGTTTGGAGATCGTGCATTCGAAGTATCTGGGCCTAAGGCTTGGAACAAACTCCCTCCGGAACTAAGGTGCATAACAAGCCCAACAGAATTTAGGTCAAAACTAAAAACCTACTTATTTAGGCTCTCATACCCTTAAATTTAATAAATCTATTTGTATTATGTATTGCCTATAATTTATCTTAATCTATTTTCTTATTAGATTAACATCATTCGAAGCCTTCACAGCAATCCGTCGCTTAACGAGAGACTGAGACTTCATTTAAGAAAATAAATAAAATTCATGTACTACTCTCATTAAACAACATAATATATATCAAATAATTACTTTTCCAACAACATGTGTTCGCTATTATGTCCTCTGCGCGCAAACTGTATATAAATAAACATCTTTTAACTTTAATCTCAAGTGACCTACCAGGTAAGTATGGTCCTGTACATTTTCATTGAAAAAAAAAGATATATATAATTAAAAAAAAAAATAAAAATAAAAAAAAAATAAATAAAAATAAAAATAAATAAAATAAAATAAAATAAAAATACATGTACATTTACATTTTTGGGGTGCACCGCGCTGGTTGTTCAGATGCATTGTACATGTAGTTTTGTGTCGCTGATCAAAGAACCGGTGGATTTGCATCCATTGTTTTAGCCATAGGTTTTTTTATATTTTCTAGTGTGTAGTTAGAAGTAGGATTGTAGAAATTATTGAAATTTGTACAGCGCCCTTGAGGTGATTTTTCACAAAAACGGCGCTATACAAGTCATCCAATTATTATTATTATTATATTGCACAAGAGTATGGTGAACCCCAAGTCATATAGTCACACCCCAACTGCTTGGCGGTGTGACTGATACCCCTATTGGCAGTGCCGGATTAAGACTACTTGAATTCCTAAGCAATTCACGCCTGTGGGCCCCTGTGTTTTAGTATACTAGTATCGGTCTTTAAAAAAAATTAACCTATTTAATACAACGAGATAGATCATTACGTACCTCAAAACATGTATGAAGGTATTACATACAATAAAAACCAAAGCATTTTTTATTTATTCATTGAAAGGCGACTTGCTACTTTTTCGGGCATTAAATTCACAGAAAATAGTTTATAAGACCAACGTTTTTAGCATATCTATATAATATTGATAAAGCATCGAGCCTTTCCTGCAGCATTGTCGTTCTTTTTTCATATTTTATTATTTTCGAATTCGAAAAAGATCATTCCGCTGTGCAGTTTGATGTCCATCAGGCATAAAAATATACACGGGGCTGTGTCCACATTAGGGAATACTGATTCAATTTTATCATAGTGCACTATTTTGTACAATAGTGCGTCAGTTTTATGTGAACTTGTCCGAGACAAAAAATTGGAACTTATTTTTTATGACATATGAATGAATTGAATTTCGGTTCCTAAATCCTTAAATTTGCATCATAAATAAATTAATTTCCTAATGCTGCCGACAATACATGAGCGAGCGAGCACGCGGGAGCGGGGCTATGACTGGTTTTCGACTAGCACACTAGACACATGCCCCTATTATGGTAGTCGACAGTACAGTGTTTCTTTTAATTAATAACTCAGGTACGGGCCATACGTCATTCCTATGTCTACCTACGTTAAATTATCGTGAAAACAAGCTTATGGGTCCAAGCGGTTAAAAAAATATTATTTATTTTTTTAATTAACATTGCAAACTTTTATCCATTGACCATAAAATAACAATAAATCGTCAATTTCCTGGTGCTTTGTATAAAAGTACAATGAACATTTTGTTGGAACAATTTATTGAAAGAGTTTTGCTGCACCTTTTTCGCTTTTATCAACTAACTGTACCTAGCTAGGGCTAGCCAATATTATGCTTTAAAAACTTCACAAGCTCTCAGTATCACCCTGGTGAAACACTTTTCAGTATCGATTCATCACTTTAACCACTCAGGCCTTGGCCATATTTTATCAGAAGGTTAAAATATTTCCGCTTTGCAATAAAATTTTAATAATTGGAATATTTCTAAAACTAAAAACTTTTTTGAAAGGTGATGAAATACGCTTTCAAATTTTATTATTAGAAATAAAGATGTAATTTTTAAAATATAATTTTTTTTTATGTATACCATTTTTTTTTTAAACTTTCATTTTATGTTTTTTTTCAAACTGAAATTACTCATATCGGAAAAAAAAACATTTGTATTTTATTAGATAAATGTATTATAAACAGTATCATCATCTCAATTTTTTGTTGTTTCAAGCAAAAATAAAATTTACAAAGTTTCATAAATTTTATTCAAATTGCGATTGGAAACTTCGGTTTCATAAAGGCGTACATTTGAATTATTTTGTAGTTAGCTTTTAGATTTGATTATAAAGAGTGATTTTTTTCTCTTTCTACCACCATTTAGATCACATTTCTCTCTACGATGATAGTAAGGGAGACACAAGATTTCTTTAAGACCTATACGAGTTGTTCCCAAAAGCAAACAAATTAGCCTGAGGGGTTAAATGCATTTTAGCTATGCTTAAATCAACCAAATTTGACTGTCAATCAAATACGACAAGAGTTTGAAACACTCAAATATCAATTTAACATTTAGTCTTACATAAAATAATGTCAACGTTGTTAGGCAACCATTATTTTTCAACATCTCCTTGTCATTTAATAATGTTCTCAATTACTCAATTAAGTCATGAACTCATTTGTCTGAGGTTAAATAATTGTACCCTGGGTTCAAAGTTCAAGTATCAGAGCACAGTGTTAAGTATGTGCAGACTTTTGTACTGTAGTATGTGCGTACTACTGTGTTCATTTATGGCTGAGCATTAACATATTTACGAGGCTGAAAGGGGTGGAGAAGAGGAAGGTTGGAATGTACCTGGCTATTCAGATCTGGTCTATAAAAAGGGCCAAACCCATTTCAAGCGGACGTCCTCCGTGGACGAGGGATAAGGCTCTCGACTAGCAATCTGGGTATCGCGGGTTCAAATCCCGGCGTGCCCAAGTAGGTTTTGTTTCATTGATTTGTGTTATTTTACAATTTAATGATTTAAAAATAGCACGTTCCAGAGTGGAAAATACTTTCAGTATTGATGTAAGATATATTCACGCCCTGGTGCAAGACCACCATTCAGAATTGAAACATTGCTTGAAATGGCTTTAGTGACTAGATCTGAATAGCGGGTACTTCCCCACCTTCCTCTCAATTGAATGAAATCTGATTCCCAATTTGACATAGAAGCGATTCTTCATTCTTTACAAAGTTTTACAAAATCAACGATTTTAAGAATCGTACCGCGTTGATTCGCTATCGTGAATGGATTCCATGACAGTTGATCCCCCGATAGTTGACCCCCGGCATACGTATATACAATTTGCAGTCAGTTTAGGGAAAATACGGTATGCCTACTTACACAAAATATAACTAAGAGTCTCCGAAGGGGTGTGCAGAGAGGATGTACCGCAATATAACAAAAGTATAAGACATGTTTTCATTCAAATGAAGTATAAAACTACATGTCTATATAATGTATATACCAGCGTAGAAGTACAAAAAATCGACACTGTAAATAAATACCAACCAACCATACCAACTTATTATCAAAGATAATTTAACCACTGGAGCAACACAGAGAATTATAAAAAATCGCCTTGAGTGCTCTAACTTTTGAAAATTAATTTTGAATATTTCCCGCTCACATTAAAAACAACATTACTCTACATTTGGGTCTGGAAAAATATAAACAAATTATAGTGCTATATAGCCAATGAATTCACCTATATTTTAGTAACTCTTCTATATTTTTAAAATTGATAGAAAAAATGTTAAAAAATCTTTAACTTTATAAATGCGCGAAATTTGTGCTTTAGTGATTTAAATATTTGAAAATGCTTCTAGTGGATATTTTTAATGTAATGAATATTCTTCTACTTTTTTATGTTCTCTATGGCCTGTTTGATAATCACAGATGTACTAGAAAATCAATTTTTTATGTGTTCAACAAATATAAAAGTTTGGTTTGAAAATTATTTTGAAGTTCGTTTGTAGAACTGAAGCTTTCCAACCGTCAAAATTCATTCTAGAAGAATTCAAAGATAATCGATAAGGCCATAGACACAAAGTCTATTTTATCAACTATTTGATAGAATAAATTGCTGGCCATGAAAATGTTTCAAACAATTACAATAAATGTTTTACGAATGGTACGAAAATCGGTCCATTTTCGGACCGAAGGGAATCCTAGAAAAATTAAAGTGGTCCAAATTTGGACCGAAATCGCTCCAGCGGTTAAGTCGATTTTGGGTGTGAAATTGGTAAAAAATGCACAAAAAATTATAATGGTTATAATATTGGATGGCCACCCGTCGGGACACCCTGAGAATGGATGAGCCCACGCATAATTTGTTGAAGTTCACTTATTATTGAAGCTGAATGTGTCTACATAGCCAAGTGCTAGTTAAATTAAAAGAAATGAATGTAGGTGTTTAGGTTTTAACACTTCCCTGTTTGCGCAGGTGTGAATTGATTTACAAATAATTATGGTGAATACTGCTATGTTTTACAGCAGACTTCCTAAATATGTTTCACGCAAAACAATGCGCATCACTACCAAATAATCTGGTGGCCATGTTTGTTCCAACCATTGGTTTTGTTTGACATTGTAATTATATCTACATTAACCTATATTTCGACAATGCTGTTGAATCTATTCAAATGATAGGTAGTTTTTATCATAATTATTATTATACATACTAGAAGAAGCCTGTGAAAAATCACAGGATATTATAATTGTAGGATTTATGAAGCAGAAAGTATGTATTTATAAAATATTTGTTTCGAGAAAATAATATATTGCATTTAAAAAACAAATATTGCTAATAATTTTTTTTTTATATATTTATGTAATTATATTTTAATCTTGACAAATTAGAATCAAAAATTTGCCTTTGGAATAAATAATGTTAGTAATCATGAGAAATAATCTGTGAAAATTTAAACAAAAGAATTACACATTTCATATTTAGAATTATTGTAAAAAAGAAATAGTTTTCTGATTATAGGTAGGTCTTAACGGCCTCCGTGGTCGAGAGTGAGGGCTAAAATCTTGATGCGCAAGTAAATTTTTATTCAGTTTATTTGTGTTATTTCACAATTTAATCATTTAAAAATAATATAAGGTATATCTGCAGAACGTTGCAGAGTGGAAGATACTCTTAAGTTTCACCCTGGTGGAAGACCACCATTCAGAATTAAAACATTGCTTGAAATGGTTTTTGCCATGTTTATTGATTAGATCTGAATAGCCAGGGACTTCTCCACCTTCCTCTTCCCTTCCTTCCCCTCCCCACTACCTTCAGCCTTACAATATACCCCTATTGGGGATGCCATAGTCTCCCAAACCCAGGCGGTTGGAAACAGTTGGGACTTTTGTGCGGTATTCACATAAAAAACTGTACCTAGTTTATTGCTCGTCTGAATTCACACAATCATTAGTTCCAATTTTGAAAATTTCAGATTGAATTGAGTTCATTTTGCAGGAATATTTCACATCACAGAGACAGCCGAAATTAGAATGTGTTATTAGTTATTGCATTTTGCGATTTATACCTTAGATAGAATCTTGTAAGATTTCATAATATGCACTTTAATAAGAATTTGGTCGCTAGTGCGGAGGTCTGTTAAGTTATAAATGAATGCTATTTATGGCAGCTGTAGTTGATTAGTGAACCATATTAACAATCTTTTCTACAGCTAGAAATGACCCTGGTTACCAAATATGTACTTTTATTAAATGTAAAATTAAAATTAAAAATGTCAACTCCAGTTCTAATCTAAGGCCGTCGCCCCATGGGTTTGTAGGGAATCTATATATACTGAAGTTCCACAATGGACTGCGTTGCAAACCGCTATTACTTTAGCGAACTTTACTTATCTGTGCAAGGTCTTACAGAACTCGATTTATGTCGATTCCTTACTGACCCATGGGACGATGGCCTAAAATACACTTGTAAAGAGTAAAGTGGGTAACGGAAGAGATTGTATGAATGTGAATGAAGCAAGTAGTACCTATGTGCCAAGTTGTATTGGTTAGGTTATTTTTAAATGTAAAGCTTACTGTGAACCATGAAACTGCACTACATATATTGGATGCCGAATGAGATGGAGTGCAAATCACTTGACTTGCTAGACTTGTACCCAGTGGCGATGTGATGGAAAAAAATATTTTTTGTTTTTAATTGAACAAAAAGACAGCAAAATGATGTCTACGTTTTTACTGTTATTTTATTTAATTGTTATTATTTTTTTAATTTACTGATATTATTTATTTATTTGTTTTTACGCCCATCAAGACTTTTACATTATTTGTATTATTATTTTCAAAATCAAAATCTCATCGACGATGTTGGATAAATTTGCAAATGCATCGGGTTCCCACCCGATCATCGTCAGTTTAATTCCTTTGCTAGCTAAGTTCTCCATCATTGCACAAGCAACATCTTCCTCTTACAATGATGGTAGTAGTAGATTTTCAAATATTGTGACAAACAAAAAAATGTAACTTTATTATTTAATTTTTAGACGGATGAGTCCGAAATGGACCAAATAGAGACGGAAATAGACCACGAAGAGCAGCCCACCTCCGAAGACAGCCCGCTGATGGGCGGCGGAAACCACTTTAAAGTGACAGCCGCTACCGCCAATGGCATCAACAATGCCGCCAATACCGTCAACAACAAACGCCAGCCTTCCTCGCCCAAGATCGTGCTGGCCAATCAGGGCGAAGGGGATCACCAAACAGACGCCACCGTGTGTGATCAGCCCAACAAGAGGAGAAGTAAGAGGAATTTGTTTAATGAGATTTTAAAATTAAACGAAAACTCACTGGACAGTCATTTACATATTCACTAGTTGCTAGTTTAAGTAAGATCTTTCCACTCGCAGATCCCAGACAAGCCAATGAAATTATTCATCTGTTGAGAAAATAATTTCTACTTTTTTAAACTAAAGTAATATAAAATTGACCTTATTTCGGGCATACCGACATTCCCATAACACACTTCTATTATATTGATTTATATTGTCAGTTATTTAGTCATCCGATACAAATTGAAAATGATCACTGAATTATGTTTTCTAGCTGTGTTCAGGAATAGATTTTCATTTTGACTTTGAAAATTCAAAACTAAAGACTGGGTTGTTTTGTAGAATTTTAACAATTCATCATACTTCATAGTTGATGTTAAAGTTCTGTTCAATTTTTGTTTTATTATTTTCGCAGTACTTCTTCAGGACTTCCACAGGACTTGAATTTCAACTTTAAAATTTAATAAATTGATCAAATTCTGTGAAACAAGCCGTCCTGGTTAATACATAGATATTTTAAAAGAAACATTGCAACTTTTTGTGTACATTATATTACTTTATACATCTTCAAAGGTTTATGTTATAATTATATTGTATCAAAGTTAGTGTTTAGTCATTATTAAAGCTTTATATTAATTAATTTTTGGGATATTATGTCGTTTTGAACTACCTCTTTCTTTAGCTAATGTTTTGTACAGTATTTTATTGTATGTCCGAAACGTTGGCTAAAGAAGGAGGTAAAAATATCACTATAATACTTTTGGCCATGAAAATCTAAAATCATACAGTTAAGGCTGTTTAAATTATAAAACAAAATATTAAAAACCATCTTACACTGTGCAAACAATTGTAACCTTTTGAGTCATCTTCCAGGTTCCACCGACTCCGTGAAAGTCCTGTCTGTACTGGAAGAAGTGAAGCGCATCCGCGTCAATGGCCCCAAAGAAGGCAGACTGTACCCGGGACTATCAGACATTGACGCCACCACGACAGAAGACGAGGAAACCAAAATGTCTTGTCTCGCAAGGTGTGGAGACTTTGCACTAGAGTGCTGCTTCTTTTTCTTTTGCATCTGAACCAAAATTAGACGTAACCTGATTGAAAAACATGTCGTGAATTTTGACCGACCGGGTCGGCAACAAATTTAGATCTGGATTGCGTAGTTTGACGGTGATAGACAGATTTGATTGATTTCAATTTAACGTACAATCGCTTTGGTAGAATGACAATTAAGATCAGTTTTGCGAATAGAAGTATATAAATAGAATAGTCAGGCCTGTTAGATCGGCAATTTGAAACCGTGTTTCATTTGTGGGGAAGTACTTGTGAGGAGTCTTGCATTCAACAGTCGCTTGATGTAAACGAACTTTGTCAAAAATTAACAAACACTGTCTTGTATCGTGCTATGCAAAGAAACTTATTATTCTTGCTTAGTTGGCAGTTACGGTAAGGCATGATCTATTGAAAACATACCTTCCTGGGGATAGCATGCTACATGCTTATCCAAACTTCTTGTGAATGTTTTTGTCTGGGTTTTAGCTATATTGATCATTCAGTTGATTAGTCAGACATCTCCGAAAAATGGAAATTTGAGTTGAGTATGCAGTTATATGTAAAAGTGTACCCTCTATCTGGTACAATACGGATTACTCATAAATTCAACCAAATCAGTTATAATGCAAAACTTGATATTTCAAAATATACTATTGTACCGGACCATTATGATTCCCGGTGTTATTTTATAGCATATTTAACATGTAGACATGTGAAAATAATATTTGATTTATGGTGAGCATTCAAATGTTGCTTTGCTCATTATCTCATAACTTAGTATTTGGAGATGTCTGACTAATCAACTCTTGATATATCAACATTTAAGGATAGATTCTTTCGACTAGCAATAAATTGTGCACCGAGAGCCGCTCATAAGCTATTGTTTGAGTCATTTGAACAGTGATTAGAATGGGCTTCAATGGATCGGAGCCACTTCGAATGCCTAGTGCTGTATTTAATTATGGCGTTTCATGAATTTAATGGTGAATCTCTATGTATGAATGTATAGAATAGTATGGAAATTTATTCGCAATTTTGATTGCTAGATAGATCTTAGCATTGTGATGGATAAATCGGACAGTGTGTGGGAAATCACAGTATTAGATTCTAATTTGCTTCATTAGTATGAATGCATCTTTTGATTCATGCCTCCCCGGCACTTGAGTATGTTGCCCTGCCACAAATGGGTAAGCAGAGAGAAACTTGCAACAGATGTCACTGTCTTGGTATTGTGAGATCTTGATAATTTAGTCGGCTTGCTGTGAAAGGTCGCCCGGTTTGAAATAAAATTTTCTGTAGTGATTTTAATACTTGGTTAGTTAATATAGCCCATTTTGCGGGTAACACGTATGCGACATTTTTCCAAAAGTAATATTTTAAAGCCGTTCGATTCGTAATAATTTTCTCCGTGTGTTCATCCATAAGATGCTAAATATTTGTTATAAAATGTTTGTTCTAATGGACAGTATTTCAAACCACCTAAGGGATTTTCAAGGGCTTTTATTTTTACACTAGCAAGTACCCAGCATGCGTTGAAATGCCACAACAAAAAATAATTTGTTTTTCCCGCATTACTTCTCTATACCGCTACTGTTATAAATAGAAACCTTTGCAGTCGTGCGCACAACAAATCACCAAAGCTTCATCGCAATTGGATGAGAGAATTAGGGATGCATAAGGGACGAACAAAGAGACATTCATTTTTATATATTAAGAAGGTAACCCCACTCGGGAGGCACTGAGGAAAATAATTTCCCTCAAGGCCATGTTATCATTGGGGATGCTGTGTGGAGGGCATCATGTACATCTAAATACCACAAATTATGTGTCGCTTTTTTCTCTACCGAAAATTTTGTTTCATATATTGTTTATGCCTGATTGCATGCCGAAAGATAATATACAACCTTATTTTTATCAACCAATTTCGAAATACGTGCATTTCTACATTAAATACTGTTTCTATAAATAAGAATCTACAGAAATGACTTTGTTGTCGATTTTCACAGCAAGTTGGCGAAATAGTTTGACCAGATTCGTTCCGTGTCGCAATCACTCAGACTATGTGCCAATAACCGATATTCTTACAGTTTTCTTAAGGAAAAGAATTCTCAGCAACTATGTAGATACTAGTTTAGAAGCGTTTATGTCTATTATTATGCATATTTTATGCTAATAGTAAATTTGAAAAGACTGACCGTAGCGATTTCTCAAGTGATCTTACTCACAAGTGATTTTTTACATTTTGTTGGACAAAACAAGTCACATTAGGATGAATGATGTATTACATAGTTAGTATACCAATTTTGCATTTTATAATGCAATCAGAACAGAAAAGGGGACAAATTGTCTTTTTTCTTTTTGAAAATTCCTATTTTGGAAAATTTAAAATTATTACTGGTGACAATTTCGAATGAAAATTAGATAATTTTTTGTGGAAATTGATGAACTTTTATAAAAGCATTTCATTCTGATATCACAGTTACTTATTTAAAGGATTCAATAATATTTTTTACACACTAATAATCATTTCGGCATTTATCAAAAAATATATAAAAAAAGACTGTTAGATTAAAAGTTTTTGGAAATATTTATTGATGTTGTTTAGTGTAGATTTACGCATTGTTCTAATATGTTACTAGCAGTTTCTACTCAGTTTATTTTAAATTAAGGTTGGTTATTTAAACAACCAAACTTTTGGGTGTTCATTCAAATATCTTATCTACTTTTATCTTTAACTCTATTTATAACATACACAACAGAGAGGGGTTTACATAAATATAGCAAAGAAATAACACTGAACAAATACAAACCGGCCAATAATGTTGTACAAAAATATGTAAAAATAAGACAATTATCTATGAAAAAATCAAGAGGTAATACAATTTCAGTCAAGTCCTGTTAAAAAAAAAAGAAATTTAGGAAAGTTCTTCAGGACCATCGGTAAATATGTCCGCAAACTTGCCACTACAGTGGATGTTATACAGGGTGTCCGGGGTGTGCACAAACTTCGGAATGTGATTCTACGTGATGGTAAAATTAAAAGAGATAAATATTTTTTTCCTATATAGATGTATTTTTGCATCAAAGAATATTATTTTTTCCATGCAAACGTTTCAACTTTTTTGCCCGAAAACTACCTTAAAATGTTGGAATTTCGAAAAAAGCTATTTATCACTTTAACTTGTACCATCATGTAGAATTACCTCCCGATGTCTGTGCACTTTACCCCTGGACACCTTGTATAGTCGACACATAAGGTCACACAAGAGGTTGGGAGAAGGTCAAGTTGATTCTTTGGGTAGAAATTTTTATTCTAATTTCCAGTATTTTGGATAGCCAGCTATTTTATTTAACCCATTGATTTCTGAATTGATGACAAACAATAATTTGGGTCTTGAAATTCCGAATTGAATTAAAATTTTGAGGAAATTAAAACATTGCAATTCTGGTTGGATCTACAAATAAATGGACGACATCACAGCAAATAATAAATTTATCAAAGTATAGGTAATCCTGTTAGGTATCAAACCGAATTTAGAGTCTTGGTGTTTGTAGCGCAATTATATACTCTCGAGAAACTCTATCTGTATAAAAAAAATACATTCCTTACGATTTTTACGAATGTTTTATACGAAATTTAATGTTAGACTTGCCCGATGGTGCCCAAGTGTTAATTAATTAATTAATTACATGTTAGAAATAAAGATAAATTTTTTTACAATATAAAACATATTGTAATTTTATGTCGATGAAAATCTTGCTTTCCTTATAGTTATTACATTTTTAAAGTTATTTATTTTCATGTTTGCCACTACTTAACTTTATTTCTTTTTATTTTACAGAAAAAATAACTTGTAAATAATGCAATCGAGTACAAAAATGCAGATCAAAACATTTTAATTAAATAATAAACTTTTATTGTTTCAGCAAATAACTGTGTATATTAATTGTTGGACCTATTTGATATTATTTTTATTAAACAAATGCCCTTATTTAAATTGCATGCTATATCAAAAATAAAAAGGTTTCTTGGATATATTATGAATTTTCATTTATTTTTTGTACAATATAGAATGAATTTTTTATTATCCATTAAGTAGTGTATTTTTTAGTTTTCAAACTACATTTTTTTTTATATGTAATTACATTTTTTTTTGTTTATTTCTAAGTATGCTTAAAATGCGATATAAGAATAAAAAATATGAATTATTTTAAGTTTTTTTTTTTTTGGGGTTTGGACAGCTTTGTGTCCATCATCAGGGCGGATGTTGGCCAATTTACGCGTTGGCTACGTAGAGTGAAAATTGCCTTCCCTAAATATCATAAAATTGTTTTAATATTTATTTTAAATTTAGATTTTACCGTTTGCCATTTAATTAGCCCTTAGTATTAAAAGAAAATATATTTTGGTAATTAATAACACAATTTACATTAATTTACAGTAAAACCATCTTATAAAACAGCTCTACAATATGTACAGCGTCACTGTAAAGTGAGTTCTACTGTAAAATAATTTTAATGTCATTGTTGAAAAAAATGAAAATCTTAAATAATGAGATGTTAGTTTTTAAAATATGTATGCAAATACTTCATAAGTTTTTTGTTTTAAATGAGAGTAAGAAGTTGGAATAGGTATAATGTGTTGTACTTAAGTATTTTTGTATCTGTGATATTCCTTTGTAAACACATTGAAATAAAGTTCCCTTTGATTTTTAACTAAATTGTTTACTATCCACATTTATTTCAGCACAAAATGCCGGAAAAACCAATGAACCACAAAAAATTTAATTTATGTCGTAAGTATAAAATAATATGCAAATTAATCAAATGAAAACTTGCTGGGTACAAATATGAGACCCACAACTTAGGATAAGAGACCCTCAGATCAGATATAGAAATCAGGGACAAGAATCACATATAGATTTAGAATAAGAATTAGAATTACTCTGTTCAGAATTGTAATTATACAGTTCAGAACTAAAACCACACAATTCAGAATTAGAATTACACAGATGATAATCGGAATCATACAGCTCAGAAATAGAATTTCACTGTTCAGAATTAGAATTACAAAGATGATAATTGAGATCACACAGTTCAGAATTGGAATACCCATATCGGAATTAGAATTAACTAGTTCAGAATTATAACTACGCATTTCAGAATTAGAATTGCCCCTTTCAAAATTTGAATCACACCATTCAGAATTGGAATTACAAAGATGAGAATCAAGATTACACAGTCAGAATTAGAATTACAAAGACGATAATCAGAATCACACAGTTCAAAATTAGAATCACACTGTTCAGAATTAGAATTACAAAGATGAGAATCGAGATCACACAGTTCAGAATTGGAATACCCAGATCGGAATTAGAATTACCTAGTTCAGAATTATAACTACGCATTTCAGAATTAGAATTACCCCTTTCAAAATTTGAATTACACGATTCCGAACTAGAAACAAATAATTCGGAATTAGAACTACACAGTTCAGAATTAGGATTTTTCAGATCACAATTTACGTAAATACTTACCGGGTTGACTTACGTACGCTACGCTATGCCTAACAATATCTGGACTACTTAGCAACTATACATTTTCTATGGATTTTTCAGTTTCAAACTGGCCACATGCAACGCAATGTGCGGCCAGTGTGATTCTGAAAATGATATTTCCATAGAAAATGTATGGTTGCTAAGTAGTCCAGATATTGTTAAGCATACGTTCGCCGACCCAGTATGAACCTTAAGAATTACATGGTTCAGAATTAGAACCACAGAGAATAAATTAAAATCCGCAGATCAGCATTAGAAACTAAGTGCTTCAAATTAGCCTGAAGCTGGCCTAATGTTTAAGGTTGCCGATTTTTCATACTTTCTAAAAATTATCTTAAGCCATATTTTTTCATTTTTATTTTATAGAAGCATTTTTTTGTTATATTTTTGGTGTGTTATCTGCCCCCCTCTAAGGGAGCCTTGTGCTATGGCCGGAATCCCAATTAATTTATTAAAATTAAATTTATAATTTGAGGGGACATACATTAATTACGTGAGCTGTTTTTTAAAAAATTTGTGGGTGAGATTAAATGGGATTTAGTGGTGAGATTTTTTCTTACTCTCGAAATAAATGTTTTTCATAATAGCTGCTTTTTCAGCGGGCAAAATGGGACACTTCAAAAGAAGTGAAACAATTCATTTTTTTTTATTATCTCTATAATAATATATACTCTTTTAATAACTCAGGTACGGGCCATACGTCATTCCTATGTCTACCTACGTTAAATTATCGTGAAAACACGCTTATGTGTCCAAGCGGTTAAAGTTGACGTGATTTGGTGAGATTTTACTAGACCCCCCCCTGCATTTTTTGCTCACGTAATTAATGTATGTCCCCTTACTTGATAAGCGTTTCCACTGCACTGTAAAATTACATTAGCTAAATCACTTATTATTATTATTAACCATGTCATATTTTCAATGACAATAGCTGATGACAATTGATATAGACAACAGCTCAAAGACGGGTTTTAACGGCTTTCTGATAGTTTGCCTAAATGTTAGTTAAACATTTGATACTTAAAAATGTTATATTCTCAACAAGCTCATGAAGGAATTGGAAGGTTTTCAATTTAAGGCTGCCTTTACACACATAAGTTTTTTTTCCATAAGTCACTAACGTAAGCGACTTCTGGCCAACGGGCACATTGGATTTTGGCCATAAGTTGCTTACGTGAGCGACTTACGAGAAAAAACTTACATGTGTAAAGGTAGCCTTAGATCTTGATAAAACTGCATTCTGATTAAATACGTAGTGTTATAGATTAATTCAGTTTATCGAAACAAACAATTAAAAACCAACACTGAAAATTTAAGTATGTATACAAACAAAACTTGTTTTCAGTAATTTAAATAGAAAAACATTTTGTTGGATACATAATACATAGTATAGTATTTGGTTCATTGGTTTTTCCCAGCATTTTGACGACACTACAGAATAGTAGCAGCAGATCGATCAGAACATCACTTCACATGCAGACACTCGAATAATGAAGACATTTCACGAAGATCCAAGAATATTCTAAATAATCCATCAAGAACCAGATTAAAAACTGCTAGTACTTACTCCTTAATGGCCCTCCACACTAGTTAAGTGTCCAAATTCTAGCAAAAGTGTTACGAGATCTAAAATTCAAACCAGATTTAAGCTACAAACAGCAAAAAAATCGAAAATACAACTCAGCTGTCCTACTGTAAATACATTTTTCTGTCAATTTCCACGTTTTAATTTCTAATCTATCTGTCTAACATTTAAATCTGAATTGCAATGTGAAAACGACCAAGTACAATGTTAATTACATAAAGTGAAAACAAAGTAATATGGAAATTGACAGAAAAATATGTTTTATTTTATTTTTTTATTTAGCGGTGTTGAATTTATAATTTTTTCAGATATACAGCTGAAATTTTTGTTCCAATCTTTAACTATGGTTAGATTTCTTTCGCTAGTGCAGAGTTATTCAAGTAGTGTTAAGACCCTGTTCAGAAAGAGCGAATCGTTAAGCGCGTACGTTTGCGTCCAGAAAGTGCCCGAAATGCGCAAGCATTTTGGGATTCAGTCCTGGAAGATGGATCAAGTTGTCGTTTTGTGGCTGGCTGTTCGCTCCATTGCACTCAATACGTCCACTCTCTGCAATTCACGCTTACACTGGAAGCAACAATGGAGTCTGGCGTACTACGTGCGAGTTACGCGCGTACTCGCGATGCTTCTCGACATAATGTATTAGTGCCTAGTACCTCGCCTACGTGCGTAACGATTCGCGGCGAATTCGCTCCTTCTGAACAGAGTCTTAGGTTAAATAAATGTAAATAATTTTCAAACTTCTGAATAATGTTGAGTTAATTTGTTTTAAAAAGTTTTTTGGTACTACATAATAAAGGAGCTGGATGCAATAATAAATTATGATGAAATTTGTTGTTTTGAGTAAAACACCTTTAAAAAAAGTTTTTTAAAATGCATAGCATTCACTCGTAAGCCCAATGTCCAACAGTCTGGTAAGAAATCAACATAAACCGGGTGCTGTAAGACCCTACACAGAAAAATTGTTGGATACGGTTTGCAGTGCAGCCATTGTGGGACTTTTCGGCGCAGGATCTAACTGTCCATGATTTGTTGATTTCTTACCCTTTTCTTACCCTATCCTTACCCTGTCCTCACCCTATCCTTACCCTGTCCTTACCCTATCCTTTCCCTATCCTTTCCCTATCCTTTCCCTATCCTTACCCTATCCTTACACTCTCCTCTCCCTATCCTTACCTTTTCCTTACCCTTCCCCTATCCTATCTCTACCCCTCCTTACCCTATACTTACCCTTTCCTTATCCTATATTTACCCCCTCCTATTTTACCCTTTCTTTACCCTTTCCTTACCTTATCTTTACCTTATCCCTACCCTTTCCTTACTCTATTGTTACCCTATCCTTACATTTTCCTTACCTTTTCCTTACCTTTTCCTTACCCTATCCTTACCCTTACCGACCCATGGGACGATGGGCTAACTTGTAACTAGTGTTCAAACTTTTGCGTGTAGTTCCATCTGTGTAAAACTTACAAAAGTAATATTTACACAGCAGATAAAGAAGGGACCGGAAAAACCAAAAAGATAATGAGAGTAAATACAGCTTGTGCGTGTTTAAGTTTTTATTGCATCCAGCTTCTCAATTGTGACCTGAATCATTATTGTGATGGGAGATGGAAGAATTGTAATTTTACTGCTACCACTGATCAGCAAATCCCTAGAAGTGTGAGCTCACCCGAAGTGAGAGAAATTTAACTTACTTCGGACAAATCAGACACATTTACAAAACACTTCTATTTATTTAGCTCTTCAGTGACCACGATAGTAATTCCCATCTGAAGTTTGTGCTTGCTTGAATGTTAAATTAAATATTATTTTGTTGAAATCATGTTATGGACTACTATAATTATTGCTCTATTAATGTCAAAAATGTGTATATATTATTCAAGAAACCACAAAAATGTTACTTTTTTGTATGTTTTAAGATTTTAATTGATTTTAATGTATTGGTCCAACAATTTTTGTACATGTGTTATTTGTTTCAGAGGTTCAACATCTTCAACTGAACACTTTACATATTGACACTGGAAAGAAAAAAATGGCCAAAGAGCCATACAGCTGTGACATTAAAGATGAACCTGCATAATAAGCTATATTGTTTGTTTGTGCTTGTATTTATCAAATCAACTTTTTTCTACAGTTTCCCACATGTTCTGGGACTGCATAGTTATAGAAAAATCATTACAAAACGTGCGGTAGTCCGTGTATTTAGAATATTGTGTGCTTATAGCAGTTTTAGCAGAGTCTAGTTCACAATACAATGTCTTACAATGACTTTAAGTCATCATTATTATTGTGCTGCTCACACTTTGTAAACCATAAGAAGAAAAAAATCCTTATTTGTGTATTAACAATATTTTTAATTCCAGTTTAAACACTAGCTCCGACTCCACTGTGAACGAGCACGTCGAAAACGATTGGGGCAATACTTCCTTCACTCGGGACATATTAAAAGCGGTGGGAGTTAAAAAAACCAATGAATCCCACGGTCTGTCCAAGGCCAGGAAAGCCGCCCGTGCAAAGAGACGCTCACGAGACACTCCCGTGAACAGAAACAGCCGAGATGATTCGTATGATTCGTCCAGTGACGGAGAAAATAACGATGATTTGGACGATTTACTGGATGAAGTTTTGGACGCTGATGATGATACTGAAGGACCAACACCTCCCAAACAGAAGGTGAGATTTAAAGTGTTTCTATCCTTATTTTCTTTCTTTCCTTCTTTTGTTTCTTATTTATATCATATTTATTTTCTTTCTTTCCTTCTTTTGTTTCTTATCTATCTCATCTTTCTTTTCTTTCTTTCCTTCTTTTGTTTCTTATCTATCTACTCTTTCTATTCTTTCCTTTATTTCTGTTCTTTCTTTTCTTTATTTTATTTTTTTTCTTTCTTTTCTTTTATTATAAAATAAAAGAAAAAACATTCCCGGGTCACGAATAACCTGACAATATTTGAATTCCTCCTATTTATTTTATTTATTTATTTATTAATCTTCTCACATGTTATTAATATAATTTTTTTTACATAGAAATTAACCTCACTAGGACTATAATAGCCTGTATTGAGGTTAACTTTAGTACATTTAAGTGAAGAAGCATACGTTAATGTTTTACACACATAAGTTAAATTCAACACATAAGTTAAATTAAAAAAAACACAAAAACTGCAAAAAAAAAAACACAATACTAAAATATTACATGGAGAAAGAAAGAAATATTACATTGTGGCCAGATGGGTAGAACTTGAGGATGAAATTGTAACAATGTTTAAACCATAAATACATTATATACATTATTATTCCTATTACATCATTATAGTGGAATGTGGAACTTGTGCAATGATGGAGGACTTAGCTGGCAGAGGATTGAACATTGAATCCACAATGTCTGGGCGGGAACCCATTGCTTTGGACTGCATGTTATTTTCTTAGCTTGGGGTGTTTCAACCTTTTGAATGTCAGATGACATTTGCCCACATGATAGCCGCGTACCATATAAAATTAATTACAAAGAATTCCTAAATTTAAAAGCAACGTCTGTAATGATATTGGCGCAATCGATTCTGACCTTGACCTTGTACAGTGTCTTTATACCTAAGGGTTAAAATCGCATTTAAGCATTTAACCACTCAACTGTCACTGGGCCAGCTACAGATTAAACTCTGGTCACATTTGAATGACAATTAAATCGGCGATCAGTGCCATTTTTAATTTTTAATTATTTTTTTACCAAATTGTGATCAGCCATTAAGCTCAACAGCTTGTCTGATCAAAATTTGATTAACGCGCTAAAAATTAGCGTTTAACGGGTATCATTCACCAAACTGTCTTACCATTAGAAATCCATTTTGTTTCACAGAATTCAAACGCAGTACCATCTAACAGTTTTTACTACAAGAAAGGGGAGCCCAACGCAGAAGTGGACAGGTTCAAATCTCCAATGAAGACTCCACCGCAGAAGAACACCGGTCAGAGAGATATCTACCAGGAGGAGATTGAAAGAAATAAGCCCTTGGTGCATACAGTCAGCTTTTATAGAAGACAACAGAGCCAGGTCTGCTGATTTGACTTATTTAAACTAACCTCATTGCACCTTATCTTCTCCCCCTTGTCCTATTTGGGTCAGGGACCCATCGCCTCAAAAGAATGCTTGCTTCGGCATCCTTTGTCCATAGTCGGCCCAGCGTCAATTGAAATTATTACTACATACTTTCATTTGAAAGAACATCAGATCTCAGAGGGCAAATTACAAATCATACACTGTACACCAAAAATATTATTTAACGTTTTAATAATTTTAAAAAAATCTTAAGAACATACAAGCTTTCAAAAATTGCATTAAAAAAAATTGGAGAAAAAAGTTTATCAAGATTAAACACAAAAGTCACCCTTCAAAATGTAAAAATGGCTACTGCCTGAACTAGTAGCTAAAATTCAATAAAAAATGTGCAGCTTCCAACAATATGAAAACCAAAACTGCCAATTTTTATTTGCTGTGGATAGTGAGAAAAAAATTCCGAAGTCTATATATTTTCAAATGAACACACTGTTTGAAAGGGATCCTCAAGCTTATTTTTCTATCCCATTCCCAAAGGTTCATTTCAAGGTATTCTCCTGTAAAATGTCTAAATTTATATTTCTCATCCACATTGCCAGGGCTCCCAACCTAACACGCCGGTTCGCCTGGTTACGCGGCAGGAGGACCAGCAGCAGACTGTCAGGAAGAACAAGGAGGCCGAGGAGCTGAAGAGGAAGGTGGAGAAGACGGCTGCGGTGGACTCCCGCCAGAGGGTCAAGGAACTGCTCGAAGAAGTCGCCAAGCAGAACACTGTCATCTCTCAGGTAGGCGGTTTAAGAACTTTGAAAGAATAAAGAGCCCTGGGCTCGTGCCCCACAAGCCCTTAGGTTAAATATGGAACTGCTTTTGTGTGGTGACAGTGTACATGCACACGCCAGTAACTGTCATTTGCCTTGATGAAGCAGGCTCCTCTACTCGTGACGATTCTGCACTGCATGGATATTTGTTCATTCCATCGCATTGTTTATCTTCCTCTGCTTCTCAGTCAAACTATTTCTTCTTAAATTGGTTACTCCAATTTCCACGGTGGACAAGGGTCCTCCATTCCTCATGGTTCTGCGCTGCGTGGAGAGCTGAGGACACCGATGTACCAGACGCAAGTGATATTTGGGCACTCCAGCGCATTGGTGTCCTTCCTCTGCTTCTTCTGCCTTCCACTTTGCCAGTCACTATGAGTTTTTCCAAGTTGGAGTCCTCAGTTTGGCGAGCAAACTTCCAGAATGGACACATTTGTGCCTCTGGCTGTCCATGGAATCCCTAAGATTTTTCTCCAGCACCACATTTCCAGGGTGTCTATCTGCTTTCTTTCGCAGGCTCTAAGTGTCCTATATTTTCACACCACACAGAAATATGGGGAAAATCAATGCCCGGACGAGTTTCATCTTGATGGCCTTCATAATGCCTATGTCTCTCCATATATGTATTTTGAATTTTTCTCGTGGTGTCTTTTGTCATGCAAATTCTTCTTTTCACTGTTTTACAACCTTCTTCGTTAATTATAGACGAGTCTAGATATATAAAGTCGTTCACCGTTTCTTTGTTGTCGATCACCTAATTAATGCATTATTAGTTTTATTTTGGCCTTGTTGATCAGCAGACCTAGATTACGGCTTTCTTCCTCTATTTTAGCATGGGGGTGGTTCATTTCATCTTCGGAAGAGGCAATAAGAGTAGTTTCATCTGCATATCGGAGATTTGAAATTTTTTGGCCACCAATGTCAAATTACAATTTTTTTTAAAAGTCTTAGGTTAGTGTTTGTGGAAACATATCTTCAAATAATGAGTTAATCATATTCTATCCTTTAGCGATTTTGAGCATTTTTTGCCTGTGTGTACGATTAATGCTGTCGCTATTGGTGGTCGTCCGATATGTTTGTTTTCATTTTTTTATTGTAGCTGCAACACCTGTTGCAGGTGGATTTGATGTTTTTTCGGTGCATTTTGCTGTGGTGTGATCTTGTGCACAATGGCGGCAGGTTGGTGGTTACGTTCTGTTGAGGCATCTTTGAGCTGTGTGGCCGAACTTAAGGCAGTGGTAGCATTGTGTAAGCAGGTTACAATCTTCTATGTAGACTCTTTGGGATTTGATGTTGATTTTTTTTTTTCAAGTAATGTTTTTCTTAATTTACCTGTTGTTTCAATAATATAGTTGTGGTGTCGTTTTCTTTTCCTTCATTGTACTTATTTTTTAATTCCTTGATAAGTTTGATGTTGTTTTTTTTTTTCAATATGTGTTTATTATTTGGTTACAGGCGAGCCAGGCACTGAACCTTTGTGCTTCCACTATAGAATTCAGTGGATCCACTGAACAGGCCGAGGGAGAAAGGCTGCTGCTTCTTGCCAGTAAGTTCTTTCCTTATACTATCCAACCTAATATCTGATTTGTAACAACTTGTAATAACGATATACAATATAATGTTTTCTCTATTCTTTCGTACGCCATGGAAACCTGGACGCTAAATCAAGCGTTAACATGGAAGATAAAAGCATTTGAAATGTGGAAAAGTCAACATACTGACATTTTTTGGTGCAAAATACTGATATATTAACATAACATCACTTTTGTTGCAAAATATCACCGCTTTTGCTGAAGAATAGCACCGCTTTTCCCAAATATTCCACAAAAAAATAGTGCGAATTTGGCTGATAGGATGGCCTGTTATTTGGTTAATTTGGTATTATATACTTTTCATTCCTCTTTACATAACCAAGATATTATTGGAGTTTTCTACTTTTTATATCTAGTTCAATTTCACAATTTTGAAGATTTCAAATACTTCGATAATGCCATTCATAAGAATAAAAAAACAAAACAATGAACAATCTTAACATGATCTGCGTGGCTATATCGGTGTCTATTCCCATATGCGGATGTCGCTTATGTGATTTATGAAGTTTTAAGACACAAGCATTGTGTCAAAATGTATTGTGTGATAGAATATATTGCGTTGAAAAGGCCAGAGTTGCAAAGGTTAAGAAATTTTAATTGACTGGTTCCTTGAAATACTTTTTTTTTGCGTGGTTTGCTAGCAATATGTGTTAACATATTATTAATATATTGTGCTTGTTGATAATTTCAGCTCACCGCAGGCAGGCCTGTCTCCACGAGGTCCAAAGGATCCAAGTGGAGGGAGTTCCCCCTTCTTCATCACAGGTGATCACCCTCAACATGCAGGATCTGAGCCTGCCACTGAGGAGAGACTATGTCCGACAACTCAACGCAGGTTTGCTACATTTCTCTTTAAAAAAGTTTTGAAACGCTCATCTTTTTAAGACGTTGCCTCATTGCTGGGATCATGACCCTATTCCAATTACCTGATGAACCAGTCTCCCTCATTCCTCACATTCCTGTGCTGCACGGAGAGCTGCGGATGCAGATGTTCTGGGAACCTTTAGAGATAGGTTTATATACAATATTACTTGGAAAAAATATAATTTATTTTCCAGTAGTTGTAAGAAAATTTTACGTGATCTTTCGAAATGCGATACTGCGCCAACAATTGGGGATCGTCTCATAACCATATTATTAACACGGGGTCGAAATGTTATTGGTTTTCGCTGCAAGACATTTTGTATGCGGAATTCACTGCCACTATCATCATCTTCTATAATATAATATTCATAGAAAAATCGCAACTGAGGTGGCTTGGGCATGTACTAAGAATGTCTGATGACCGAATTCCCAGGAAAATACTGAGTGCGATTCCAGAGGGTAGACGTCCAGTTGGCCGCCCCAGACACAGTTGGGTGAGGCAACTCCAGAAACTGTGTGAGGAGAGGATGGGTCTGCCATGGACGGAGGCCAAACAATCAGCGCAAGACAGGGACGTGTGGAGGAGCCTTGTCGAATCAGTGGGTCCCCGACCCGAATAAGACAAGGGGAAGAATATGATGATGATTCATAATCAATATTGAAGCGCGCAATTTCGTAGCATACCTCCAACAGAACTGTCCAATATGTCAAAATGGCAGAGTAACTCAGTTTTTGGAAAGTAAAAGTTAAATTAGGTGGTTAAATAAATTGAAAAATACATTTTGGTAAAATTAATCTTTAGCAATTTCATATTATTGTAGAAAGCAATCAGTTTTTGGTTTGACATATTTACACTTGTTTGTTTAAAACCACGAGTTTTATTAATTTATTTTACCGACCGGTTTCGCTTTGCTCAAGCATCATCAGGGTACAAATTAATACTAAACAATAATTACAAAATGTCTACTTATATAGAAATATGGAGGGAGACAACACAATAAAATTATTACAACATTTACATTAATACAAATGAATTGGGAAAAAACCAACAGATAATTATAGACTAATGGGTTATCGAAGTGACAAAAGGGAATTATTAAATCTAATGGAAACAGACCTAATATTGGGCTACTAGATACCTCTAATAGATTATTAAGTACAGAACAATTGGTTTTTACTGCTTTTTAATTTATAATGATTCCAAATTATTTAAACGGTTACCATGCCCACTTTTATGGAGGGTTTTAGCACCGGTGCTGTGACAGAATGTGTGATCCTTTTCAATCAGGTGATTAGCGAATTCTGAAAAACCATTGTTATTTAGACAGCGAAGGTGTTCTTTTATCCTAATATTGACATTAGGCGTTGTCTTGCCGATATAAATTAATAAAAATCGTGGTTTTAAACAAAAGTTTTATTTTTATTTAGCAATTTCTTTTACTCTTACTTTCACTCTAGCTACTTGTGAAATAGACGGCCCTCAGGTAGTAAAAATCCCACGACCGCTGACGAGTTTTATCTTCGTTGAACTCTAATATTGTGTCGTAGAATTTATCCCAAACACCATCGCCCTCTGCTTCATCAAACACTTGACCGCTTCATCAGCAGTCTTGAGAAATTTTTCCATGTAGGTGATAAATAGCTGCCGGTTGTCCCCAGTGATTTCTATACAGATGATTTATACATTTCAATATGATGATTCTATACATTTCTATACATGGCTTCTTGAGTTTCATGAATTTGGTACAACTCCTTATAAATGTAGCAATAGTGCTATCGATACTCGTTTATTGATAAGTATATAAAAATGTTGACTGTTTCTAAGCCTGTGATAGAATTCGTTCTTATGCAGTATGTAATGTGTTTAATTTGTCTCTGCAGATGCCCTGGGCCACTACCTGGTCTGCCTGATCAAGTGCCAGGAAAGGGTCATCGCCACATCCATGGTCAAGTCCACTCCGGATGCCTTCTCCGTCACCTTCCCAGACAAAGTCAGACTCGAAGGTCTGAACGCCGATTTCAAGGTATGACATAATTTTCTCACAAAACTGTGACATATGTATCACAATCTGATTGCTCACTTCACCACAATCTTCGATTACACATCTGCCCTGATGATGGACACTGTAAAGCTTTCCAAAACTCTGGCTAAAGATGGATGTAATGCAGCGGCATAATAACCCAAAAATAAATCACTTTAATGCTTTTGGCCTTATCTTATAGGAATGTTGATTAATTTCTGATGATGTATTTTGTTTTGAAGGTTACCATAGAAGTATACGCGCTGCAAGCCTCTAAAGAAGTTTTACCCCATGACGTCAAGTATCACATTGCAACTAAAAAGGTATTTATCTAATTGAATATTATAAACTGTGTATCTTAAGAGAAACCAGGCGGCATTTTGTCCATACAAACGTATTCCCCAATTTCGACTCTGGATTTTGACACTAGTGTAAATATTTTTTAATATAACAGAGATATCGACCACTAGCGTGTCGGTGCGTTTTGCTTTTTTTGATAAGTTACTTCTTATAGGAGTTAGGACCTTCCAAAAATTGTTAAAATTGCCGGGTTTGAATGTCATCAAGAGACGTTCAGTATACAAATTAAACAATGTATTAAAAAAAAAAAAATGTAAAGACATAGAATATTTTCTTCTAATACATTTGTATTCTTAATTCATTTGAATATTTTTTCTTCTAATACATTTTGTATTCATCTAACATCTGTATTTATTTTCCAGAGCGGCAAGCTGGCCACGCCTCGCAAGGGCTGCCGGGGTGCAGATCTGCGGGGCCCCCTGGCCGTGTCCCCCGGGGGCCCCTCCGCCGTGAGAGCCCCCGCCCTACAGCCCCACGGCTACTGCATCTTCGGTCACAGCCAGGTCGCCAGGACTAGCTTCTCTCTGAACAAGGTAAACTAACAAACAAACCAACCGTTTGTGAATCGTTGAGTTCCAATAACCCTCCCTAGCGGATTATGGTCAAAAATATTTAAACAAAACTTCAATGAAAATGTTTTCATATTGTTTTTTTCATTCTTAATTATTCTTCCACGTTTCTGGTTTGGGCATTAGCTTCCTTGATTTACCAGAAAGGTAAGACATGATTTTATTGAGAAACTCTCTGATCCGGCATGCTTTGCAATGCAACTTAAATAAAGAAACTGTTTCTCCCTGCGTGTCCTTTCCCATTCGTCCCCGTTCCCTTTCCGTCTCCTTATCCCCTCCTGCATCTCCTTCCCCCTCCTGCGTTCCACTTTCACTTTCCTCCTCCCCTCTCCCGCTGGCCCCATTCTCGCGACCACCCCCTTACACATTCCCCTTGACGGCCCTCCCGAGATATTTGCAAGCACGGTCAACAATTGATAAGAGATATTCCGACCGACGGTTGTTAAATTTTTGCGCGGTCTCCACACCATCAGATAAGTGTCGGTTAACTGTCAATATACACATATTTTTCAATAATGTCATTTTTTATGCAAAATTACTGGCTTATTAATGAATGGAGTTGAACTAACGAAGCTCTTAGAATTAAAAGTAGTCGTATAAGCGATCCATAAACATAATTAATTTATCTAAGGTGTGATCAATTTGTTCCGTTCGATCTTAGAGAAACAATGTGGTTCAAATACGACTGAATACCTAATTAACTCCCCTTTGGTCTCAAAAAGTACATGTTGACCTTAAGGAATGTAAATCCATTGAAGAAACAGACTCACGTACATATTGTGTGTCTCATCTTTTGTATCAATTGTCTTTTAACCTTTAGCAAGCCAGGTGTTTTTGGAAAAAACTGCGCGAAATTAGCTTCCCGGATTTTGCTCAAATATTGTATAAAAACAAAGGTGTTGGCGCAACTATGCATGTATATACACCTACCTTTCTTCCTTCCACCAAGATACCTATATCCCTTCTGACTACCCACCAGTGGACAATAATATGTGTGAGCACTACAATCTACATGTGTTCAAACCAGTCTGTTTTTGTGCTTCATGCCATAAACATCGACCTTGTGAAGTCTGTTTTTGGCGATGTGCAGCGATGTACCTTCATCCCTCTTCGTCTTTTACATCGACTATTAACCCGTCTGCTTTTGTATTGTGCAATGGTCGCTTGGACCTCTCATTACTAAACATCGACTAAATACGGAAGTCTGATTAGAGTCTGTGCAGTGAACCAAGAGTGTTCCCTCGGGCTTTACATCGATTAAACGGGATACTTGCGCAATTAATTGTACAAGTGATTACCAGTGACACAATAACTCCCCAAGAACGGAACCAGGAATTCAGGGTAAGTCAGATCCTTCCCGAAGTCCTAATTACCATCCTTATAGTTGTGTCACGCCACCTTATATTTATTTTGATACAGTCCACTCCTCTGATTCGCATCTTTGCGACTACACAAAGGAATTGTTTTTTTTTGTGATTGTTTTCAGTTTGCCAGTTAATGTACCTTATTATTCATATATATTTCATGATAATATCGTTACAAGTTTTCCCAGAATAGCTATTTTTAACAAAAAAATGTATGAAAATATTTCCCATTTGACAAAAAAATGTAAATAATATTTCCCATTCGACAAAAAAATGTAAATAATATATTCATATGAAAATGATCAATTTTTTTTATTTCTCTACAAACCTTAATAGACACCCTTCATGAAAAAAAACCAATTCAAAGGTGTTTTCGAAGAAGTAATGACATAAATACTTGTTTGAAAATGAAATGACAGTTGAAAACCTTTTGTAAAAGTGACGCCAAGTTGACCATAGATATTTATTATAAATTATTCAGATGGGTTGGCGCTATGCGGATTTTTGCTATGTCAAGACCGAGAACGGCGCAAGCGATTCTGACCTTTATGTTCTTCATACAATTTCTTTTTACATAAGGGACAAAATCGCTTCAAAATTTATTTATTTTTTAATTTCGACCCGCGGCCACCGGTGGGCGAACGGCCATTGAGAGGTTAACCTCTTGTATGTCGGCTGACATTTGGTCACATGATGGCCGTGTACCATAGAAAATTAATATCAGAGCATTCCGAGAGGCTACATTACTGAAATAAAAACCAATGTCTGGAATGAAATTGGCGCAAGCGATTCTGACCCTGTCCTTGTACAGTTTCTTTTACATAAGGGTTAACCCTCCAAGCCTCGAGCTTATTTGACTATTATATCTCTTAATTACTCTGTCAAATGCCGGAGAATTCTCGAGTATTTCCACATCACAATAAAATCTAAATAAATCGAATATTTCTAAACGTATCCAAAAACTAAAAACTGTTTTCGGAAGGCGATTAAATACGCTTTTAAATTTTATTATTACAAGTAAACATCTTATTTTAGAAATATTAAATTTTTTAATGCAAACATAAAAAAGTTTTTAAAATTGCTCACCTGACATACTTTTCTTTAAAAACTGAACGAAATTAACTGATAACGACCAAACAAGCACATTTTTTAATAGTCGAATGTATTATGAACATTATCATCACCTCACTTTTTTATCGTTTTATACGAAAATAATTAGTAAAAAATTCACAAAATCTTAAAAGTTTTTCTTGTTCGTGAGTGTTTGTATATTTTTTGTAGAAAATTTCAACACACGATTTTTAATGATTTTTTTACGAAATTACTGTGAAAATTGATATAAATCGATTCATTATGGTTTTATATGATCAAAGCACATCATTTATATGACAATTTACGAAACCGTGAACCATATTTTCGTTAAAAACTGTCACATAACCTCAAACTATTGCTGCACGAGGCCTACAAGAATCACCTAGAAACACACGCTAAACCACTATATAACAATGTTTTATTTATGAAACACTATAATGCATACATAATTTTATGTGTATTCACTAAAAACCGGCGAGTTATCACAATATTCAATACTATTATAACAAATATAAAGCAGCCGAATTGAGCGAATTTCGCGACCATTCTGCAATATAAACATTTGCAAATGTATGGACTTTAGGGATTCCCGGTTAAAATGTCAATTCGCATTAGTGATGGGATCGCGAATTTACGATAATGATTCGAAGTACGTACTTATTACGAGTTTGTTATTTATCGTAAAAATATTGAGATTTAATTGAAATAAATATAAAATATTACGTGTTTATAAATATAAGAATTAAAAAATAACATAAACTCAATTTTAAATTATATTTATTTACCTTTATAATAAATTATTCGAATTTTTTCGTAAAGTATTCAATATGAGGTAAAGTGGGTGACACCATGGGTAATATACCGCACTTAGATGTTATCCTTCTAATTTCGATACCAATACAGAAATGGCTCCACGAGTCATTGCAACTTGTCAGTCGTCCATCATAGCAAGCGTGTTGTAGTTGTCATTGTGTAAATAGAAGGATTTATTGTAAAAAAATTAAAAAATACAAGGTATGTGCCGAAATAATTACTTTGAAATATTTCAGAAGCCCATCTTCAACTGTGTGTTAACTAAAACCCCCGCTTTGTAGCACGATTGTCGTTATATTGTTCGATTACATAGTTCAAGCCGTCTCGTTGTGCTTGCCGGCCAGCCGCCATTTCTGATTTATTTGTTCGGTCGGTGCATGTGCGAATTTATATGTGTTGTGGGGTAATATTCCTCACTGGAGCTGCATAAAATGGTGGCGCGAGCTTTTTTTAGGGGGTTTAGAAGTTTCGGTTGTAAATTCATATATTTTGTGCAAGGAAAATAAGATTAAAAAAAAACAATGAAAACCCAATGGGTAATCTTCAATTTGTGGATAGGCTAATTATTCAGATGGTTGGAAATCATAGAGAAGGTGTAAAGACAAGAAAAGAAGACATTCGGTAGACCCAGAACAGCGGTTAAATCATGTCATAACGCCTAATGCGAAGAAAATGTATAGGGATTGCGTCGTTTGCGGTTCTGATAGAGAAGGAAGGCAAAGAAAACGAACAATGTATCACTCAAAAGTTGTGATAACAAACCGGCACTTCATGTGGGAGAATGCTTTGAAAAATATCATACTCTAAAAAATATAAGTGATTATACGATACGTAAGTAAGACATACATTTTTAATAACATTGGACCGAATCGTCAGCTTATTTTATTGTGATAAAAATACTCAGAAAGTTACATTCATATGTACACAGTTTTGCACTCCTTGTAAACGCCGTGTAGAATGTTATCGAAACTTGTTATTTATTGCATGTCTTGTGGGCTGGTCTATCTTTTGTTTCCTGTATGAAGGTCGAAACTTAAAGTAAAGTGACCAATGCAAAATAAGATCCCGTTTACTGGCCATAAAACCTAAGCCAATCATTCGTTCACGAGTTCAGGTAGACACCCCCAGTGCGGTACAGGACAATTAGAAAGGAATGAATACCAGGATTTACATTAGTTTGTTTGTGTATTTCTCCTATATTATACAAATTAATGCTACGCAGCAGAAGGAATTATGCAAATAAAACACATTAATAGCACATATGTATGATTTAGCAAGTACTTAAATATGTACCAAATGTATCAAACATCTTAATGGTCATACGAATTATCAGATAAGGTGCTCCGAAAATTATCGAAAGTATCGAAAATTTCATTTTTAAATAAAAATATTATCTTAAACAGTTAAAAAAATTTAAACCAGAGTAGCAAATTGGTTCTGTGAAAAAATGGTGGTAGTGGAAAAGGTTTTAAGGAACCCAAAAATAAAATCCCATGATAGTTTTTATTTACTTATTTATTATAAAATAACAAAAAGTAAACAAAAATAAATGAATAATTTATACCTATTACAATAATATATTTTTAAACATTGGGTGCACGATTGTCACGCGGCGGCATAAGTTAAATATACCGCATTAGACCGCCACTCGCCAAAACTCTCCATATATAATCAAATGACAATGTTTCGATTTTCGGAAGCCGGAAGTCGAAACTCGGAAGTCGGAAGTACACATCTCTATTGTTCTAATTCGCACATCTTTTTGACTGATTACCAGAATTAGATAAAACGTAAAGAAATCACATTTTTTTTATGGAATTGCTACATGTTTTTACTGAATAGAGAATTAGAATGTATGTGTTAATGATTTTTCATTAAAACACATTCAAATTATACAATTTTGTGGGGCAAAATGTCTTTCTAAATTGACAATGACGCTCGATAGCACGACACTCGTATGTGAAATGTAAGATTTACGAGAGATAAACCATATAAACAAAGAAAAAATAATACAAATGAGTAGGCAATATGTTGTTTTACAATAATCAAATAGTTAGCTTTCCATTTTTTTCGAATTAACTCAGAAAACTTGATAATTTTCCGATGACACATTGCGGTCGTAAAGCGCATTACCAATAATGGCGCATCGATTTCGCGGCGCAAGTTTGGTTTCATAAAGTCGTACATTTAAATTTTTTCGTGATAAATTTGAATATGTAAATACGTAATGTCATCTTGTCTCTTTCTAACGCTGTTTAAATCAAATTTCTCATTACGAGATTAAGGGAGATAAGATGGTTTTTATGAGACCATTCATATGGTGCTCATGCTGGTCGATATATCGTACAAATTGACTTTATGTCAATTTTATTTCGGTACGATATATCGTACAAATTAGCCTGACCGGTTAAAATCACATTAAAAAAAAATCATAGTCGCCGGCGTCCGAGCGACAGACAACAGGTTAATGTGTAAGAAAGAGCTGCAGCATTATTGTGATAAGCAACATATGTCACGGTATGTAATTGTGGATCGTCACGGTAATAATAAAATCGCTTATTCTTTTGAATCATGTATAACTGCCAATCCCATTTCGTATTCTAATCTGATATCTAATTCCAGGGTTCGTTTGGTGGTCCCCTTGAGGGCACAGTTCGAGTCACTCTTCTGTCGGACCGCCTGCCCTCGGTGGCGCCCCAACGGGCCCCTCTGAAGGGCTTCCTGACCATGTTCGAGGAGGCGGGCGGCTTCGGAGCTTGGCACCGACGCTGGTGCGTGCTCAACGGACCAGACCTGAGCTACTGGAGGTACCCTGATCATGAGGGGAACAAGGTATTTAACTGAATTGTAATATTAATTAAACCCCTTTAGCCTCGACAGTATTTATTCAGAGAGTTGAAATATTTCCGTTTTGCAATAAAATTCAAATAAATGGAATATTTGTCAATGTATCCGAAAAGTAAAAATTGTTTTGTAAAGGTGATAAAAATTTTGCATGCACACATAAAAAATTTAAAAAATGGTTTTTCTAATTAAAAGTACTGATAAATGAATTAATTATGTTAATTAATTAAATAATTGTGAAAAAAAAAAAAAACACATATGTACATATTTTATTAGACAAATATGTACTATAAACGTTATTATCACCTCACTTTTTTATCGTTTCATGTAAATGTATCGTTTCTCTGAAAAAATTCTGTCGAGGCCAAAGGGGTTAATATGAACAAAATTAAATACATACAGGGTGTTAAGGTACGTACTTGATTTACTTTAGCCAGTGATTCCTGACATTTTTTTTAGTAAAAAATGTAAATAATATTTTGGTCTCTGGTGACATTTTTAATTTTATTTTTTCTACAAAAACATACAAAAATAGTAGGTGTTGGACAGTTGGAGGCGGGGTAAGTGATGGGGCGGTTACTCGGCTGAGTAACCAGTGACGTAATGTGGAAGAATTTTTTTTTTGTTTGATTTTGAAGAAAAATAATCTAGAAAAAAAAAAATGTCATCAAAAAAGTCACCGGTGGCCAAAATTTCATTTACATTTTTTACTCCAAATAATGTCGGGAATCACTGGTTATTAAAGTAAGTCAAGTACGTATCTTAACACCCTGTATATAACCTTTTCAATGATCTCAAGAACCCAACCAGTAAAATCACTAGAACTAAAATAACACAAGTGCCATAGAAATAATGTTCAATGTCACTGCCCAGTTATAGAAAATACGTATGATGACAATCTTAGATGGGACCTACACATCAAAGATATTACGGAAAAACTCTTATAGGCAAGCCTTATATATTTCTTTGAAAATCTAAGAAATGTGGCAAATAAAATGGATTTAGAAAAAAAGTCTACTACACTACATCAGTCTCAAATTGAATGTGGAATTATAGGATGGGGATCTGCTTCACATAAGTACAAACATAATCTGAATACAATTCAAAAAGGAATCATGAAGACCATGTGAAAGTACCCATTAGAATGCCTTCCATTGATATTTTCAATAACTTTGACATACCAGATCTGATAGTATTATTGTCCTAGCGTCTGTACGGTTGAAATTTAAGAACCCCACTTCGCGTACAACTCCAATGCCCCACCTTATCCTACTACTACGTTACCAAGCTACTACTACCGACATAAGGGTCGTCCGCTGCCCACTAGTGTACAATGAATATATGCCAAAAATATATTATTGAAACTATTCAAAAATATTAAATCGTCTCCCTCTTACTAGATCGAATAAAAATTACATAAAAAAACATTCTAAGTTATAAAACCACATTCTGACAAAGATACTACACTTTGCAACAACGATAACCGAAGTAATTTAATATAAATTTTTTAAATTTGCTTTCTGTTCCTTGGGTTTTGTCTCAAATAACCGGCTGTCCCGATAAAGCAGTCTACCAATTAGGCAAAATCGCCTGTACATAATATTCTTAACAGGAAATTATTTTCATTTTCAATAATTCTGTTTACCGTTAATCATTGATTATTCTAAATGTGTAATCCGCAGCCCCCGATGGGAACAATCGAGCTGTCCTCCTGCACCTCCGATCGCGTATGCCCTGCCCCCCGAGACGTGTGCGCTCGCCCTCACACTCTGCTGCTGCAGACCTCGGAGGGTGCTGGGGCCTCAACCCCCTCGGAGCCCAGCCCCCGCCGGCGCTCCGCCCTGTGCCTGCGCGCCGACGGGGCTGCCACACACCTACTGGCTAGCGATACCCGACCAGAGAGAGACCAGTGGATGGAAGCCATCAATACTGCATTGGGGGACATCAAATCCACCAATGACTCTTAAAAATTTAATTTAACAGATATATTTTGTAATTATGAATGTTTGTGTTTGACTTTTTTATTTTTATATGTGAGTACCGTACAAGAGTCCCAACACTCCCGTGTGGAGCCGGTGAGACTATGGCGTCCCCAATTGGGGTATGTTGTGAGGCTGAAGGCAGTGGGGAGGGCGGGGAAGTACCTGGCTATTCAGATCTAGTCACCAAACACAGCTAAAGCCGTTTCAAGCAACGTTTCAATTCTAAATGGTGGTTTTACACCATACTGAAATTATCTTGCTCTCTGGAACGTGCCGCAAATATAATATATATTATTTTTATTGAATTAATTGTGAAGTAACACAAATCAATTAAATAAAATTTATATGCCCACTTCAGGCAGTCCCGCGATCCGTAATCCCGTGACCTTCGGATTGCGAGTCGAGAGCCTTACCCCTCGACCACGGAGGCCATCCGACTCTCTTTATTATAAAAAAAATGTTATGTAGGCCTAATTATCAATGAGGAATGATCTGCTCTTTTGTTACATGCCGAGTGTCGATCCGTTTCAGCTTTTGAACAAATTGTAATCAGCTGACAAGCACGGTTTCTGTGGTTGAGGGAAATCGACTGGAAATCCAGAGGTCGCAGGTTCTAATCTCAGTGCACACAAGTAAATTTTATTAGGTTTATTTTGTGTTATTTCATAATTTATTCATTTGAAATAATGTAAGTTCCAGAAATGAAACGTAGCTTGAAATGGCCTTGACTATGTTTGATGACCAGATCTGAATAGTCCGACACTTTCCCACCTTCGTTTTTCTCATTTCCTTCTCCTCCCCACTACCTTCATCCTCGCAATATACCCCAATTGGGATTGCCATAGTTTCACTGGGTTCCAGAAATGAAATGGCCTTAGCCGTGTTTTTTGTGACCAGATCTGAATACCCAGACACTTCCACACTTTCCTCTGCCTCATCTCATTCCCCTACTCATTACCTGTATATTCACAACATACCCCAATTGGGAATGCCTTAATCTCACTGGCTTTAGACGATTTGGAACAGTTGAGACTCTTGTTCAGTGTTCACATTAAAAAAACAAAAAAATTATCATTATGCTTGACAGCCGAACGCATTTTGATCAAAAGCTGAAACAGACCGAAATGGACCAGTGGATGGAGGTCAACAATACGGCCGTGGAGAATATCAGATCCATGGATCCATGGGTATTTACGTTGTATACTGTAGAGCTTGATTGAAGTAAAGAGATGTGATCCGTTCAAGCCCAGAATTACCGGAGGCTGAGTCTTAATATGTATTATAATTTAGACATATATCTTTTGTAATTACATATTTATTATTGTGTTTGTTTCTTTTTACATACAAAAAATATTTAAATTAGTAAATATTATTGCATCAGATAAATTTTAAAGGCTCTGATAAACGAGCAACTTTTATTGTCGTGTATTGCCTAGTCTTGTCGACATATTGCCCTGTCTTGCCAGTAAGCTCACTCGGTTACCGATATTATGACAGCTTTGTCGGCCAAATCAATTTCTTTCTCACTCTGTTACATGCGTGTGTATCTGTTGGCCACCTAACCTCTACCCAATTGGATCGTAATTTTGAATGCGATTGATTTTAATAAATAATTTTGCGATTTTTAGTTATTGCAGGAGATTGTTTTTTTTGTGTTGTGAATTTGTTTTATACACTACTGCAATATTGGTGGTCAACACATTGCTCGGCAAGACAAGACAATTGTTGGAATTCAGGCAATAATGTGCAATGTTCATTTACCAGCACCTTTAGAATTTTTTTTTATTATTGGAATAATTTTTTAATAACATTTTTTTATTCATCATTGTAATATTTCATTGAAGAAGAATATAATACCAATAAATCTAAACGAAACATGAAATAGTATAAGATACAGAAAAATAAAAAGGCAATGGTCGCAACTGGGCCTCGAACCCAGAATTTCTAGTCTTACCAGGACACAATGCCTTATCCTTCTCAGCCATTAGAAGTACCGTCATTAGGTGTCCCATATAAATCGCGTATGTTTATCCGAGACACCATCTAAGTTACACATAAATTCATTAAAGTACAATATTGTTAATGAGGAATTTGAAATATGAAATTGAAAAAAATGTAGGTCCCAATGGGCGAGTTGGTTAAGGAGCTGTGTCCCGGTAATACAAGAGTTCCTGAGTTTTGAGTCCCAGTTGCGACTATATTATCTTTTTATATTTCTGTGTCTTGTTCTGTTTCATGTTTTATTTAGGTTTATTAGTATTATCTTCTTTTTCAACAATATTTTTAGTTGACGATACAATATTTAACCTGATAAATATCGAACGGCATAACAACGTTGTCTACAAAAAATATGCCAATAATTAAGATTAAATTAATTAAATATATCTATTGTTTTAGAAATTTCATTCAATGGCACCATTCCTCTTGTCATACTATGCTGTGCTAGAGCACTGTGCTGCCATGTGATATCTTGAACAGGTCATGGTGATGACTATGGCTGAGTTTTTAGGCCATAGGGTTCCGAGAGGAATTATCAATTTACGTAAGAACTTTCGACTCCCAGTATAAAGAATTTTGATATTTGAAAATGTTTTATCAATTTCACTAGAAGTAAACAAAAATTGAGCTTACTTCAAGCATATGGACATGCTCACTCTTCTACACAATGTACCTAAAAGAAAAAAAGATTAAAATCATCTTTTCTCATTATCCACAGTCAAAGAGTTAAAAATGCAAATATGTTCCGAAAGTGTTAAGTCATAGATATAATAATAAGACAAATACAAATATGAAAAATGTACGCATTATGCAATAGGTTTATATATTAATATGACAATGCAAAACATAAACATTTAGAAATTACAGTAAAATATTATATTATAGGTTGATTTAATTAGCAAATAAAAACTGTGCAAATAATAATTTAGGCGGGAAATGGAAAAAAAATGTGTTGCCGTAAAATTGCTCAAATAAAAAAGGGTGGGTACTTTAAACATTTTTTTGTTTGCCCCTTTTTTATTTGGGTTTTTCCAATATATAACTTTGACTGATTTCAATAAATTAATAAATATGTACAATAATTAACAGCGTTAACTAAGACCACAAATACAATCTACTATTATTCAGCATTGAGGAAAATAATTTTTTTTCCCTTTGTATTTTAGTACATACTCAAAATGGTAGCATTACATTTATTTGGTACTTATAAATAAATTATATTTTAGATATTAAGAGCTTTGTGTGTTCGCAAATAAAATGTAGCCATATTTAGGGGTGATGGTGCTTATGTTAATTTTGTACAATTTTTTTAATACTGACCCTTTTCTAATAATCTATTAAAAAGTATGAATTCTATATGAATAGCATTTTCATTATATGATGACTTTATAATCAAATATAAATAAAAAGCAATAATAAAGTAATTATGGAGTTTTATTTTAAATATACATTATACATATGTATAAACTAAATTGGGTGATAAAAGCAAAAATGACACTCTCCAAACATGACGAAATTGAGTTACAAATTAATGCCAATCTGTGCGCAATGTCCGCAGCTGCCAGATGGTTTTTGAGATCCTTATCATAGAAAAATAGAAAATATAGTTTAGATGCAAAATCACCACTCTCCACAGTGATTAACAAGAAAAATCACCACTCTCCACAGTGATTAACAAGCAAAATCACCACTCTCCACGGTGATTAATAAACAAAATCACCACTCTCCACAGTGATTAAAAAGCAAAATCACCACTCTCCACAGTGATTAACAAGCAAAATAACCACTCTCCACAGTGATTAAAAAGCAAAATCACCACTCTCCACAGTGATTAACAAGCAAAATAACCACTTTCCACAGTGATTAACAAGCGAAATAACCGCTCTCCTTAGTGATCACCACTCTCTACAGTGATAAACAAGCAAAATCACCACTCTCCACAGTGATTAAACAAGCAAAATCAACACTCTCCACGAAAGGAAATCACAAGCCTAAATTCAACATGGCCAATGTTCACATTATTTTAATATTTTTTATTATAATAATTCACTTTGGATTATACTTAATCATTAGTAAAAAAATCACACTAAAAATGCGTAATATTCTTTGAATCGGTTTTTTTTTTTCTTTGAAAACGTACTTTTGGAGAGTGGCGTAATTGCTTTTAAACCCCTCAAATATGCCTACATTATAATTCACCTTTCCCTGTACCCCTTAGGGCCTAAGAGCCAGTACAAAAATTAGGCACTTTGAAGTGTTTAATACTAGATAATTTATAGAGTTGTATATGGTCTGGCAAACAAAAGTAGAATAAAAATGGAGGACGCTGCAATAGCTATTGTTTTAAATAGCAACACTGAGATGGTTCAAAGGTAAGGCGATCCGCTCACTGAGGCAACTGAAAACTGGCAACTGTCTTTGTATGACAATGTGATGGCCCGCACACTACACAATTACTCAAAAACCCGTTGTCAATGGTAACGCAAGGGTTGACTCGCAACTCGCACTGCCGATTGCCGTGGCCGGCCGTTGCTAGTTGCCAGCTGTCAGCTGATTGTTCTTCGTCTATGGTTAAACAAGCTTTTGGACCAATCAAGTCATAGAAACCAGCCGGTTTTAGTTTGATTTCAGTTGCCTCGTCAGCGGAGCGCCTTAAAGTATATTTTTTTACATTAGCTCCACACAGGAGACCCTGAGAAAAATAATTCCCCTCAGGGACTATGTTATATTTTTGGATGATGTATGGAAGGTCTTTTTAGGAAAGGAAGGAGATGAAGTTCTGGGAAGGAAAAAGGTATGAGGGGTGGGTAGAATTTGGGGGGTCAGTGTCTCCAGGAGTGACGGTATGAATCTATCCCTCCCACTGCGGTGCAAGGCGATGAGTCCTGCTGGAGAGGTCAAAAGGTCTTCCTTAACCAGTCTCCTGATCCGGCCTGCCGCGCATATGGTGGGTAGACGCATCCGCCTCCAATACCTGAACAAACCTCGCCCTGTGAACCCGGGCACCCCAACTAATTAAAACAAATGTAGCAAACCAAACTTGGGGTGACCTATGGCAAAGGTATTGGTTATCCAATAAATGGTTCCCGGGGCAGCGGTACCCATACCCGCTTTCCAAATTGTTGATAAGATCCAGGTAGGTAGGTAATTTGTGGTAATTTACAAATGGAGATGAATGCATAGTACACAATTAATTTAAAGAAGAGAAAGGTTCCTCAGAAGATAACTCAGAATCAAATCAACTCAACACCTCTTTGAAAAGTCATTAAAAGCTATGAAAAAAATATATTGGAAAATATACCAAACCGTAACCTATTTAACCAATTTTTTATATATTTTTTCTCTTCACTTTTAGTGACTTTTAAGAGGTGTTGAGTTGAATTCATTCTGAGTTATCCGGTCACCGTAGATAACACTAATAAATCTAAACAAAATATTAAAAAAAAAGGTCACAACTGGGAATTGAACTCAAACGCCTGAACCAACTCGATTACCAATCCGTTTTTGTGAAAAGTCATCTCAAGGAGTTTCTTCATATCCTATTGCATTATTTATTTTTACCTCTATGAAAAAAGAGTTTTTCATAGTTTTAAACGTGATAATAATATGGGGATGATTTGCATAGCGCCGTTTTGGTGAAAAATCACCTCGAGGACTCTGTATGTAGATACGTAAATTATGAAAGAAGCCATTATAATACGTACCTAGATGTTAATTAAATCAAAATAAAAACATTCAAGCAAAAAAAAATAAAGGTAGAAAACACAAAAAAAGAGTTACGCCATCTGAAAAATGATGAATTACTACGATTTGTATGAGCAGTTTACTTTAAAAATTTTGACGATTTCTGGGAGCAGTTTACTTTGAAAAACACGTGACGGTTTATTTCTTATCATAGTATTGGCCACTTTTTATAATTTTTCACGTTTAATTGGCATTATTACAGCTATTTTTTATGATTAGAATCAAAGCTTCAAACAAATATTTATTTTTTTACATCATTTCCGCACACGAGGTTCTGAGGAAAATAATTTCGCTCATGGCCTATGTCATCTTTGTGGATGTGGTGTGGAGGGTCTTTTTGAGGAGAGGAAGGGGGTGAAAACGGGTCTTGAAGAGACCAATTTTTTTTTCGGTATTCAAATATTTTTCGAAATATAGTTCTAAAGTCGGAAACGAATATGTTTCGATTTTCGATTATGCGCAACACTACTCGACTGTTGATTCTCTTCTTCTTTTCACATTTTCTATGGTTATTTGTTTTTTTATGACGTTTTTTCTTCAGATGTTTTTCACGTTTGTTTTTATTGTGTGATTTAATTTACACCTTTAAAAATATTTGCCGGCAGTATTGCGAGTTATTGATCATACATTTAATAAGATGAGTTCAGGATTCATCACTGAGTCGGAAATTGCAGAGGCCAAGCAGCGCAGGCAGGAAGAATGGGAAAAAGTGAGAACGGCTGACCAGCCGGAAGGTGAGCTTTGACGTTTCATTTATTACCTTTATATATATCGTATTAAATTCTTGATTTCACCGATTGAAAGTATTTGAAAAGGTCCGAACTTCTGTCAGTTTCAATTATGAGTAAATCGGTTTATTGCGATGTTATTTTGTAAGTATTTTTATTAATTCCAAGTGTCCTAGGAAGTGTGTTTTTAATCTATTATTACAAAATATCTGACAAGAATAACATACAATTCTGTCAGAAAACCTTAATTAAACTAATGTACCTACATATTTTCTCAGATTTACTTTAAAACTGGCAATGATTTAAAACTAGCTTTATCTTTATATACCTACTTGGTCGAAGGGCATAAAGGATTCAGAGTAGTGTGAATGTAGATATAATCAACAGAACACAATGATAGAATGTCCCCCTCATTAGTTCCCCAGTGGCACATATGTGCTGAGTCAAATGACAGTCTTTGAAGCTTGTGGTTCTACCTCAACTCTCTCATGGTTAATAATCAAAATTTCAATCCCGTTACTGAGTTACAAATAATAATAATAATAATAATTGGATAATTTGTAGAGCGCCGTTTTTGTGAGAAATCACCTCAAGGGCGCTAAAACTGCCGTCGGCGTCACTGCAGTCGACGTCTGCTGCTGCCGTCTGCCGACTGAGTTTTCATTGTACCTTGTTTGTTAAGACGGTATAACCGGAGAATACAAAAAAATTGTCTTTTTTAAATCAAATTCTAGACGTATTGACTCTTTTTTACCAAAAAACATAATTTGTTTTCAAAAGATTGTTATTTTATCTGGTAAAGTAATTTTTTAAATTTTGAAAAAACCGAGTTTATTTTTAATACACTAAGGTTTTACCGTCGGTCGTTGGCAGATTTGTTAACTTTTCAAACGAATTATTATATTATACAACACATATTTCAAATCATATAACCATACAGTAAAATAATTCAATACATTATCTAGTAAGGCCACTTTTCAGAATTTTAATTTTAGTTCAAATAAAATCATTTTTAAAAAAAACCCGAGTATGTGTTTCGTGACGAAAATACCTCAGTTTATCTCTTTATTTACGGTCTTACAAACTAAAATATGTATTTCAGATTTTTTTACACACTTGTTTTGCTTAGACATTATTGAAAAATCATAAATATTTACAAGAAGTACACCATATTAAGAAATTAATCATCACGGGTTTGAGCATTTTTATTGCTTACTTGAATGCAGGTATATTGCAAATTTTGAATGAAATAAAGTGGATATTGAGTTATTAGTTAAAAAATTTGGTATGGAGAATAATCAATCTTCCTCATCGGAGCCGCTCTGTACAGTTGAAAGGGCAGGATCGCAAGTTGAAATTTGAATTCCCGGCCGCTGGTTAATGTGCCTTAATTTGAGTTGTGTTTTCCAGAGGCCCCCGAAGAGGTGATCGACCACCGGCCCCTGTACACCCGCCTCGAGGAACAGAGGAATAAGAAAGATGCGGATTATGAAGAAGCACATAAACTCAGTAAGTAACTATGTATTACAAATTGCAAACATTTTTAACTAGTGATGAAAAAAGCAAAACCACTAGTCTATCTAATATGACATAGTAGTATGTATATCTATATTGCATTAAAATATATTTGCACTTGTGTCTAAATTTGGAGAGGAATAATTAATGATCAAAAGATGTCATTGTTCTTCCCTTCACTTTTGATGTAGCACTCTTTTCAATTCAGATGATAGATGGTTGATAGCAAATATTTTTTCAAACTGCCAATTGTCAAAATCTTGCTCTTTTAAAATGTTGAATTGACATGTTTTTTGACACTTTTTCTAATATATTTGTATACCAGTGTAGTAATGATTGAATTATCAATGTTTTTAACCTGTTTACATGTCTAAATAATTAAAAATGAAGTGAAATATCTTTAAAACAGTGGATTTTCGTTTATTACGATATAATTGATTGCTCGTAATGGCGATCTTTGAAAATGGATATTTTTCAATAAATAAAGTATTAATCGAGTTAATTCTTATTGTAAAATAAAGATAATTAATGTATCTATGTGGTGTAGTGCAGATTTTTTTGGTAAGTGCATTAAAAATCATATTTTATTACAATCAAATTTGTGCTTTCACAAACAAAATTTCTTCTCAGGAACCATTTCAAGTCTTGAGAACTTATCAAAATTCAGTTTTATTACAGATATCTACATGGGATTATTAATTAGACTATTTACAAGAAACTCCATAGAAAATATTTAATGTGGATGCAAAATTAAAGTTTGCACGGCAGATTTTAACTAGAAAACCCAGAAAATATATCCTTTTGGAATGTTCATGATTTTTTCATAATTTTTTATACAAATTTAGGATGATTATTTAAATATAGGTGAATTCATTGGTTGTATAGCACTATAATTTGTTTATATGTTTAAATACACAAATGTGGAGTAATATTTTTTTAATGTGGGCGGAAAATTTTCAAAATTAATTTTCAAATGTGGCGAGCGCTCAGGGAAAATTTATTTATTTCGCGTGATCGCTCGAGTGGTTAAGAAGAAAATCTGCACACTTTTAATAACTCAGGTAAGGGGCATACGTCATTCCTATCTCTACCTACGTTAAATTATCGTGAAAACAAGCTTATGTGTCCAAGCGGTTAAATATTTTGTTTAGCAATTGGGCTGCAATAATACCACAGCCACATTTAATATTTATTTATCACCTACAGAAATGGTGCTTTACTTCTGCATTTTACGGGTTGTCTTTTTTATAAAATAATTCGTTTTCATTACGTGCAGCATCTATTTTATTAATACTATTTATATTGTTATCTAACTAGAAATTAGTTTTTATTCTATCATAACTTCAAATTATGTTTTGTAGAAACAAAATTTTAATTATATGCCATCGAAATTGTTAAAAAGGTTTAGCACAACTGTTGTAAACCATCAATTAGTTTAAATTGTTCTCAAATTATGTACACCATAGCTTCTCAACCTTTTTTCACCTGCTCTTTTTGGAGTTTGATTATTTTCTGTGACATATGAAAGGGGATGACGAGTGAGTATATTTCATTATGTATTGGTTTAGCAAGTTCTTTCTTCTGGTGCCCCCTCCTTTCGAAGTTTGAATAGACTGCAGCAGTAGAAGTGATTACCTTAAAATGAAACTTTCGGCGGTCGTGTATTTTTGTCTGTTTTTAATGTAACTGCGGTGTACTGTTATATTCCTCTAATTAACAATATACATAACTCTGATGATTGGGATTTTTTAATAATGCTTCGGTTCGTAGTTTACGAGTGTTGTTTATTATTATATTGTATTTACAATGAATATCTAACTGGACTTAACGTCCATTCTAAGTAATGCTCTGTGTTAATCTGCCATTCAGCCGCCGCCTAGTACCATGCTCGCTGTCAATCGGATAAGATTGGATATCTTCGTAACAACTGTCATCTATTAGAACTACTGACCTCTGTTAAGACAAATTGAAACTACATATAACTACGGATACTAACGACATCTGTCGAGAGACATTGAAACTACATACATATTACTACAGTTACCGTTGAGAGAACTTAATAAATCGACATGTAATCACACACATCTTTAGTTGTCTTATTACTGGAACATAACAGTTACCCTTTGGCCACACGGCCCCCAATTGAGAAGCGCTGGCATATGCAATCACTGCAATAATAAAGGTGACACAAACCCGAAGTTTTCTGTTTAGAATTATTCTCCTTTCTCCCTTGCAGAGAACATGATCCGAGGTCTGGACGATGACGAGGTGGGGTTCCTGGAGCAGGTGGAACAGAACAAGGCCTCCATGGCGCGACAGATATCCCTCGAGGAGCAGAGGGAGATGAGGGAATTCCGGTAAATATTATTATCAACTAACTAACTAATCATCACGTCGTTTCTCCTATTGACTGCCACAATAAATGAATATCGTCTCATACATACATGTCTGAAATTCTGATTCTTGACATGATTGGACTCAAGTATTTATTGACTTGGATAATATTGTTGCTGAATACCTTAACCTCTTGAACATCTGAGAAGAAAGTCTTCAGAATTTCCTCGACTGTCGGCTGAGAATATGTGGAACTGCTTGAATATTACCTTGATATTGAAACCTATGAAATTACTGATTACCTTTGAAAGTAGAGTAATTGTGCTGCAATTTGAGCTCAAGATGAGCTACATAGGTATGATGATTCCGGAGATACAAGTTAAAAATAATCAATGCCTACGAATTATGTTAAATATCTCCTAAACTATGGGGAGTATGTAACTCAAATTCCAACAATTTTTTTGTTGGCAAAATTCAGATTTGTAATCAGCTCCTCAAAACACATAAATGAGGAAAAAAATCAGAACTACACCAGAATTTGTATCAACAAACTGCCTAATGACTAGACTACGAGAAATTTCCCCAGAATCTCCCATTGGTAGACAACTGTCTAATAAAAAAATGTTAATATAGAATTATATAGACTGGTTTTTTTTATTTTTACACAAACCTGAATACATAACCAACATGAAAAAAAATAATGGAATGGTGTTTCTATTTCAGAGAACGAGTCAGCACAGTGCAGGATTCAGCAGAAAGGGAGAGACTACACCAGATCAGTGGGATTCCACATAACACAGCCAAGAAAACAGCCCTCAACAATACTAGGAACAAATTACAAGGAGTGAGCATCCCTTTTATTCCACTTACATCAAAATACCATTCTAGTTGGATCGGGGATGCATTGCTCTAACACTCTAACGGGACCCATCCTGTTGTAATGTAAACCATGAGATGTTTGTTCTGAACAAATTTTGTATTCTTTTTTTAACGAAATTGGTTTTCATACATAATACAAAATTTCAAAATAGAAAAATAAACCAGAAATATCAATTAGAAGTAACACGTACGATTGAAAATTAATACAAGAGTGTGAAATGTATCCGGAGCATCTCCTATCCTCACCTAAAATTAATTTGAATATGTAATAAAACTCCATCTCCAATCAACTTTAACATAGGAAACTTTTTTGGCTCGACTTCATTTAACAATGTACATATTTATCTTTATATTTTATGTATAAACTGTTTGTCTCTTACAAATAAATAAATAACATTTGACTGTTTTCCAGGTTATAGTGAAGAAAAGGAAGGCCAGCGATTCGAGTGACGAGCCCCCAATAAAGAATGGAAGATCTCCAACTAAAGCCCCGGCAGATACGTCCAAAGAAAATGGGCATGAAGCTAACAAGTAAGTACATATAACATAACATGTTGTTAGGTGTTAAAGTTCTTACCTTGGTAAGTCCTTACTTTGGCAAAAAATGGAAAAAAAAGATTGAAAAAAGAGTTTATTTTGGGCTCTCTATGTGATATAGATTCACCAGTTTCCATATACACAGCACAGCTTGTACCACAAGTTTCCAGACACCGTGGGATTATTGTTGATCACCAGAGGGATATGACAATTATTTTGTAAAATTTTATTAATTTTCAATACTAACAACGTAGGTTTTATATGGGGGATTCTGAATGACTGAGACAAAATCAAGTTGGAATCTTACATAAATATGCCTTATATTTATAGCAAAATATATTTTTTAAATTGCTCCTGTCTGGAGCCAGTGAGACTATGGCATCCCCAATTGTGAGGGAAGAGGAAGGTGGGGAAGTGCCTGGCTATTCAGATCTGGTCACCAAACATGACTAAAGCCATTTCAAGCAACGTTTCAATTCTGAATGGTGGTCTTACACCAGGGCGATACTGAGAGCATCTTCCACTCTGGAACGTGCAGCAAATATGCTACATATTATTTTAAATGAATAGAATTGTAAACAACACAAATTAATAAAATAAAATTTAATAAGTTGTTCTAATAAAAAATGAATATTCATTTAGACTTTTACAAAAAGGTCAAAAAGTTTTTCATATAAATGAAATTGGATATATTTATCCGAGACACTATCTAGGTTACAAACCAGTTGTTTTTAATGAAAAAGGTAGCTGCCAATAATATGGAAAAAAAAATATTTTGAAATTGTTAATTCTGAAATTTGAAATATGAGTTTGACAAATATGACAAATCAGAGGTCTCAGTGGCCGAAGTGATAGAGGCGTTCGTCCCAGTAAGGCAAGAAGTTCTAGGTTCGAGTCCCAGTTGCGACCGTTATCTTTTATTTACTGTATCTTGTTCTTTTTCATATTTTCGTTTAGATTATTAGTGTTATCTTCTTCTTCAATGATAAATAAAATTTATTTGCACTCTTCGGGATTTCAACCCGTGTCCTCCGGATTGCAAGTCGAGAGCCTTACCCCTCGAATACGAGGCCGTCATTGTGTGCAATATTGTGAAGGGCTTTGTTGTTTTATTTCGATGTTTAATTTTATACCGACATTTTTATTTTGCTTTCAAGCCTAACATAAATATTTCATTTTACTATATAATGTTACTGTGTCATTATTCCCAGATCGCCTCTAGAAGCCAAACCGTCCCCGAGTGTCCAAGCGTCACCCGTGGGTGGAGCCCCCGTGCTGGTGAAGGCGGGTCTCCGCTGCATCGGGGTGCTGCCGGGGATAGGGCCGTACGGAGACTCCTCCGACTCGGACTGCAGCAGCGAGAGTGATGAAGTAAAGTGAACCGTTTGTTAGTCCCACACTTATATTGTATCATATTTTAGCGTCTTTTAAAAAAAGTTATGTTTTTTTTTTGAGTTTTTAGGAATAATAATAATTATAGCTAGCAATTTTTTTTTTATTAAGCTTTTTGACACACTTTATGTAATTTTATTTTATAATAAAAATAACTTAAATTGTTATTTTTCTATTATTTTGCACATCATCTTAACTTTTTTCCATTTCCACTTTTCCTTGCTTATTTTTGGTTCAATTTAATATTTAACATTTTTCCCGTGTTTATTTTTGCTTCACTTTAACATTTTACACTTTTCCCAAGCTTATTTTTGCTTCACTTTAACATTTTATACTTTTCCCATGCTTATTTTTATTTTAACATTTTACACTTTTCCCAGACTTATTTTTGCTTCGCTTTAACTTACATTTTACACTTTTCCCATGCTTATTTTTTCTTTGCTTTAACATTTTTGCTTCATTTTAACATTTTACACTTTACGCATGCTTATTTTTTCCTTACTTTAACATTTTACACTTATCTCGTGCGTATTTTTGTTCACTTTAACATTTTACACTTTTATCATGCTATTTTAACTTCACTTTAACATTTTAAACTTATTGCATTGTTTGTTTACGTCCCTTATTTTTATGTAGAGTGTAGTTTTTATTTGTTTAATTATTAACACTCTTTTTAGGGACTTTTCCATTGGAATAGTAATAATTATACAGTTTTTATTTTATTTTTATACTTAACTGAACTGCCCTAGTAACCAAATGTCGTATTTATTTGGTGATAAATTGAAGGTGTCCACTGACTCGGCATAATTGTTTCCCTCCATTAGTATTTTAGTCAATGAGGAATGCTTGTGGTAGTTAGTCCTAGAATTTCTGTACTGAAATAAATCCCCACTTCTAGTATTACGTAGTATTGAATAAAATCAACGGTTTAACAACAGGAGCTAAAATTTGGCATTTGCACCTATCCTGTTTTTACCTAACATCTTAAAGCGCGCGAAGCGAACTTCGTACGAACATAGCTCAACTAGCAAACCTCAACTGCATACTAGTGCTTCTACCAAGAACGAGGTGAGCGAAGCGGGCCGTACGAGTTAAAATAGGTTCGAAAGAGCCTGCTCCGCTAGGCGAGCAGACCGAATTTCGTACGAACTTAACTCGACTTAGCAAAAAAAGAGGATTCAGTAGCTTTGCAGGTATATAAAAATAAAAAAAAATAAAAAAAAATTGTACATAATACATTATTAATGCTTTTTTAATTTGCAGGGTCACCACTCCCACCCACACTTTGATCTGTTGGGCCGGAAGCAGGAATGCAAGTCGGAGAAGGCGGAGGAGAAGTGCTAGATCTACTTGGTTGGTCCAGCCCCATCCCCCAAGGGTGTCTCACACACAGACACAGACACCGCCCCCAGCCAATACTGTATTTGCTTTCCATTCTATCCTCTTGTATCAAGCGAGGATTAGCAGCTCTGAATGTAGAATGGATGCGATTGAATGTGTAAAATGTATGTTGAATAGTGTTTTCTTTTCAGGGTTTTGTCTCTGATTATTAGTTTTGATTGATTTTCCTGTATTTCATTTTCTGATATTTAAAATTTTCATCCCAGGCATTTTCCAAAGCAATCTATCCCATCACACCACACATTTTGTCGCAATGTATCTTTGTGGAAACATCCGCATATCGTCACATTAATTCGTAGAATGCGTAACCACCAAATGTCAAATTTTACAGGAGGCACAAAAAACCTCATAGTGAAAAAAAATTAAAGACGTGTCATTGTTTTTATTTATGTTTCGAACATACAATATATTTTTTAATTTATTTTCAATAATTTAATTTTTGTCAGTTAAAGCTTTCTATTTCAAATCGGAGTTAGGAAGTTTACATAAAAACCGAGAATGGAGAAAGTTACATATTTTACAAAACATATATATTTTTCTGTGAACAGTTAGCAGTTTTATAATTTGTGTTTATCTAAAAAAATATACTTTTTTAAATTTGAGAGTTTTACTAGTCGATGCGAGACTAATTTTAACACCAGATGGCATTAAAACCGTATCTTAAAATTTGGAGTTACGCAGTCTACGAATTAATGCGACGATATGATAGTCACCGATGCATCAAATATGCAACAGTCGCATAGTTGAGGTTAACATTTACAAAGCTGGCCTTTTCAACACAGTCTAACCCATCGTATGGCAGATTTTAACACAATGTATTTGTGCAACTTTCTGGTGCAACATCCGTTTACATGGATTGTTGCTGATGAATCAAATGTGCAACAGTCGCATAGATAAGGTTAACCTTAACAAAGCTGGCCTTTTCAACGTCTATCCCGTAATTTGGCACGTTTTGACACAATATGTGACCCCTTTTAAACTTAGCAGATCACATATGCGACATCCGCGTACGGAGACAGTTGCTAATGGATCAAATGTGTGACAGCCGCGAAGTTCAGGTCATGATTGCTTTTTGAAACTTATTCGTAGGGAACAGATTGATTTGTTTTAGTGCTTTTAGGTTGTCTGTAACATCCATCAATATTTTGCATCAAGTGACAGTTACTCTGTATGTATATATTCTATTCCAATTTAACGCTGGAAATTTGGGATATAGATTTAAACTATAATAATGTATTGTTAGACATGTTTTATGACTGAAATGAATACTTGAAAATGTTGTGAAAGAAAAATATAGCCAAGCCTATGTGATAATAAAGATGGTTGGTTATAGTAGAGCCTTTAGGAGTTAAATTATTGCTCTGTTTAAGGTTTATTATTCAGATCTAGAGAGTTTTTAACATATAGCTCCTGATGAAAAATATAATCGTATTATTCTTAATAATTATTATAGATTGGGTTGAAAAGAAATAATGCCAGATATGATTTAAGATTGTCATGTTCAATATGTTGATTTCGATTTTTCCTTCTTTAGATAACATTTCATCATCATCAGGGCAAATGGACATCATCATTTATATGATTAGATTTTCATCGTTCTGTCCTATGTCCAACGATCTTCCAAAATCACGCCGAGATTTTTTTTTTAACCTTTTGTATTGAACACCTATGTGACAACAGTTGTTACAGTAAGAAATCAGCATCGACAAGCACTTGTATCAACACTCGATGTGGAAACTTTGGAAAGCACAGCGTGCATCTGTTGTGGAATTTCTTCCCTTTCACTTGATTAATCCTGAAAGTATCATGACACTGACGTCTTCAGGAATTTGTCAAAAACTATTTTGTATTTCATTAAAAAATATCTATCGTTCAATTAAGACATGTTGAAACAAAGACGGCAATCTCCACCACTGGTCAAAAATGAGTTAGATATGGTGATGGATAGAGAAACAAATATACTATCGACAGCTACAAAGGGTTCGGAGCATAAATGACAGTAACCCATACATTTTTTAATAAATGTTTTCAGTTCTGCAACAATAATGACAATCTCCATTAGGGTAATTCAGGGTACAGAACAAAAACTGCAGTATCTCTTTGGACCAATCAGTGACAGAACAAAAGCGGCAATCTCCATCTATAAATAATTTACCATTTAATCGCAATAGTGGAGATTGCCATCTTTGTTTCAACACCTCAATTGATTACGTTAATATTATGTATATGTATTATTTTTGCACTGCAATTGGAATTGAATCCTCTACCTCTAACGTCAAGAGCATGTACTATTACACTAAATGGAACATTATTTAAAAGGCTTGCATTTTAATTCTAGTGTGGCTTATTTGTAAATATAGAGAGTAATTTCTTCGGAATTTGATGGATATTATTTAATATCTTAAATAGTATCGGGATAATTTTTTTAAAAATGCAGTTCGATTACCGAATAGTTTTTCTAGGATTACCTAAATTATAAAAAATCAACTTAGATATCGCACAAAACTCTCATTTGGTATTACCCCCCTCCAGTGCGGGAAGGTTAACTAACTTAGCAGGTTATTTTTGCTTCCTAATAATATAATATTGATGATCACTTTTGTAGTATTTCTTCTGTTAAAGACCTTCCATACTTAGCAACTGAATTTATGTAAAAGTACATATTACTAAATCTATGATTTAACCTGTCGTTTGCCAGCGTATCATTAAAGAAACAATTAATAAAATCATTTCTCTGAATTTAACTCGCTATTATGGGGAAACTACTTTTGGTAGATTATACACTATTTTTATAAATACATAAAAGTTGTTAAGTAAATTTAGCATTGCGAATCAATAAGTTAAGCTGTAAATTGTCATAAATCGTCGCTCAGCTGTCCTAACATACATTTCGCTATCGATTTCTATGTTTTAATTTCTATTTTATATTCACTATATGATGAACATCATAATTCAGATGGCTCTTGAGATAGCAGAGAAATAGTAAAGATGTTCAGTTTAAATTATAAGATATTTAGCAAATATGAATCAATTGGAAAATGTATTGGTTAAGTCTGCAACAAACAGCATTGCAATTACAGCTTAGATTTTCAATTTTTTATATTTTTTTTGCATTAACTCTACACAGAAGGCCCTGAGGAAAACGTCCTCAAAATCTCCCTCAGGGCCTATGTCATCTTTGAAGATGCGGTGGGTCTTGTTGATGAGAGGAAGGGGTGAACATGGGTCTTGAAGACACCCACAATAGTGGAGATTCTTGAAGAGACCCATGTGGTTGTAGGAAGGAGAAAACATAGAGGCTGGCAAATCGTTCCACAGCCGAGCTGTTTAACTCAAGAACAAGTCGTAGAAGCGACCCGTTCTCATGTGACAAATGCCAACCGTGTACATATGTTGGGCACGCGGTTGGCGTGTTTCCCGACTATGCAACGGTGCATAATAATGAATTATAGGTTCTGTAATATTTTTACATAAATTTAGTCACTAGCGTGAATGGCTGTGAATCAGCTGAAGGGATGAATATTAAGCAACCATTATTACAAAATTTTACAGGAGATGAAATTAATAATTTTGTTTGAATTAATGAAGACAATATTAGCAAAATTCAATGGAAAATCTGAAACAGAAAAATCAGGATAAATTCGAGTCCTGGGTTCGAGTCCCAGATGTGACCGTATCTTTTTCTGATTTAATATATAATATAGATAAGCTTGTTTTCACGACAATTTAACGTAGATAGACATAGGAATGACGTATGCCCCGGACCTGAGTTATTAAAAGATAAGATCAAAAGTTCACGCATTCGTGGTAGCCTAGGTGTCACGGACATAAACAGTAAGCTGGAGGAACGACAGTTAAGATGGTATTGGCACCAGACCACACAGTGAAGCAGGCAATATCTATGGAGCTTCTTCGACAGTCATCCAGAGGAAGACCAAAGAATTCCAGGATGACTCAATGCTCCAAAATTCTACAGAGAAACGGCTTGGATGAAAGCGATACTCAAAGAAGCTATAACCTGAGAACGAGAAGAGCCGACCCCAACAGCCTACCTAGGCAACGAGTTGGGACAGTTCAAGGAAGAAGAAGAAGATTGAGTTTCACTAATATTGTCTTCATTAATTAAAATATTACAATTTGAGTTTTAACTCATTAAGTTAAAAATAAAAATAAATAATCTTGTTGTTTAAAATATTGCAGGTTTATTTTTATGAATGCAATTATAGTTTTCGTTATACTTTTCTGTTGTTCCGTGTTTTGAGAGGTTATCTGACTTAGTTCATTTTTCTTGTTATAAAATACACCTACAAATTTATCCCACCTGTTGTTTATATCGATCCTTTTGTCAGGATGTGAATTTGCCGGAAAGCAATAAAGTGGTATTTGCTAAAAGTTGACAAAGTATTTTTTTTTCGTTTTTAGATATTATGAGTTAAAAAAAGAAGATATTATCTTTCTGAAAAGAAAAATCATATTTCACACTGAAGAGATAGATCGATGGAATTGTGACGTGCCCAATTAAATCAGGTCCATTTTTCCCTTCTGGTTATATTGACCTGTCTGAGGCCTAGGAGTTGTAAAGTTGATCTTATGTAAATTGGCAACATTGTTACGTATTTGTGCACACTTCTAGGAATTTTTCTTTTCAGTGATTATACATTGTAGTTTTTCAGTGACCGGACAACTCAGAATCATGCAACTTCAATGCCTACTTTGAAAAATCATTTAAAATGATGATAAAATTTTTTATAAAAATTTGGTTAGGTTATGAGCTATTTTTCAATATTTATTTAGGGGTGTTGAAATTGCATGATTCTGAGTTTTCCTTGAACCAGTTTTTCACTGTACATGCCTAACTTTTATGTTGTTTAATGAAAAACATCATTAGTTAAGTTAAATACACCCAAACCACGCTTTTGAACTGAGATAATGGTTTTCCTAAAAATGAATAGAGCTGGTTTGTGGCTTGGACGTTTTCAACTCGGCGAATAAATGATACAAATTAAATTATAAAATATTATTTTTAATTGATTTTCACTTTAACCTTTACAACGCTGGCCGTTTCAATGCAATCCACCCCACCACGTGACACATTTTGACATAATGTGTGCGTTTTAGTGTCATGTATCTCATATGCAACGTCCATGTACCGGGCAGTCACCAATGTATCATATATGCAACAGTCGCATAGAGAAGGTTAACGAAAACTCTATGTTTTTGTTGTACAACTTCAGTATTTTGTAAAGATTTGTAGGTTCTGAAGAGGTTGTACCCAGATTAGAGGTTAGACCGGGCAGTAAAGGTTTTATTTGATATAATAATAATGTGATGATATTGATAAAATGAGTTAATAAATAATCATAAAATAATAAATAATGTTTTTTTTTTTTAATTTTACATCCCCAAGAAAAATGTCAAAAGTTATCTTTACAGGAGAGCGAAAACAAATTAATGAATGATGAACAAGTGGTCCTGTCGAAAAGTGATATTAGCGACATCTCGCGGAGATATAGTGATCCAACGAAAATTTGGGATTTAATTTGGGAGGCGGGTATGGGTACCGCCGTCCCGGGAACCATTTATTGGATAACCAACATCTCTGCCATATGTCACCCCAAGTGGTTCGCTACATTTGGTTACGTAGCAGGGGTGCCCGGGAAACCTTTTGATGTCTGCAGCCGGACTCTCCCGGAACATCGCCTTGCTCCACAGTGGGAGTGATGGATTCATATGAGTATGTTTGTCATTCCTAGAGACACCGATCCCCAGATTCCTACCCATCCCTCATACCTATTTCCTTCCCAGAGCTTACTCTCCTTCCTTTCCTCAAAATACCATCCACACAGAATCCCCAAAGATGACATAGGCCCTGAGGGGAATTATTTTCCTATGTGGAGCTAATGTAAAAAAATTAAAAATATGGCGGGCAAACACATCCGTCCTTGCGATATATGTCAACTTTTCGTGATGAATCGCATATTGTAATTATTATTAACATGGAGACGTGATGTGAATACTGCACAAGAGTCCCAACTGTTCCCAACCCTCTAGTGCTAGTGGGACTATGGCATCCCCAATTGGAGTATGTCGTGAGGGTGAAGGTAGTGGGGAGGAGAAGGCGATGGGGAGGAGAAATATGGGTAGTAAAGTACCTGGCTATACAGATCTAGTAACTAAACTTGGCTAAACCAATTTAAAGCAACATTTCAATTTTGAATGGTGGTCTTCCAACCGGGCTTAACTGAGAATATCTTCCACTCCGAAACGTGCCGCAAATATATCTTATATTATTTTTAAATGATTAAATTGTGAAATAACTTAATTAAATAAAATTTACTTGTGCACTGCACACCTAGAGAGAGAGTTAAAACCTCAAAGAAGTTTGCACAAGAATTCCAACTGCTCCTATTTGTCTTGAGCATGACGAGCATTTCCAGTTGGGGTGAATTGTGAGGCTGAAGTTAGTGGGGAGGGGAAGAAGATGGGAAAGCAGAAATTTAGTGAAGTAGTAAACATAGCTATAGCTATTTCAAGCAACTTTTATTGACACACGACGAAAAAAAACCTCTTAGATACTGAATTATGATTTTTGAACAGAGGGATACTGAGAGAATCTGCCACTATGCAAATAAACTTCAAATTCAATTTTTATTGGAAAAAGGGGGTTTCTCACTATCCTTCCAATAGCTTATCCATACTGTAATGAATATTATTAAAAATAAAAATAAAATACTTGCAATAGTTAGAAAATTCGACCAACTTATCCAATATATAGCAGCTTTTCATAGGTTCGAGTACCGAATAATAAACTTCGACTTAATAAACAAATAAACCGTAAGTCGTAAATCGAAAATAAACTTAATAATATGAAAAAGCTATTAGGAGGATAGTGAGAGACCCATTAAGGGTATTTCACCATCCTCCTGATAACTTATCCATTTCGCAACAAAAACTTGGCTAACTTATTATATATACAGGGTGTTAAGGTACGTACTTGACTTACTTTCACCAGTGATTTCTGACATTATTTCGAGTAAAAAATGTTCATGAAATTTTGGTCTCTGGTGACATTTTTGTGTTTTTTTTTCTGCAAAAACATAAAAAAACATAGTAGATGTTGGACAGTTAGGGGTGGGGTGAGAGGTTAGGCGGTTACTCGGCTGACTGACCAGTGACGACATGCGGAAGAATTTTTTTTTATTGTTTTTGAAAACAATAAAAAAATGTGGTTTAAAAAGTCACCGAATACCAAAATTTCATTTACTTTTTTTACTCCAAATAATGTCAGGAATCATTGGTTAAAGTAAGTCAATACGTTCCTTAATACCCTGTATAGCCACTATTCATAGGTTCAAGTACCGAATAGTAAACTCGGACTTTTTAAATAAATAGATCGTGTTTAATCAATCGAAAATGTACTTTATCGTATGGATAAACTAAGAGGAGGATGGTGAAATACCCCCTAACTGTTTTTATAGAGGTCCCAATGGCCGAGTTGGTTAAGGCATTTGTCCCGGAAAGATGAGAGATCCTGGGTGTGAGTCCCAGTTGCGACCGTTACCTTCTTATTTTCTGTGTCTTTTCTTTTTCGTATTTTCGTTTAAATTTATTAGTAGATATTATTTTCTTCTTCTATGATGTAAACTGTATAATATATTTATTTATATTGTTTTATTTGTGAAATGATCAAATCACATAAATAAAATTTATTTGCCCACTCCGGGTTTTGAACCTGCGACATCTGCACTTTCCTGAAACTGGTGGATATCGGATATGTATTACTTTGTAACTTTGTAGTCGATTTTGTAGAATAACTTTTTTAAATTTGAGCCTTCACTTTTGAGTAAATCGAGTCGAATTTTTTAACCACTTTCATTGATTAAAAAACCAACATGATTCGTTACTTCATCAGGGTATATTTAGAACTTTTTACTTAAAGGTAACTAAAGATTCATACGTCCGTCTTTCCTGGACACACTGACCCCCAGATTCCTATCCAGCCCTTATACCCTTTTCCCCATAGAAATTCCTCTCCTTCCTTTCGTAAAAAGAACTTCCACACACCATCCCGAAAAATCACACCACTGAGGAGAATTATTTTTCTCATGGTATTCTGTGTGGAGTTACAATCATTTTATCTAAACAATACAAATTCATAACAATTATAACACAATTATAACACCATTGTCCGTGAAAATCTTATATCCATTTTTAGTATTACAAAAATAACAACAGGAAATAATTGTACCGACTTCGCCAATTCTCTACCCCCCCCCCCCTTCCCAAGGTGCGCAAATATTGCCACACACAGGATAGCGAATTCAGTTCGTAAGCCGAAAGCACTAATACTTTAATATAATAATAATAATGAAGCACTAATACTAAAACTTTACTATATGAAAGGGGATGAAGTTTATAAACTAGGGTAAGAAAAATTTAAAATGCAATCTATCTGCTAAAAATTTAGTAAAGGCAGTAAATAGTTGGGTAATACCTCTATTAACGTACTCATTTGGTATAATTAAATGGTCCAATACAGATTTAGATAGCTTAGAACTCTTAATTAGAACTACGTTAACAAAGTTTAATTGAAATCATCCAAATTCAGCTATATAACGAATTAATTTACCTAGAAATTTAGGAGGTAGAGGTATAGTCAAAATAACTTCTTTGAAACACAATCAGGTAGAAATGTTAAGAATTTTTTTCCATAGGAAAGCTAATAGCTCAGAAATATACAAAATAATTTGCAAGCCAGATCTAAACATCACACCTTTAAATTTATACGACGAGGATGCCAACATTTTTATGAATACCAACCAGGAATTATTAGATTCACGCAAAACACTTCAATTATCTCAACTAAACGTATGTTGACAAACTTTCGTCATACAAATGGTTGAGTATTGGAGAGTTGAGCGCAGAAATAGAAGGATTTACGCTTGCAATTCAAGATAGTCATTAATACTAAAAATTATAGGCAGAATATAATTAAAGATATAAATCAAATTGATGACTTATGTAGAAAATGTATGGCTTTTCCGGAAACTATAGAACATATTATATAGGGATGTTCTATATTAGCGCCGTCCGAGTATACATTTAGGCACAATCAGGTTTTAAAAATAATTCACCTAAGTTTGGTAATTAAACATAACTTGATTGACTGTCATAATATAGTACCATATTATGAATACGAACCAAATTCATTTTTAGAAAATAATTTCTTTAACATATACTACGATAAAACTATACTAACAGACATACCAATTAGTTATAATAGACCCGATATAGTTTTACATGACAAAATTAAAAAAAAAAAACTTATATCATTGATGTAGCTATTCCAAATTCCTGTAATATGGAAAAATCTGTTTCTGAAAAAATAAGAAAGTATACAGATTTAGAAAATGAAATTAAAAGAATTTGGCATTCTCAGACTAGAAAAATATTACCATTTGTTATTTCGGCTACTGGCATTATACCTAGCTTTCTCATTAAAAATTTAGGCGTATTAGATTTGTCAAAGAATTTGTATATAAAAATGCAAAAATCAGTCATTTTAAATACACGTAGGATTACGAAAGATTTTTTTAAATATTTATATTGAGGGATCAGTAGGATTTATCGGTCAAATTAGGAATTCCACCGAGCCGTAGCCTCTGAAATGAAAATATCTGGAGTCGGTGAATTATTTTCCTATTTAATAATCTGGTAGGTTAACATGTTGTTCTTGTATTGTTTTGTATTAATTATACTTATATAATACACGTGCATAGCGTGGATTTACTAGATGATCATTTATATGGAAAAGTGTGTGAAAGGGTTTAGTTTTTCCTATGGGAAAAACTAAACCCGGACCTAAAAGTTTGGTGCGTAAAATAAAAATGTTCAAAAGTAGGTACCTATCTGAAAATCTTTACTTGAAACTTGAACCTAAGAAAATCAGAGAGGTTTATTGTATTTACTTGAAGGTTTCACGATTTTGAATGTTTATTTCGAAATCCTAAATTTTCCAAAATCTATTTGTACAGGTGTCAGCTCTTTCAGCGGAACCAGAAGTAGGTATCTACGTAGGTATGATGATGTTTTTCTTTGAAAATAAAACATAAATCCCGATTAAAGCACGAAATTAGTTCGATAAAATGATTATTTTCGTTTGTGTTTGGATTAATCCAATTATTAAATCCGTGTTTATCTTTTAATCCCAAAAGTAAAAGGAAGTTCGGTAACTCTGAACTGAAGAATGATATTGATTTTTTTTTTTACTTAGTTTTTTAAATAGATTTCCTACCGATTTCTTACATATTATTTTCCTTAAACGTTTGAAGTTTTAAAGCGCTTAAAAATGTGTGCCCCGCTTACACGCTCAAAAAGAAGAAGAAGGTGAGATACGACAATACGAATGTTGGAGGGAGCGCGCTAATATTAAAACCGATAAAATTAAAGTGAAAATTGAGAAAATGTTTAATAAAACACGACTAGTTTAAAAAGAGAAAAATATTTCGCGGGGTTCTGTTAAGTAGCATTTTAAGAAAAAATGTGAATTTTTTCATACGTATAACTTTTAAAATAACAGAAACAAACGTGAAAATAATAATTTTCGGAGCATACTTTACGATTTATTTCTATCGAAGGAATTTCAAATAATTACCGTTTCGGCGTGGGGAATGTATAGAATGTATAGATAGCATCTTAAAGAATAACATATATTTGTTTAAGACCTTTAAAACTTCAAACGTTTAAGGAAAACATGTAAGAAATCCGTAGAAATTCGGAGAGTCGCCTTTAAATCATGTTTATTGTTTTTTATTCTTTTATTAATTTCTTACTTTATACTATATAATATGATTTTTAATCGGTAAATAAACAAAAATGATTTTATGGAACTTATCTGGTTTATTTTATACTTAACTATTAAACGTGAAATGATGCTATTTGCATAACATATAATTGCAGGTTTCCTAAATAAACTTAAAATAAATAAATTTGATTGAATCGTGGATTTCCGATTTATAGCGTACATCTTCTATTGAATCATGAATTTAAGCAATATTAAAAAGCGAATTTGGTCGATAGTGTGTAAGGTCTTTTATTTGGCGTATTTAGTAAATTTTACTGTTTGATTTTATTAAATACTATTTGATACCCGGCATGCGTAGTAATGCCACAAAAATAAATAAATTGTTTCTCACTTCATGTCATTTCCCATTCCTCCCCATTCCCCTTCCTCCGACTATTCCTCTTCCCCTCCCGCATCCCCTTTACTTTCCCCGCGTCACCCCTCCCCTATCCGGCTCTCCCCTTTCTCGCAACCCCCCCCCCCTCACGAATTCCGCTTCCACCTTCTCTGCCTTCCCCTCTCCCTCCTCTCCCTCCCGCGGTGCCTCCCTCCTTAATTCCCTATCCAACCCTCCCGAATACCCTTCCCTCCAGCCTTTTCCCGGCCGCCTAGCTTCATAAAATACATTTTCCAACAACTCGCGTGACCAATTTAATTTTTTATCCAAATTTAATAAAGCCAGAGCTCACTGGTATATTATATATAGAAATATTCACGGGTTTGTTCACAACAGTTAAAAAAAAATTAATGGCAATCGGATGAAATTTTCATCGCAATCGGATGGATAATATAGAAAAATAATTTCATAACGCCAGAACTCACTGTCCTTTAACCATCCCGGGTATGCGCACATTATATTCCCAAAGTTTCATCGTAATCGGATGAATAGTATGGCCGCGCATAACATATGAACACACAAACAAATAAACAAACATAAATTTTTATATATTAGGTTTTATTAAATTTTGTAAAGATTACTATTCGAGTCCTGTTTGTGACATTAAGAAATAAATCAATAGCGTGCTTTCCGTGTTTCCTCCGTCCTACACCTACAGCATGGATTTCTTTAAGACGCCGGCTCCTTCCTTTCACAAAAAGACCCACCACTCAGCATCCCCAAAGATGAACACTGAGACAACGTAAAAAACTCTAGCAGATTCTTATACCTATCTAAGTGTATCGATATTAATCGAAATCGTGGCATCACGAAAAAGCAAACTTAAATAATTACTCACTCACGATTTTTTTGTATTTATTTGTAAATAATTTAGTTCCTAGGAAATGAATAAATAGTTCCTAGAGGTGTGATTTAAATCGATTTTCAAATAAAACGATTTTCGCCAATTTTACCCAAGACCTTTTGTCTCGTATGTAGGGGTATAGGGTATTTCCACGTTTTTTTATTGCTTAAAAAAATAAGCAAAAAACGGCATTTTTATTTTATTTTTATGTTGACGAATAAATTTTCTACAGCGAGTCTAAGTTTCCCAATTTTGAAATACCGCTAAAACGATATTTTGGGGCGGGGCTATCGTGTGACTTCATGAGCGTCGGCCGGCTTCTGACACATTTCTGACAGTAGTACCTTGTTGTTTTTGACGTGCGTATTTGATGCCCGTGCCAATCACGGGCCGTTTCGGATTTGTCGGTGTTTGATCGCTCTTAAAATCAATAAATTTGAATGAAAACATAAAAAACAAACATTTTCAGTAGGATGAATAAAATCAGGAAAATGATCTTTAAATGTTTCAGACATTTTCAACAGAATCTCTCTTTTGTGAAAATACCCTATTGGGTCAATGAAATTACAATTTATCTGTACAAGAAAGAATTTCGATATTTGAAAATATTTTATCAATTTCAGCAGAAGTAATATGAATTTAAGCGCCTCCGCCCACTGAGGCAACTGAAAACCAACTCAAACCGGCTGTTTTCTCTGTCTTGATTGGTCAAAAAGCTTGTTTAACCATAGACGAAGAACAATCAGCTGACAGCTGGCAACCAGCAACGGCCGCCCAGGGCAATCAGCAGTGACAGTCGCAAGTCACCGCTTGCGTTACCATTGACAACGGGGTTTTGTGTGATTGTGAAGTGCGCGGGCCATCACATTGTCATACAAAGACAGTTGGCAGTTGAGAGTTTTCAGTTGCCTCAGTGGGCGGAGGCGCTTAGCTAACTTCTGACATACGGAAACGCCCACAGCGAAGGTCTATCTGTTTATATTTTCAGTGTTCCTAGGCTAATAAAACTCAATGCTTTCCAAACAAAAATACCCAAAACACAATAATAAACTAACGGATGTTTATTCAGATGTTGAATTAGGTAGGAACTCGCATAGATACCATCTTTAGTTACTAATTATTCATAAAAATAATAACAAAAATATTTGCCTAGTTCCCATATTTTCGGAAAACGAAAATACAATCCTTTTGAACAAATATTTTTCTCAGGTAACCCGTACAGTGCGGTTTTTACTGAAATAATAACTGAAGATACACACCGATAAAAGAGTTTTGTGGGCTTGCCTGTGAGAGGTCGAATTTCTCTTACTAATGACAGCTCGAACAACCACGCAAACTCTTAATATTTTTTAATTCATTTATTGTAAGACTGATTAAACATCCATTGAAAGAACAAGATTTTTTATTTTCATTCTTAACATTTGGGAAGATATGTATACAAAACAATGTATAGGTTACTAGCTGATACCCGGCATGCGTTGCAATGCCACTTAAATAAAGAATTTTTTTCTCCCTGCGTGTCCTTTCCCATTCATCCCGTTCCCCTTCCGCCACCTCTTCCCATTCCGCGACTCCTTCCCCAGCGTCCAGTGTGGTCGCAGTCCTCCAAAATCGGTCCAGCCGTTTTGGAGGACTGCGACCACAAACACCGTGACCCGAGATTTTTATACATTAGATTTAACCTGCCAGGCCTCCGGCACATTCTGTAGGAAGGTCAGAATATTTCGCAATTTTTTTGTCACAGACCTGAATGTCGTATATAAGTATGAGGAATAACAGAGGACCAAGGTAAGATCCCTGGGGAATACCCGAAAACGCTCGAACAAGCCATTACTTGGAGCATCGGATTCAAAATGTCTTTTTTTTTCAATTACCGACATCAGTTTTCTTTTAATTAGGTATAAATCATACTTCCAGATATTTTCTATTCAGTGGAAATAATGAAATATCATTTACTGTTGGAGTCGTAAAAAGTTTTTATTGGCCCCACGGGTTTTATAACATTCAAGAAATAATTAGTTTTGAAAATCAGTGGAAAATTGTTATCTTTCTGTGGGTACCAAGCTTTTTTTTATCCGACCATAATTAAATAAAAGTTTTCCATACAAATTTGAACGAAAACCAATGTTCCATTTATCACGCGCTCTGCCTCACTTACGCTCGCCTGACATCGTAGATCTCCATCGCATTACATTTTTTAAATCATATTGAAACACAGTTTTGAATTGGAAATTTGGCCAAATATTTGGATTATGAAAAACGTCCACAAGGCATTTTTTGCGTTTTAAAAAAATTATATATGGTGATAGTAGTGTTTTCGCGAATCGTCACTGAGAAACAGTATTTTGTCGTACTTATACATACTTATTGAAAATGGACAAGTGAGTAGGTAGGACTTATTGAATTTGAATTTACAAAAACTGTTAATAGTGTGTTTTTTTTTCGATTTCACAATTTTTTTTGGAATCCATAATATTTGCCGATTTTCATTTATTTGGTCGTTCCCACCTTTCTTATTGAGATCTATTTTATTTCTTCTTTTTATATGATATTATTCATATTGAATTTTATTAATTGTAAAAGTACCTAGTAAGACACACAATATCATATACATAATGTGTAAAAGGTTCGATGACAGTTCATCCCCCGACAGTTGGTCCCCGGCATACTTATATATACTATGCAATCGCTTAAAAAAGGTATACCCAAATACACAAAATATAACCAAGTGTCGCTGAAGGGATGTGCAAAGAGGATATACGCGCAGAATAACGAAAGTATAAAGCGGGCGACAAACGCGAAGTTCACATCAAAAGATACTTTTTAATACAATAGCAAACCCATACTGACATGATGTGTTATAAACGCGGTTCGGGTCTTCGCTATTCGGCGTTATTCGCCGTAATCGCTGCCGATGCGATATTTGAAAAGTTATGCGACCCCCTCTCCACCGTAAACAGGAGAGGGGTCATATTCAATAAGTAGCTGTCGTGCTCAAGCAGCTGTCGGCTGTCAAGTTGATAGATCCAATACGAATAAATGGTATTTCGCGGCCGCTTCCGAATTCATATGACCCCCTCTCCTCCTGTACGAAGAAATCTTTTATAACGTAGTGTGTCTGTAGAAAAGATATTGTGTTATAAGTATCTATCTTCTGATGTGAACTGTGCTTAAAACATATCATTCCCGTGCATAAAACATATTTTCTCTCAAATGCATCAAATATTAAAAAAATAAAATAAAAATCAATACTACTTGTCTATATACTGTGTATAACAGCGTATAAGTACAAAAAATCAACACTGTAAATAAATTGTTAAAGGTCACCCATTAGAAAATAGGTAAGAACTGTGTTCGCATCAACATAATAACATACAGTATTATTAACAAGATATATATAATATATAATAATAGTGGTTGATACAAAGTTATTTGTCTAATTTATTTACAAGAGATTGTTTTGAATTTCAAAAAATAATAATGGCTTCATTCTGTTAATCCTTATCATTCGTAATCCGTTAAAAAAATCGGAATTAGAAAACGTGCTAGCTGTCCCAAGGAAGTTTATGTGGCAATGAACAATGGACCACTTTCAAGATGGGCCGAAAAGATTAAAGCAATTTAAACCAAGTTTAAAGCCATTCTTGTTCTTTACTGGAAAGATAATTTAATGTTGATAAATTAAGGTTCTGCTAGTAGGTGCATTATAATGTACCCAAACTCAAATAGGGTAGCAAATAAATTTTAGGAAAAAAAACTTATCTTACTTTGAGCATAACCTCACATTTAAAGAGGCTAGACATTGTACCACACGCGGAACACCCGCGTCTGTCATTCTGTCCCTCTCACAATAAGCTCACGCACACTTATAATACATGCGAATGCGAAATGTGCGAATGAGACAACGCTCAAATTTACCTACAGAAATCGCTCGAAAAGGGGTTTATAGAGAATACACTTTTCTACACCGAAACTTTCACGAAATTGAAATTTTAAAACATATATATTTTTTAGAAAGAAGAAGCTACGTCGGTAGCTTTTTATAATTTTATAATTCTTTATGTGAGTTGAGTTAGCAGCACTTTTTCCTTAAATAATATTTTTTGATAAATCGTACATGTTTGATAGTGAATGTTTACGTTAATACGAAACGCATCGAAAATTAGAAAACATACCGACATAGTTTTCACCCTTTAGAAGGCAGTATAAAAAAATACATTCATTTTGTGCAATTTTCGATGTAGAAAAGTGTTTTTTCCCGGGCGTCCTTTTTGTATGGGCCGAAAAGCGAAGTCTATCATCTTAATGTTCCATTTGGGGAGCGGGTATGGGTACCGCCGTCCTGGGAAGCCGTTATTTGATAACCAACACCTCTTCTTTAGCGGCGGCGAAGAGCGAAAAAGCGGAATAGGCTATAATATTGATGCGGAGATATTTCTGCGTTGAGGATCGATTGATGACTGGATGCGGTAATAGAAAAAAATGACAGGTCTATAGGAGAAGGGTAGGAAGGAAATGTAACAATACTAACTACAAGTACAGCGGTTCATGATATCTAGATGTATGTAGGTAAGTCACCGCAGTGGCGGCTCGTGATTGTTAGAGTCTATGTGCTAGAGTCCTAATATTAACACAAATGGTATTATTGATATCGTCGTAGCCGAAATTTTTTATTTTATTTAAATCTGCTTTTTTCGGCTACAACGAATAATGCCATTTTTTGTTAATATTAGCACTATAGCACACCAACAGTTACGGGTAAATGTAGCTATGTATTGTGTAAAGGCCCAACCAGTGTGTTCTGAATGCAGGCAAGGCATTACGTATGGACTATTTGGTAAAACCGAAAATTTGTGAAGAAATGTAATAGAAACAACGATGGGATTAGTAGGGGGGGGATCATCAAAATACCACGTTTGGTCACAATGAGGGGCTAGGGGCTTAGATTTTTATCACGTAGTCAATATCCTCTAAAGAAATCTCGCGGTTTTTTTCGAGCTACATTCAAATATGGCGCGCAGTGTTTGGCGCTTTTTAAGCTCGCAGGTGACAACATTGACGTACACATGCCGAGACGTCAGCTGATTGAAAACTGACAATAATAAAGAAAAATATATGCCAAATAATTTTTTAAAAACTTTTTGTTAGCAAGAGATGATTTAAAACCATATTTATGAATGGGTACGTTCCCTTAGGTTAGGTTAGATATTCACATTATCCACATTAAGAGTATTCACCTCGTCGAAGTTGATCAAATTAAGACATCAAAAACTTTTCCGGTTGTATCCGAAATAGTTTCCTCATAAAATCTGGAATTTTATGTCTTTCTTCCTATTCTGAAATCACAAAGGCGCTTTCTAAGAAGAAATGCCACATGGTATTCGAGTAATATAGGGTGTTTTAAAAAAAATATTAATTGTTTTTTTTGTTAAATTAAAAAAACTAAAATTAATAATGTTCTGCTGATTTATCAACTGAATTGTCGTATTTGTCTGTTTGATGCAATTTAATATGAGCGCCTTGTTAGAGATATTTAAAATTTAGAGGACATGGATGGGCACAACAGAATGTTACTCTCCTTAAGCTTCAGCAGGAGATGGAGGCGTCACCTTTCACTGTCGTAGAGTAGATATTTTCATTTTTTATTGTTGTGACAGCTGTTTCGGCTTACAAGGCCATTTGAAACGGTGCGTAGGCCACTTTGAGACGACTTATTTATATGATTCTATTAACCCCAGAACAATATCAAAATAAAAATACCTTCACTATTGTGCAACTCTTTAATGCAAAAATAGTCACATATCTATTTCGTTCTTACACACATATTCTTTGTATGTCTGTCTTTGTTACACAAGAATAGCGTTTAAACTAAGAATTTACTGAAAACATAAGTGTTTCTTACTTGCCACATTTTCTGTTAATTTTGTGAGACAATAACTGATCTAGATGTATTGTAATGTCACTGGTCTATTCATGATACTCTGTCAGACTATATTGGTAATAAATATGGTCAAAAAGTGAGCGCAGTTTGACAGTTAGGATTGAAAGTTTACCCTTTCTTAAGAGTGTTTTATCAGAGAATACCGGAAATTAGTCATTTTAAAATCAAATTCTAGACGTATTGACTCTTTTTTACAAAAAAACATAAATTGATTTCGAAAGATTGTTATTTTATCTGGTACACGCAGTTTTAAAATTTTGAAAAACTAAGTGTATTTATAATATACTAAAGGTTATACCGTTGGTCGTTAGCAGATATATTCAATTTTCAAACGATAGATTCTATTATACGATTCTATAAAAAACATATAATCATACAACAAAATAAATCAATATATAATCTAGTCAACACAGTTTTCAAAATTTCAATTTTAGACAAATTAAAATCATTAAAAAATAAATCCGAGAACGTGTTTTGTGACAAAAATACCTCAGTTTTTCTGTTTATTTAAGGTCTTACAAACTAAAATATTTCAGATTTTTTTACGCAATTATTTTGTTTAGACATTATTGAAAAATTATAAATTATTTTGATCAAAAATTAATTTTAAGAAGTATATAATTTTCATTCATTTACCATCTCCCGTTTGATCATTTTTATGGCAGTTCGAGACATACATTTTTGCGATTCATTAGCCGCCGAGACGCGGCCGCGCGAGGTTGTCTGTTCGCGCTGCTCATTTTCAACATTTTGCAATAATTTAAAACTAATACCGCTTAGTTTCATGGTTGTAAAAACATCCGTGAGCAGCGCTGTTAACAAAAACGGAATAATGGATTGCTGGATATTACCTCTTAAGTCTAGATTACATTGAGCGAGTTTACAAGCTACAAGCCGGCCAATTCACTATCTACTAGTAAACTCACTCAGTGTACAATCTGCCACTTACGATTAAACCTCGATTACATTGAGCGAGTTTACAAGCTATTAGCAGGCGAATTCACTAATGTAATCATATTTACTAGCTAACTAGCAGATTGTGAACAATACGAAGTTTACTAGCAGATAGTGAATTCGCCAGTGAATAACCCCCTTGTCATTGATCCTTTTTACAATGAGCGAGTTTACTAGCAGATAGTGAATTAGCCAGCTAGTAGCTTGTAAACTCGCTCAATGTAATCGAGGCTTTAGGAAGTTATATTTAAGCAAAAAAAACATCCGTTATAAATGTTTTACAGCGTGGGGTAGTTAAATGGCTAATCATTAAAATTTTACGACATCAAAACCTCAAAACTTCTTACAAAAACAAGCCCTATAGTGAATACATAATTATTCGCTTCTTCTAATAGACATTTTGTGTGGGATTACTTGGAAATTGGAACATTTATTATTCTTTAACGAATTTGTTCCCGGATTTAAGACATCAATGACTTGCCTCCAGAAATAAATAAAATGATAATATCATGTACTACGGGACTGGGGTGGCACTATCCTTCCAGTTCTACTGGATGAACAATTTAAATAAATAAAAATCATAATATAGGTATGTATTGCAGCGAATGTTGACGCAGCCATAGTACTCGCGGATGTGTTGCTTGCGTACAGCATGTTTCTAACTTGCTATTTCAACCTTAGTTTAAAAAAATATCCATTGAAATTGAAAAGTTCGTTTTGGATATAATGAAAAAAAAATAGAAAAGTAACTAAATGGAACAGTAACACAACAAAAGAGAATAGTAAAAAAATAGCACAGTAACAAATAGAACTCAAGATGTAACAAACACAACAATAAAAAACAGAACATTAATAATACAGGACAGTAATACAAGATAATATTAACAAATACAACAGTAAAAAACAGAATATTCATAAAACAGGACAGTAATACAAGATAATAGTAACAAACACAACAGTAAAAAACAGAACATTAATAAAACAGGACAGTAATACAAGATAATAGTAACAAACACAACAGTAAAAAACAGAACATTAATAAAACAGGACAGTAATACAAGATAATAGTAACAAACATAACAGTAAAAAACAGAACATTACTAAAACGGGACAGTAATACAAGATAATAGTAACAAACACAATAGTAAAAAAACAGAACATTTATACAAGAGAACAGTAATAAAACAGAACATTGAGAAAAAGTGTAGAAACAACAAACCTAACCCTACCTAACCTAAACTAACGTAACCCACTCTTTTATCATGTTCTGTTTCGTTTTATCCGGATTCCGATGCATAGCTTGCATACAGCTTGCTTCAAAACTTGCTTTTTAATACATTGTGTACAAAGTAAAAGTTTTCAAATACTCATGTGCGAACAACTTTTCATATCTTAAAAAAAACGTAAATGCTGTTTTGCAGTGACGCTTCGCAAAGACATCACTGTATGTGTAAGTTTAAGTGCATAGAAATGCACCAATACACACAATCCTATATCACTAATATTGTGCAACCCGTTCGACCTAAATTCATGTTTTTTTTTTCAAAAATTTCAAGTCTCTTATCAGTGAAGTAGTTAAAATTAATTTATTTTAAAATCTAACGACCTTGTTTACTTCATGATATCATTATTTACCAAAACAAAGGGATATGTATACAACCTAATTTGTCAAGGTATACAAACAGGCCCTTTAATGTACCACCTGTATTTACATGGAATTTACTAGATTGATACATATTTTTTCAGCTGGTATAAATACGGAAGAAATGAAGTTAAATCTATCAGTTACTACTGAAGTTACAGCTATAAGGTTCTAAAAATTACGAGAAGATATTAATTTAAAATGAAAATTATTTGTTTGGTTTTGGCATTTTTTTGCTTGGTGGCATCTACACAAGCACAATGGCCGAATAATAACACATTAATAAGTAAGTTTGGCTTTATTTTATTATGATTTTATAATATGAAACATGGTTAATGATGAATGTATATAAGTCCAAATTGTTTGAAAGAGAGAGTAGGAAAATAGTGTGTAATATAGTTGTTAATGATGAATACTTGCAGCAGGTGGATGAGTTTGTGTATTTGGGGAGTAGGTTTACGAGAGATGGAAACGCTGATGGAGATATCGAAGAAAGGGTATATGCAATATCCAAATGTACTCTTTCACATATGTCGCAAGTTTAATTATTTTAGCCCAACATATGTACACATTTGAAATTTGTCAAATGAGAACGGGTCGCTTCTACGACTCGTTCTTGTGTTCGAGCTGTGGAGCGATTTGCCGGCCTCTGTGTTTTTTCCTTCCTACAACATGGGTCTCTTCCTCCCTCTCCTCAAAAAGACCCTCCACACAGCATCTTCAAAGATGACATAGGCTCTGAAGAAAATTATTTTCCTCAGGGCCTCCTGTGTGGAGTTAATATAAAAAAAATAATAATCGAAAATATTTAATAAGGCCTGACTTATTTAAAATATAGCGAAAATCTCTCGACAAACGTAAAAAGTACATTTAGACATTTTACACAAAGTATAATGTGAGCCAACCAGTAAAATATAAAACGTACAAAAAGTGAGAAGATGTGTGAATGTGAATGAGGCAAGGAGTGTGTGCCAAGACCGAGTTGTTTGGCGGTCCGTCCTCTCTGCCTACCCCTGCGGGGAAACGGCGTGTTGGTTAGTTAGTTAGTTAGAAAAAGTACCATTTTACGTTTAACGTATAAAATCCATTTTTCTTGGAAAAGTTGTATTTAATGTCGCATTGTTACGTTTTAGGTTCGAGTGCATTATAAAAAAAGCGCAGAAACATGGGATAGGAAATGCAGTAATCGTGTCCGGTACAATACTCGAACACTTAGAAACATCTGCTATTTTGTTATTGTGTAGTTCTGTTAACAGGCACCTTAAGAGGGTACTTACCAGAGAATACCGGAAATTATTCATTTTTAAATCAAATTCTAGACGTATTGACTCTTTTTTTTACAAAAAAACATAAACTTATTTTGAAAGATTGTTATTTTATCTGGTACAAACTAAGTTTATTTTTAATATACTAAGGTTATAAATACCGTTGGTCGTTGGCAGATTTGTTCAATTTTCAAACGATAGATTCTATTAAACAACACTAATTTCAAATCATATAATCACAATACAACAAAATAAATCAATACATAATCTAGTCAACACAGTTTTCAGAATTTTAATTTTAGTGAAATTAAAATCGGTTTTTCTATTTATTTAAGGTCTTACAAACAAAAATATTTCAAAATAATCAAAAAAACTTGTGTTTCGTAAAGTAAAGCCCTGATGTATATCAGTGAGAGGAAGGATGAAAGTAGACTGAATTGCCTTAGAAATTAGACATATAAAGCTCAAATGTGGTAAAACCATGTATGATTGCAAGCGAAATGTGGGAATTCGAAATGAATGCAGTGCTAGTGTAAGTACGCTTAAATGGTTTGGGGATGTAGAGCAAATTAACGAAGAAAGGAGTTATTTTGAATTTGAACCCTCGACCTCCAGATTCACAGTCGAGGGCATTACCCCTCGACCACGGAGGCCGTCAAATTGAACTAACTACAGTCGAGAAGTGGGAATCTTAGATCATATAGATATTCTTAGGTTGCCCATATCTCATAAGATAACTATATAAGATAATATGACATGTTTGTATTTTTTGTAAGCATTTTGAACGTTTTCAAACAAAAACACTGAATCATGTAAAAATAAATGATGGAGCAATTAAGTACGAAGACATGTTTCTTGCAAATAAACATGACATCTTTTAAATCTTCAATAACTAACCTTGGATCACATTATTTATAATACCCATGATTTTCAATTCATAATACTTGTTTTGTTACTTATTTAATGTGGATGACTTATTGGAAAACACGGTTTATTGATTTATAACACAGAGTTTATTGATCAAGACTTTTGACATTACACATATAAAGAGCTTCAGATAATATATTGCCATAGACAGAAAAACTACGGGCTAGTGACAGCGGCTTGACAGTGTCCGAAGCTCTTTAGAGAGAGACCATAGATAACAACTAGTGATGTGCAAGACATCATGATAGTGATGTGACAATACTTACCAAAATTTTTGTATTTTTTTCATAATAAAAGGCAGCGGGAACGTGACCTGCGCACAGAAGAAATTAATTGTGGACTATCACAACGATCTTCGCAGAAAAGTGGCCACTGGGACTCTGCCTGGTCAACCTAAAGCCTCCAACATGAATAAACTGGTAAGGCTTCAATACTACCTTCTTTATCATAAAGTTTCGCAGTCTCCAACTCTTAATATCGGCAACGAAATATATTTTATTTTATTTAGGTTTATTTTAGTCTATTAGAAAAACAAACAGTTATACATATTTTATCAAATTGTTAGATCGCTCGCTGAGGGTTGGTTTGTACTATGTCCACAAAAACTCGTATTGAGAAAACAAGGTTTGAAGTTTAAAACATTTCTATTTTGGTTTCCTTTACTTCAAACTAATTGTTATAATGAATAATATAAAATAGAAGGGTTAATCTACTTGCAAGTAAAAGAACAACATAATTGGTTGAATTTTTATTTGAATAAAAGAATAATCAAGAACGCAAAAGGACACATTTTTTAAACAAAATAGCAAAAAAATTAATGTTGGTTTGTACCATGACCATATTTAATGTTGGTTTATACTATATCCATACTCTGGGCGGAGATAGACCAAACCAACAGTAATTTCATCCTATGTCACATAAAACATATACACAGTTTTAAAGTATTGTCGTTTGAATAATTAAAATTTATGAAGTAATCAAACATTAGTAATTTTTATATTCAGGGACTTAAGGTTTTAATAAACAATAGTAAAAAAATAGTATTGGCCATAGTACACTCCAATCCTAATTTTTTTTGTAATTACTATGGAGATTGAACAAAAAGCGATGTTCAAAATGTAAATTCCCCTCATTTTTATTGTGTGTGGATTTAGTAGATAAAAATATAATTAATATTACTGCATTCACAGTTAAAAAAAAACCTAAATGGACAACCCTCAGCAAGCGACATGGTTGCATGAACCAGCGAAGTTACCGCATAAAATTCGTATCATAAGCAGAAAAACATAGATTATTAAAGAAAACAAAGTGATAGAACAAGAAAAATAAAAAAAATAGCAATAGAGCATGCTACATGTCCGCCGGTACCATAAAGTGTATAGGATAGATAATGTGAAATTTAACTATGCACCTACCTACATAACCGATACACTTTCACATCATTAAACAATTAAAAGAAAAAAGAAAAACAACATATTGAGAATAAGAAAATAACACGCAGCAGAGATAGAGGGTTCGTAATTAACAATTTGTTTTAATTATTTTATTTTATCCATTTAGTAAATTGGCTTGACGACAAATGGAGAATATCAGCGTCTAAAAGGATATTATTGTATTTTGTTCACGTCCTTCTGAGAAATGAATGTTGTGTGTAGTTTGTTTTTGAATGCGGCATTTAAAATATCGATCTGGTATTTCGTATTATGCAGGGAAAATTAATGTTTTCTAAAAGATAGTGAGCTTAGCTCTTGATATCAAAATTTCTCCATAAAATTTCTACTATTTTTATTATTATTGCTGATTCATTAGTTATGTTTTAAGAACCGTTTATATCTCATGCGAAATTACCTAATGATATTCTATGGACTTATGTAATACGTACTATAACCATGTAATAATTTAATTTAACATACCTATAACTTGTTTCATAATGTACTGTGTATGTAGTAAACAAATAAACAATGAATGTGTTTAAATTATAAATGACAATAATGAACTTTGTGTATTACAGGTATGGGATGACGCTTTGGAGATCCTTGCACAGAATTGGGCAGACAAAATGTCTTTCAAGCACAGTCCTGTCGCTATCAGGAAAGATCGTAAGGGCTTTTTACTTACATTTATATACATTTAAAATCAACACTTATTATTAACAATTATATTTTTTAACCCCTCACGCAAATTTGTTCGCTTTTCGGAACAACTCGTATAGGTCCCATAGAAATCATAGTGAGAAAGAAACTAAACAGTGTTAGAAAGAAAAAAAACTACACAACAAAACACTGTATAAAAATCTAAAAATTAAACCACAAAATAAGTCAAATGTACATCTTTATGAAACCAAAGTTTCAGATCGCAATTTGAAAAAAAAAATGATGAAACTTTGGTAATTTTTTAATCATTGTTTCTACATGGAACGACAAAAAAGTGAGATTTTCAAAACGTTTGTTTGCATGCAAACATTTTATATTTAAAAAATTATATGTTTATTTCGATTTATAAAATTAGAAAGCATATGTCATCACCTTTCAAAAACAGTTTTTAGATTTTGGATAAGTCCAAAAATATTCTATTTAATTGGATTTTATTGTATGAATTTGGGAGGAGGGAATGGGTACCGCCGACCCGGGAACCATTTATTTGATAACCAACACCTCTGCCTTAGGTCACCCCAAGTGGTTCGCTACGTTTGGTGACTTAGCAGGAGTGCCCGGGTTCATGAGGGTGAGGTTTGTCTGATCTGGACACACTGAACCAAAGATTTCTACCCAACACTCATACCTTTTCCTTCCCAGAACTTCCTCTCCTTCTCTCCTTCCTTTCCTTAGAAACAACCTTCACACAGCATCCCCAAAGATGACGTAGGCCCTGAGGGAAATTATTTTCTTCAGGGCTTCCTGTGTGGACCTAATGTAAAAAAAAAAATTATGACAATGTTACATTTGAATTTTTGTCCTAATTATTTCCCTTTTATTACAGGCGATTCGTTCACTGAGATACTTACAAGCGACTCGAGCTTCATACTCGTGCCGCTTGTGAGTACCCGCCATACTATTTTGCTGACGTTCGTACACAATGCTACGCGCATCGTATGGTAAATAGTGTGGCGGGTACTCACGAGCGGCGCGAGTATGAAGCTCGATTGGCTTGTAAGTAGCTCCGTGAACGAATCGCCTAAGTGATTTTTGACAATGTATTTTGATTTTTGTGTTTGTTTTTATTTGACAGCTCGCTGGTCTGCGCTGGGTGAGTGTATCGTGTACTGTGCGGACGCCAAGTACGGCTGGATCAGTGGCATCAACTACTGGTTCAATGAATACAAGCAATTCACGTTCGGACCCATCACGCAGATCCTGCAAGGACACTACACGCAGGTATTTATTTATACAATAGCTGGGGATAGGGAATTATTTGCTGGTTTTATCAAAAAAATTGACATATACTATTTGGTTTTGAAATGATCCTACTGGGATGTCATTTACCTACTTCCCCAACCAACACCTTGCTGGAAAGTATTTGAAATTTTTAACAATGGCAAGAAAAATAGTATGGTATTTTTCATATGCATAATCTCGTTTTTTAACTAAAAAGAAGACTGATCTTCTTTGACCTTTGACCTTCTCAGAAGTAAATAATATCGTTGTAGGTATAACGGTGGAACTATATAACTATATGTCCAAAGAAGCGAAGTTAGCAGTCCACAATGGAGTGCTTGTACCTACCCTGATGTATGGCAGTGAGGCATGGAACTGGCAGAGGAAGGATGAAAGTAGACTGAATGCTGTTGAAATGAGATCCCTGAGGCGTATGTGTGGTAAAACCATGTATGATCGTGTGAGAAATGTGGAGATTCGAAAGGAATGCAAGGCTGATGTAAGCGTAATGAGTAAAATTAAGAAAGGAACCCTCAGATGGTTTGGGCATGTAGAGCGAATGAACAAAGAAAGGAGCGTAAGGAGAATATACGATGCAAGTGTGAACGGTATAAGAAGTAGGGGACGTCCGAGAAAGACATGGCACGATCAAGTGAATCAGATACTTGAGTCGGGCCATGTCAAGAATCAGAAAAATAGAAGAGAATGTATGAGACGATGTATGAACGTGAATGAGGCAAAGAGTGTGTGCCAAGACCGATGTGTTTGGCGGTCCGTCCTCTCTGCCTACCCCTGCGGGGAAACGGCGTGATGGTTAGTTAGTTAGTTAGTTAGTTATAACTATATTGTTATTAATTTGTGTGCTCCTTCTCAGAGATACAGTGGTTTTCCTTTTTACTTGCACACCTTGTTTCTCCTACTCATATTATCATCATATTCCAAAAAGGCAAAATATGTATCTACTATACTCGTAAACCAAAAAAACCCCAAATATGCACCAACGACTTAATAAGCCCAAATATGCGTTATAAACCAAAAACACCCCAAATATCCACCAACGACCTAATAATCCCAAATACGCACTATAATTAAAAAAACCCTCAAATTTGCAGTAACGACCGAAAAGGCTCAAATCTATAATATAAAAATTAATGTTTGTTTGTTTGTTTGTTTGTTCGTACCCTATGCGCGGCCATACTGTTCATCCGATTGCGATGACATTTTGGGAATATGATGTGCGCATACCCGGGATGGTTATAGGATAATGAGCTCTGGCGTTATGAAATTATTGCGATTAAAATTTCATCCGATTGCTATTAATTTTTGTTTAATTGTTGTGAACATGCCCGTGAACTAAATAAATACTGGTGTGCTCTGGCGTTATGAAATTTGGTTAAAAAATAAAATAGGTCACGCGAGTTGTTGGAAGAAATGGGTGTATTTTATGAAGTTAGGCAGCAGGGAAAAAAGGCTGGAGGGAGGGGTATGCGGGAGGGCCGGTTGGGGAATTAACGAGGGGGCTTCGTGGGAGGGAAGGCGAGGGAGAGGGAAAGGCGAAGAAGGTGGAAGCAGAAAGCGTAAGGGGAAAAGTGAAAAGGGAACGCGTGAGGGGAAGAGGAAGGGGAACGGGGACGAATGGGAAATGTCACGAAGGGAGAAACAATTTATTTATTTAATTGGTATTGCAACGCATGCCGGGTATCAGCTAGTGTATACTAAAAAACACTCAAATGTACACTAACGACCGAAAAGTCTTTAATATGCACTAACTACAGAAAACGCTTAAATATGCACTAACGACCGAAAAGGCTGAAATGTGCATAGTTTTTGCATAATGCATGACAAGCAAATATTTATTTATTTACTCTTTTAGACTTTATATAATGTTAACATTTTTTACACAAGGGTTATAAGTAAGATGCATATTATAGAGAGTTATAATATAAAAATTGTTTTGTTTTTCCTTCCAGCTTGTTTGGGCAGCGACACAATATGTAGGATGCGGTCAGGTCTTGTTCAAGAACGAAGCTGGAAAGACCTACAAGCTGTACGTCTGTGTTTATGGACCCTGGTAAATATAAAAATTATATATTCAAATCAGGACTCCGTTATAAGTACTCAAAAAGAAAAAGAAGATTATTGAAGATGGTTTGAAAGTCAGATATTGTAGTGTTTTGTTTATCTACAGTCAAACATCAATAATTGTGTTGGGGCTCTTCAAAGAATAACAGGTCCTTTATATTAGCTTTTTGAGTACATGTCAAAGTCACCATATTCGATTCTAACCTCATCTCGGATCATTTTATAACTCCCGTCACTCCTCATGAAAATTTAATTTCGTCAGCTTTGATCGTAAATTGAAGATAACTCTAAAATATCTAAACGTAATTTTTATTTTTCAGTGGAAACTACTTTAACGTTGCTCCATACCAAGTAGGCCCTGGATGTGAAGATCTATGCTGCGGAAATCAACCTTGTGATAAACCACTAGGAGCAACATGCAGCCCGTAGACTGGTACCACGCGACAACCTTGTGGCATACCTTCAGAATCCAAGAGAAGCCACCGTGCGACCAAATTAAGCAACCCACCCACTGTTAGCAGCAAAACTCAACAATAAGTCTGATATCAAGCGATATCCTTGTGGAATACCTTCACAATCAAGTGTGCCACCAAGCAACCAAATTAAGCAACCCGGCCACTGTTATCAGCGAAACTCAACAATAAGTTTGGTACCAAACGACAACCTTGTGGCATACCTTCAGTAGCCAAGAGAAGCAAGTGTGCCACCATGCGACCAAATTAAGCAACCCCAATAACTGTTATCAGCAAAACTCAACAATAAGTCTGGTCCCAAACGACGACCTTGTGGCATACTTTAGGAGTAAGTGTCATATCACGTCACCAAATTAAACTTATCATTGACCAAACTTTAGAATATGAGTGCAATTAGCATTGTTATTGCCTTGTCAACAGAATTTCAACAAAAATCACAGTTTCAGTAAACACAATTCGTAAAAACGTCAATTTTAACGATAAAATCTAGCCATTGCACGAAAAAGTATTCCCCAGAGTAAAAACAACAACTACACATTGAAATTCAGTTTTGCTTGCAATTCGATTCCCTAATAAAGTACTGTAAATTCGTGGTAAAATGCTGATTTTCACCTTTTGTGAAAAGTGTGTTTTCGAAAAGTTTGTGTGCTCAAAATCAGTATCTATTAATCGCTGTCAATAAAATAAAAATAACAGATGTGTTTCATAAATCGTTCATAACACGTTGTTTAGTTTTAAACATTGTATTCAAAGAAGCAGTATTTTTTTAGGAAACGATTTGTCCAATTTTCTCTATTTTACACTACTAAAGATAACCGGTTAGTAGCGGAGTGAATAAATGCATCAGGTTCACACCCTGATGTCACGGGTTCAATCTTCTGCTAGCTAATTCATCCATCATTGCACAAGCAACATTTTCCAGTTAATAATGGTATTATGGATGAACTATTGTCAAATTATCCGAACTCGATTGGATAGAAAAAAAATGTTTTAAATATTTTTTATATTGAGACCGTTTCATTAGAAACAAGAAATTTATAAAGTGAACATTGTTTAATTTTTTTTTTAATGTCCTTGCAATGGACAAAATGAAAGTATTATTTTGTATACAAAAGGATTTTTAATCCTGTCTCTTATTTATTTAATTTATTATGTTTTATTTTTATTTTCTTATCTAGCATAAGTATAACATTTTTAATCTTCTCATTTTATCTTTCCTTATTTATTTCTATTATATCTTTATCTTATTCTATTCTCATTTACGAGCCTATCTTTTAATTAATATTGTATTATATCAGAAATAAATCCAATGGCCGTATAAAAAAAGCTCACCGGTTTCCGAGCAATTTCAATTACTGAAACTGCAATAACTGTCGCACCGTGAGCTCTGTCGTCGTGAAATTTGGACATATATTTATTTATAAAATTACAGGACCAATGATTTCAGCTAGCAAAATCTTTTCATCATGAGCTGAGAATCTTTTACATATCTCTATTTGATTGTAAAAAAAGACTTTATAATTTTTGCTTTCCTATCCAAAACTTTTTCTGAACCGGCAGTATCTTTCCAACTTTCAAGATTTTTATTTCTGAAATTACTAGGTCAATGCAACTGCTTTCAGTCAGCAAAGTCTCTTCATCGGGAGCTAAAGAGCCTCGAAAAAACAACTTGCCTGTAAAAAATAAGACTTTATAATGTTTGCTCTTCTATCCAAAACTTTTTCTGAATCGGAGAGTGAGATCTGGCGTCGTGAAATTTGCACAGTTTATTGTTTTAAAACATTTCGGCCCACAAAGACAATTCTGTCATGAACTATGCAGCTTTGAAAAATATCTAGACGCCAGTAAGTTCGTTCGTTCAATATTTTTCGAGTCGAATCTCGGGTGAAGCCGGGTATTAAAGCTAATAATTTTTTTTTTACACACGTAATATTTTTTGTAAAATTTTATTATAGATTACAAATTGCGCCGCAGGGTTTTATTTGACTATTTAATTTTAATTAATTAATAATTATTATTTTTTAATATTATTTATTATTATTAGTATTCTTTCGACAAATCTTTATATATTTATTTTTTATAAGAGTGTTATTTTCCATGTTTTTATTAATTATAACATTAGATATAAGAAAACAATGTTTGTTAATGTGTATTAAAATAAATAAATAAAAATGATTTACAAAAATAGCAAGCACGAATTTATTTTTGGTTTTCATTCTTTTGCCATTAGAACTTTATATGAAAAAAGGTATTTGAAAATTGTCATTTGACCTTTCGCTGAAAACACGAAAGCTTTAATAATATATTTGGAAACAACTTGAGCCGATGTTCAAAGTTGAAAATAACTTTCATACATTTTAAATTGACGCTTTATTTATAGATTTTTCAATAATAATTTGGTTTGTTTTGCCTTATCCACAGGGAGACATTAGTAATTGTATTTGGGCTATTCAATAAAAATAGGTCCTTCTTACAAACTGGTTATTATTTATATTTTTAGTGAGTTTACAATATATTATACTTTGGGTCTCACGACCGACTATAACTATCTAGAAATGGAATCTGAGAGCTTAAGCTATAGTCGACCGACATCTGTGTTTCTCTGTAACGTTTGACCAGAACGTCACCGTCGGAAGTACACTTACATATGTGTAAAAATACATGCAATCCTTGGTTTGTTTTGGAAGCCTCAAATCTAATAGCGTGTCCTATACCACTGGGTTTTATTTTTATTTTTGTATTATTTTTTTTTTATTCATTATTTTATTTAAACATATATAGAGTTACAATATTTACAACTTAATATAAATATAACACTTGAATCACTCTCCTAATAAAGCAATTGCTTGTGTTTAGGAGAGGACAAATATATATTTTTACATCTGTTTAAATTACAAAATTATTATAAAAAACTATTAGTAATTTTATAAGAAAATTCATCGAAACTAATAAAAACATAGGTAAGTTATAAAATTATGCAAAAAAAGAAAATACAGTAAAAGTAATAAAAAGGTAAGTTATAAATGATACAAGGAAATAATTAGCAAAACATAATATCAAGCAATAAGAAAAGTTATGAGTTATGTTGGTTTATATATATGTATTAGGGATGTTACGAATGTGATATTTTTCACATTCGCGAATGCGAATGTTCAGAGTGCAAATGTGCGAATGCTAATGCGAATGCGAATGTTCAGAGTGCAAATGTGCGAATGCGAATGCCAATTTTCAGAGTGCAAATGTGCGAATGCGAATGTGAATGTTAAGGAATCACATAAAAAAAAAACTTTAGTCAACATTAATCATCGTTTTAATAAAAAAATAAAAACATTAAATCAATTCCTATACAGTAAGTTATAATCCTAATTAAGCAATTTAATAATCAATCAAGTTCAAAAGAGGCATATTATATTTCAGAAAAAGCAATTTTGCAGTCTTTTCTCCCATGAGGCGATTTCTAGTGGGGCTCGTATATAAGGCCGGCTGCACTGAACAATTGTTCACTCGGAACGCTGGCCGGTGGAGCGCTCAGCTTTACGAGCCAGGTGTGCTAGCACGGTCGCTCGATATGATGTTACCGACCGACTGTCGGTAACTTCTCATCGTTCCCTAGGACAACTGCAGATCGCAAACGAATAGGTGACAGTTCACAATGACTAAGTGTCCTGAACATATTCGACATCAACTGTTGTTTGTACGTTAGCGATGTGCAGTTGTCCTAGGGAACGATGAGAAGTTACCGATAGTTATCCTACCGATCGATATAGAGCAAGCGTGCTAGGGCCTCAGATCTGTCAATTTGTCGTATTTCAATTTAGTCTTCCACCAGTCCAAAGGGTTTTCATCAAGAGAGGCTCGTTTTTCTTTAAGATATGCCTTCAATTGAGCTTTGATTTCACAGCTTATAGTGTCTCCAGATTCTGCACCGTTGGAGCTTGCGCGAAAAACAAAAGACACGAAGACAGTGGGCGATTTACGACATGATCTGCACACATTCGCATTCGTTAAACATTCGCATCGATGATGCGAATTCGTCGATGCGAATGTTTAAAATTATGCGAATTATTCGCACATGCGAATGCGAATGTTCGTAACATCCCTAATATGTATATCATATTATGTACCCACACATATATACAGAACTACTTTCATGTGCAGTAGGGAACGTCGCTACTGTGTGTATTGTGGATACAAAAAATGAATGGTATAATTTGCGTGCCTCGAGCCTCCCCGACTTTTTGTACCATTGACACCTCTGCCATAGTGGTTCGCTAAGTTTCATCACTTTGCAGGGATGTCCGGGTTCGTGAAGAGATTATTTTCCTCTTGAAGTCTTGGCGGTTGATGCGTCTGCCCACTAACTGCGTGGCGGGAGAGGGCGGTTGAGGGAGACCCTTTGACCTCTCTTTAGCCGGATTATCTCGACCCATCGCCGTGCACCGCAGTGGGAAGGATTGATTCATACGTCACTCCTGGACGCAATGATCTTTAGATTTCAATCCACTACACATCTTTTCCTTCTCAGAAGTTACTTTCCATTATTATCTAAATTACCTAGCGTGGCGTACTGTTCAGGGCCAACAGATAAATTAAAAGTACACAACTGTTAACCTTGTATAAATCGCAAATGCGCTCCACGGTTAAATTTGGCAGCCACCTCTGGTCTGGAGCCCCAAAATACTTACTGTGCAGAAATGGTCGCTCCATTTGATAGATTGGCTTGCAATCTTTAGAGCACGGGTGGGAATGCTGTCCTTGTTCTACCTTTATTTCAATGGAAGACGCTCCGAGGTGTAAGCATCATTGTTTTCCTCGGCACAGGTGCACAGTAAGGAAATACGAGAAACACACGTTAAACATATGTACACAGTCGACATTTGTCACACAAGAAAACTGATTTTTTCTACGACTCATTCTTGAGTTTGAAAGCTCGGCTGTGGAACGATTTGCCGGCCTCTGTGTTTCCGCCCTCCTAAAATGTGGATTTCTTCAAGAAATTCCTTCCTTTCCACAAAAATACCCCTTACACAGCATCCTATAAGATGTCTTGGCCCCGAGGGAAACCATTTTCCTCAGGGCATACTGTTTTTTTGTCGACTACCTGATATTATGTTAGAGGTACGTTGAGTTATATTTAGAGCCTAGGGCCTACATCTGAGGTAGGGTCTGAGGTTGTAGGCTCTACGGCGTCAGAGGCGTAGCAGCGTAGAGCCCACGATTACGATCACACTAATAATGATGATACAGCCTGAGAGCGAGAACCTATTATAGCAGACCACACCCTATGGGGCGAGCCGACGCGGACCAGGGTTGCACAAACCCCTACTAAACAAAGAAACTTACAAACAAGTTCTGCAGCTCCATCATAGCTAGTATTGTTAGCTCCTTTTTATAACAAATTTATTTTAATATTAACTCCAAACAGGATAATATATTTTGTATTGAAGAGTTGTATTCAAATGTACGACAGTCCTGAAGAACAATGATCCGCTAAAAGTTGAAAATCATTCTGTTGGCTTATTTTAATTACCTTTTGTTGATTTAAAAGTCGGTATTTTCAGAATTTTCAATGGAATGAAAAGAAATATTATCTATTTTCTTGGATACTACATTCCTTGATTGAAAAACAGAAACAATGCGGAAACGATACTTTAAACAGCTCTACTGCAAAACTACAAAATCCTACATCCGACGGTGTTCTTCGGGACCGTCGATTTGTTTCTTAATTTTATATATTTGCTACCGGCTTCGACACATCCATGCCATCCGTCAGCTTTCCTAAAACTAAATTATAGAAGTAAAGATATGATTAGATATTTTTAGATGAGGGTAGTGGGATTGGTTATTTGATGCAGAGGGGGGATGGGTGGGGACAATGGGAAATATAACAAGGTGAAATAGAGAACAATAACAAGAAAACATGGCCAACAAAGGTGTCTTTTTTAAAAACTCGTTAAATCTGAAGGCCGTGAAAGAGTTTATATTGATGTTAGTAGATGTTGAAAACACTTGTGACTAAAATCTGGTTGACGTATTTCGCAATCTAAGATTTTAATTATAAATCAAAATAAATTCTGAAAAGCAGCTTACTTACAAAATTACTTTAGTGTCGTTAATCAAATTTTCTTTCGAGTTCCTTATTTTAGTTTCTAATTTATATTTGTTAACAAAATAAGGAAAGTAAACATAGTGACATCAATTATTTCAAAATTTGTTTTTATCGGTGAACAAGAAAAAAAAATCATTAAATAAATATAAGTCTTTGATTACACATCTGCTCTGATGATGGAATGTAATGCTTTACGAAACATTGACTAAATAAGGAGATAGCGCAACAAAATATCTAGTTACAAAAAACTTAGCTTGTGCTTCGAACAGAAAATCAAAAGAAATGCCAAATATTTATTGATTTGGAAGAAAACTCTTCAAAAAGTGAGTAATCTACACCGATTTCGAAGAAAACCGTCGATTGAATTGAAATACAAACCGGTTTAGAAGAAAACTATTTAAATAAGTGAGAAATCTATACCGATTTTGAAGAAAAACTTTAATAGGAGCGTGAAATCTAAACCGATTTAGAAGAAAACTGTTGAAAAAGGTGAGAAATTTATAACGATTTGGAAGAAAACTGTTGAAAGAAGTGAGACATCTATACCGATTTGGAAGAAAACTGTTGAAAGAAGTGAGACATCTATACCGATTTGGAAGAAAACTGTTGAAAGAAGTGAGACATCTATACCGATTTGGAAGAAAACTGTTGAAAGAAGTGAGACATCTATACCGATTTGGAAGAAAACTGTTTAAAGAGGTGAGAAATCAAAGAAGGAAGAAATAAACGATTGAAATAATTGTGAAACAAACCGATTAGGAAGAAAACTGCTTAAAGAAGTGTGAAATCTATACCGATTTAGAAAAAAATAAACTGTTGAAATAAATGTCAAAGAAACCAATTTGGAAGTAAACTATTGAAAGTGATAAATCTACACCGATTTAGGAAAAAAACTCTCGAAAGAAGTGAGAAATCTATTCAATAAATTTGTATACCATCTTCTAATTACCTGAACATGATATTCCTAAAACAAGGTAAAATTTATATTAGTTGGGGCGCTTATAGATCCTTACAACACACTTATCTGCTTATCTCTTCAGTGATTTATACGATTCCAAATCACTATTTAATCTCTGATCATAAAATTTTAAAATTTATTAAAAAAAGTATTTCGTAAATCTTAAAATTTGTGACAACCCTATCACCGTATCAGGCAACCGGCAGCCGGTGGGGGGCGCTTGGCCTAGGGAACACGGCTCCATTCATTCGAGGGTCTGACATCGCAACGAGCGGTCGCGTCTATAACCTACCAAACTCACCACCAATCATCCTTACAGGTTGGGAAAATACATCGCGAAATAATTCACCATACAAAAAAAAAAACATAATCTTTTTTTCAAAAATTTTTTTCAGTTAAACTTACAAGAAAAAGCAAATTTTTTTAGTAAAATATTCTTAAAGCATTGTTAAGGAATAATTTCTTTGTTTGTTTTATATCTTGCTTGTTGCTTTTTAGTATATAAGTTCCGCTGGAATTAATTTATATTGTTTGTATTCCTGATTTTTGTATGCTGAATTGTTTTTTATAAATCGTAATAGTTTTATTATAAAGTTTAAGTTATTTCAGTATAAAAATAATTGATCTTCGATCGAATTAATTAAAGTGCGTTGAACAAAGAGGTTGCAGATTTTCTTCGTAAAAAGGTAGGTCATCAAATTTTAAGTATGATTTTCTTTGAAAGGTTATTGTAATATGAATAAGGTTTTGAGTTTGGCTAAGTTGAGTTATTGCGGTAGGTTAAGAGACAGAATTACAAAGCATGTATGAGGCAATGTATGAATGTGATTGAGGCAAGGAGTGCGTATGAAGAAAGTCTTGTGTGACGATCTAATATCTCTAAATACTCCTCTGGAAACGGAGTGATGGTTTGTTATTTAGTTTTTTTTTTATTATTCTGCCTTATTTTATTATTTTTTTAAATTCTTTTTTACAACTTTCGTAAGGTTGTATTTCAGATCTGTTTAATTTTATCACAAATTGCAAAAACGGTTAATTATGGTTAAGGTTTGGTTTAAGATAGCTTACGAATTCAGATTTAAATTAGGTTTTTGGGGAGAATGGTAATAATCTTTGACAGATTTTGCACCAAATCATTAAAAAGTAAAAAAAAAACTGAAACAATTATTATACATTGGGTAAGGTGCGGTTTTTAATAGTTTTCATGTATTCTGGTGAATTTTTGGAGTATATCTTTGCTCCTGGGGGTTTTAAATAGGTTTTCGTTTATTATGGTGGATTTTTGCAGTATATTGTTGGTTAGGTGTGATAATATCTTTGCTAAGGTGGGGTTTTAAATAGATTTTCATTTTTTCTGGAGAATTTTTGCAGTATATCTTTGTTCCTTAAGGTTATAAATAGGTTTTAGTTTATTCTGGTGGATTTTTGCAGCATATATTTGATTAGGTAAGACAATATCTTTGCTAAGGTAAGGTTTTAAAGATATTTTCATTTTATTTCTTTAAACTTCGCAAAATCACTTTGTGGCGTCATTTTTAATTAAATTAAACAAATAACTTTGTATCAACCACTATTATATAATCACAATTACTTACACGTTTCGAAACCGATGGTTTCTTCGTCAGGGTAGTAATGACATTAAATAACAAAACAAACAATCAAGCATAGACTTATATTGTCTATACTTGTTTGTTTCTTTTGTTATTTAATGTCATTACTACCCTGACGAAGAAACCATCGGTTTTGAAACATGTAGGTAATTGTGATTATATAATAGTGGTTGATACAAAGTTATTTGTTCAATTTAATATTTTCATTTATTCTGGAGCATTTTTGCCGTATATCTTTGCTCCTTGGGTTTTAAATAGGTTTTAATTTATTCTTTTTTGCAGTATATCATTGGTGAGGTGGAATAATATCTTTGCTAAGGTGGGGTTTTTAATAGGTTTTCATTTATTCTGGTGGATTTTTGCAAGTTTTTTTTTACAGAAAACAACAATTATTTCAGCAAATATTTTTAAAATGCATTTATTTCTAACTCAAAGGAAAATGCCATTTCTCTTTGTCTGAAGGAATATAAAAAAATAATTACTTAAATTATTACAAATTATACAATCAGAATTATTGATAAAGTGGAAAAAAAACTTCAATACCAATTTACACCTATTTTATTTAAATAAATTTATTCATTGATTTTCAAAGATGTATAGATATATATAAAAATAGTATAGCCTAGAAATTGTTAACAGATCAATGTACGGTTACGCCCAGTGCTGCAGGCTTTCAAGTGTTTCCGGACACCGTTTGTTCAAAATTTCCTGTTTCCGGAAATTTATTTTTCACCATTATTTTTATCCATTCTTATCAGATTGATTTAGATTGTGATAAATTACAGGAGCCATTGGAATAATTGGAATTGTTATTTTATTGTAACCCCGTTGTTACGGAAATTGGAATGACATCAATAATTTATTTATTATAAACTAGTTGGTACCCGGCATGCGTTGGAATGCAACTTCAATATAGAAATTGTTTCTCCCTCCGTGTCCTTTCTCGTTCGTCCCCGTTCCCTTTCCGCCACCTCTTCCCCTCCGGCGTCTCCTTCACCTTCCGCGTACCCCTTTCATCTTCACCACGTTCCCGCTCCGCCCTCCCTCCTCCCCCCTCCCGAGAATGTCCTCTTCTTATTTTCCCTCCATCCCTCCCAGATTCCCTCCTCCTCCGGCCTTTTCCCTGGCGCTAAACTCTATAAAATACATCAATTAATTTTTTTTTTGCAAATTTAATAACGCCAGAGCTCATCAATACAGAAATATCGCTATATAGAAACATTCGCGGGCGTGTTTACAACAACACATGAATAATTTAGGAAATAATTTCATAACGCCAGAGCTCACCATACTTTAATCATCGCGGGCATGCTCACATCATATCTTTAAAGTTGCATCGCAATCGGATGAACGGTATGGCAGCAACATATGAACAAACAAACATTAATTTTAAAATATTGGATATGTCCCATCAAATCGGAAAACGGTCAAATACCAATTCATTTAACACATATCTCTTTTAATGCATATTTATATTAATACATATTTTTAATGCATGTCTCTTATGATTGATAACCTTTTTAAATATATATACTTATTATGTTATTTACCCGCCTCGGAACAGACTTTGTCTAGTGAGGCAGGTAAAGGAACTGAAAATTGTTAACCATCCAATTTATATTAAATAAACGCCCGGGTTGCCGGCACTGAAACTGAAATTTATTCGCGTCCTATATTCTCTTACATACCTTTCTTCGTTCAGTCGCTCTACACGCCCAAACCATCTAAGCGTACCTTTCTTAATCTTATTAATTACGTTTACATATTTGAGTCTTTTCCCACCATTAATGTCTTTCTCATGGCATATTTTGTGTTTTGTTATAAATTGATCGTTAGTATAGAGGACCGTGAACAAGGATGACCGAATCACCACATACATTAATGAATTACAGATAATTCAAAATAAACTAATCAAAAAACTATTTCACTACGAAATCAAACTGTTAACATTAAGAAAACTATACGAATACAATATATGTCTCCTTATATACAAAATAAATAATAAACTCATTCATACAAACACAGAATTCATTAAAACGTCCCAAGTACACAAACATTTTACACGACAACACGATAACATACATTTAAACACTATTCATACTAACTACGGTAAGCAATCCATCAGTTATGAGGGGGGCAATTTATATAATTGCCTTCCAGATGATATTAAAAACGAAAAAAGTGTGTGTAAATTAAAAAAAAAAATTATTCATTTTTATTCACAAAAAACAATATAGTGAAAGTGAATAATATTGTATGATGATATATTGTACGATAATATAATGTTATGCAAATTCTAGTTAAGTAAGTGAAAATATTATTTTCTTTTCTTCTGGAATAAAAAAAAACATATTCGAAGGTTCCCGCGGTGGTAATATAATTATTTCATAACATCCCCTGGAGAACAGATTTCGGGAAGGAAGGTTTCCAGAATGAAATCCCTCGCTGTATTAAAATTTTGGTTATATTTGTGTATAACTTTACCCTCTGGAGTTTGGACTATAAACGAATGAATGATTTAACTGCAGAAAATATCAAATTATAATTGTAACAAGGTTCAACGTTTGTTTTAGATTACCGCGTAATAATTGAAATCATAAGTATTTCTTCAAACTTCGCAAAATCACTTTGTGGCGTCATTTTGAATTATATTAAACAAATAACTTTGTATTAATATAAATAAAGAATTAAAAATTTTACACACAAACACAACAGATTTACAATTAGCAAACTTAGAAATTTTAGAAATTAGAAAAAGTGTTAATATTAAATTAAATATTATTAATAACCAAATATTTTAAAAAAATAGCCATCTCTTAAATTTATTTTCTTATTAATACTTATATTTAAAATAATTTATTTTTGTGGTTTAAACATCTTTATTATGTTTTGATAATTTATATAATGTAATTTTTCATAATCTAAAATAATTTTTATATTTAATTTTAAATAATTGTTTTTTACGATATAATTTAATTAATTAATCACCTCTCTCTATAATATTTTTGTCCATAGTTCTTTTTAGTCTATACTTGTTTGTTTCTTTTGTTATTTAATGTAATTACTACCCTGACGAAGAAACCATCGGTTTTGAAACATGTAGGTAATTGTGATTATATAATAGCGGTTTAATACAAAGTTATTTGTTTAATTTAATTTGAAATCATAAGTATAATTATTTATTCTACGAAAATTGTTACAAATTACAAATTACATAATTTTTTTCCCGTCTGGAGTCAGTGAGACTATGGCATCCGAAATTGGAGTATGTTATGAGGCTGAAGGTAGTGGGAGAGGAAATAGATGAGAGAGGAATGTGTAAAAGTACTTGACTCTTCAGATTTGGTCATCAAACACGGCTAAAGTCATTTCAAGCAACGCTTCAATTATGAATGGTGGTCTTACACCAGGGCGATTTTGAGAGTATCTTTCACTGCGCAACGTGCTGCTAATATAATATTTATTATTTTTAATTTATCAAATTGTGAAATAACATTTTTTTTCAAATAAAAGTTATTTGCGCAAGCCGATTCGAACACGCGACCTTCAGATTGCTAGTCGAGATCCTTACCCCTTGAACCCGGAGGCCATCGCGTCAAATTACACATACTCTTTAAATTTGCTATATCCCTTTTTATATTGTGGTCAGATATGTTAAATAAGAATTTAAAGCGAACTCTAAGCTTTATCTTTGCATTTAAAAGTTTACCATAGATGTTCCATTACTAAATGCCTCCTTTATAGTAAGTGTGAAATTTCCTCGATAGAAAAAATAAAAAATTATTAAAAACAAATTTTGTTTTGTTATTTAACTTGTTATATGTATGAAAAAATTCACAGTGCAGAATTTGTTGAGAGATTTTGGTTCTATATTAATTAAATGAGTAAAATTTTACAAACCCGGAGTCATGGGGGATGGGTCAAAATGACCCGCCATGTTTTAAATTCTTGTGGCTTTATAACTACACGTGCGGTGTTGCTGCGCTTCTCAGTAGCTGGAGATGTTGGCTTTCTTTAAACGTTTTTATTGAGAAATCAGTCGGAAAGCGATCGACACTGGAGTTACATCTGCCGAAAGCTGGAAAAGGTGAATATGACCCGTCGACGCATTTTTGAACCGACTGCATTCATAATGATGATTCAAATGAACTTTTCGTATTTTTTCCAAAACTAAATTCCAAATTAGTTTGTTAAGTTTCTAAAAGTGCCATTTAAATTAAAAGCATGATAAAAAATAAGTGTTCAGTATTATTAAGCTAGAGAAAGCTAATTTTGTTAACGTTAATTAAAAGGTAATTTAAAAAAAAAAGTATTTTAGTCGAAATAATATCGTGTTTTAATTCTTTAATAAAGTACAAAATAGCTATAAGCAAAAAAAGCATAAATATAATGAAATACCCGATGTTGAAAAAGTGGGTCATGATGACCCAACCCAACATACTTGTATCAAATTTCCACCCCCATGACGCCGGGTTAAATATTATAAAAATTTTCTCTTCATTATAATCGTTTTTTTTTTTAAATATTAGCGCGCTTCCTCTATTATTCGTACCTATATCTCCCTTTTAAACCATCTTAAAGGAGCCTTAAAATTCACCGCACACTCCGTAGACGAATGAAAGAAGAAAATAAGCATGTATTTATTAATTAAGTTAGAAAAGCAAGGAGTTTTCTCTGAGGAAGTTTCCCATCAAAGGTTACCTGTTCCAACTTGTCCTATATTGAATTTTTCACATTACGCGTTGACCTCGTTCGTCAGTTCACCTGTCCCTCCCGATTCGATCAATATATCTACGAATTTACTACATCCGACTTCTTTGGATTCCACCTTCCTTCACGTATTCATGTAATAAATATTAACTAGAAAAATATTACCATTTGTTATTTCGGCTACTGGCATTATACCTAGCTCTCTCATTCAAAATTTAGGCATATTAGATTTGTCAAAGAATTTGTATATAAAAATGCAAAAATGCAAAAATCAGTAATTTTAAATACATGGAGGATTACGAAAGATTTTTTAAATATTTATATTGAGGGGTCAGTAGGATTTATCGGTCAAATTAGGAATTCCACCGAGCCGAACCCTCTGATATGAAAATATCTGGAGTCGGTGAATTATTTTCCCATTTAATAGTCTGGTAGGTTAACATGTTGTTCTTGTATTGTTTTGTATTAATTATACTTATATAATACACTTGCATAACGTGGATTTAGTAGATGATCGTTTATATTCCAGAGTGGAAGATACTCTCAGTATCGCCCTGGTCTAAGACCACCATTCAGAATTGAAACGTTGCTTAATAATGGCTCTAGCCGTGTTTAGTGACTAGATCTGAATAGCCAGGTACTTTCCCACCTTCCTCTTCCCCATCTCCTTCCCTTCCCCACTTACCTTCAGCCTCACAACGTACTCCAATTGGGGATGCCATAGTCTCACTGGCTCCAGAAGGGAGCAGTTGAGACTCTTGTGAGGTTTCTTTATAAAAAAAATAAAAATATATATAGAAAAGTGTGTGAAAAAGTCTGCTGCATAATAAAAAAAAAAAATTGGATTGTTTGAATAATTTGTAGATCGACGTTTTTGTGAGAAATCACCTCAAGGGCGATGTTCATTATATTATGACTTTTTAGGTTCTACCTAGAACTATTATTTACAAATAGATACAAAAAACATACTTACCTGGGGCAGGTCACTTCCGATAAACACACATTAATTAGAAAGTTTATGCTTGGAGGAGATACGACTTTGCACGCGGAGGACACTATATTAAAACATTGGACATTGCATAATTTTACATTTGCTACACCATCACATTTCATATTACATTTATTAGAAGATTATGCCAGAAATGGAGTTAATAAATTGAAGTTATTTCTGATTATTTTATTTATTTATTTATTCACGCTCTTAGGGCTTTTAGAACAATCATAATACAAAAATAATAGAAAAATATACAAATTATGTTACATCATTGTTTAGTAAACGGGAAACAGAATTTTTGAAATCTCGATAGACTTGAGAATTTAGGACTCATTGTAGTCATTTTTAGAAAGTGAATAAATTCTAATTGCTTTTAAAAAAAAACTTTTGGTTTAAAGGGAACTCGTTCACAAAGATTTTTTATCTATTGGAAAGTACTGATTTAAATGTTTGTTAATGATATAAACCCGTTAAAATAGCAAACAGAAAACAGAAAAAAGCGAAGCTAGCAGTCCGCAATGGAGGGCTGGTACTTACCCTGATGGGTGGCAGTGAGTCATGGGACTGGTAGATGAAGGATGAAAGTAGACTGAATGCTGTAGAAATGAGATCCCTGAGGCGTATGAGTGGTAAAATCATGTATTATCGTGTGAGAAATATAGACATCCACAAAGAATGCAAGGCTGATATAAATGCGTAAGATTAAGAAAGGGATCCACATATGGTTTGGACATGCAGAGCGAATGAACGACGAAAGGAGTGGAATGAGAATATTTGACGCAAATGTCTAAAAACCTTACACTCGTACCAAGTCAGTGGATATCATCAATTTATCACCAAATAAATAAATAGAATAGAAAATGTTGAAACTGAGGCCGTTCGGTTATTTATAATAAAAACTGTATAATTTTTACTTTTCACATGTAAAAACCCCTAAAAAGGGCGTTAATAAATAGATAAATAGCCAGTTATTCAATCTGTACATGGATAATTGTATGCAAGAATTGAAAGAGGCGGTATTGGGTGCAAAATTGAATAATCTGATAGTATGTTGCCTGTTGTATGCTGATGATGCGGTGCTGATTGGTAACAGTAAAGAAGATCTGCAGTCCCTCGTATCTAGGATGACCGAAGTATGTATAAATAATGAATTAATGATGAATGTAAGTAAGTCTAAAGTCATGGTGTTTGAAAGAGAGAGTACGAAAACAGTCTGCAATATAGTTGTGAATGATGAATTCTTGGAGCAGGTGGATGAGTTTGTGTATTTGGGAAGTATGTTTACGAGAGATGGGAAGGCTGATAGGGATATTGAAAGAAGGGTAAATGCAGGTAACTCCATTAATGGAGGACTGAACGCCGTTGGAGCCAATAAAAAGCTTTCCACAGAAGCGACGCTACCAGTCCACAATGGAGTGCTGGTACCTACCATGATGTATGGTAGTGAAGCATGGAACTGGCAGAGAAAGAATGAAAGTAGACTGAATGCCGTGGAAATGAGATTCTTGAGGCGTATGTGTGGTAACACCACGTATGATCGTGTGAGGAATATGGAGATCCGAAAAGAATGCAAGGCTGATGCGAGCGTAATAAGTAAGATTAAGAAAGGGACGCTTAGATGGTTTGGTCATGTTGAGCAAGTGAATGAAGAAAGGGGTGTAAAGAGAATTTATGACGCCAATGTGAGTGGTAGAAGAAGTCGAGGACGCCCGAGGAAGATGTGGCAAGATCAAGTGAATCATATACTTGAGTTGGGCCATATCAAGAGTCAGAATAATAGAAGAGAATGTATGAGAAGAAGTATGAATGTGAATGAGGCAAGGAGTGTGTGATAAGATTGAGTTGTTTGGCGGTCCGTCCTCTCTGCTTACCCCTGCAGGGAAACGGCGTGATGATTAATTAGTTAGTTAGTTAAATAGTCAGAAACACCCCCACCTTCCTCTTTCTCATCTACTGCCCCTCCTCGATCCCTTCAGCCTCGCAACACGCCAAAACACATCGGGAATACCATAGTCTCAATGATTCCAGACGGAAATTAAGAAAACAATTCTACGAATTCAATGTATGCAATACTTCATTCGATTCTGACTCACAAAAGCTGAAAACACCTAAAAATTTCAACATTTAGATTTATCTAAAGCTAGGTTATTATTATTTAGCTATCTATAGCTACGTTATTTATTATTTTTTGGCTTTTTTATAACGATCCAGATGTCCGAAGACAAATTGTTTATGCCGAATAAATCCAACCGTGAAAATTTCCGAACAATAACTGAAGACAGATTAGTAATTCCTCGAAGAAGCCAAAACTAACATATAACTAAAAAATACCTTCTTCAAATGAACACGGTTTTATATGTTAACATATATAGTATGTGTTGATGTTTTTCCAGAAAGCAGTTTATAGTTTTAATTTATTAGCCAAATTAAAAGATGTTAACAGTGTTAAAATGCTGATCGTAAATATTATTCAGTATTGACTACTGGCCTTTTATGTTGGATATATAACAAAAAATATTAGGGGGAACGGCTGCGCGCATTTTTCATACTAAATTTTAATTTTGATTTGAGACCAAAATACCAAACCAAACTGAAAATTTATTTTTTTAATCTTAAGGTGTAACAAATATCTATTACAAATATGTGGTTTTTTATTTATCTGTGTATCAATTTATAAAGTTTAAGTGATTAAAGAAATTATTTTTTCACAATTTTAAAGGGAACTTAGGCAATTGTCTGTGATCCAATAATAATATTAAAAAGAAATTTCCCGTTCCACAATAAAAATAAATACATAAATAAACAATATGAAAAATCATTTTTATGGTTTTAAATTTAAAATTACAAACGACAGATTTACGTTGGAATACCAGATATGTACATATGTCGTATATAAATTCAATAATTTCAATCCAACGCTTCTTTTATGTAAGATGTTTTATTATTTTATTTCATATTTTAATGTATCTATCGATCGTCCAGTTAGTTAGTCACACATCTCCAAAAAGTCGAAATTTGATTTGAGTTTGTAGATATATGTGAAAGTCTATCCCCAAAGTAATAACAATTAATGTTATTAACTCACAAAAAAATATCAAAGTTGAATTATTTAATGGCTCAATTCTTATAATTTAAAACGAAAATAAATAACCGTGGTAAATATACATTACATCTTTTGATTAAAAAAAAAAAAATTAATTGATAAATTTATATTTAAGACAAGATTTTTTATGCATAGCACAAAGGGTAACAATTATTATAAGCAATAATTATTAGCCTGAAACACTCATTCAAATTGAAAAAACCTCCCGAGAAAAGATACATTATAATAAAAAAATAATTATTCAATTCGGTCAAGTATTTTGGCCTCAAATCCGAATTTAAATTTTGGATGAAAAAAGCTACACAGCAGTTCCTCTTAAGAATAATAGCTTCAGATTATTATTATACTACTGCGAGACATCGTTCTTTACTTGTCCATGATTAAGTACATAATAAATTGTTTTGTTTAATTTAAAAGTTTTATAGCTTCCACACAATCGCAGTAAATTAACACAAAATAAATACCTACAGTCAATGTTATTGTGAAATAATGTTTTATTTTACTGTAGGATAAATTCGCGCCAATGTTGTGTTTGGCAGTCACCTCTGGTCTGGAGTTCCAGCATGTCTAAAACAAACACTTTTATCTGTATTTTTTTAAATATGTACTTTTCTATTATAGTTAAAGATAAATATTTCGCGTTTTAACTACGTAATTCAATGCATTATTTTTTAAATTTTTTTATATTTTTATATTATTTTATTTTTTTATTTTTTTTTATTTGCGATAATTGTAATTATAACATTATAAATATATTTTATTTAACATCTTATATTAAATTACTACTCTTCCATTTAAAGCATTTGCTTTCGTATGGAAGAGGAAATATAATACTAGCTCACCCCCACTCGTTGCTATGGCTAACGAAACACAACGCCATCTACTGGATGGTTACCTAATCTAGATAATCAAGTATTGTATCAATAAATTAACTCACACCGCCATCTGTCAGAAACTTATGGAAGTTACAAATAATTATCCTATAAAAAAAACATTTTATTCGCAATAATAAATATTGAGGTCAATAATCGAGATAAAACAGTATCCTATCTTTTACGTTGGACTAAATGACACACCGTAAGCCAAATTTCATCAAAATCGGTTGAGTAGTTTCGGAGTTTACCTCGGACGAACATTGTGACACGAGATTTTTATATTTAAAGATTATTCTTATCTCACAGTTATGTTTTACGGCCGGCGTGGTCTTTAGACTCCCAATCCGAAGGTCGCGGGTTCGAACCCGGCGTGCGCAAATAAAATTTATTTTGATTAATTGCGTAGAAGATACTATCAGTATCGCCCTGGTGTAAGACCACCATTCAGAATTGAAACGTTGCTTGAAATGGCTTTAGCCAGGTACTTCCCCACCTGTTTTTGTAAAAAAATCACTTCTAGGGCGTTTTACTCCAGAAATAATATCGTCAAAAGTATTAATTTCGGTTGCGTGTCTGGTTGGTGTCTGCAACTCTGGTTCAATGCAGTCTAGAACTCGGATTTGTTTTCAATTTAATTGTCATTTTGAAAATTGGAACTGATAAAGCAAACAATCTGTAAAGTACTTACTTACCAATAATACTTTTTTTTGTACTAGATTTCTTTGGTATAAATTTCTTTAATGCCTACTTTTTTAGTACCAAAGTCTAATCCCAATTTTTTTTTATTTGATTGATTAAAAATAATATAGGTATATTTGTGGCACTTTCCAGATTGGAAGATACTCTCAGTATCGCCCTGGTGTAAGACCACCATTCAGACTTGAAAGGTTGCTTGAAATGACTTCAGCCGTGTTTGGTGACCAGATCTGAATAGCCAGGTACTTTCTCACTCCTTCCCCTCCCCGCTACCGCCAGACTCACAACAAACTCCAAATGGGGATGCCATAGCCTCACTGGCTCGATTATTACTGCGCCATTACTTGACTTGCTATCTTTTTTTTACAATAGCTCCGCACAGGAGGCCCTGAAGAAAATAATTTCCTTCAGAGCCTACGTCATCTTTGGGGATGCTGTGTGGAGGTTTTTTTTTAGGAAAGCAAGAAGAGGACGTTCTGGGAAGAAAAAAGGTATAAGAGGTGGGTAGGAATCTGGGGGTTTGTGTGTCCAGGAGTGACCCCTCCCGCAAGGTGATGTTCCGAGAGAGCCCTGCTGGAGAAATCAAAAGGCCTCCCTCAACCAGTCTCTCCCGATCTGGTCTGCCACGCAATTGCCAGACAAAAAAAGTCGGAAGTCGACACAGAAAAACCTCGTCCCATGTACCCGGGCACCCCTGCTAAGTAATCAAACGTAGCGAACCACTTGGGATGACCTATGGCTATTTACCCATACCCGTCTACAAAATTGAAAATCTAAGACTAATAGTAACACCAGTTATTCTGCTTGTAGTTAGGATTTAGAAAGGGTCACTTGATATTCGACACAACACGGCACAGGTTCACCCCGGTTTGACCTGGATCAGATATGACCTTAGCTGTTGTTTCTCCGCCTCTCTCAAGAGGTCATGGTGGAGGCTTTTAGGTTAATTTAGGGTAAAACTTATAGCGGGCCAGAAACGGACGTTAAGGGATGATAAAATAAGCTACCTACATATAAAATTGTATATTTAATAGTTGGTAGCTTCAAAATCTAACTGTAATAAATTTTCAGGTGAAACACCACTATTAACGCGTCCATACAAACGTATTCCCTAATTTACTCTCTGGATTTTGACACTAGTACAAATATTTTTTTTTATGTAATATAGATATTGACCACTAGCGTGTCGGTACGTTTTGCTTTTTTTGATAAATTACTTTTTATAGGAGTTATGACCCTCCAAAAATCATTAAAATTGCCTGGGGTTTGAACGCCATGAACATACGTTGAATATATAATCTAGACAATGTATTTAAAAAAAAGAAATGCGTACAGACACAGTGTTTTTTTTTTCTAATACAGTTAGTAAAAAAATCTTAAAAATCGGTCCATTTATTGAGGAGAAAAATGGGGAATACATAACTTTGATTTTATGATTTTATTTAGGTGTTATCAGCCTGAGGTGCAGTTGTCCCTTTCGTTCAGTATTTCAGGGGAGAAATAGCGACAGAGACAGCAACGGTTTGATAAAATACCTATTGTTCAAATTTATCAGCGACCGGGTTTCCTCTTAAAAACTGAAACGTTGCTTCAATTGGATTTTTTATGTTTTGTGACCAGACCTGAATGGCCGGGTACTTTAAAATCCACATCTTTATTTTTCTATTCTATTTGCAATATTTTTTGTTTGCAATCGTTCCTAACAGAGCGGTCATTGAAAAATGACATTTCGTGTTTTGAAATTTAAAAAATAACCATTAAAATGCACTTTTTTTCGAATTTCCGGTAACTGAATTGATTAGTACTATTTAATATCTAACTACTACAACTTTTTAAATTATTTTTTTTAGTCTAATAAGCGTGTCCCGGTTTTGTAAATATTTACCCTTATTTTCACACAAACGGGGACCAGATGACGTCACACACTCTCCCGCCTCTTACCGGGCGTTAATAAAATTCAAACTTTTGGAATTAATTTAATTATGAAAACGAACTTTAAAAAAAAAGTTATTAAGGTTTGCATGTCATCTACATGAACATATTTTTTATAAGTCAAAATATTTTTCACTTAACTTCCTTATTACCTCGAGGTCGAGATCCCAGAGAGCTATATGAGAGCTATATGTGCTCCTTCGCAGAGGTCTAATGGTAAGTGATTGGTTATCCTTTTTCCTTGCACCCCTAGTTTTTCCTACACATATTATCACCCATCTCCAAGTGCATCTGAAACTGAAATTGGAAGCAGTTTCGGATGCAACAAAGAGATTGATAAAAATGACGGATTGTAATAAGTTGGAAATATATTAATTGGAAAAAATGCCAGTTCCGGTAAAATTGGATGATTTCCAGAACCAGTTGCGACAGTTACCTTTTTATTATTTGTGTATATAACTCTCACGTATTTTCGTTGATATTTTTATCTTCTTAAAAGATTAACTATTTTACGTACGATAAAACCATACTCATATAGTTTAATATACACGCTTTTCCCGAAACAAGCCTGCGTATAACCTATTTGGGTAAATATATGCCTCTTACTAAAGCAACGAGCGTTCAAAATGTCAAATTTATACATTGTAAGTCTCTACGATAGCTTTTGTATGCTCGGTTATAACGTAAGCTGTTTCACTTAACTAACATAACTTGACCTTTTGTAAGCTATGATGAATAGTAATATTTAAGATATTGCGTAATAATTATAATCGATAAACGTTTGATAAAAAAAAAAACTACTTTGGATTTCTATAAGCTTTAAATAAAATAATATATATCGATATGTCAATAACGACTTAATTCAACATATATCGATATCGATATTCTTAAAAACCTTGCTTCCCTCGTCACAATCCTCAGTAACGAGGAACCGACTTTAAAAAAATATGGTGTGATATTATGTTGCTATTTTCATTTAAAATTATGTCTTATACCTACTTAATTAAACTTTATTTAATTAAAATTCAGAACAAATGGTCCACAAAAAATCTATATTCATGAAGAAAGTTTTCCCTAGTAGATGCTTGTAAAAGCTTTAGAGAGAAAAAAACAAAGGACCTATTAAGACGTAGCAAATTTCCTCTTGGCAATCTTGTCCCTCCAACATTTCCTCCTAAATTTCCTCCCACCTTCGCGCAAAGCCTGCGAAAGTTTTAATTAAAGCAAAAAAAGTTTGATTAAAAATAATTCTTAGTAGGGAAAAATCTTTATTAGTTTCTTACAAATCTTTTTTCCGACAAGCCAGAAAATGGAGCCTTACAACTTCCAACGATTATAAGTCGTTGATTAGGAATATTATCACAATGGAGCCTACGATATCTAAAATGAACCATAGAGTGTCGTTCTATCCGAGATTTTTTTCATTCGTTGACAATAATTGCCGTTGATATATTCGGTATGTCAACATATCGGCACATGTAGAATGTAGGTACGTCAATATTTTAAAAATATTTTTTATCTGTATACTAAACTGCTACCGTTCTGGAGCCAGTGAGACTATGATATCCCCAATTAGAGTATGTTATCAGGATGAAGGCAGTGGGGAAGGGAAGGAGATGGGGAAGAGGCAGGTGGGGAAGTACCTGGCTATTCAGACAGGGCTAAAGCCATTTCAAGCTAAGTTTCAATTCTGAATGGTGGTCTTACACCAGGGCCACACTGAGAGTATATTCCACTCTGGAACGTACCGCAAATATGCTATATTTTATTTTAAACTAGCTGACCCGGCAAATTTCGTACCGCCTTAGAATCAATAAATGTTGTGTTTAATTTTTTAGCTGTTCGAATTGATTCAAATTATGTCGACTAACGCACATTATTTGAAAAGCCGTTCCATACGTAATATATGAAATTTTTTATTTTCTTCATAATTATTTTTCCCGTGATTTTTTTCGATGTTTTAATAGTTATTCTTTTAATCGGGACGGAGATAAATCCAACAAATCAAAGATCATGGAAATCGGTCTAGCCGTACTTGAGTTATAAATGGTGTAACTAACCCGACTTTGTTTTTATATATAAAGATAAATAAAATTTATATGTGCACACCGGGATTCGAATCCGAGACCTTCGGGTTGCTGGTCGAAAGCTTTACCGCTCGACCACGGAGGACGTCGAATTTACATTTACATGTCGGTATGTCAACATTTCGTTATATCGATATATCATTATGTCGAAATGACAATATTTCAATATGTCGATGAGTCGAAAGCCAATATAAGGACATGTCTAAATTTGAAAAAAAAAATTGCTAAATTTGACTCATTATCTTTCAGTTCCCTCCGAAATTATAACAATATTTGATAAAATTCCTTGTGATCCACATACTTCATTTACATTCATACATCGCCTGATAACATTCTATATTATTCTTGATATGACCCGACTCAAGTATTCAATTCACATGATCGTGTCATGTCTTCCTCAAACGACCTCGCCTTCCTCTATCACTAACTTTTGGGTCAAAATATACTATTCTCCTTACATTCCTTTCTTCGTCCAGTCACTCTACATGAGAAAACCATCTATGCGTCCGTTTCTTAACATTATTCATTATAACGCTTACGCCTTCACTAATTAACCTCTAATCATTAACTACCATTTTCTCCGGATCGTCATTTGTAACACATTAAAATATGTTTTTACCACACATTCGACTGAAGGATCTCATTTCTATAGTATTCAGACTACTTTCATCCTTACTCTGCTAGTTTCATGCCTCACTGCAATAAATCAGGGTTGACATCAGCACCCTATTATGGACTGCCAGTCTCGTTTCTGTCTTTAATTTTTTTTTATAGTATTAAATAAATCTTATCTAAAAATGTATATGTTAGGTACTGGCTTTTCGTTTTTTTAAAACAAGTTTTTCATCCTCAATTTATTATGAACAAGTTAAAAAATGATTTACTGCGCTGTGTAATGCGATACTTCCGCCAACCTAGATTACTTACTTAATCCACACGCAATTAAAAAGTTGAGTAAAACTTTAATGAGCAAAAAACATTTCTGGAAAATTGAAAAATTACCTCCTAAATAATTACAATATTCAATATTTCTGATGAAATATGCCACCGAAGTTGTATAAATAAAAAAAAAATTAAATACTTTTCTAAAGACAAAAGAAATTGATTGACAATTATTATTATTATAATAGACATATTTTTTAGGTACTTAAATAAAAATTTATTTGATTATATATTCATTTTTTTTGCTTTTAATTGTCATTTTCAAATTAGAAGTAACCATAGACATATTATGTATAGACCTGCCCTAAGCCCTAAGTGATAAATAATTGATAAAGCGTATTATTTCCCCCTCCTTAATACGGGTTCCATGGAACCGGCTGGGCTGGCGTATAGGTTCGCGTGAATTTAGAAAATGTGACGTCATCATTCTTGTGCGGACTGGCGTCGAGCTCTCATCGGTACATTTTACGAAATAACACGGCAAAAATGGTAACTTGTGCTATTAAAACGTGTAAAAATAGAAGTGAAAAGAGTATAAACCCAATTGTCGTATTAATTAAGCTTATTTACGTCATATAACCTGATCAGTTTTATCACACCGAGAAACATGCAGCGTTGCCAACCGAAATTCCCGGTCCCGTCGTGTGAACGTTGCTGTTTACTTGGGTAAGTAAATTATGAAACATTTGTAAAAGTGTCTTAACTAAATACGGTAACAAAATATTCGACTCTCAAAACAAGCGAACCTTTCTTCGTTTTATATGGATTACGCAAGTTTGTTCAAACCGGGCGAACAATTCGCGCTCCCATGTAAAAAGGTCTATTCATTCAAAAGCAGATTTTACTTTTAAGAACTAAATGGTGATATTATAATGCGAGATGCCTTTATACTGTCAGATTGAATTATTAACGAATCACATATCGTTACATTCAACTCATTATCTGCGTCCCGCTACAGTTGGTGTTTACCCCTCTAACTTATTTTCTCGTCTATGAATATTCATATGTCTATGGAAGTAACTGTTTTCAATATTATCGGTCGCACAATAATTAGAATTGACCCAAACATCAAACAATAATAATTGTGTGTATTGGTGTATATGCTAGTCCTTGTGAAACGTCACTGAGAGATAGTCATTTGTCTTTATACGTTTAGTACCTACCTCTTCTTTTTTAGCAAAAAAGGGACTTCGGAAAAAAAGAGTACATAATTTATTTATAATTTCTACATATTATTCGTACTATTAAATTTTAATATGTAAATGAAATTCTCAACACGAGAGATCCCAGTGAGGATATCATTGTTTCTACTTATTACAAAAAATAAGAAAAAAAAACATTTATTATTATTATAAAGATGTGGTTTTAAACGACCTATTTTTAATTTAATAGTATATTAAAAGTATTTTACAAATAAACTTTTTATTTTCGTCTTAGTACTTTTTAAATAAATAGCAGATTATTTCAAATCGATTTCAATACATGGTCACCCTATCCTTCTTTCAGATTAGTAGGTACCCCATTAACTGTAAGAAACATTAATGTAATTATATTTTTTTTAAAGAAAGACGAACATTCCCGGGTTACGAATAACCTGAAAATATTTGAAAATCCACCACGGTAAGCGGAAAATGTTGCTTGTATCGTGATGGAAGACTTAGGTAGCCGATAAATTGAACACGGGACCCAAACGCATAGCTAACTCGGCCACTGACTTGTGTTGTGCGTTCTTTCAATACCTATATTATTTTAAGTTATTTTTATTACTTTACAAATTTCATAACGCTAGAACTCACCAGTACATATATAGAAACCTTCACGGGCATGCGCACAACAACTCACCATTCATTGACAAAGAAACGTTCATTTTTATATATTAAGAATATTAACCTCAACACAGGATTGTTCTAGCGAAGTAAAAATATGTAATAAGCGGTAATTGTTGAATGAAACACTAGTATATATTGAATCATTTGGCGGGTAACAGATAAGGCGCCGTAGCTTAATGGTAGAGCTCTCGACCGGCAATCGAAGGGGTGCAGGTTCGAGCCCCGTCGGCAACATGTATCTTTTCTCGGGAGGTTTTTTCAATATGGATGAGTGTTTCAGGCTAATAATTATTGCTTATAATAATTAATTAAGTAAAAATATGTTTTAAACAATGTATATCTACCATGTAAAGAAACAATAAATAAATAAAACATTTATTATTATAAAGACACAGTTCTAAACGACCTAAAATTAATGGGTACCTTAACAATTTTCTTGATAAAAGCTATTTATAATTGGTATAAATCGATATCTACTCTCCAAAGGAAAAATAATTATGTGCCATGTTACGAACCATTTATTGTTTGATACACAAATTAATTAGATTGTAAGGAAAACAACATTCAGTAAACGTTTATGAAATTAGATCTGAAGGACATAAAAGTAATTGGAAAACATTAATGTTATTGACAAACTTGTAATCAAAATAAAATCTCTAGAAAACATAGGAAATATACGAGTACATACGATTTTTTTTTAATATTAGCTCCACACAGGAGACCTCGAGGAAAATAATTTCCTTCAAGGCCTATGTCATCTTTGCGGATCTGCGTTGAGTTTTTTTTAAGAAAGGAAAGGGAGGAAGTTCTGGGAAGGTAAAAGGTATAAAGGTAGGGTAGGAATCTGGGGGTCAGTGTGTCCTGATGACGTATGAAACCACAAAGAGAAAAATGTTATTCGAAAATACGATCACTTTATTAGTAAAAACGGGACTGAAGTTCTTACGAACAAATAACAGGGTTTCAATGTTTGTTGGCGGGAAAATTTAAGAATAATTTGTTGGTATACGTACGAAATTACATTGAAACCCTGTTTATTTGTTCGTAAGAACTTCAGTCCCGTTTTTACTAATAAATTGATCGTTTTTTCGAATAACATTTTTCCCCGTGCATACCTCAAAGTGCAAACCCCAATGCGATGCAAGGCGATGGGTCAAGAGTCTTGCTGGAGAGGTCTAAAAATTTCCTCAATCATTATATCCCGATCAGGCCCGCCACGCAATAGGTGGGCAAAGGCATCCATCGCCAAGATCCGGACAACAACACTCCTTGAACCCGGGCACCCCTGCTAAATCACCATACGTAACGAATCACCTGGGGTGACCTGAGGCAGAGGTGTTGGTTATCAAATAAATGGTTCCCGGGGCAGCGGTATCCATACCCGCCTCCCCTGTAAAACACTAATAAGACTCTAAGAAAATCACAAAGTTTCGAAAATATATATTTATTTATACTGGGTTTTTATAGATGTTCGCACTTACATGAGAACAATCCAGTTATAAAAACTCAGTTATTGTACAAATAGGAACATACAATTACAAAAAATCTACAATAATTACATACAATTAAACACAGATACATACAACTAGAAAAACAGAAACATCACAAATAAAAATATACAAAATTATATGCAAGCTCACTCAAGTAACACATATTACAATGAGAGGCTAGAGACATATAAAATATATATTGTTATATTGTTTATTTTTCTGTTATTTTTGCATTATGATTATTATAAAAGCCCTAAGGGCGTGAATAAATAAATAAATAAATAAACAAAGAAAATATATTATAGGCAGGTACATATTTAACATTTATAAATATGAAAAGTGTTTTTTTCTTTTCTTATTTTTTACTTATTTATTACCTTACTTTACCTAAAACATACTTATGACATCGAACATTTGATAATTTCAACCTTTTCTTAAGTTCACCGACGTAAAAACCAGAACGCTGGTATTAAAATAAACGACGCAATATTATTTATTCTTCGTCACCGGCGTCCTTGGGTTTTCAAATTTCCCTAAAATGTTTTCACGACCGAATTTCATTATAGACATGCCTCTCACCTGATTGTTGGGCAGGAACCGTACCATACCTATATACCTAGGCAGCAGGTACAATTACAATCATAGGTATATCTAGTAGCAGGTATATACTATTTTACGCACCAGATTTTCAGGTCCGGGTTTATTTTTTCCCTTAGGAAAAACTAAACCCTTTCATACACTTTTCCATATAAATGATCATCTAGTAAATCCACGCTATGCAAGTGTATTATATAAGTATAATTAATACAAAACAATACAAGAACAACATGTTAATCTACCAAACTATTAAATGGGAAAATAATTTACCGACTCCAGATATTTTCATATCAAAGGGTTCGGCTCGGTGGAATTCCTAATTTGACCGATAAATCCTAATGATCTCTTAATATAAATATTTAAAAAATCTTTCGTAATCCTACATGTATTTAAAATGACTGATTTTTGCATTTTTATATACAAATTCTTTGACAAATCTAATACGCTTAAACTTTTAATGAGAGAACTAGGTATAATGCCAGTAGCCCAAATAACAAATGGTAATATTTTTATAGTCTGAGAATGCCAAATTCTTTTAATCTCATTTCCTAATATACTTTCTTGTATACTTTCTTATTTTTTCAGAAACATATTTTTCAATATTACATACATATTACAATATACCTACAATACCATTATTCTGCTCAGTTTGTATTGGCAGTCATTTCTGGTCTGGATTCCCAAAGTATCTGAAAAAACCCTCGATTCTATGCAGAAATGATAGATTTGATAGATTGTTCTATCTTAACAAACCGAGTGCAATATTTTAAGTCGGGTGGGAATGCTATCCTTGTTCTATCAATATTACAATGGACGATGCTCCGAAGATGACTAGCGTCATTGTTTCCTTTGGCATCGGTGCACAGTCAGGAAACACGCCCGACGTGTCACATGAGAACGGGTCGTTTCTATATACAGCAGCTGAGAATAAAATTTAAAAAATGCTTGCTTCTGGATAGGGAGGTTCCAATGAGAAAGATCGATTATTCCCCGTATCAAATTATTTTAATATAATTTTTTTTATCGATTTATATCATTCAAAATTTGCTTTAATATATACCTAGCTACACTCAAGTAAGCAATAAAAATGCTGAAAACGCACGATGATAAACTATTAATTATAGTGTACTTCTTGCAAGTATTTTTTGATCACAAGTAATTACGATTTTTAAATAATTAATAGTTTATAATTCGCACCTATGAATAGTGGCTATGTGTTGGATAAGTTGGCCGAGTTTTCTAACTATTGCAAGTATATTAATTTATTTAAAAAAATATTCGTTACAGTATGGATAAGCTATTAGGAGGTTGGAGAGAAACCCAATTAATATAAGTTAGCTATATATACATATTATGCATAATATCCTTTTAAGGTCTTTTACCGTTGGAAATATCGCACGTGAATTGTTTTGAAGTGTGTTTTCGCGGGTTTTTAATCATATATGTACTTCCGGCAAGTGTTTGGAGGTTCTAAAAGACTGTAGAAGGTTGTATAAGTATGTGCCCGACGGTTTGGCGCTCTACGTGACGTGAAAATGTAATACGTAATACGCGCTCATAAGACGACACGTAAAGTGTCTCCTGCTGAAAACGTGAAAAGTTTCCTAAAATATTTTTCGGTAGATTGATACAAACCATTTAGGGAAAGAAAATACTATTTTTCACGTGTTTTATGAGTTAGAACGAAGCGAAATGAACGGTATTATTACAGAATTGGGATGATATATTATATAGAATTTTTTAAAATTAATTTAATTTTTTAAATTCTCGATGAAGAGAAACATGCTCTGGGGAGGATATTTTTAAGGAAAGTAAGGAGAGGAAGTTCTAGGAAGGAAAAAAGGTATCAGCTAGGAATCTGGAGGTCAATGTGTCCAGGAGTGACGGATGTTTGTATCCAACCCTCCCACTGCGGTGCAAAGTCCGGCTGGAGAAGTCAAAACATCTCCCTCAACCAGTTTTTCCCGATCCCTCCCGCCATGTAGTAGGTGGGCAAAATGTTCCGTCACCAAGTCTTGAACCTCCCCCCATGAACCCGGACACCTCTGCTAAGTCACCAAATTTAGCGAACCATTTGGGGTGATCTGCGGCAGAGGTTATGTATTGGTTATCGAATAAATGGTTCCCGGGGCGGCGGTAGTATCCATTTCAAATTGATGCAATTACTCCAAATTTAAAAAATAAACTGTTTCTATTAAAACTATCAAAAAGATTACAATCAATTTCTTGAAAGTATTCATTTTTATGACCCTAGATAACCCTTAACAATAAAATGTCGCATTCAGTCTCGAAATTACAATTAAATTAAAATTTATCACCCGAATTCACATCCAAATCTACACTCCTTAATAATAAAACAATTTTATGTGCTGGAAGTAGACGAACTATGAACTATTAAGACAGTAAAACTACCTTTACGCTCTCCCATAAAATATCTATATGGATTTCTGTCCTCCTGGTAGTATAAATAAAAACTTAGGGGTATTTTACCACCTCTGAGTAAACTGTCAATTAGCGCTACTCGTCTAGTAAATAAAGTTTTAAGTTTTAATTTTTAAATTGTTCATTGTAATTTTTACACTAAGAGGGTATTACCAGAGAAAATCGGAAATTAGTCCTTTTTAAATCAAATTCTAGACGTATTGACTCATTTTTACAAAAAAAAAATTGATTTAGAAAAATTATTATTTTATCTGGTAAACGCATTAAAACGGAGAACGTGTTTGGTAACGAAAATACCTCAGTTTTTCTATTTATTTAAGGTCTTACAAACTAAAATATTTCAGATTTTTTTACACATTTATTTTGTTTGGACATTACTGAAAAATCGTAAATACTTTTGATCAAAAAATACTTATAAGAAGTACACGGTATTTAATAATTTATCTTATTTGAATGTAGGTATTATTGAAGAAAGTTTTGAATGAAGTAAATCGATATTTAATTTTTAATTGAAAATATTTGATACGTTAAATAATCGATCTTACTCACCGGAACCTCTCCCTGTACAGTTGCAAGCATTTTAAAACTTTTATTCTCAGCCGCTGGTCAATGGCTCTTAAACCTACACAGACGGCACGGCCCTAACAGTCTATCTCAATTTTTTTGGTGCTATACAGAGGATCTTTTTAGAGAAATGAAGGAGAGGAACTTCCGTGAAGGAAAAAGGTATGAGGGTTGGTAGGAATCTAGGAGTCAGTGCGTCCAGGAGTAACGGACGTATGTACCCATCCCTCCAACTGCGGTGCAAGGCGATGGGTCGAGAGAGACAAGCTAGAGAGGTCAAAAAGTCTCCCTAAACCAGTCTCACCCGATCTGGCCTAGATAAGACCTAGATACATTTTAGCCAGTGAACCCGGCCACCCTGCTAAGTCACCAAACGTGGCCAACCACTTTTGGTGACCTATGACAAAGCTACCCATACCTGCCTTTGTTAAGGTGTTAAAGTTTTTGCATTATTTTTTTTATTAGCGCAGATCCATGAATTCTCGACAAATCAGTTCCAAATTGGAAAATGCCAAATAAATTTTTTTGTGTTTTTAAAATTTAAAATATTATATTATACATAGGTAGGTACTTTTTCCGCTTGTCGGAATTCTTCAAGTAACATGAACGAACACTTCTAATTTCGAAAATGATGACACATTAATTTAAAGCAAAAGTTCTAGAGATCATTTAACCGGATTTACAGACAGACAGATGGACTCACAACCGAAATTAGTATTTTAAAAATTATACCCATAAAAGCCGATGTTATGTATGAAAGAATATTTAAATTTTTCAAAATTCCAAAATTCACATAAATTGTAATATTTATGTAAAAAATTAAAAAATGAAATATTCAGTAAAAAATATTTGCGGTATGTTCCAAAGTTAAAGATACTTTCAGTATCGCCCTGGTGAAAGATCACAATTCAGAGTTGATATGTTGCTTGAAATGGATTTAAACGTGTTTTACGACCAGTTCTAAATAGCCAGGTATTTCCTATCCTTACTCTATCCTATCTTCTACCTTTCGCCACTCATTTCAATCTCACAGCATACTCCAATTGTGGATAGCATAGTTCCAATGGCCCCGGATGTGCGATGTTCACATAAAAAAAATATATATACATTTTTTCTAGAAAGTATTTTAAAAGGATTTAAAAAATATCAATACATTAAAACTTCTGTTCACATCTCTCGTTAGAAGTATTCTAGAATACAACTCTTCAATTTGGTCACCTGTCTTTAATAATTACATTAATACCATTGAAAGAGTCCAACGCAAATTTTTGAACTGCATTAATTTTAGACTTGAAATTCCTTTAGAAACAATAGATTATGATTTTTTATTACATTCATTGAAATTGCTTAAGTTAAGTGATGGAAGAATTTTTTTTTATCTTATATTTTTATATAAAATTGTAAATTATCAGATATATAGCCCTGGTATATAGTAATGTTGATTCAATTTCATGTACCTACCATTAGATCGAGGTCCTCTAGTATGTATTATTGTGACAATTCTACCACAGTCTCGGGATATAACTCAGTTATAAATAGGTTGCAAACACTTGGTAACTTTTATGCTAAAATCGCCGATATTCTTAATATACCCCTTGTGAAGTATAAAGCTACACTAATTAAACATTTTAATGAAGTCACTGTATAACAGGTTTGTGTTTTTGCTTCCATCTTTCTTAAAGTTGTTATTATTTTATTTGTTATGTTTCAATATAATCATATAATTTTCACTCATCAAAATTTAATACTGTCTGTGTAAAAAAAAAAACTTATGTATGTAAATGGCACTAGTGCCGTAAATTCTAAAAAACTAAAAAAACTAAAAAAACTAAACTAAACTAACCATCACGCCGTTTCTCCGCAGGGGTAGGCAGAGAGGACGGACCGCCAAACACCTCGGTCTTGGCACACACTCTTTGCCTCATTCACGTTCATACATTGTCTCATACATTCTCTTCTATTTTTCTGACTCTTGACATGGCCCGACTCAAGTATCTGATTCACTTGATCGTGCCATGTCTTTCTCGGACGTCCCCTACTTCTTTCTACATTCACACTTGCATCGTATATTCTCCTTACGCTCCTTTCTTTGTTCATTCGCTCTACATGCCCAAACCATCTGAGGGTTCCTTTCTTAATTTTACTCATTACGCTTACATCAGCCTTGCATTCCTTTCGAATCTCCTCATTTCTCACACGATCATACATGGTTTTACCACACATACGCCTCAGGGATCTCATTTCAACAGCATTCAGTCTACTTTCATCCTTCCTCTGCCAGTTCCATACCTCACTGCCGTACATCAGGGTAGGTACAAGCACTCCATTGTGGACTGCTAACTTCGCTTCTTTGGACAGCTTTTTGTTAGCGCCAACGGCATTCAGTCCTCCATTAATGGAGTTACCTGCATTTACCCTCCTATCAATGTCTCTATCAGCCTTCCCATCTCTCGTAAACATACTACCCAAATACACAACTCATCCACCTGCTCCAAGTATTCATCATTCACACATATATTGCATACCGATTTTGGACTCTCTCTTTCAAACATCATGACTTTAGACTTACTTACATTCATCATTAACTCATTCTTCATACATAGTTCGTTCATTCTAGACACGAGCGACTATTAGCGTAAATTCTAAATAAATAAAAAGGAAAATGTAAACCCAAATTGGCCATAGGTTCTTGTGTCACTGGTTTTAAGTTTGGAATTTTTGTTAAACAACATTGATTATTTCATTTAAAAATTCCTTATCTCGTTGATGTATTAAAAATACCTGTAAATTTAACGAAGTGGACATTTTTGTTAATTTGTTTTTCCACAAACTTTAAATCTCATTGGTGATAAATACGGTGAACACAAAGCCTGGTTTGGAATTTGAAAATCAAACACATTCTGGGGGAAGGGTAAGGGGAGGGTTGGATTGTTTTGAATAATATTAAACAGATATCTAAAGGTTTATACCCTTTACGTTATGATCATGTAAAGTTCTAGGATTATGCAGAACGATGAAATTTAGTTGTTGTGTAATTTTTTTACATTTTTGCTTCATGTTCTTGTTTGAAGATTTACACCGGTACAACGCTGTATTAACGCTGCTAGCTCCTTGGAGCAGCCTTCATTAAAATACATGTAGAACAGAATGACCGCATTGCGTCTGTACATTAGATATGGCATTCGGTCTGTTAACAACGGTTTGTCAATCAGACAGACCGCCCTCCTTTGCACAGCCCAGAGGTGGCTTCCAAATTCAATTGTTGGGAGTACTTGAGATTTATACAGGATTGGCAACAGGTCACTTTTGAAGAATCTGCTAGCCCTGTAAAATACGTTTTTTTTAAATATCTTCATACAGGAGGCTATAGGGAAAATAATTTTCATCAGGGCCAATGTCATCTTAGGGGATGCTTAGAGATCGGAGGGTATTTTTAAGGGAATGAAGGAGAGGAAATTCTGGGAAGGAAAAGATATTAGAGGTGGTGTAATGTGAATCGGCGCGATTCTTTTTATAATTCGATGATTATAACCTTGACGGCCGGCGTAGTCCAGCGGTAGAGCGTTAGATTCCCATTCCGAAGGCCGCGGGTTCAAACCCGGCGAGCGCAAATAGATGTTATTTAATTGATTTGTGTTATTTCACAATTCATTATTTAAATTAATATATATAGTATATTTGCGGCACGTTCCAGAGTGGAAGATACTCCTAGTATCGCCCTGGTGTAAGACCACGATTCAGAATTGAAACGTTGCTTGAAATGGCTTTAGCCGTGTTTAGTGACTAGATATGAATAGCCAGGTACTTCCCCACCTTCCTCTTTCTCACTCCTTCCCTTCCCCACTTACCTTCAGCCCCATAACACACCCCATCGGGGATGCCATAGTCTCACTGGCTCCAGACGGGAGCAGTTGGGATTCTTTTGAGGTATTCACTATAAAAAAAAAACCTGTACCGGCTGCGCCACTGTTAATCTTGGATGATTATTAGATAATTTATAATAATGGTAAGCTGTGAACAGAGAGACTTACTACCTACTACAGTGGCTTTATATGGTAACTCTGTCTCTTTCATCTTCCATCTCTGTCACCTACTGCGGGAGTAGACGCTAATACCGGTAGGAATCTGGGGGTCATTGCATCGAGATAGTGTGGCTACATAGGTTAAAAGGCCTCCATGAACCGGTCTCTCCCGATCCGGCCTGCCACGCAATAGATGGGCAAATGCATCCGCCGCCAAGACCTAGACAAATCTCACCACATAAACCCTGCTAAACCATATTGCTAATGTCTTGATTTTAGTCATTTTACAAAAATTCTAAAAGCAGCCCAACTTTTTGTTTTTGTTTTTAGAGTGTAACACATCTTCTAAGTTAATTTAACCTCTTATTTTGACATTTAACCTTTGCGGTGTAGGTAGTAATTTGATTAAATTGTTTTACAACATGTATCCTGTTATTTTGAGAAAACAGCCCACGTCCATATTTGAATATGAATGCGTAATTGGCTCCGGGGAAGAGACAATCCCAAACTGAATGATTGAATATTCTTGTTGACTCTTGTTTGGGACAGTCCAACATATACGAATATTATTTGATTGTACCTCAATTTAAATGTGTTCCCTGTGTTTATTTAAATAAATGGTACCTTATTTAAATAAGAGAATTAGGATAATAATGGTAGAATAGATCGCCCTGGGAACCATTTGTCGAATAATCAACGTCCCTGCCGTACACGGAGAAAAATGTTATTCTAAAATACGATCATCGTATTCGTAAAAACGGTTAAAAACGGGACTGAAGTTCTTATGAACAAATTAACAGGGTTTCAATGTTTATTGGCGGGAACATGTAAGAATAATTTATTAGTATACGTAATTTCGTACATATACCAACAAATTGTTCTTACATTTTCCCGCTAATAAACATTGAAACACTGTTAATTTGTTCGTAAGAACTTCAGTCCCGTTTTCAACTGTTTTTACGTATAAAATGATCGTATTTTAGAATAACATTTTTCTCCGTGTAGGTCACCCCGAGTGGTTCACTGTGTTTGGTGACTTTGCAGGTGTGTCCGAGTTCATGGGGTGAGGTTTTTCCGAATCACCGATGCGTATGCGTCTGGCTGGCTGGATCGGGAGAGACAGGCTGAGGGAGATCTTTTGACCTCTCCGGCAGGATTCTCTCGGAATGTCGCTTTGCATCGCAGTGGGAGGGATGGATCAACACTCCTGGACCATTGCCCCTAGATTCTTACTCACCCCTCATATCTTTTTCCTTCCCAGAACTTCCACTCATTCCATTCCTAGGTCTGAGGGGAATTATTTTCTTCAGGGCCTCCTCTGTGGAGTTAATGTGAAAAAAAATCAAATACTTGAACCGTCCATGTCAAGAGTCAGAATATCAGAATTTTATCAGGCATGAATCATGTATGAATGCGAATTAGACAAGGAGAGTGGGTAAAGATGGAATGGTGTGGCAGTCAATCCTGTCTGCTTATCCCCGCAGAGAGGAGACGTGATGGTTTGTTGGTTAGATGGTTAGAATTATCAATAATGTATATTACTTACAAGAAAATCTTATAATGTGTAACGTAAATTATAGTTTTTCGTAACCATTACACAACTGCTCTGAAGATGAACACTGTAACGCTGTCCGAAACGTTGGCTAAAGAAGGAGGTAGCTCAACACCCAACACGGCACAATACCCCAAAAATAAATCACTAAAATACTTTTGGCAGTGAAAACCTTAAATCATAAAACAGCGATTGACGGCCTCCGTGGTCCAGGGGCAAGGATCTCGACTATCAATCCGAAGATCACGAGTTCATATAGCAAGTAAATTTTATTTGATTGATTTGTGTTATTTCACAATGTAATCATTTAAAATAATATAAGGCATATTTGCGGCACGTTCCAGAGTGGAAGATATTCTGTATTTGGTGAGAACAATTCAGATTTGAGACTGAAGATTGAAATCACTTTAGCCGTGCTTGATGACCAGATCTGAATAGCCAGGAACTTTCCTTCTACACCTTCCTCTTCCCAATCTCCTTACCCTTCCCAAAACCTTCAGCCTAAAAATATACCCAAATTGGGGATGCCATAGTCTCAATGGCTCCAGACGGGAGTAAAATAGAAATAAATATTAACTTATAGCCCAATCTTAAATCTGTTCCCTTTCGATGTCCGTTCTGTTCCCTCCCACAACTTTTCATTAATTTCTAGCCACCACAACACTTAGGCAATCCGCTCACCGAGGCAACTGAAAACTGCCAACTGGCAACTGTCTTTGTATGACAATGTGATGGCCCGCACACTTCACAATCACACAAAACCCCGTTGTCAATGGTAACGCAAGCGGTGACTCGCGACTCGCACTGCTGATTGTCGTGGCCGGCCGTTGCTAGTTGCCAGCTGTCAGCTGATTGTTCTTCGTCTATGGTTAAACAAGCTTTTTGACCAATCAAGACATAGAAACCAGCTGGTTTTAGTTTGTTTTCAGTTGCCTCGTCAGCGGAGCGCCTTAGTAATAAATTGTACCCTCCAACTCTTTTGTGATTGTTAAATCATTATTTGACCGGAGGAAGAAACCGGTCGGCATTAATTAAATAAATCAGTGGTTTTAACAAAGTTATATTGTTTCATATAGATAAAAAAATTATTAAAAATGATTACGACATTATTAGGACATCCTGTGTCAAAATTTAAAACCGTTTTCTAAAAGAAAACATTCTTTTGCAAAGTCTTGATTTTAAAACTCATTTAATGCCTTCCGGAGTCTATAAAAATCACATTATTACTTTTCCCATATGTCTCGCGTACAAAACTTCTCGGAACAAAGCATTGGTATTTTTCTAACAAACTTTTCAGTAAGGGTGGCGAGGAAAGTTTTTCCATATCCGCTGAGAGGGTTATACCTGAAGTTTTATAGCTCCTAGAGGGTGTTTATGGAACAATGCGATGAGAAAAAAGGCACCTTAAAATAAAATTCTGGGCATTCGATTGGGAAATTTCCCGCCCACGTAAAAAAAAAAATCATACCACAGAAGTTTACAATTTGGGATGTGGTGTTGGTACCGCTGCACCGGGAAGTATTTTTTGTATAAACAACACCTCCGCCATAGGTCACCCAACGTGTTTGGCTACGTTTGGTTATTTAGCACGGGTGCCCGGATTCATAAGGTGAGGTTTGTATAGGTCTTGGCGGCGGATTCGTGGCGAATCGAAAGATATTGCTTGTGGGATACCTTTTGACCTCTCCAGCCGGACTCTGTCGACCCAACGCCTTGCACGGCATTCGGCGAAATAGATTCGTAGTCACTCCAGAGGCCCTAGCACGCTTGCTCTATAACGATCGGTAGGATAACTATCGGTAACTTCTCATCGTTCCCTACGACAACTGCAGATCGCAAACGAATAGGTGACAGTTCACAATGACTAAGTGTCCTTAATATATTCGATATCAACTGTCGTTTGTACGTTTGAGATCTGCAGTTGTCCTAGGGAACGATGAGAAGTTACCGACAATCGGTCGGTAACTTCATATCGAGCGACCGTGCTAGCACACCAGGGGTGCTAGCATAGTCCATCGATAAGGATCGGTAGGATAATTGTCGGTAACTTCTCATCGTTCCCTACGACAACTGCAGATCGCAAACGAATAGGTGACAGTTCACAATGACTAAGTGTCCTTAATATATTCGATATCAACTGTCGTTTGTACGTTTGAGATCTGCAGTTGTCCTAGGGAACGATGAGAAGTTACCGACAATCGGTCGGTAACTTCATATCGAGCGACCGTGCTAGCACACCAGGGGTGCTAGCATAGTCCATCGATAAGGATCGGTAGGATAATTGTCGGTAACTTCTCATCGTTCCCTAGAACAACTGCAGATCGCAAACGAATAGGTGACAGTTCACAATAACTAAGTGTCCCTAATATATTCGATATCAACTGTTGTTTGTACGTTAGCGATCTGCAGTTGTCCTAGGGAACAATGAGAAGTTACCGACAATTATCCTACCGATCCTTATCGATGGACTATGCTAGCACCCCTGAGGCCCTAGCACGCTTGCTCTATATCGATCGGTAGGATAACTATCGGTAACTTCTCATCGTTCCCTACGACAACTGCACATCGCTAACGTACAAACAACAGTTGATGTCGAATATGTTAAGGACACTTAGTCATTGTGAACTGTCACTTATTCGTTGGCGATCTGTAGTCATGATAGGGAACGTTTTCGTACTCTCTCTTTCAAACACCATTACTTTTGACTTACTTACATTCATCATCAACTCATTCTTCATACATACTTCGTTCATCCTAGATACGAGTGACTGCAGATCTTCTATGCTGTTAGAAATCAGCACCGCATCATCAGCATACAACAGACAACATACTTTCAGACCATTCAATTTCGCGCCCAATCCCGCCTCTTTCAATTCTTGCATACAATTGTCCATGTATAGATTGAATAACCACGGTGACATTACGCAGCCTTGTTTAACACCTTTTATGATGTCAAACCACCCCGTAAAACCACCGTTTACCCTAATGCATGCAATGCTTCCCTCATACAGAGACGCGATTGCCTGTATGAGATTTGTATTCACTCCATACTTGGACAACACCTTCCATAGCTTTTTCCTGTCAACTCGGTCGTATGCTTTTTGTAGATCTACAAAAGCACAGAAAAGTTTCTGGTTTTTTGCCAGAAACTTCTCAGTGAGCATCCGCAATGAGAAAATCTGGTCCATGCATCCCCGTCCACTCATAAAAGCACCTTGCACATCCCATATTTTATCTTTGGTTTTCATTCTTACCCTTTCAATCAATATTCTACCATACAGCTTGCCGACTGAACTGAGCAGGCTAATAGCCCTATGATTCCCACATTCCATGCGCGACCCTTTACCTTTGTATAACGGCATGATTACAGCCCTTCTCCAATCTAATGGTGTGTAACCCTCCTCTAAACACTGGTTAAAAAGTTTGCACAACCATGTGAGAATTATCCGGCTATCTCCTTTAAAGTATTCGGCAGCGATATTGTCGAAACCAACAGCCTTACCATTCTTCATACATTTAATCGAACTTTTTATTTCATCCATGCTGATTCTGGTAACATTCACTCCGTCGTCGTTCATACCTGATTCGCTACCGGAATCACCGTCACCCAGGTCGCTTTCGAAGACTTCCTCAAAATATTTCATCCATCTTTCTTTTATTTCTTCCTCATTCGTCAACATTTTTCCATCTTTTGATTTTATCACTTTCATGCTTCCGTTGTCTGTACCACTCCGGGATCTTTTGACCTCCTTCCAAAACAGTTTAATATTTTCTTGGAAGTGGTTAGTCATTTTAATTCCCTCTTCCTCTTCCAAGCGTTTCTTTCGTTCTTTCACTCCAACACTTACTCTTTTCTTGCATCTCTTATATACTTCTTTCGCTCGGTCTCTTTCTTCACTAGAAGCACTACCAGACGCTATCAAACACAACCATGCTTTCTTCTTCTCTGAAACCAGTGCTTTGATCTCGTCATCCCACCAAGCATCACCTTTCTTCCTACCTTGCGTACTTATTCCACACACGTCTCTAGCAGATTCACAAAGACTTAACTTTATGTGGTTCCATGTTTCATCTATGCTTAGACCGTCCATTTCCTTCTCATTCAGTCTCATCTCTGCACAATTCTCATACTTATTCTATTATATGTGTAGAATACGACATAACAAGATGTGTCAGAGATACTTTTATGATTAAGTCAATCCTCAGGAATTAAACAGTGTTAGATCTTTATTTATTTATTTATTTTATTTATTTATTTATTTATTTATTTATTTATTTATTTATTTATTTATTTATTTATTTATTTATTTATTTATTTATTTATTTATTTATTTATTTATTTATTTATTTATTTATTTATTTATTTATTTATTTATTTATTTATTTATTTATTTATTTATTTATTTATTTATTTATTTATTTATTTATTTATTTATTTATTTATTTATTTATTTATTTATTTATTTATTTATTTATTTATTTATTTATTTATATAATACAAACATACAATACAAGATGATCCTTTGTCTGTCCAACTGGGAAGGATTCCCGTTTCAGGACAGCCAAATTGTGTTTTAGTACATATTCTTACAATGGAAAGGAATGGCGATTCTGTCAAGACAAATTTTGAGAACATTAGTAGTTGCATTTGTAGTGACGGGATTGTTTCTTTTTCCTTGAAAGAATCGCCAAGATGTAATTATTTTACCAGGGTCATTTTGGATAACATTAGTAATTTCATACAGAACAGATGAATGGTTTCTTTCGGGAGATAACAAGTCTGAGATTCTTTCCAGGGCATTTTGGAGAACATTTACAATTGCATAGTTAGAATTTCCACATCTAGTTTGTTAGTCACTACAAATTAGTCAATTGTTCTGGGATGAAGATTGAATATCGATTTCTTGGCGTACAAAACACCAAAATAATATTTTGACTTTTGCATTAGATTGGTCACAATTTCATAAATTTAGAACAGCTGACATGGGTATTCGCATCCATATTTATTTGTTTATTATTATTTATTTTCTCATGTTCTCCGTAAAACGGTTATACACCAATATATCATGGAGAAGATTATAAATTACAAAGTACACAAGGGCAGTTTTACTACTTAGTGACATGTGCTAAAAGATAGTTGAATAGAAACTGTCTGTAAGTGACATTGAAAATGTCGATGGTCAATGCAGAATCGTTAAGCAGTAGAGTCGCTCTGTTTATTGGCGCGTTCTGATAGGCAGAAGTCCTCACTTTTGGAGCATAAAAAAGTGCATGGGGTCTCCCACGAGTATACTTGTTAGGGACATAAAAATTAACCTCTTTTAACATAGGCGGATTGAGTATGATACCAGAGATTAGCTTAAAAAAGTGTTTACCAAAAAATATTTTTCTGCGGGCTTCTAAGGTGTTGAAATCGAGCATCCCTGTTAAGAACAAGGATGGATACAGGAATGGATAGTACGTATATTCCCTCATATATAGGTAACACAAAAATCTTTTTTGTACTTTTTCTATTTCTAGGATAAGGATTTGTTCAGAAGGGGCCCAAATAATGGTGCTATATTCCAGGATGCTACGAACAAGTGCTTCATATGTTCGACGTATTGCAATTCCATTAGTAAATGATCTCGCATTACGAAGAACAAATCCAAGCATTTTGTTGGCGCGGGAGACAATTCAAATATGTGGGATTTGAAAGAGAGATTTGCTTAAAAAATTACGCCAAGGTCTCTAATCTCATTTTTGCGTGTTAATATATTTTTATTAATCTGGTAGGGGAATAGGAATGTACTTTCTGGTACCTTCAATAAAATTTCCCAAAATTTTCGTAGGCGCTTCTAACTTTGACCTTTGGATTCAAGACGGAATAAACTGTGCAAATTTCACGACGATAGTGCTCACCGTTCAAGAGTAATGATACATTACATCATCATCTTCTTCCCATTGTCCTATTCGAGTCGGGGACCCACTGCATCGACAAGGCTCCTCCATACGTCCCTGTCTTGCGCTGATTGTTCGGCCTCCGTCCATGGCAGACCCATCCTCTCCTCACACAGAACTGACCATTTGTTGACGACGATACATTACATTAATAAAATAAATAAATAAAAAAATTAAACATCTCTTACATGTATTTTTACATCATTAGTTCCACACAAGAGGCCCTGAGGAAAAAAATCCTCAGGGCCTACGTCATCTTTGGGGATGCTATGTGGAGGGTTTTTTGCGGAAAGGAAGGAAAGGCATTTCTGGGTAGGGAAAAACTATGAGGGGTGGATAGGAATCTGTTCTGTAATCTGAAAAGTGTGGAATCTCTAGTCAATGTGTCTAGGAGTGATGCACGTATGTATCCATACCTCCCACTGCAGTGCAACGCGATGGGTCGAGAGTCCGAAAGGTCTAGGTTAGGTCTCCCTTAACCAATCTCTCTCGATCCCGCTCACCACGCAATAGGCGGGCAAAGACCTAGATAAATACCTATTGACCGCCAAGACCTAGACAAATCGCACCCAATGAACCCAAACGTACTCGTAGAAAAATGTTATTCGAAAAAAACGATCATTTTAATAGTAAAAACGGGACTGAAGTTCTTACGAACAAATTAACAGTGTTTCAATGTTTATTGGCGGGAAAATGTAAGAATAATTTGTTGGTACACGTACTATATTACGTATACCAACAAATTATTCTTACATGTTTCCGCCAATAAACATTGAAACCCTGTTAATTTGTTCGTAAGAACTTCAGTCCCGTTTTTACTATTAAAATGATCGTTTTTTTCGAATAACATTTTTCTCCGTGTAGCGAACTACTTGGGGTGACCCATAGCGGGGGTGTTGGTTATCCAATAAATGGTTCCCGGGGCTGCGGTACCCAAATTGAATATAACAATATATCGTGTTCACATATCAATATTATATCGGAAGGTCTTCTGCGTTTTACCGCACCTGTTTTAAATATTCACAAGTCAAATATTAATAATTTTAATATTCCAAGGAAAATGCATGTCTCTAAAATAGAAAATATAAAATAATCCCCAGGTGTTTCCGATAGTGGTTAGCTTACGAACAGCACTTACTTGCAAATGGCGCCTCAAATGGCGTCTCAAATGGCGCCCGGTGACTTCTCACAGCTGTTGCTTCCATTACGTACAGGAAATATTCATATATTCCGTAGAGGTAAAGGAAATAAAAATTGATCACAGTCATTGAATAAAGCATATTTACGAGAAAGTTTATTTTCAAAACGCGAATGTTTTATAAAATTCGAGCATAGTACAATTATTAGAGACGCTATAATTGAGTACTAATATCTCGTCGAAACGTGTTCCACTATTAAGAGGAAACCCGGGTAAAAGGTATTTTACCAATTTGTTGCTGTCTCTTACTGCCCCGAATACTGAGCGAAAGGGACAACTGCACCTCAGACTGATAATACGTAAATAAAATCAACAAAATGAAAGTTTTGTCTTCATAATTTTTGTCTTCCGAAACTGGGCCGATTTTTATATATTTTTTTACTAACTGTATTAGAAGATAAGTAAGTAAGTAAGTACTGTAAGTCTGTTTTAAAAAAAAAAAATTAACTCAGTATCGTCCTGGTGTAAGACAACCATTCAGATTTAAAACGTTGCTAACAGCAACAAAATTACAACGAACAGCACTTACTTGCAAATGGCGCCTCAAATGGCGTCTCAAATGGCGCCCGGTGACTTCTCACAGCTGTTGCTTCCATTACGTACAGGAAATATTCATATATTCCGTAGAGGTAAAGGAAATAAAAATTGATCACAGTCATTGAATAAAGCATATTTACGAGAAAGTTTATTTTCAAAACGCGAATGTTTTATAAAATTCGAGCATAGTACAATTATTAGAGACGCTATAATTGAGTACTAATATCTCGTCGAAACGTGTTCCACTATTAAGAGGAAACCCGGGTAAAAGGTATTTTACCAATTTGTTGCTATCTCTTACTGCCCCGAATACTGAGCGAAAGGGACAACTGCACCTCAGACTGATAATACGTAAATAAAATCAACAAAATGAAAGTTTTGTCTTCATAATTTTTGTCTTCCGAAACTGGGCCGATTTTTATATATTTTTTTACTAACTGTATTAGAAGATAAGTAAGTAAGTAAGTACTGTAAGTCTGTTTTAAAAAAAAAAATTAACTCAGTATCGTCCTGGTGTAAGACAACCATTCAGAATTAAAACGTTGCTTAAAATGGCTTTAGCTGTGTTTGGTGACCAGATCTGAATAGCCAGGTACTTCCCCACGTTCCTCCTCTTCATCTCCTTCCCTTCCTCACTAACTTTAGCCTCACAACATTCCCCACTTGGGGATGCCATAATCTGTAGCTCCAGACGGGAGCAGCTGAGACTTCTGTGCGGTGTTCACGTAAAAAAACCTTAGTAGAATGGCAATGGTTACGGAAATAGCCGATGATATACGATCGACTTAGCTGGGCACCTTCAGTGTCGAGTTCTATTGCTTCAGAAACAAACAGAGCATCCAATAGAACGGACGTTTGGTCCAGTTAAGTATTCATTGTAAACGACACGAGAACTTAAATAAAGTTACTTACAATCTCAACGAATCTCGAGCTTTATTGAAGATTACTTAATTAATCCTAAATCACTGGTATAGAAAAACATTACAATTACGCGATGAACGGTGCGCATAGAAGGGATTCGTTATTTTCCGGTCATTTGGCGTTAGAGTGTTGGAGACAGTTGGAGGTTAATTGGAGATAAACCTGTGTTTTCGCATTTATGGGTAATCTGAGTATTGTACCAGAGAGAGGGTACACTTTTTCATATACTCACATTCTCGACTTAAATTTCGATTGTTCTGAGATGTCTGTTTAATCAGCTAGATGATCGATACACGATTTATTGAACCTGAAATTAGATTCGTACATGATACTTTTACAGTAGATTATTTGCTTGTGTTGAGGGTCGTTAAAATCGTTATTAGTGCCTCGTTTGAGGTGGGACAACGAAGTAACCACCTGGACTTAATGATAAATATTAGTTAGGTTTAGTTTAATTATAAGACAGTAAATAAAAACGTTTTAATTGCAGTAAAAAAAATTACAAGTAACAGCAATTTTGTGGGTGAAGTCATAAAGTAATGTATCAGTTAACCGTGGCATTAATATCTAAGATAAATTAACTCGTAAAATGAATGTTTTTTCGGTGAAAAAGCATTGGAAAATTGCCTTAGTTTATTGTTGAGTTAATATTATTGTATCGCAGATGGGACCAATAGATTAACTATTTCTGTGAATGCTGGGAAATGTTATTATTAATTTCGTAATGGCGTTTTTTTATGTGTTTTATTAATTGATTTAATTAGAGGATAGTTTCTTAGACTTTATCTGGGATTATTAGAAAAAAAAGAAACATTGATGGATAAGCGAATGTAAAAAAAGAGGGCTGAAGCGAACGAAGTACAGTTGATCCTAGGGGATTATTTCTGTTGTTCTTCCTCACTAGTAACGTATGCAGAGAGGATATACGGCCGAAAAACAAAAGTTGATATAATTATAATATCTGCATGGGTCTTGGGTGGAATTCTGCTATACAAATATATTTGGTAATAATAATTGGTAATAATAATGAGAGGATACACAGCCCAATAACAAAATACGACATATGGGAGGAAGTACGACAAAAATAATCCTTTGGATCATCAAGTATATGAGGGACGATTAGGGAGGTCAGTATGGGAATCGCCGCCCCGGGAACCATTTATTGGATAACCAACACCCCTGTGATAGGTCACCCCAAGTGGTTCGCTAGGTTTGGTGACTGAACAGGGGTGCCCGGGTTCGTGGGGATGAGGTTTGTCTAGGTCTAGGCAGCGTTTGCGCACTTACTGCGTGGCGGGCCGGATCGGGAGAGACTGGTTGAGCGAGACCTTTTGAACTCTCCATCGCGATCGCCTGCACCGCAATGGGAGGATGGATTCATTCGACACACTAACCTACAGATTCGTACCCACCCTTCATATCTTTCCAGAACTTATTCTTCTTTCTTTCTTTCTTTCACTAAAAAGACCCTCCACGCAGCATCCCTAAGGATGACATAGGCCCAGAGGAAAATCTTTTCCTCAGAGCGTCCTGTGGGGAACTAATGATGTAGAAAAATATAATTTTACAATTTTGTTTTACATTGTTTTCCTTCTCAATAATTTTCCTTAGCACAGTTACTAAATTATTATCAAATTATTATTTTAATTGAAGCAATATAACACTTTTAAATATTTATTTTTCTCAGTAGTAAAAATGTTCAGCTAAAATTGTATTTTATATTGCCACAGTGATCAACGAATGTAACACAAGGCAACCCTTTATAGCCCTCTGGGGGCTTTAATTCGATTATGGCCACCATATATAAAATGATTTTGTTTTGGTTCCGAATGTTTTTTATCGTTGCTGATGGAAATATTTTTTAATGTGAACGCTGCACAAGAGTTACAAATATTTTAAATAGCGGAACTATGGCATCCCCAAGCACCTACAAGGTATCTACTTAGCCGTTCAGAAGGGTGATTCTATGTTTTTTGTGTTATCTTTTGGGTTATGTCCGCGTTACGATACAATTAAGACATAAACGAAAAGGCGCTCATCGTGTGTTATCAACTGTCAAATTTCTTTGACTTTCTACGGCTTTCAATCGCTTGGTTTGCGTGGGTTAAATAATTTTTTTTTTTTTTTCTTTATTCGTAACATATTTTTTATACAGTTTTTTACATGCTTTTCGACTACCACACTAGACACATGTCCGTATTATGGTAGTCGAAATTTAAATATATAATTATATAAATACAATAATATAAATGTAATACATGTGAATTTGTTCAGATATTGTTTTTTTTTTAATGAAATGTATTTGTATAAAAGGTAATACTTTAACTGGTTCACCAGTTAAGTAGGTAGCACAGAAATAAATATAGATGGGCAAATAAATAAATGAATTTACTTGTTTAAATAATGTAAATATAGATAAATTAATTAATTACTAAAAGTTTTTTTTTAAAAACATAATTTAAATGAAAAAAAAACTGGATTAATTACCTTCTTAAAAACATGGATTTATTAGTTATTGTAATAACATTTATTAGTTATTGAAACTATTTAGGTACATATAAGTCTAATAGGCGTACATAAATCCGCGATGATATTCGATTCGCAAATTTTCCCGTGACTGACACCTCTTAACGAGTTTTGTTACGAGATTGATGAAATGTTGCATACGCGACCTTCAAAATGAGAGAAAGGCCACTGTCTACATGACATTTCCACAAAAAACCACCAAATCCACTTTCCCGTCCATTAAAGCAGAATTTTGATACTTCTTGATGAAATTTTGCACACTTTCGGTGAAGTAAGGGAAAATTGAGTTATTACTTTTGGCACACAGACACACTTACAAGATGCTTCTATCGGATTATCTCTTCACTGGATATAATAATGATAGTAATAGTTTATTTGTAGCAAATGTCTGTTTGAATGAATATTCAAGTACTTCTAAACTTAAAGTCTGGTCCCTACGACCCGACTTTTGTTGATCAACTTTATGTTGTAGAGTGACAGTTGACAGTTTAAGCACAGCTGATTGACGGGAACCCTATTTTTTTTAGTTAAATTGAGTGATGTTGATCATTGGTCAAATATCGGTCAACCGAAATCGGATTGACATAAAATGTTTATTCTTGCTTTGACTTGAATACAATTATTTGATTTGCGTTTATAAGTTGAGTGTTTGAACAAAGTATTGTAGGTATATCAAACTCAGAGGCGTACACTCCATATAGGCACAAAACTTCAAATTGAAAGAAGTCGTATACGCGTTACATGGACTTAAATAATTCAACTAACGCCGTCCGTTCATGGAGCTACTTACAAGCGACTCGAGCCGTAAAATTTTGCTAGTGTTCGTACACGCCGCTACGCGCTGCACTAGCAAAATTATATGGCGGGTACTGGCGGGTGCTATGCACATGATGCTCGAGTCGCCTATACGTAGCTCCACGAACCGTCGGCGTTAGAAGCAACCAATTTATTCCATCCGATCTTCGAGAAACGAAATTGGTTCAAATTTTAATAAAAACCTCACTATCTAATGAATTTCCGTTCAGTGTCAAAAAGTAAATGCGAACTGCCAATGCATATTTAAGTGAGTATTTCAAATCAATATTGCCAATTTATTATTATTTTTAGGTAATTGCTTGGCGTTTGACATTTCATAGTGTGAATTCACAGAAAATACCTTCAATGTTGCCAGCGTGTATCGATTTCTTATTTACTTTCTCTCGATATCGGTTCGGCTGTCAACGGTGAAACTTTGCTTTCTGAAATCGAACTAAAACCGGCTCGTTGCTATGGCTTCCAACCAAAATTACATCCAATTTCTATGACGGCCTACTTAGTTTTACGATTTCCGTAATTTTCGCAGCTTGTTCAACCATAGATAAAAAAATAACTGAACGCGAAACGCTGATCAAAACTCTGTGTCCACTGAACATGAAACTCTGATCAAAACTCTGTGACGACTTAACATAAAAAATTCTGATCAAACCTCTGTGACCACTAAACGCGAAACTCTGATCAAAACTCTGTAACCACTGAACTTGAATCTCTGATTAAATATCTGACCCCTGAACATGAAATTCTGTTCAACACCCTTTGACCACTAAACATGAAACTCTGGTCAAAATTATGTGACCACTAAACATGAATCTCTGATCAAAACTCTGTGACCACTAAACATGAAACTCTGATCAATACCCAATACTGAAATGACCACTAATCATGAAACTCTAATCAAAACTCTGTGACCACTAAACATGAAACTCTGATCAATACCCCTTGACTACTGAACATGAAACTCTGATAAAAAATCTGACCACTGTACATGAAACTCTGATCAAAACTTTGTGACCACTAAACATGAAACTCTGATCGATACCCTGTGACCACTGAACATCAAACTCTGATCAAACCTCTGTGACGACTAAACATGAAACTCTGATCAAATTCTGTGACACTGAAAGTGAAACTCTGATCAAAACTCTGTGACCACTGTCTTGAAACATCTGTACCATCTGTAACTAAGTTGGCCTGGTTCATACGACGTCAGTAGTGAGTAGTGAGTAATGACAGCGTCAACTGAATTAGTTCCATTGACACTCTTGAATTAGTGAACAATTGGTTCAATACCTGATCCTGGGAACTGTTTAATAATTCACAAAGGGTCTAGACCCAAAGACCTACATCATTTGGAACCCAATCCAGAGAGCACTAATGACTAATGAATTTAATATGAGCTGTCACAAAACTTTCGAAATAGCCCTCCGACAATGGAAATATTGATCACAAAATGTACGAAATTAATTTTATGATAAAACTAGCGCAGACCACACAGAAAAATCACGAGATTTTAGCCATTTCAAGCAACATTTCAATTCTGATAGGCAGTCTTACAGCTTACTTTGTCTTACGGGTTTGGTGAATAGATCAGGTACTTCCCCACTTTCCTCTTCCCCATCTTCTTTCCCTCCCCACTACCTTCAGCCTCACCACATAACCGGTCCGTTTGATAGATTCTGCCGTCTTAACAAACGGATTGCAATATTTACAGGACAGGCGTCGCGTGGGAATGCTGTCCTTGTTCTACCGGTATTTCAATGGAAGAGGCTCCGAGGAACTAGCATCATTGATCCCCTCGGCACTGGTGCATAGTTGGGAAACATGCCAAACGCGCGCCTAACATATGTACAAGATTGATATTTGTCACACGAGAACGGGACGTTTCTACGACTCTTACCGTTTTTTATGATAAGAGTCGGTCTAACAAAAGCGTACGTATTAGACAGTGCATGATGGTAAAGTAAGCAAGGAGTGTGATTGCCAAGACAGAATTGTGTCTTCTCTGCCTACAATATTATCAATTATTATCTATTAGTTAGATGAGGGAGACCTTTTGATCTCCCCAGCAGGACTCTCTCAGAGGCCCTAGCACACTCGCTCGATAACGATCGATAAGATAACTATCGGTAACTTCTCATCGTTCCCTAGGACACACATCGCTAACGTACAAACAACAGTTTAGAAATTACTTTAATGGTATACTTGTATACTTGCGGCACGTTCCAGAGTAGAAGGTACTCTAAGACCACCATTCAGAATTGAAACGTTGCTTGAAATGGCTTTAGCCGTGTTTACTGTACTTCCCCACCTTCCTCCTCCCCAACTCCTTTTCCTACCCAATACCTTCAGCCTCACAACATACCCCATCTGAGGATGCCATAGTGTCACTGACCCCAGAGGGGAGCAGATGTGACTCGGTATTCATATTAAAAAAAAATCCGGCAAAAATTAATCACTATAATACAGTTAGAGCCATTTCAAGCAGCGTTTCGATTTCGAATGGTAGTCGTTCACCAATTAAAATGTTATGAGTAGAAACAGTTGGTTGGCACAACCACGTTATTATTTTATCAGTGTTTACAAGGTTTCCGGCTTATTTCAGTTCCCAAACAAAAAACGTAATTCCAGCAATTTCAACCGTCACGGCATTATTGGCTTGGGCTAGACTTCAGACCAATAATAAGCACTTGTGGATGATATATGAACCACATGTTCCACGATGAAAATACCCAGAAGACATGCGATAAAAGATATGTTAAATGTGTCATCTCTATAAAATAGACGTCAGTAATGTAGATTTACGGAGATTTGTAACACAAACAGGAAACTTTTGTACACATCAAATGATTTTTGGGTGGTGAACAATAATAGTTACATAAAATCATTGTTTACCACCCGATACTCCAAAAATTGTATTAATGTGTTAAGAGGAAACACGGTCGCCAAGAACTTTTAATTTTATTTTTTATTAAAGGTTTGTCAACAGTAATTCTTATCAAATCTCTCACAAAAACAATTAAAATAAGCATGGTTGATATTATCACTAATTAAAGACAAACATAGCATTGGTAACATAACATTCTTTACAAATATATCTTTATAAATATAACTTGAAAAAATTGATATTTTATCGTACTGTTGCTGTCACTGTCGCTCTTACTAACTTAACTACCTCGAATACTGAGCGAAAGGGACACGATGTTTCGTATTCCCCATTATTTTTCTCATCTAAAAATTGACATGTAATAACCACTGGAGCGACAGAGCAATATAACATTTTTTTCCCGGATTGCTAAAGGAAATTTTTCCGCCCACATTATACTCATAAAAAAATCATAACTCCGAATTTGAATATTGAGACATACAAACTGATTATAGTTCTATGTAGCCAATGAATTCACCTATCTTTTGTTTATTATAACACATTCGTAGGATTTATAAAAAATATTTTTGGCAATGAAGTAATCCGTGGTTTTGGAAATAGTGCCATATTGTGGCAAAAAGCACTTGAGTGATTCCTGCCATTATTTAAAGTTTTTTTAATTTTAATTTTTCTTCAAAACCAAACAAAAAAATCTTCAACCATCACTGGTAGCTCAGCCGAGTGGTCGCCCATCCCCTCATCTCGACCCTTCAATACCTACGTTCTAATAATGTCAGGAATCATTGGTTAAAGGAAGTCAGGTATGTCACTTAATATCCTGCATATCCATATTTAAGAAAAAATTGCATCAGTCTCTCAGATGACCATGATAGGCTGAAACCGGCATGGATCAAAATAAAATAAAAAAAACATATCGGATGAAAGTTTTAAATTGATTTGTATTTTTTACAGTCTTTCTTAGGAGAGCTTTGCCACATTTTTATAATCCAAGTACTGGTACTACTAGAATAGTATCTTACGTGCCGTATGACGTGACAGTCGTAAGGGCGGTTATTACTGTAGGGGCGGTTGGGGGAGAGTGAGAGGAATGGAAGGAGAGGGAGAGGGGTGACTGCGATATTCGACATTGGCATTTCAAACTCCGACCTCCTCGGGAACCTCCTTAAATATGAATTAGGGGGAGGAAAAAGGAGACAACCACATTATAATATTACGTTACTGATCGATATTGGAACATGGTTGCCTTCGCTGTAGAGATGATAGAGCACACATTAGGCGTGTTTATATCCACAAAGTAAGCTCATTTTTTCCTTACTTGAAAATCAATTAAACAATAATTGCAAACAAAAAAATCTTTCGTAAAAACTTTAATATTTCCTATGACTTATGTCGATTTTTTTTCATATGTGTCGGTAAAGATAAACATAACAATAATATCAAAATACAAACATAATATATAACTAACACCATTTTTCCTATATTACACATTCCATTTGTCCTATAGTACACATTCCATTTTTTCTATATACGCATTCCCTATTACACATTTCATTTTTTCTATATTACACATTCCATTTTCATATATTACGCATTCCATTTTTCCATATTACGCTTTCCATTTTTTCAAATTACACATAACATTTTTCCTGCATCAAGCATTCCATTTTTTCTACATCACTAATACCATCATTCCTATATCATATACCTACACCATTTTCCCATAATACACATTGAATTTTTTCTATATTACACATTAAATTTTTCCTTCAACACATTTATTTTTCCTACATTACATATTCCATTTTTCCAACCACATTCCATTTTTTATATTAGCTCCATAAAGGAGGCCCTGAGGGAAATTATTTTCAATGTCATCTTTGAGGATGCTGTAAAAAGGGTATTTTTAAGGAAAGGGAAGGGAGGAAGTTCTGGGAAGGAAAAAGGTATGAGGGGTGACTAGGAATACCTAGATATATCTCACCCCATGAACCCGGGCACCCTTGCTAAGTCACCAAATGTAGCGAATACTTGGGGTGACCTATGGCAGAGGTGTTGGTTATCAAATAAATGGTTCCGGGTCGGCGATACTCATTCCCCCCTCCCAAATTGAATATTTTATATATTATCAAATTCCTATATCATTGATACCATTATTCCTATATTACATACCAGTAGATTTTTACAATAATACACTTTAGATTTTTCCTATATTACACATTCCATTTCTCCTAAAACATTCCATTTTTTCCATATCATTGATTCCATTTATCCTTTATTACATACCTGTTGGTTGGGCATATACACAGCTACACTTACATACATGCATCTGTACGAACCTATACACATATATGAACTGCTGTACGTGTAGTTGGTATTGTCACATTTCCTTCCTACCCTTCCTTATAGCCATGTCACTTTTTTTCTATTACCCACAATCAGTCAATAATCCACCATCAACCTGTAAACATCCGCATTCCTTTTCCGCATCTTTCGCTACTCACCGATCTAAGAAGAAATATTACCGCAACATAGTGCAGAGTTAAAAACGGCCAAATGAAGAAAGTACTATAAGTCCCGCAGTGAATAATTCTCTAATTTTCCTTATGTGCTTACCTTCTACTTGTGCAGTGGTGACAAACACATAAAAACATACACTTTTCAAGTTACTTCGATTAAAAACTACACAAAATCTCACCTTCAAACAACCTCCACCTGTTCCATTTTACCATAACACAGATTCGATTTTTCCTATATTACACATTCCATTTTTAGAAATTATTGTTGTTCAGTGGCTGCTATATTATTCTGGAGGTTATAAAATCTTCACAACGAATTGTTTGCAAATTCCATTATGTTTTCTTTCTCTCTTATTCAATATCCAATATTTTATACATACGAGTACGTGTCCTCGGTTTACAACTTGAAATTTTGACAGAATGATGGGTTATTTATGAAAAACAAACGTATTGGTAAATAAAATATGTTTTACATTAGCGCCACGTTCCAAAGTAGTTTACTGTATCGTGCAGGTGGGGAACTGATCTTCGGATTCAAAACCGGTTACCTTTTCTGAATAGTCGGATAACCAACCAAATCTTCCTCTTTCCCATATCTCAACTTTACTGACTACGTACAATCAGGTAAAAAGTTATATAGTCAGTTTCTTATTTTCAATTAACATAGGTACCTACCTACTTTTATTTGTGACCTGCAGGCAAAGAGATCACCGAAGCACGTCGTAGTCCATTTTTCCAATATTACACATTCCATTTTTCCTTTATGACTAATACCCTTTTTCCTATATTACACATGCCATTTTTTCCATTTTACACATTCCGTTTTTCCTACAACATAAATTCCAACATATTACCTACCTATGCTGTTTTCTCATAACACACGTTCCATTTTTCCTATATATTACGGATTACGTTTTTCCTACACCACACATTCCATATCACATATTTAATTTTTTCTATATATGGCACCTTTAATTTTTCCTGCATATTATTATGACATGCCATTTTTCCTACAATACACATTCCATTATTTTTTTAATCACTAATACCAGTATTCCAAATGAATAAATACATTCCCATTTATCTTATATTACAGATTCCATTTTTCCTTTATCACTAATACCATTTTTTCTATTTTGTACGTTTAATTTTTTCCATATTACACATGCCATTTTTCCTATACATTACGAAATACATTTTTCCTACATCACACATTCTATTTTTCCTATGTATAACATATTCCATTTTTCTCACATAATACACCTTTAATTTTTCCTGTATATTAGACGTACCATTTTTCCTACAACATACATTCCATAATTTTTTTATCACTAAGTATTCCAACATCATACATTTAATTTTTTCCCACTTCACTGATTCCATTTTTCCTATATCACAAAAACCATTTTCTCTATAATAATATACGTAATAAAAACGAATAGACGTTCCATTTTTTCCACATTTTATTTTTCTTATATTACTGATTCCATTTTTCCTACATCACAAGTACCATTTTCCTATATTATACGTTACATTTTTTCTATATTACACATTCCATTTTTCCTATATCAAACATTCCATTTTTCCTACAAAAAACATTCCATTTATCAAAAACCATGACATTTAATATCATTTTTTCTATATTACCTACCTACTCCATTTTTCTCAAAATACACATTAAATTTTTCCTATCAAATAATTTTTCTATGTTACACATTCCATTTTTCCTATATTAAACAATCCAGTTTTCCGATATTGTTTCGATTAATCTAGATTAGTTTAACATGACCCATTGAAGTTACTTGTATCATACTACTGAAGGTATCCCTAGTGAATTATCATCCAGTAATTAATTTAGATCTATTTATCCCTCATTTCTAAAATGTGTGTATGTACGAAATGATAATACGCCAGTATCTAATCAATGTTTTTTCGTTATTTACAGGTAAGACCCCCTTTTTCTACTCTGGGAAACGGGACAGATGAGATGGGTAAAAACCTTGAAATTGATGTTTCAGGTAGGTAAGAAAAATATATAGCCCCAAGTGACTGGAGTTTGTTATTTTTTTCAAAATTTATGCCAGCTGGCATCTTGGAGTATTTAGTGCTAAAATCAATGTAAAAAACATTTAACTACCTAACCAGAGGCATAAAGATGACTGTCGTTTAGAGTTTAATTAAAAAAGGTTATTTTATCGAATGTTCTCACGGTGTTCAGTAGTCAAATATTATTTCTTTTGTTGGAGTATTCCTCGTAATTTTGATAGCTTACCATAGACAGATCCCGCAATATTTGGGCAGAGTATTGGCACATTGCTAGTCAATCCAAGGGAGCCTTTTATGCCTCAATACAAAAGGACTATTCCATCAAAACCATGGTTTCAACAATTCCCCAATTTTTCGGACATCGGACATTCTTCTGTTCCTTCTCACCTTTTTAAAATTCACATCCTTGACTCCCCAGATTGTACATTCTGTGGTCTAGAATGGGAACTTTAGATCACATATTTTCTTGCTGTCCCTCTCTAAACAGGTATCCTCTCTTCTATCAGGCCTTGTCAATAATTGCCTCTCCCGTTTTCAGAAATTTATGCACAAATACTTAAATGTTTAACGATCATTTTCACACTCGTTCAATCAAACCATAACCCAAAAGAAGTTTATAAGATGAGATTTTTATCTTTAAATCACTTTTGTAAGCCTGACACTTTGCTTTCTTTTCTGGGCTTATATAAAGAATTGTCAAAAAAGTACTCGATTATTTCAAAGGCCAAGATGTGTTATACCCGCAGTACTTAATTAAAAGGCTAGACTTTGCACCACCCGCGGAACGTTTAGGTATTTCATTGTCTGTCATTCTGTCACGCTCTTAATGAGCTAACACACACTTACGATACATGCGATTGCGAAACGTGCGAATGAGACAACTGCCGTAAACTCTTATATTTACATCAGAAATCGCTCGAAAAAGGGTTTTGGGAGAAAAAAATTTCTACATCCAAACTTTCACAAAACTGTAATTTAAAAACAAAAATTTGTTTTCAAAAGAAGAAGCTATGTCGGTATGTTTTTATAATTTCGTAATTCTATATGAGAATTGAGTTAGCAGCATTTTTTCCTTAAATAGTATTTTCCGATAAATTATAAATGTTTGAAAGTGAATTTTTACGTTAATACGAAACGCATCAAAAATTTAAAAATTTCTAGAATGCAACAAAAAAAAAATTCATTTCGTGCAATTTTCGATGTAGAAAAGTGTTTTTTTCCCCGGCGTCTTTTTTGTATGGGCCGAAAAGTGAAGTCTATCGTCTTAAAGCTAGTATATAAAGCGATCAAATTTTCAAATCAAAAACAAATGATTTTGCATTATTTTGTATTGTCGTAATTTTGTATACATAATCGTATTATAAACTGCATAAAAATAGTGCAAGTCTCCCGTGAATAATTTAAATAGGGCAAACACGTTCATTGGTTTTGGAGCCAAAGTATGAAATTATGATCGTGTTCTGTGATTTTAATCGTGTTTTTAAACCTTTGACGTTTATCGGGGAATCGCGAAAACCAGGAGCATTTTAATACAGTATTTTATGGAAAACTTTACACGCAACGACTAAAATTAAAATAAAAAAAAACAAACAGAAAAATGGAATGTTTATTTTGTGTAAGGATTATTAGTTTTTTTTAAAACAACCATAAGAGCACATGAAGTACGTTTTTTTTGTGATAGGTACCGTTAGTTATAACTGTCCAGAAACAGAGAGACTATGGCATCCCCAATTGGGGTATGTTGTAAAGCTGAAGGTAGCGGGGAAGGAAAAGAGAGGGGAAAGAGGTAAGTTGGAAAGTAATTGGCTATTAAGATCTGGTCAATAAACACGGTAAAGTCATTTTAATCAACCTTGTCGACACAGAGAGAACATTTTTTTTAACATTAAATAATTTCCCTTAGGGCCTATGTCATCTTTGGTGATGCTGTGGGAGGGGGGTCTATTTAGAAAATGAAGGAGAGGTATTTTTGAAAGGGTTGAGTGGAATCTTGTCCAGGAGTGACGGACGTATAAATCTATCACTCTCACTGCGCCTTAAGGCGATGTTCAGAGAGAGTCCTGCTGGAGAGGTTAAAAGGCTAGACTTTGGACCACACGCGGAACGTTTACGTATTTCATTGTCTGTCATTCTGTCCCGCTCTAAATAATATATAACACACTTACGATACATGCGAATGCGAAACGTGCGAATGAGACAACTGCCGTAAACTCTCATATTTACCTACAGAAATCACTCGAAAAAGGGTTTCGGGAGAGAAAAAATTTTCTTCACCCAAACTTTCACGAAATTGTAATCTAAAAACAAAAATATGTTCTCAAAAGAAGAAGCTATGTCGATATGTTTTTATAATTTTGTAATTCTTTGAGAATGGAGTTAGCAGCACTTTTTTCTTAACTAATATTTTCCGATAAATTATTCATGTTTGACAGTGAATATTTACGTTAATACGAAACGCCTCGAAAATTTAAAAGCATACCAATATAGCTTTCACCTTCTAGAAGGCAAAAATTTTAAATTTTAAATTTTGACAAAATATTTAAATTTTGTAACATAATTTTGACTCTAGTAAAAATGTTGCACTTTAAAATGGTCCTCATTCCCCTATTCTGTATAACCTGTAGTTTGTTATTTTGTGCTTCGTTACATAGAAATAAAACACTAGAACAATAATTTAAATGCGGAGTTACAATAGAATTGTAAACAAGGCGCGTTGTCTTGAGATCCAAGTTATTTCTGATCCTTCTAAGGAATCCAACCTTTTTAGCAATTTTCTTTGTTATGTATTCTAAGTGTTCGTCGAATTTCAATTTGTCGTCTAATATTACACCCAGATATTTTTGCAATTTTCGACGTAGAAAAGTGTTTTTTTCCGGAAGGGCCGAAAAGCGAAGTCTATCCGTATTAAAAGGTCTCCCTCAGCCAGTCTCTTCAGTTGGTAGGAAGATTTTTATCCGCCCCCAAGATCCGGACAAACCTCACCCCACGAAACCAGTTATCCCTGTCAAGCCACCAAACGTAGCGAACCACTTAAGGTGTCCTATGACCTATACCTAATTCATATTGCATGTGAATTAAAAACAGTTTTACAATAATTTATAATTATTACCCTTTACATAATTATCGATTCAAACGCCCGAAGAACCATTAGGCAATTTGCTCCAGTTAAAGCATCTAATTTCACTGCGAACACGAGTAGTATTAATATTCTACACAAACTAAATTGCACACAACACACAAATACATTATGAGAGGTAATGTCCTTAAATTATCATACACTTAACTCCAACTAACCACTATCCTACTAACAATTCAGTTGTTTGAAATTAGAAACCATTTCTGCGTAGTGCACGATTTGAATAATATCATTTTTTTTTTGTTTTTGTTTTGTTATGTTTATTTAGATGTATGCACATTTTTTTCATACATCTAGTAAGAAAATACAATAATACAATTTAATTAATACAGTTTAAAAAATACAAATTAAAAAATACAAATTAAAAAATGCAAATTAAAAAATACAAATTAAAAAATACAATTTAAGAGATTAATTTAAGATTATTAATTTAATAATTTTTTTTTTGTAATCTAATCAATGATTGTTTTTAACATATATAGCACATGTCCTACGGAAAGTGCTAAGGTTTTAGGCTTCCTTAACGGCATTCGGTAGGTTATTATACAGTTTTTGTCCTTTATAAAACACGCTATTTTGGGTGCACGAAAGCTTAGTTTTGGGAAGCCTAAAATCTCTGCATCTTCTCGTAGGATAATTATGAACATTTTCGTGATACATAATATTACTATTCAGATAACTTGGCAGCATATTATTTTTGAGTTTGTACAACATTGTTAAGGTATTATATATTATATGTTGTTTGGTTGTCATCATATTTAAATTTTGTAACATAATTTTGACTCTAGTAAAAATGTTGCACTTTAAAATGGTCCTCATTCCCCTATTCTGTATAACCTGTAGTTTGTTATTTTGTGCTTCGTTACATAGAAATAAAACACTAGAACAATAATTTAAATGCGGAGTTACAATAGAATTGTAAACAAGGCGCGTTGTCTTGAGATCCAAGTTATTTCTGATCCTTCTAAGGAATCCAACCTTTTTAGCAATTTTCTTTGTTATGTATTCTAAGTGTTCGTCGAATTTCAATTTGTCGTCTAATATTACACCCAGATATTTAATACTGCTAACCCTTTCTATATTTACGTTATCAATTTTTAGTACTATCTGCTCGTTTCCTCCCAGGCTATCCACAATTAAAAATTTGGTTTTCATAACATTTAATTTTAGTTTATTTTGGTTTAACCAGAGAGTTACATAATTTAAGTCAATTTGTATTTTCTCAATGGCGTCCTGTAAATTTTTGCTGGCTATGTATCATCAGCAAAGAGTTTAATTGAACAATGCTTTAACACTTTGATAATGTCATTTATATATATAATGAACAACAATGGACCTAAGACAGAACCCTGCGAAACACCTTTATTAGTACTATGTGGTTCAGATGTTATCCCACCATATTTGGTGACTTGTGTTTTTTCTGACAGGTAATCAGCAAACCACTTATTTTCTTTGCCATTAATTCCAATATTACTTAATTTTTTTATTAATCTATCTCTATCGATTGTTTCAAATGCCCGTTTTAAGTCTAGAAATACTGCAATAATTTTACTTTTTTTATCTCTAAAATTTTTCCACTCATCTATAACATAGTTGATAGCGGTTTCACAAGAATATTTGTTTCTAAAACCAGATTGTTGTCGAACTAATATCTGCTTGGCATCAATATATTCAGTCAATTGCTCCTTTACAATGTATTCCAATATTTGTTCATATTTGGGTAAACAATTTATTGGTCTAAAGTCGTCAAATTTTTTTGGGTTGTCAATTTTTGGAATAGGAGTTATTACAGATGTCTTCCAAGTTTTGGGAAAAAATGGTAATAACGCTGAACTGAAAATACATAGAATTAGACTAACTGACTAACCATGACGCATTTTCCTCGCAGGGGTAGGCAGAGAGGACGGACCGCCAAACAACTCGGTCTTGGCACACACTCTTTTCCTCACTCACATTCATGCATCGTTTCATGCATACTCTTCTATTTTTCTGCCTCTTGACATGGCCCGACTCAAGTATCTGTTTCATTTAATCGTTCCATGACTTCCTCGGATGTCCCCTACTTCTTATACCATTCTCCCTACGCTCCTTTCTTCGTTCATTCACTCTGTATGCACAAACCATCTGAGGGTACCTTTCTTAATTTTACTCATTACGCTTACATACAAATGTTGCCTTGCATTCTTTGCGGAATTCCACATTTCTCACATGATCATACATTGTTTTACCACACATACGCCTCTTAGCAAACGGATTGCAATCTTTAGAGCACAGGCGTCGGGTGGGAATGTTCTCCTTGTTCTACCGGTATTTCAATGGAAGGTGCTCCGAGGAACTAGCGTCATTGATCCCCTCGACACTGGTGCATAGTCGGGAAACACGCCAAACACTCGTCCAACATATGTGCACGGTTGACATTTGTCACATGAGAACTGGTCGTTTTTACGACTCGTTCTTGAGTTCAACAGCTCGGCTGTGGAACGATTTGCCGGCCTCTGTGTTTCCTCCTTCCTACAACTCCTTCCTCTCCTCAAAAAGACCCTCCACGCAGCATCTTCAAAGATGACATAGACCCCGAAGGAAATTATTTTCCTCAGGGCCTCCTGTGTGGAGTTAATATAAAAAATAAAAAATTTACATCATTTCAACAGCATTCAGTCTACTGTCATTGTTCCTCTGCCAGTTCTATGCCTCACTGCAATACATCAGGGTAGGTACAAGCACTCCATTATGGGCTGCTAGCTTCGCTTCTTTGGGCAGCTTTTTGTTAGCGCCAACGGCATTCAGTCCTCCATTAATGGAGTTACCTGCATTTAGAAATAGATCCATAAATAATATAGTGTTTCAGTAAGGACGCCCGATTTTAAACTGTAAATAAAACAAATTGTGTATACAATATTCACTCAAATTTTTATTTATTTGAAAAACATATTATCTGGCAATAAATGTGGAATATAACAGTGTTCAAATATCCGCCCCGGCTTTGCTTGGTGGCACGTATTTGTCCCATTTTTAATGTCTTTGTTGCATAAATCTGGCTGAATTTGCTAGATTGCGTTTGTTATGTTAACTTTGAGGGCGTCAATTATTGGCGCTTTATTCGCAGAGATCTGCAATTTAAGAGGGTACCGAAAATTAGTCCTTTTAAAATCAAATTCTAGACGTATTGACTCTTTTTTACAAAAAAAGCATAAGTTAGTTTTGAAAGATTGTTATTTTATCTGATACACATAGTTTTAAAATTTTGAAAAACTAAGTAAATTTTTAAAATACTAAGGTTATACCGTTGGTCGTTGGCAGATTTGTTCAATTTTCAAACGATAGATTCTATTAAGCAACACAATTTTCAAATCATCTAATTACATAAGAAAATAAATCAATTATACCTACATAATCTAGTGAACGCAGTTTTCAGAATTTTAATTCTAGTTTAATTAAAATCATTAAAAAATAAATCTGAGAACGTATTTTGTGACAAAAATACCTCAGTTTTTCTATTTATTTAAGGTCTTAAGAACTAAAATATTTCAGATTTTTTTGCACGCTTATTTTGTTTAGACATTATTATAAAATCATAAATTCTTATGATAAAAAAATACTAACAAGAACTACACGATATTTAAAAATTTATCATCGTGCGTTTTGAGCATTTTATTACTTACTTGAATGTAGGTATATATTAAAGCAAGTTTTGAATGAAATAAATCGATAAAAAAATTTTTGTTCAAAAAATTTGACATGTGGAATAATCGATCTTTCGCATTGTTACCTCCCTGTACAGTTGCAAGCATTTTTAAACTTTTATTAGTAAAGCATGAAACTGGCAGAGAAAGGATGAAAGTAGAATCTGCAAAGAATGCAAGTTTTGCAAAGAGGACAATAAAATGTTTTGGACTACGACATCCGCTGTGTTAGGGAAAGAAGGAGAGAAAGTTCTGAGAAAGAAAAAAGTATGATGGGTGGGTAGGAATCTGGGGTTTAATGTATTCAGGAGTGACGAACATATGAATCCATCCCTCCCACCGCGGTGCAAAGCGATGGATCCATAGAGTCCTGCTGAATAGGTCAAAAGGTCATCCTCAACCAGTCTCTCCCGATATGCCGCAGTAGGTAGGTGAGCAAAATCCTGGTGCACCCCTGCTAAGTCCTCAAAAGTAGCGAACCACTTGGGCAAACGTGGTGAACCGGTTGATTTACCCAACAAATGGTTCCCGGAGCGGCGGTACCCATACTCGCCCCCCAAATTGAAAATTATCCACGTAGCTTTTCATTTTAATGTAAATGCACGAACAGACGAACAAACATTTGTTATTATTTTAGTATATAATCAATTGATAGTATACGGATTCGTTCTACTAAAATCCAATCAGCAGACTTAATTAATTTAAGAAAACGTGATCTGAATCATTTGTAATTTACTTTGAATCTATTTTGAACCAAAATAATATTAATATATTTGTTATCCCTAATTTGTATCTTGTAGATTCTAAACACAAGAACAGATTATTGTAAACAAACTAGCATTACGTAAACTAACTAAATGGTTTTGAGTATTTTAGATAATATATTATTTAAAGGTATTTCGGTACTAAGGAAATATTTACAGAACTTAGATGAATCACTGTATTTGGAATACATTATTTAACGAGAAAATTAATAAATACTAGCTACCCGCTGTGTCTAACGAAACACAACGCCATCTACTGGATGGTTACCTAACCTAGATAACCAAGTGTTGTGTCAATAAATTAACTCACACCGCTATCTGTCAGAAACTTATAGAACGAGATTTTTTTTAATTATAAGATAAACCGTAAAATACAGGTTTTTTCATTGGCTATATAGCATTTAAGTTTTTATGTCTCCATGTTAAAATTCGAAGGTATGATTTTTTTATGTGGGTGAAAAATTTTAATAATGGTCGTTTGGAAATCTCGAGCAATCGAAAATTTATTTATTTCGCGTGGTTTTCCAGCGGATAACAAACATTAATTAAATATCGCAATAATAAATATTGAGGTAAATAATCGAGATAAAAACTATCCTATCTTTTAAGTTGGGCCAAATTACAAACGGTAAGCCAAATTTAATCAAAATCGGTTAAGTAGTTTCGGAGTTTATCTTGGACAAACAACGTGACGCGAGTTTTTTTTATATATGAAGAAGAACAAAGTTAATTTTTTTAATCACCTGTTATAGATGATTATTATAAATTTTTTGTTTATATTTCAATTGATCCAGTTCACTGTCGATTCTCGTTTGGTATAACTCTGTATATGTACCATTTCAATTTTGTAGGCGGGTATGGGTACCGCCACACCGGGAACTATTTATTGGATAACCAACACCTCTGCCATAAGTCACCCCAAGTGGTTTGACCATATGTGTGGCAGACAGGATTGGGAGAGACTGGATGAGGGAGATCTTTTGACCTCTCCATCCGGATTCTCTCTGCCCATAACCTTACAGCGCAGTGGGAGGGATGGATTCATTCGTCTGTCATTCCTGGACTCATTGAAACCCAGATTCCTATCCATCCCAGAACTTCTCCTCTCCTTCCTTTTCATTTCAATTTGGGAGGCCATTTATTGGATAACCAACACCTCTGCCATAGATCACCCCAAGTGGTTCACTACGTTTGGTGACTTAGCAGGGGTGCCCGGGTTCATGGGGTAAGGTTTGTCTAGATCTTGGCGGCGGATGATCTAGACACACTGAACTCCAGATTCCTACCCAACCCTCACACGCTTTTCCTTCCCAGAACTTCCTCTCCTTTCTTTCCTTAAAATGCCCTCCACACAGCATCCCCAAAGATGACATATGAGTTAAATTATTTTCCTCAGGGCCTCCTGTGTGGACCTAATGTAAAAAAATAAAAAATTAAAAGACCCTCCACAAAGCATCCCCAAATATGAAATAGGCTCTGAGGGATTTTTTTTCCTCTGGGGCTCCTGTTTGGAGCTAATGTAAAAAAAAAAAAAATTCTTACGTTTGAATGAAAAAATTTAAAATCTACCAATTTGGTTTATATTCAAGTGGAAGCAATTGTAAAATTCACTTATATAAAACAAAGTTACAGGTTTTTTCCATCTTTTTGATTTTATCGATAGACTTTGTACCCTGCAAACGAATCTGTCAATCAAATTATTTGATACTCGAAGCTTTTCCTTTATATTGATCATGGAAAGCTTTCTGGAAAGTTATGTTTCTATTATACTAAAGTTTTCTAAAGAGTGGTACATTCTATTGAATTTACAAACAATGGTAGTTGGATTTTCTGTTTCAACCACGGTATAAAGAAAAAAGATTTCGCAGTTAAAGCATCTATTGTTTTTACTGTAGATAAAAGAAACAAAGAATTGTGTATGGCTTTTTTATTACATTAGCTCTATACAGAAAGTAATTCCTTCCAGGGCCTGGTTCACATTTAGGAATATTGTGTGGAGGATTTTTCAAGGAAGGAAGGAAAAAAATATGAGGCGTGTGTAGAAATCTGGAAGTCAGTGGTCCAGGAGTGACAGACGTAAGAATCCATCCATCCAACTGGTCGGGAGATTCTGGCTAAATAGGTCAAAAGAACTCCCTCAACCTGTCTCACTAAATCCGGTCATTATGCGGCTGGCGGGCAGTCGCATCCGCCACTAAGACCAATATAAACCTCACCCCATGAACCCGGGCACCCCCGCTAAGTCAACAAACCTATGGCAGAGGTGTTTTTTATCCAATGAATAGTTCCCGGAGGTTATTAAAAAAATACATAATATATAGATTTTTGTTTTACTGCTGTGCATCATCTCTGCATACGGTCCCAAGGCATTAAATAAAAATAATCCTTTGGCATTTCAATGTTCGAAGGATTAACAAGCGGAGTGACCAACTATCTGCAGGATCTACTGCTCGGGGGATCAACTGAACGGGGATCACATGTCAAGTGAACAACTGTCTACGGATTAATAGTGGAGTCACCACGCATAACTTTCATTGCATAGTCGCTTTGAGAGTCCGTGCAGTTTGGACGCACTCGGAGAAAAATGTTATTCGAAAAAACGATAATTTTAATAGTAAAAACTGGACTGAAGTTCTTACGAACAAATTAACAGGGTTTCAATGTTTATTGGCGGCAACATGTAAGAATAATTTGTTGGTATACGTAATTTCGTACGTATACCAACAAATTCTTACATTTTCCCGCCAATAAACATTGAAACACTGTTAATTTGTTCGTAAGAACTTCAGTCCCGTTTTTACTATTAAAATGATCGTTTTTTCGAATAACATTTCTCTCCGTGCAGCCCGGCGATTGTCGGCACGCTACCAATATAGATAATAATACTAATACTAATAAATGCAAAAATCAGTCATTTTAAATACATGTAGAATTACGAAAGATTTTTTTAAATATTTATATTGAGGGATCAGTAGGATTTATCGGTCAAATTAGGAATTCCACAGAGTCGAACCCTCTGATATGAAAATATCTGGAGACGGTGAATTATATTCCCATTTAATAGTTTGGTAGATTAAAGTGTTGTTCTTGTATTGTTTTGTATTAATTATACTTATATAATGCACTTGCATAACGTGGATTTACTAGATGATCATTTATATGGAAAAGTGTATGAAAGGGTTTAGTTTTTCCCATATAAAAACTAAACCCGTTCCTTTAAATCTGGTGAAAAAAAAAATAATACAGTAATACCGCCGCCCCGGGAATCATTCATTGGATAACCAACACCTCTGGCGTACGTCACCCATGTGATTCAATACATTTGTTGACTTAGCAGGGTTCATGGGGTGAAGTGTGTCTAGGTCTTAGCGGCGGGTGAGTTTGCCCACTTACTGCGTAGCGGGTCGAATCGGGAGTGACTGGTTGAGGAAGACCTTTTGACTTCTCCAGCATGCCTCACTTGGAACACCGACTTGCACCGCAGAGGGAGGGGATACATTGATACCCAGATTCTTATCCACCCCTCCTACCTTTTTCCTTCCCAGAAATTCCTCTCCTTCTTTTCAAATAATTTTTTTTTCAAAATTGATTTTGTAAAGCCTTTTGTAGGATCATTTTATTAATACTTTACCGAGTTCCAAAGCATTATTGTAACCATTGCAAATTGATACCGCTACGTGGGTTGAATTTTAATGCTGGGCTGCTTTATGATGTAAATTCTGTCTTTCAAATTGGGCATTAAAGGTCAAAACTCGTCCCAGACAAATCAATATACAGAAATGACCTGCCTCATGCCTCATGCCGCCACCAATAATAATAGTCTACAGAGGAATATAAACGCCAGAAATATTTGACTTCTTACCCCTTTAAAACTCCTCGTGTGTTTGGTATTATCCAAAGGAGGAAAGTAACGCCAAAAGTTTTTTTTTTTTTATGAATAATTTTACAAGAACGAAAAAAAGTTAGTCAATCAATAAAGTCAAAAATAATCTTAGCCACAAAGGGGTATTTTTAAGTTGTTTCTTATATAAATAATAGTTCTAGGTAGAGCCTAAGAAGTCATAATAAAAAATGTACAGCGCCATTGAGGTGATTTCTCACAGAAAAGGCGCTCTACAAATCATCCAATTATTATTTTTACAATTAATGTGTGATCACATCGTCGGATCTGCCGGATCTGCCCTGATGATGGACACTGCAACGATAAAGAAGGAGGTAGCGCAACACGGCATAACACCCCAAAAACAAACAACGAAAATAATTTGTTTCATTTAAAAAAAAAGTTTGTTTCCATCACACGCTATAACTTAGTAGTTAGGTTAAGCCGGCACGGGTTACGTCTCGTTCTAGCAGCACCCATCCCATCGCTCGTGATCCCATCGCCGCTTGTAGCAATGTGATCAGTGGTGACGTGTGAGACACATTTTTTTTTGTTTTTACTTGAAAAAAAAAAATTATCGGATATCAAAATGACTACGTTTTTATTTCAAATATGCTTAGGAATCGCTGGTTAAAATACTTCGGGTACATGCTATTTATTACATTCTGTATATATATGACCTAATAATTTCTCCACCCTTTTTCAGTAGTCCAAAATCATAATTTTTTTCAGGTGTGTTTTGTTAATTACACGCATCCTGGTTTTATCATTGCAAACAATCTGTCAAACGATGCTGGCAGAAAAATTGGAAAAACTCGGAAATTTTATTCAAAGCAAACAAGGGGCAGTTTGCACGTTTAAGGTATGTTTTACACCCTCTCGCAACCAAATAAATGTTAACGGGATTATTCAAAAACACCTTGATTTGAGTGTTGTTATATACATATTGAAAAGCTGAAGGGAATTAGGTGGAAATAGTGATTGGAATAGAAAGGTTAGCAATTATTATAAGCAATAATTATTAGCCTGAAACACTCATCCATATTGAAAAAACCTCCCGAGAAAAGATACATGTTGCCGACGGGACTCGAACCCGCACCCCTTTGATTGCCGGTCGAGAGCTCTACCATTAAGCTACGGCGCCTTATCTGTTACCCGCCAAATGATTCAATATATTCTAGTGTTTCATTCAACAATTACCGCTTATTACATTTTTTCAACTGCAAACAACCAACTTTATTTTTATATGAGAAAGGCATGTAAGTGCTAACTCTCTCACTAGATGGCGTAGAAAGGTTAGGTTGGGTGGTGACTAGGTTAGGTTAGGTTGTACCTATGTTAATAATAATGATATTTTCTGTGAAAAATGGCCCTAAAAATCTCAAGGGCGCTGAAAAAAATTATAATATATTACTAGCTTCAGACTAGTCGAACTACTTCTAACTACAGACTAGACAAACTATTATAACAACTTACGGCCAACAGATTGCATCCACCGGTTCGTCTATCACTAAAACAATATTATATGTACAACGCATTTGACCAATGAACGCGATGCTGCGTTAAAATGTACATATATATTTATGTACTCCTATATTTTGAACATACGGCAAATAAACGGGACCACACTTACCTGGGAGGTTACTTGAGATTGACAATGTTTATTGAAGTGCAATTATTTTATCCTGGGGTGCTAGGATCGATAAGGATCGGTAGGATAATTGTCGGTATCTTCTCATCGTTTCCTAGGACAACTGCAGATTGCAAACGAATAGGTGACAGTTAACAATGACTAAGTGTCCTTAATATATTCGATATCAACTGTTGTTTGTACGTTTCGATCTGCAGTTGTCCTAGGGAACGATGAGAAGTTACCGACAATTATCCTACCGATCCTTATCGATGGACTATGCTAGCACCCCTGGTGTGTTAGCATGGTCGATCGATATGAAATTACCTACCGATTGTCGGTAACTTCTCATAGTTACCTAGGACAACTGCAGATCGCTAACGTACAAACGACAGTTGATATCGAATATATTAAGGACACTTAGTCATTGTGAACTGTTACCTATTCGTTTGCGATCTGCAGTTGAGAAGTTAACGACGATCGGTCGGTAACTTCATATCGATCGACCATGGTAGGATGCCTGTTACACATATGTATGTATATAAAAAAAATAATGTTTGTTTGTACGTATTTTATGCACTGCCATACCGTTCATCCGATTGCGATGAAACTTTAGGGATTTGATGTGGGCATACCGGCGATGGTTATAAGATAGTGATCACTCGATCGATAACGATCGGTAGGATAACTATCGGTAACTTCTCATCGTTCCCTAGGACAACTGCACATCGCTAACGTACAAAAAACAGTTGATGTCCAATATGTTAAGGACACTTAGTTATTGTGAACTGTCACTTATTCGTTGGCGATCTGTAGTCATGCTAGGGAATGATGAAAAGTTACCGATAGTTATCGGGCGAATGTGCTAGGGCCTCTGGCGTTATAAAGAAAACGTCAAACGGCAAATTAATGTCATTAGCAGTTTATTGTAAATTATTGTCATCGATGATGATCAATGTACATAAAAAGGAGTATTTTGGGTGTGAAAAAAGTTGCTTTAGATATTGGATAGGTTAGATTTGGTTAGGTTGTTGCTGGTTTAGGTTAGGTTACGGCTGGGTTAAGTTGACATGTTTAATGATGTGGAAGTGAGAGGGATCCCCAATTCAGGTACGGTGAGAGGCTGAAAAGAGTGAGGAGAAGAAGAAGATGGGAATAGAATGGTTAAATTGGGTTGTGACTAGGTTGGGTAAGAATAGGTTAGATTGTGGCTGCAGTAGGTAAGGTTTAATTAAATAATTAAAGCTTAATTAAATAGAAGTGATAGGGAGTGGGGAGGGAATGGAGAGAAGAAATGGGAAGGTTGGAAAATACTCCATTATTCATATCTAGTCACTAAACACGGTTATTTTATTAGATTATCAATGTTGGCCGCTCACCTCGTTTCAGAGCTAAAAATACGTGAAACACCACCATTCAGAAATCAAACCTAGAATGAAATACTTTAGCTATGTTTAGTAAACCGATCTGACTAACTAGATAGTCCAAACCCTTCGCTTTCACATCTCCTTTCCATTTCTTACTTACTCCAACTTTAAAATAGTATCCAAACGGGAATGCCAAACAATGCAACGATAAATAATAATATTGAAGAAAACTCCTCTGATTTCGGAAAATTCTATTCTCATAAGTGTTTTCATTTTTATACCTTCCTATCTTTTCAAATCTCTCTCCATTTTCTTACAATACATTTTTTGGCGACTCCCCTAAAATTCACCATAACGTTATCATGGGACCAGTACACATTTACGCCAATACTATGGGGAATAAAAAATATTAAATATCTTTTCTGTATAAATATTCTGCGACTTTCCTTTGCATTTATGTACCTGTATGAATAAATTTGAGTTTCTTGAACGGATTTTAGCATAGTGCCATGTGAAAAAGAACATCTTTATAATTTATGTGTACTGTACATATATTTCTATTTTCCACCGTACAACTACAGCATTTTTCTCATTGCGCTAAATTTCCACTGCCAAAAATGTTTCTTTGACGAGAAAAGTAGAAGTACATCAACAATCGCCGCCATTTGAAAATTGTTGTTGCTCTAATGATCACTTGACACCTCAAAATCGCCCAGGCCTCTTACTCTAGTCGGCCTTGAGGAAGTATTCGACGAAACTTTTGAATACGAAAACGTCGCCCGGTCTCACGTGCACATTCTTTGAATTACGAATTAACTAGAATAATAAAAGTGTTTCTTACTTGCCATATTTGATTTTGAGTTTGTGAGAAAATAGCAAGTAAAGATGTATTGGGACGTAATTGTAGATAGTAACCTACAAATTTACGTGTACGCTATAAGATAGAGGTTTTAAATTCAATGGACCAACCTGTTTATTTAAACTTCAAGAACAATTATGGTCATCGTGTTTTGACAAATACATCATAAGTAACAACACGATATTATTCACTTTCACTATTTTGTTGTTTGTGGTTAAAAATGAATATTTTTTTCTTAAATTTAACCTTCACATTTTTTGTTTTTAATATCATCTGGAAGGCAATTATATAAATTAACCCCCTGTAACTAATGGATTGCTCACCGTAGTTAGTATGAATGGTGTTTAAATGTATGTTATCGTGTTGTCGTACAAAATATTTGTGTACTTGGGCCTTTTTAATGAATTCTGTGTTTGTATGTATGAGTTCATTATTTATTTTGTATATAACCACTGAAGCAATTTTTGACGTGTGTTTGTTTGTGTCCTGAGGTAAATTTATTTATTTCGCATGGTCACCCCAGTGAATAAGGAGACATTGTTTTTTTTTAAATTTTTTAATTTTAATTTTTATTTTATTTTTTTATTATTTAATAAATTTTTACAAGTTACAGTTTTTGACATTTTTTTTAAACTACCATACTAGGCTAATGCCCGTGTTGTGGTAGTCATTGTATTCTAATTGTACAATGTACATATTGAGGTAGAATCTGCAGTTAAGCAGCCATGTTTCGGTAGTTTTGTTAAGCACTACCTATATATTGTCTAAAATATGTATCTTGCAAAGTGTGTTGTTAGAATAAATAAAAAATAAAAAATATCACACTTGAAATCTGAAACCCGAACCCTTGGTAAAGTTAAAATGGTTAAAACAAACATACAGTACCTAATATTACTCACCGATTTATTTCGGCCTTGCTTATTTTAGATTCACGTTTACAAACTTTTATTTTTACGTTGAAGGATCGTAAAAGCATGTCGTCATTCTCGATTAAAAACTTGGGCTTTGTTTAGTAAACAGATCTGAATAGCAGGTATTTCCCAATCTTCCTCTTCTTCTTTTCATTCATTTTACTCATCTTCTTGAACTGATTTAAGGAATCGGAATGGTATTTTTTTATTTTTATACAAATCTATTTTAATTTTGCTTTTGTTTGTTGGACGCGGAATCTTGGAAGTGGAAATTCACAATACAATTTGCGAGGCGGGTATGAGTTCCGTCGTCCCGGGAACCATTTATTGAATATGTATATGTAATCAACACCCCTGCCATGTTTGATTCGCTTTGTTTGGTGAGAAGGGGTGCCCGGGTGTATGGGGTGAGGATTGTCTAGGTCTTGGCGGTGGAAGAGTTTGTAATTAAATTATAAAAGTTAAAATTCAAATTCAACTAGAGCATGGCGGGCCGGATCGGGAGAGACTGGTTTAGGGAGACTTTTGTCCTCCAAACGTCCGTCACTCCTGGACAGACTGAACCCCACATTCCTAACCAATCATACCTTTTCCCTTTCCAGAATATTCTCTTCTTCCTTTCCTTAAAATACCCTCCACACAGCACCCCCAACGATGACATACGCCCCGTGGGAAATTATTTTCCTCAGGGCCTCCTGTGTGGAGCTAATGCCTTGTTCAGACACAGCTATAAACTATAAAAGATCATAGTACGTCAAATATCGCACTCCATACAATCCCTTCAGACCGTTCACACCTAAGCGCTTTATGCGCAGGTCAACCATAGACAATGAACATCTTACGCCCTGAGGCGATATACGAACAGATAAGCGCCCCCCTCTCCCGCCAAAAATATGAGAAGGGGTCATTTTTATTAAAACGCGCGAATGTCAGCTGTCAAATTCTCAGATCTAGTACAAAATCTACAAAGAAATGTTATCTCGTATAGAGCTATCTAAATTCGTCTGACCCCCTCTCCTACTATAGGAAGAAATATTTGATAGCGTCGTGTGAACGGTACAAAATATAAGCGCTTAACGCAAAAAAAAAAATATATATATATTGTGTATGAAATAAGCTTTTAATGCGTTAGAATAGAACGGTGACTTTAGATAGATTGGAGCGGCTCAAAGCATTGTGCGGGCGTCATGTGGACGGAGACATTCAGAGCAGTGTGTCGAAAATAGTCAATATTGGTGACACTTTATCCTAGGCTAAGTAAAAAATAAATTATTCAACAAATCCACAAAACTAAAATAGGGCTATTGTGTTAAAAATCCAGATACTGTGAATTAGGTCATGAACGACGACGGTACACTATTTTCTGATTGAGTTTTAACGTTGGTCGGAACTGGCAAAACACACTTTATGAATTATTGAAAATTTCAATAATTTCCCATTTGCTTTCGACTGAAAAGATAAGCACTGAGCATGTCGTCATGCTCGAAGTAAGGTCATTTGTATTTTACTTTGGATGAAATTAACCGAATAAATTTTTTTAAACCTTCAGCACTTACCTGCCACTGGAGAGAAAAATATTATTATAAGTGTGTTGAAGGCGTGTCCGTGTGCACGAAGTAATGTTATTTTTTAAAATTTTACTTCCAGCAGCCACCTCTGGTCTGGACTCCCAAAATAACTGAAAAATACCCCTTGCAGAAATGGGCAGTCAGTTTGATAGATTTCCTTATTTTAACAAACGGATTGCAATCTTTAGAGCACAGGCGTCAGGTGGGAATGCTGTGCTTGTTCTACCGGTATTCCAAACGCGCGTCCAACATTTGTACACTGTAACATCAGAAAGGGTCGTTTCTCCGATCCGTTCTTGATTTCAACAGCTCTTCTGTTGAACGATTTCACAGCCTCTGTGTTTCCTTCTTCCTTTAACTTGGGTTTCTTCAAGACCAATGTTCACCCCCCTCCCCTCAAGACTTTCCCCAAAGATGACATAGGCCCTGAGGTAAAAGAAAAAATTTCCAAAGGGCCTCTCTGTTAATGTAAAAAATAACTCACTAAACATTTTAAAACATTAAAATTCTTTTTTAAACAGATTTAAAATTTCACTGACCTGTCAAGGTCCAAAGATTTTATCAAACGTACTAATTTCGTATGTGGGTCTGTCTGTAATAGATAGAAAATGAACGCATCCTTAAAGTCAAAAACATAAAAATATTATTATTGGTTGATAATACAAAAGTAAAATATTCCAACCGTTCTAAAATTAATTTTAAAATGTAAGTAGCAAATACATAAACCAGACATTAAAAAAGGAAACCGTTTTTAGCTATAATTGATGGCAATATTGGATTATTCCACTAGACAGAAATATTTTTTCAGCACCTCGCTTGTCACGTAGGAAGCCGATTCCCCGTTATTCTCAAAAATGACTTTATTTACTAACCGGTTTCGGATCGGATTTTCTTTCTAACAGTTGTATATTAGGTTTTTTTTACTATATATATATATATATAATTTAATAAAAAAGCTGAAATAATAGATTTTATTTCTATTATTAGTTGAGTCGCATAAAAAAATAAAAATCTCCGCGTATTAACACAACTGCCCAGGGCGAGAGAGACTATAATATTTCGCGCAGAACATACAGCCTGGTAGGTTCATTTGCCTTATTAGCCAAGTCCCATCATTGCATTTGCAACATTTTCCGCTTATAATGATGATGGTAGTAGGAGCTTTTGATGCAGTGTCAGGTTATTTATAACCCATGAATGCTTGTCTTTCTTAAAAAGAAAGATGTGTAGTTCAATGTAAATATATAAATATTTTAAATAATAACGGTCACAATAATGAGCCTTGGGGTACTCTAGACGAAATACTATTGACTAAAGTAAAATAATTTTCACCAATTTATGTTAGAGGGTGCTGCGTGGCGAGACTTTTTAAGGAAAGGAAGGAGAGGAAATTCTGGGAAGGTAAAAGGTATGAGAGGCGGATAGGAATCTTAGGGTAAGTGTGTCTAAGAGCGACGGATGTATGAATCTATCCAACTGCGGTGCAAGGTGATGGGTCGAGACTACAGCTGAATGATCAAAAGGCATCACTGAACTAGCCACTGGATCCGGCCCGCCACGTAGCAAACAGTCAGATGCCGCCGAGACCTGGACAAATTTCACCCCATAAAACCGGACACCGCTGTTACAAACGAATCAAAGCACTTGGGGTGACCTATAGCAGAGGTGTTGGTTATCCAATTCGGTACGATTCCCTGGACGGTAGTACCCATAACTAAAGTTTCGTAATAATACTCCATTGCCCTTTCCTAACGGAGGTTGGCTATCTTCTAGACAATCTTTACTCCGCAGGCTGCAACCCGGAACAACTCTGCTGAACTAACAATAAACAAGAATAAGAAACGTTAGATAGTTTCTGTTATTGGAAAAACAACATTAATCTTTGGAAATAACCTGTTCAACTCGCACCTCCCAACAAAGACAAGAACTTGTTCCGACCAATGACAAACTTTCCACATCCAGTGAAATAATAATAATCATTCGCAAGCAATATAACTTAGGTAACTTGTAAGTTACAACGAACTTTGGAAGTTTCTAAGTTACCAAGTAATCGGACAAACCCAAGTATCAACCCTACGAAGTTAATTAAATTGTTACAACTACAATTAATAATGTGTATTATAATACAATAATAATTGATATAATATATATTTACTTGGATTTTTTTTTTTTGCGTTCCATTGTGTTATTTTTGAATCTACCAAATTATCTGAAAAACATAGATAAATATAATTGAAAATAAGGCTAAAATAGAGTCTAATAGTAACTTAGAATCGATAATTAGTTTTTTAAACATTTATGCTACAAAATAGAAGTCATTAAATAAATCTTGCTCTAGCATAACAGCACCCATCTTTAACAAAAGATACAAATTAAAAAAATACAAAAAAATAAGAAACAATAAATATCATCCGCCCAATAACGGTGTACAATAATTACAAATATGTAAAAATTAAACAATAAGTAGAAACATATGTAAAACAATAACAAATGACAAAAACAAGACATTTCTGGGGATTATCGTTAAATATATCCATGAAATATTATGAAGAAATTCCTCTACTACTATTCTTTAATAAGACCTTCCACACGGCGAACATCCCAAAGGTGACAAAGGGACTTTTTTTCCTCAGGGCCTTCTGTGTGGAGCTAATGTAAAAAAGAAAGCCAATAATATATCATCGAGAGTACCCCAAGGTTCATTAAAATGACCATTATTATTTATTAAATGTATACCTATAGATTAAGGTTTCTCTCCTACCTTTCCTATATAAGACCCTCCACACAACTTCCTCAAAGATTTCATAGGCCCTAAAGATTGTACACATAAATTAAATTTGAACATGCAATCACAGGTTTATTTAAATTTTAAAAAAGTCAATAGTACCTATATCATCGAGTATTCCCCAAGGCTCATTATTATTTAATATTTGTATATCTTTAGATTAAACTTCCACTCCTACCTTACCTCTATAAGACCCTCCACACTACTTCACCAAAGATTACATACACATAGGCCCTAAAGATTGTACATTTATCTGCCCTGATGATGGACACTGCAACGCTGTCCGAAACGTCGGCTCAGAAAGGAGGCAGCGCAACACGGCATAACACCCCAAAAACAAACAACAAAAATGCCTTTGGCCGTGAAAATCTACAAACGTGTCTAAAAATGTATTATGCAATTAGAGGTTTATTTTTAATTTTCAGACTTTTCAAAATATTAAGGAAAACTGTCCTGAAAGCTGCAGTAAAAAAACTAATTAAAAGTAGCATAAAACAAAACGTGAAAAACAAAAAGCTTTTTGCTTTGTTTAGTCAAAATAATTATTTTTCATCAACGGCGTCAACACTCTTAGCTCCTTGTTACTGGAAACTCGTTAAAATTTAGAATTTCACTTCAGCAAAATGTAAATATGAAAACGAAAGTAAAATGAATTTAAATATTTCCAAGCAAAATGAATATTTTACAAGAGACAACTCGCTACTGGCGAGAAAACATCATGAAATAATTTAATACAATAATTTTAAAGCCTTTTCGGATCTTTATGAATGTAATGAATTAAATATGTATACACAATCAAATAAATTTATATAAGATATGAATTATTCATTTTTGTGACCCTTTTGAGTCCATCTTGGTTGAGTCTTCTGTGGTTTACATCTCCCAATTTAGCGAAAATCGAGGGTGGCGAAATATCAGAAGCTTCAGCGTGATTACGTGGAAATTTATGCTGTAGAGAGGCAAAATAACATGAATATTAATAAAAACCAAGATGATCTCATTTTTATATAACCACATTATGGACTTTGAGACACTTTTTTCCAATAAAAACAACCCATGTATATTCATATAAGTACTAGCATATATTTAATACACAGCGTGTATTCAAGAAATCCCCCCTCTCCCCATCTCGCCAATCCCCTCCTCTTGCGTTCTCTTTCTCCCTTTGGCTTCCCCTTCCACCTTTCCCGCATTCTCCCTACCTCGTCACCCCCGTACATACCCCCTCCTTCGTTCCCCTCCCCATCCTAGATTCACCAACCCCCTCCACATCCCCTACCTGCCGCTAAACTATTTGAAATATACACATTTACAAACAAAAAATGTTTATACAAATTTCGTAACGCTAGAGCTCATTATTATATATAGTTCCTTTGGCGGGCGTGCGCACAACAACTCACAAAAGTTTCATCGCGATCGGTTGAATGGTAAAAGAAATAATAAGGTATAAACAAAAAAAAAATTAAGTGTTAAGGGACGTACCTTCTTGACTTTTTAACCAGCGATGATTCCTGTCATTATTTGGAGTAAAAAATTTTAATGAAATTTTGGTCACGAAATGAAACGAAAATGAAACGTCGCTTGAAATGTCTTTAGCTGGGTTTCGTGACAATATCTGAAGAGCCAGGCATTACCCTACCTTCCCCTTCCTCGTCTTCTTCCCCTCGAACGAATCGAACTAACGAAACTCTTGGAATTAAAAAAGTGGTTTACGCGATCCATAGAATAAATAAATTTAACCAAGATGCGACCAATTAATTCCATTCGATCTTTGAGAATCGAAAGTAGTTGACATATGACTAAAGACCTCATTACCTAATTAACTCCCGCACTGCAGACTGCCACTGTATAATTAGGATAGTATATCAATTCAACATTGCCAAATTAATAATATTTTTACGTCGTTGTTTGGCGATTGACATTTCTGAGGGTCAATTTAAAGAAAATACCCCAGCGTTGCCAGCGTATATCGATTTCTAACTTATTCCTTGTCAATATCGGTCCGGTTATCAACGGTGAAAACGTGCCGGAGATATTGATACACAAGTCTATTATATCATCTACACAAGTCATCGATTTACAATCATCGGAAGTTACGCGTATTGATCCGATATTGTAAAAGTTATCGATTTCACTCTGCTAGAGCTCCAGGTGTGCTAGCACGGTCGCTCGATATGAAGTTACCGACCGATTGTCGGTAACTTCTCATCTCCCTAGGACAACTGCAGATCTCAAACGTACATTAAGCACACTTAGTCATTGTGAACTGTCACCTATTCGTTTGCGATCTGCAGTTGTCGTAGGGAACGATGAGAAGTTACCGATAGTTATCCTATCGATCGTTAAAGAGCGAGCGTGCTAGGGCTTCAGGCCTCGCGATTTCAGTACGAACAACTGACAAGGAACAGTTAACGCTATGCTAGGAATGGCAAAGCGAGACGAGACGAACAGGCATATTACGTCTTGACCCTTGGGCCAGATATTGAACGTTTTATTACTAAGTTCGCGTGTTTCTGAAGAGTTTTGTTACATCGTGCGTGTGGCTCCTTTTAAATCGTTATAAGTAATGTTACAGAGATAATCATCCAAAACGTCAGTTTCTCTTTCGCGGTACTTTCAAGTATTCAATTAACATTGAACCCTTCGCAAAGAGGACTTTTTCAAAAAGCGAAAAAGTTTCCAATATGTTGTGACGTTTTATATATGTTTGCAATATTTTCAGCTATGAATTTGACATTTATGGCCCGATCTTATAGAACTAATTTATGGTTTGCTGTGTGTACAAAGATTACGACATCTGTTCAATGAAATTGTAAAAATGACACGTTATATGTATTCATACTAATCGAACAAAAACTGTAGTACCGGGTATGAAAAGGCTAGACATTGCGGTGCTCCTTTTATCTAACGTGACACACACCCCATAACTTTTAGCTCATTTCGAATCCAGTTTCGATTCATATATCATTCCCTAATTGCGCCCAAGCACGCATTTTTCATGTCAAAACTTATACAATAGCATGGCCGATAGTGAGTTCCAGAGTCGTTGATTCTAATAATACTTCCAGTATGTATGATACTGGGAGTATTGATGAAAACCAGTTACTTGTTGCTAATGTAACTAATTGCGTAAATATTATTCTATTGGAATGGGGGTAAGTATATTCGTAATGGATTTTACTCAATATTTGAAAGCACTTTAAATTTATGCTAAAATATTATATTCGAATATTAGTTTAGGAGTAAAGCTGCTAGTAAACGAGGAAGATAAATGACCCATTGTCGAACAACTGATGTAGTGTATAGGATTATGTATGTACTGTCAATGTCTTTCAACAGGTGTTAATATAGATAGTTATATGTATTTTTATGTGTCTCGATAGTTGTCAGTAAAGTAGTACTGTCGCCGTTCTTGTATAATACCCGAATGGTTACGGAAATACCCGATGACATCCGATCGACAGCTGGGCACCTTCAGTGTCGATTCCCTTGCTTCAAAATTTTACATAGAAAACCATTAGAGCCGACGTTTGGTGCAGTTTTATATTCATTGTTAACAAAACGATAACGAAAAAGAAGTAACTTGTAATCTCTATGAATCACGAATTTTTATCGAAGATTAACTTACATCAAGTAATCTCGTTCACTGGGATTGAAGAACATTACAATTGTCTTGCCGGTAAGATGTTAGCCGTCATCCTTGACCATGTTCCGTTAATATTTCTAAGTACCTACTGTAAGAGTATAGACCTAATATATAATTCAATTCACAAAACGAAGACACATCTGCCGCAATAACTACACCAAAATCGTATAAACTTGGAAGCGAAAATTTTTAAAATAAATAAATGAGAAAAAAATTCCGTTTGAAATTTTTACAGTTTTGGTACACAGGGGTAATAATATATGTGGGGTGTATTTTTGCGTACTTTTGTAATCGAAGTACCTTTCAAATGTGTGTGATGAAACCACTGCACTTTACACGAGAAAATTTGCACATACAGGTAAGGAAAGGACAGAAATGACTTACTGGTGAACACTTTCTTCTACCGAGCTGGTTATCTTTAGTGTTTTGTAGCGGTACTTTCTTTTGCGGCTTTCACTAAACGAATTACGGAAATGTTGATGCGAAGATGTTCATGCGGTGAGAATCAATTAGTGACTGAATGTGGGTAATAAGAAAATGACAGGTTTAAAGGTGGAGGGTAGGTTAGGAAGTGTAACAATTCTAATGTATGTGTGTAGGTAAGCGTAGCTGAGTATTGTGTAAAGGCCCAACCAATATGTTCGTCTCTGTTCATCGCTTACCTACAATTACATAAAAGACTAGCAATATCGTCGTAATGTTTGTAAAACACAACAATCTTACGTAACTTGTCGGACAATACGGAAATCACAGATTTTGCCATTATTTTTTTATGAGTAAAACTCCGAGGAACTTTGAAATCAGGATGAAGGAGCATATGAGGTGCTTAAGGGCGCGCTACGCCGCTCAATAAAAAGAAGATGGAGAGATACGACAATACGAACGTTAGAGCGAGCACGCTAACATTAAAAACCATAAAATTTATGCGAAAATTGTGAAAATGTTTAATAAAAGTCGACTCGTTTGAAAAAGAGCAAAAATCTCGCGGAGGCTGTCAAGTAGCATTTAAAGAAACATTGTGAATTTTTTCAAACATATAACTTCTAAAATAACAGAAAAAAACGTGTAAATAATAATTTTCGGAGCATACTTTGCGATTTATTTCTATCAAGGGAATTTGAAATAATTACTGTTTCGGCGTGGGGAATGTGTAGATACTATCTTAAAGAATAACATATATTTTTTTAAGAACTTAAAAACTTCAAACGTTTATGGAAAACATGTAAGAAATCGGTAGAAATTGGCAGAGCGGCCCGTTAAGTAAATCCCAATGAAGTAAGCATTGATTACGAAATATGTTGGTTTATAAAATAATAAAAAAGGTTAAAACTAAGCATTTTATTAATTTTGAATCAAAATGAAATAAGTGTGCTGTGTTTGAAAAAGAAATAATAGATTCGCTGTTTTTGCACGTATCTGTCCCAAAAATTAAAAAAAAAAAACGGTACAAAAAATAGAGGGATTGGCCAAAAGGTTTATAGAATGTCTGAAGGTTAGAGTAATACTCGTATGTTGTGAAAATGACGTAATTAGTGAAATTCGAGGATAATTTACGAGAGAAGGGAGAAAGTAACAGGTAGATTTATTATTTTTAGTAAATATGGCGTGTTATGTAAACACGTAACACACCCTTAACGTGCTTTATTAACCCTACTACTACCAGGACAGAATCTAGTAAAGGTGTAGATGAAATGTGGAATAAGGATGCTAAATCGTGATGGGCGCTAGAAAACGCTATTATTTTTTTCTAAAATAAGGGTTGAATTATAAGAAAAGTATTTTTTCTATGTACGTTTAAACAACAGAGTAACTATATTATTAGACATACTGGATAAATGCCAATTATCCATAAAAGAATAGTACATTTTTGAGAAAAAAACAAATTTCAACAACCATAAACTATCATTAAAAGACCAGTTTGACATGAGTATAAAATGAATAAAAAACTCCGACGGTAAACTTTTAACAACAAATACCATCAGGCAATAGAAGCATTCCCAAGCACTTTCACTCATACAAAATAGATAGACACAAAAAAATTATCGGTCAAAAAAATATAAAAGATGGATTAAAGAACAAAAAATGCAATATTATTAAAAAAGTAAGCGGGTAGGCACCCTCGAAATGTGTTACTGGAGAAATATGTTCAGGGTGACATTGATAGCCAGATGCACAAATGTGTCAATTCTGAAAAAACTAGGCATCCACAATTTTTAAGTTACTATACACATTGCTCGCTAAATTGAGGAGTCCAACTTGTAGAAACTCATAGTCATTGGCAAAATGGAAGGCGGAAGACGCAGAGGAAGGTCACCAATGCTCTCGAGTGACCAAGTGTCACTGGCGTCAGGTAGTCGGTGTCCTGGTCCCCTAGCATACTCGATCGATAAGGATTGTATCGATAAATTTCGGTAACTTCTCATCGTTCCCTAGGACAACTGCGTATCGGTAAAGTACAAAAAACAGTTGATATTGAATATATTAAGGACACTTAGTCATTGTAAGCTGTCACGTATTCGTTGGCGATCTGCAGTCATGCTAGGGAACGATGAGAAGTTACCTGTAAAGTTATCCTGTCAATCCTTATCGATCGACTGTGCTAGGGGCCCCGGCCTCCTTGTCCACCATGGAAATTGGAGTCATGGTCACGTTCCTCAGCATTGAAGAACTGACTGGAGAAGAAGTCAATATATCTACTCTCTACAGAATAAACCTATCGTTGAATGTTAGATTTGAATTTTATTTTAGAATTTTCTCGCCAGTGTTGAAGGTCAAAGCAATGATAAATAGGATTCAAATTCAATACGTCAAGAAAGGGAATTAATTCTTTTGATTCATTCAGTCACACCGAAATGATTCACTCATTCATGTCTACCGGCACATCGTATGTTATTTTAACAAGCAACTTGCCACCGTATGGTTTGGATCAACCAGCGTAGCAACAGCCGTCGTCCAAATGGTTTGGAAAATGTAATAAATCTTACACCGTATGGCTTATGGCAAAGTCCTTCGCAAAAAGGCGAACTTAGCATAAACATTTTTTTTAAATTTTCTTAAGTAGTTAGCGCACAAAAGTTTGAGTCATATAGAAAAAATGTGATTTAAAAAACTTAAAGTTTGTTTTGTAGTCGTATTTAAATATATTTTAAAAAACGATTCACCGTTGGCCCTGATGATAATATTTTCCATCATGACCTATGTCATCTTAGGTAAAGGCTGCGCGGAGGGTCATTTTGAGGAAAGGAAGGAGAGGAAGTTTTAGGAAGGAAAAAGTTATGGGGGTGGGTTATTAAGTGGTCAGTGTGTCCAGGAGTGACGGACGTATTTCTATGTGCGGTGCTAGGCGATAGGTCGAGAGAGTTGGGCTGGAAAGGTCAAAATGCATCCCTTAACCAGTCTCTCTCGATCCGTCCCGCTAAGTAGTAGGTGAGCAGACGTATTCGCCGCCAAGACATGGGCAAACCTCACCTGGTATATGTTTATTGGTTTTTTTTTAAGACATTCAGGGTATATAATGACACAAGATACATGTATATTAAATTTAATTATTATATGGGTATATTACTTATTACGTAAGTCCGTAGACTATCATTAGGTAATTTCGCCTAAGATGTGAACGGTTCTTAAAACTTAACTTAATTATTTATTTATCAATTAAATACAGATACATACAATTAGAAAAACCAAAGCATCACAAATAAAAAATATACAAAATTATATACAAGCTCACTCAAGTAACACTGTTACAATGAGAGGCAAGAGACATAAGAAACACGATAGGCATGCATAGAGAGACAATTGACACAATATACTTAGTTTAACATATTTTTTAACAGCACCCGAACTCTTTTTCTGAATCCGTACAAATTATCGACGAATATATCTACTTCAACACACTCTATCTTTTTCGTTGTTTGTTTTTGGGGTGTTATGCCGTGTTGCGCTACCTCCTTCTTTAGCTGACGTTTCGGACAGCGTTGCAGTGTCCTTCATCAGGGCAGATCCGGCAGATCCAACGATGTGTCTGACACATCATCCTAAAGAAGGAGGTAGCGCAACACGGCATAACACCCCAAAAACAAACAACGAAAATGCTTTTGGCCGTGAAAATGTAAAAACGTATCACACTCTATCTTGTTATATAGTCGACACATCTGGGTCAGAGGGCTAAAGGAGGCGATATTATTTTTAAATGTATTCAGGTGAAAAGTAATGCGTAGTAATAAAAACTGCAAGTAGTTTTAAAATAATTTATATCAAGCTAAGAAATTTAATAAATTATTTTTGTGTGTTAGCAAGGAATCATGAAAACTGTCTATGTGTAGTAATTTTTAGTAGTGCATATAAGTTGTGATTGCGCGAGTAATTGGTGAGTTATTTGCTGTGCTTTAGTATTGTTGGCTTCTATCTAAAAAAACGAAGTGTACCCCCTAGCACACTTGATCGATAATGATTGATAGGATAACTTTCGGTAACTTCTCATCGTTCCCTAGCATGACTGCAAATCGCCAACAAATAAGTGACAGTTGAAAATGACTAAGTGTCCTTAATATATTTGATATCAACTGCTGTTTGTACGTTAGCGATCTGCAGTTGTCCTAGAGAACGATGATAAGTGACCGAAAGTTATCCTATCAATTCTTATCGATCGAGTGTGCTAGCGGGCCAGAACATTTAAACCAATGGCAGATAGAAATTCAGAATTAATATAAAGAGATAATTAAATTCGAAGTCCCTAATAAAATTGACGAATTATTGTCAATAAGACATTGTGCACATCCTATACATCGTTTAATATTATTTTATTTATCTCACCGATCTCCTGACCACCGTATGGTTTGAATCAACCCGGCTAGCAACAGCCATCGTACAAATAATTGCAAAATTTTATAAATGTTAAGCAGCGTACATCGCAATAAAAAACCCGTTTGATTTCTCCCGAACGGTAAACATATTGGTCCTATAAACACGGATTCATAAACAGATCGCTTCAATGCGATTTTTTTTCTTCTGATGCGGCTTCGTTACATGGAAATAATCATTATAAATTTATCTGATATAATACTGACAGTGAGTTCTTCATTAAAAAATAAATTTTAACATAGCTTAGAGCTAAGAGAGATATTTTTGATGTATATTTTTTTATATTAACTCGACAGTGGTGGCTCTGAGGGACTTATTTTCCCTCAATTTTCATCTTTAGGGATGTTGTGTGGAATTCATTTGGTCCCATGACAGTTGAACCCCCGACAGTTGGCTCCTCGGCTTATATACAATACGGTATACCTACTTATACACAATACGGTATACCTACTTATATAAAATACGGTATACCTACTTATATACAATACGGTATACCTACTTATATACAATACGGTATACCTACCTCTATACAATACGGTATACCTACTTATATACAATACGGTATACCTACTTATATACAATACGGTATACCTACTTATATACAATACGGTATACCTACATATATACAATACGGTATACCTACTTATATACAGAACGGTATACCTACTTACACAAAATATAACTACCTCCGAAGTGTACAGAGAGGATATGCCGCAGAATAACAAAAGTTTAAAACATATTTTCATCCAAATGCATCAAGGATTAAACTTCTTGTCTATATACTGTTTATACCAAGGTATAAAAATCGACACTGTAAATAAATTCGTTTGATATTCGTACCAACTTATTATTAAAGGTATTTTTGAAGTCGTTCTAATGTTTGAAATTGGTAAATAATGCATATAAAATTATAGTTTTTATAAATTATATTTTCAGCCGTCAACCTCAACCATCAACCGTCGGGGCACCATGGAATTTATGTATGAACCTATTTCATAAAAGGAATGATTGAACCAATATCTTTAAGAGACCCTTATTGTGCGTGAGAGACAGGAAACCCAGAACGACCCGTTATCATGCAAATGTTATTCTAAAATATGATAATTTTATTTGTAAAACGGTTGAAAATGGGACTGAAGTTCTTACGAATAAATTAACAGGGTTTCAATGTTTATTGACGGGAAAATGTAAGAATAATTTGTTGGTATACGTACGAAATTGGTTCTAATAATTAATAATAATAATTTATTCTTACATTTTCCCGCCAATAAACATTGAAACCCTGTTAATTTATTCGTAAGAACTTCAGTCCCATTTTCAACCGTTTTACAAATAAAATTATCATATTTTAGAATAACATTTGCATAGGTTCATACATAAATTCCATGGTGCCCCGACGGTTGATGGTTGAGGTTGACGGCTGAAAATATAATTTAAAAAAACTATATTTTTTTATGCATTATTTACCAATTTCAAACATTAGAACGACTTCAAAAATACCTTTAATAATAAGTTGGTACGAATATCAAACGAATTTATTTACAGTGTCGATTTTTATACCTTGGTATAAACAGTATATAGACAAGTCGTTTAATCCTTGATGCATTTGGATGAAAATATGTTTTAAACTTTTGTTATTCTGCGGCATATCCTTTCTGTACACTTCGGAGGTAGTTATATTTTGTGTAAGTAGGTATACCGTATTGTATATAAGTAGGTATACCGTATTGGTTATAAGTAGGTATACCGTATTGTATATAAGTAGGTATACCGTATTGTATATAAGTAGGTATGCAGTATTGTGTATAAGTAGGTATACCGTATTGTGTATAAACCGAGGAGCCAACTGTCGGGGACCAACTGTCATGGGACCAAATTAATTCCACACAACATCCCTAAAGATGAAAATCGAGGGAAAATATATCCCTCAGAGCCACCACTGTCGAGTTAATATAAGAAAATATACATCAAAAATATAACATTTTTCTCCGTGTGTGATGCATGTCAATCGCGTAGAAATGTTGGGTACTGAGAAATTTTCTTGAACTTTGGAACTTTGTGCTTGCAACATGTTATATATACATAAACATAAACACACACTTCACCACAATCTACAAATCTGCCGTGATGATGGACACTGTTACGCTGTCATAAACTAAATGTTAGCTAAAAAGGAGAAAGCCCAACACGGCATAATAACACAATTAACTTCAACACAGGCTTTTCCTGGTGAGGTTAAAAATTGTATCATTAACTGTAAACAATAAATAAATAAATAAATAAGTGAAAAATGGGAACTCCCGTCTTGAGAGCAAGAGCAGTTCATAACAAAAACTGATAATAAAATAAATACAAATAACAACACAATATTACATTAAGGCGATCCGCTCACTGAGGCAACTGAAAACTGCCAACTGGCAACTGTCTTTGTATGACAATGTGATGGCCCGCACACTTCACAATCACACAAAAACCCGCTGTCAATTGTAACGCAAGCGGTGACTTGCGACTCACACTGCTGATTGCCGTAGCCAGCCGTTGCTAGTTGCCAGCTGTCAGCTGATTGTTCTTCGTCTGTGGTTAAACAAGCTTTTTGATCAATCAAGACATAGAAACCAGCTGGTTTTAGTTTGTTTTCAGTTGCCTCTTCAGCGGAGCGCCTTAGACAACCAGCATTGTACCATCGGAAATGCCTACTTATAAGTAGAGGCGCACTTTATAACAAAAATACCAATATCATCACAATGTTACGTTTAAATTTAAAAAAAGACAATCAGCATTGTACCATTGAAAATCAAACTTATAAATTAGTTTTGAACATATATCTAATTGATTTTTTCATTTGTTCCAGGTAAATCAACTTTAATAATTTTCTGAACTCTGAATCGACAAAGAGGGGAACAAACGACACATCTACCATTCGAAGCTGACAAAGTAAGAAGTTCTTCTTTATGAAACCTTTCTTTCTTCTTCCTTGCACTGTCCCAACTCATTGCCTAGGTAGGCTGTTGGGGTCGGCTCTTTTCGTTCTCAGGTTGTAGCTTCTTCGGTTCTGAGTATCGCTTTCATCCAGGCCGTTTCTCTGTAGAATTTTGGAGCTTTAAGTCATCCAGGAGTTCTCTGGTTTTCCTCCGAATGACTGTCGATGAAGTTCCATAGACATTGCGTGCCTTACTGTATGGTTTGGCGGTCTGTCATATGTGCCCATACCATCTCCTCCATTATTTTTTATGATACCACATATCCTAAATAAATAATAATAATTATTAAAAGGGAGTTTATGTGTATTAATTTCTGAAATATTACCTCATAGCCTAGGTAGGTTGTTGTGGTCGGCTCTTCTCGTTCTCATGTTGTAGCTTCTTCGGTTCTGAGTATCGCTTTCATCCAGGCCGTTTCTCTGTAGACTTTTGGAGCATTGAGTCATCCAGGAGTTCTCTGGTTTTTCTCTGGATTTACTGCAGATGAAGTTCCATAGACATTGCGTGCTTCACTGTGTGGTATGGCGGTCTGTCATATGTGCCCATACCATTTCAACTGTCGTTCCTACAGCGGAAAAACCCTCCATTATTTTTATGATACCACATGTCCTAAATAAATAATAATTATTATTTAAAGGGAATTTATGTTTTCTGAAATATTATCTCGTGAGTCCTATCAAATAAAGTGACACTTTGTGTTTAGGTATTTACACGTGAAAAGAAATTTCTGTCAAAATTTGAAAAGTCATAATTTTTGTAGGTCAGTTGTCCAAAAAAAGAGTTTATTGAAGTTATTTTAGGCTCGCTGAATATAAAATGTACACAGCATAGTCGCCACTGACACACCGCAATTTAAGGCCCGATTGACCAGAATTTTGTAACACGAAATATTCCCGACATATTTTATGCTCCTAACTAAAGATTTCGACTTTATTGTTTACTTTGAGGTAATTTTTTGAAGAGTTACTGGTGGCGCTGGTTTTACAAATACTTCGATCGCAGTAATGTAAATTACAAATTAAATTAATTAAAATACATTTGCCTTAAATGCATAGGAAAGGTGGGGAGCCCAAAGACTTACCTAATCTACTGCAAATGTCCCTTCAATAATCCACTGCAAATGTCACTTCAATAGCCGCTGGTTTTCTTATTCACAAAAAAATGGAATTTGCTGGCAGTGCGGTTAAATCAAAATATGTGTTTTTGCGGGGTACAACAAAATACGACGAATAACAGCGGATAATTTGGTCATTATCAAATATAATCTAATAACAAGCAAAAATGTTTGCGGTGCAATTAACAGTATTGCATATTGCGACTTTCAGCATGTGGAACGAACAACGTACTTCATTTGTTTTCGAAGTGCTCAATTCTCTGAAAGTCTCTGGGCAAAAGAAAGGAAAGGGAATGGAAGCATTAAAGGCTATTTGAATTACTCTGATTAATAGCAATCGATAGTACTTACTCAACTCGCGCAAACAGTTAGGATTTTGAGTTTCGCTATGATTTTTGTATTTTTTTTAAAAATTCAAACATATATGTTCATTATAAGGAATTTAGTAGCTAAATATTATTGCAAAATTAAAACCTTGCAATAGATTAAAAAATGTTTTGTGTTTGGAGTGAGAGTTTTTTTGCTATTTATAGTTAACCTTCAGGCAAATTCGCAAAGAGCTATTTTAAGTTGTTAATCTTTTTTACTCCTAATGCACTCTACCACCGGACACTCTGAATATCATAACGCTGAAAAGGTCAGAGTAATATTATAAAGCCACCATTTTGGACTGGCATAGAATTAAAAAGCTATATTCTTCTTTCCTTACCATGCCAACGTGTATCGTATTGACGTGTAGTGAAAACATCTCATTTCCCGAAAAAAAAATGCAAAAAGGTATTCCTGTTGGCTGACGTTTGTTTAATCACAGAGCAGCTGTGCTTATGAAAATTTCAGACTGCTGAAAAGCATGACATGGAAAATTAAAAAAAAGGTATCTGATTGAATTACATATATTCTTAAATCGTTACCTGAACCAATGTACATCATCATACGATGGATATTTAAAAGTAACATTCACGAAAGGTAGTTTTCAGTTAACTGAACGCAAATTTTTCACACATATATATTTACGAAAAAAGCAATTAAAATGCTCGGTTTATCTCATAAAACTTCTTTTCAAAGTTATAAGTAATCATATAAATTATTTCCTTTTATCGGCAATGAAAATCAATTTTACTTTTTAAGGTTATTCCCATCAATGTAATATATCATTGAATCAATTTTACTCTTTGTCTATTAAGAAATACCAAAACTTTCCATATTTCTTTCTAAAGAACCATCCCTTCGCCCAACCTCTTGTGCAAATATGTCGACTATACAACATCAACTGTCTTTGTTCCAAACATATTTAGCGATAGCATCCAAAACTTTACAAAATTTCTTGAATATCTTGTTTTTACTTAACTTCACTTGCCTCAAACTTTTTTGTCTCTTGTTTCTCCATGTTGTTTTATACATATAATTGTTTTATGTTTACATATGTTTTATGCTGTTCACCGTTCGTTGCCAGTTCAGTTGTCATTGTTGACACTTAAGTTGTCATTGTTTCAAAGTTAGCACTTCAGTTTTCATTATTGCCACTTCAGTTGTCATTGTTGCCACTTCAGTTGTCATTGTTGTCACTTAAGTTGTCATTGTTATCAAAATAGGCATTTAAGTTTTCATTATTGCCACTTCAGTTGTCATTGTTGCCACTTCAGTTATCATTGTTGTCAAAATTGGCACTTCAGTTTTCACTATTGCCACTTCAGTTGTCATTGTTGCTATTTCAGTTTTCATCGATGCCACTTCAGTTGTCATTGTTGCAACTTTAGTTTTCCTTGTTGACACTTCACTTTTATTTATGATATTATGGAAAATAACTAGAAAAATGCGTCGGAAGCTTATTCACTCCTTATTAAGGCATCAATGTTTCAGTGGTATTTTTTTCTATTTTCCGTTAAAATATGCAAATTGTTTCTTTTAATCACATAAATTATGTAAACTGCCAATCGGTTTCGGAACAACCCTTCATTCATCAGAACAAAGAAAAAAAAAAACTAAACCCTTTCACACACTTTTCCAAAAAAATTATCATCTAGTAAATCCACGCTATGCAAGTGTATTATATAAGTATAATTAATACAAAACAATACAAGAACAACATGTTAACCTACCACCGGAGTACCAAATGGGAAAATAATTCACCGACTCCAGATATTTTCATATCAGAGGGTTCGGCTTGGTGGAACTCCTAATTTGACCGATAAATCCTACTGATCCCTCAATATAAATATTTAAAAAATCTTTCGTAATTCTACATGTATTTAAAATGACTGATTTTTGCATTTTTATATACAAATTCTTTGACAAATCTAATATGCCTCAATTTGTAAAATTATTATTATTATTTTTATATCTAACTTTGTAACATATTCGTCCCTTGAAACTGCCTCAAATTTGGGAGGCGGTTGTGGGTACCACTGATCCGGGGACCATTTATTGGATAACCAACACCCCTGCCATAGGTCACCCCAAGTGTTCGCTACGTTTGGTGACTTAGCAGGGGTGCCCGGCTTCACGGATCGGTTCGGGAAGGGCTTGTTGAGGGAGACCTAACCTAGACCTCTCCGGCCGGACTCTCTCGATCAATCGGCTTGCACCTCAATGGTAAGTACGAATTCATACGTCCGTCACTCCTGGACACATTGACCCCCATACCTTTCCAGAACCTCATCTCCTTCCTTTCCTTAAAAAGACCCCCCACCCAGCATCCCGAAAGATGACATTGTCTCTGAGGGGAATTACTTTCCTGTGTAGAGCTAAAGTAAAAAAATCTAACTTTGTAAAATTTTCACCCGTTGCAACGACCACACACGGAGAAAAATGTTATTTGAAAAAACGATAATTTTAATAGAAAAAAATAACATTTTAATAGAAAAACCGATCATTTTAATAGTAAAAACGGTTAAAAACGGGACTGAAGTTCTTACAAACAAATTAACAGGGTTTCAATGTTTATTGGCGGGAACATTAAGAATAATTTGTTGGAATACGTAATTTCGTACGTATTTTACCGCCAATAAACATCGAATCATTTGTTCGTAAGAACTTCAGTCCCGTTTTTAACAGTTCATTTTTCTCCGTGTTGCTTTATAGTATGCCTATATCAGTCCTGTTTATTTTTATTTTTAATCGAAAATATTAATCATGTTATATTCTTGTAAAATCATCATAGTCGATGATGTTGAGATGAGAATGTGGGAGTAAACAGTTCACTCGACGCCCCCGAGTTACTTCTAACTGTATACAAATTCAACTGTTTTCAGTAGGATGATGATTCATTACCGACCATTAACTTTATAAGTAGAATACTTACCACCATGTCAAATAAAATCATCGCAATAATGAAAAACGATGATTTTAGTGCTTTGTGTAAAAATATTGATAAATAAATTTACGGTTGGATATAATTTGAGATTTTCACGGACAAAAGTGTTATCGTGCTTATTTTTAGGATTATTATGCCTTACATTTTATAAACATTAATTATGATATATAAGGCATATACAGGGTGTTAAGGGACGTAGTTGACTTACTTTAACCAGTGATTCCTGACATTATTTGGAGCAAAAATGTTATTTTGGTCTTGCTTCACTTGGCGTGACGAGAGCGTTACGAAAAGTGTAATCTAAGAGAGGGAGATATAAGTTAGTGAAGCTAGAAAGAGAGAGAGTTAAGTTTCGTGTATTTACTGTAGGGGCAAGAGAGAGAGGTGCGAGCACACATTTTCTTTCTCTTTCTCTCATCGCCAGTTACGTTTCGTATATCTAAGACACAGTGCAGGCCTATTGTCTGTATCACACTGTAGGAGCAAGAGAGAGCAGTGCACGAGTACAAGTTTTACTTCAGTCGTGTGGTCTATAGCACAATATTTTTTTTTCTTTCAACTTAAAACATAAAACAACAGTAGATATTGATCGAAATTTTTTTGTTCCTGTTTGGTTTTTAAGAACACAAAAATAGAAAACAAAAATACCAAAGAATTATGTCGGAAAGGGTGACCGGACCACAACAAAGTGGCATTTCACCACACATTTGAAAAGTTTTTAAAATTCTTGAAGAAATGGCCTATGAAATAACCTAACGTAACCTATTTGACGTAATTTTTTGTCATCATTTTTTAAAAGGAGTGATGAAGTTCCACTTTGTTGAAATGTTCGGTCAACCTTCCCGACTACGATCGAGCTGAAACTCGGTAGATAGAAACGTTGTCGATAATGATAATGCATTTAATGGCACTCACGCATATATACGCATTTCTCTGAAATTATAAGAATTGGCGAAACTAGTTGATGACCGTCCGTGGTCGAGTGGTAAGACACTTGACTCCCATTCGGAAGGTCGCGGGTTCGAACCCGGCGTGCGCAAATACATTTTATTTGATTAATTTGTGTTATTTCACAATTAATTAATAAAAATAATATATGTTATATTTGCGGCACGTTCCAGAGTGGAAGATACTCTCAGTATCGCCCTGGGGTAAGACCACCATTCAGAATTGAAACGTTGCTTAATAATGGCTTTAGCCGTGTTTAGTGACTAGATTTGAATAGCCAGGTACTTTCCCACCTTCCTCTTCCCCATCTCCTTCCCTTCCCCACTTACCTTCAGCCTCACAACATACTCCAATTGGGGATGCCATAGTCTCACTGGCTCCAGAAGGGAGCAGTTGGGACTCTTGTGAAGTTTCTCTATAAATAAAAAAGGTCGTGCCGTTCGATGGGTAGAAAAATGCGTAGAATGCGAAAACGCGTTACTACGTTGGGTTGTTGATATTTGAAGTAAAATTTCTTTACGCACGCTTGACTTGGGGGGTGCGCTGGCGAATGCGTTACGAAAACGCGTTACTACGTTACGCGTAGTCAGGCGAGGCGAACGGGCTGTAACACTGTAGGAGCAAGAGAGAGCAGTGCACGCGCACATATTCTTTCTCTCTTCTTCTCATAGCCAGTACATGAAATATCCCAGTCAGTATTTTTAAATATCAGTGACGCGCCGAACGCGGGGGAGAGCGGACGTTGATGCGCACGGCTTGATCAGGCGAGGCGAACGATAATAAATTTAAATAAATATTTGTAGAAAATTAATATATGTATATACATGTATACATTTTCTACATATAAACATATAGACGGAGATACATATAGACCGAACTAAAGAAGTTTTACTTCAGTCGGGTGGTCTAAAGCACACTTGTATTTTTTTCGTTTATAATTATTTATAATTTTCCAGCGATTCAGCATTTTGAATTCTAAACAACACTACTTTTACTGTAACATTACTGCCCCTTTTTACTTCAATAGCTAGAATTAACAAGAATCAGACAGGAAAAAATAATTAATATACATCGTAAAAAATAATACAAATCATACTAACTAATATCTAACTAACCATCACGCTTCATCACGTTTCCCCGCGAGGTAGGCAGAGAGGACGGACCGCTATACAACTCGGTCTTGGCATACACTTCTCGCCTAATTCACATTCATACATCTTATCATACATGCTCTTCTATTATTCTGACTCTTGACATGGCCCGACTCAAGTATCTTTTTTTTTTTTTTTTTTTTTAATTATTTATTAACCAAAAAATACATGTTATGTACATTCTTTTAGGCATATGCCACCTCACTAGGCTGAGCCTGTTCCGAGGTGGCAGTGATTTAATATTTTTTATATAATTTTCAAAAGAAAGAATAAAATAAATTATTAATTAATAAATAGAACTTTGAAAAATAAACATAAAATGAAAATTAAAAAGAGAAATAGAAAAGAAAAGAAAAAATGGAGAAGAGATGATATAAAGAACTTAAATTATTTGAAAAAAAATTTGAAAAAAAAAGAGAGATAAAATTTAATACAGGTAGCTATTATATTGAAGAAGTTATCATATGTCCGCAGTATATAATGCCCTTGTTTACAATCCATGTATGTATTTTGTGTTTTAGATTTACGCTTTTTATCAGGTGAATGTCTTTAATGTCTTTTTCAATTAAATTTGAAAGTTTTGGAGCCAGATTACGGTAATGTCTTTGTCCATAGGTGGTATTTATCTTCGGAGTCATGTGTTGATGTCTATGTCTTGTACAGTAGTTGTGTTGTACAGTATGTTGGTTTAGCTTGTCTTTTTGGTAATGTATAGATATAATTTTGATGTACAGTTGCTGTATGTTCAGTACTGCGAAGTCCTTAAATAACTGTATTGTAGAGAATCTATAAGGTTTTTTTGTGATAACTTTAATTAAGGCTTTTTGCGCTTTGACGAGAGGGTCCATGATAGTCTTAGCAGCACCACCCCAACCAATCATACCGTGGGTGATAACCGATTGGCCTAACGCGTAGTATATAGTTTTTAAAGTCTTCATTGGCATTATGTTTCGAATGTTTTTAAAAAGATATATAAGTTTTCTGACTTTACCCGCTGTTTTATTTATTTGTTCTGTCCACCTGAAATAGTTGTCAATGTAAATGCCTAAGTATTTGATTGTCTGAGTCCGCGCTAGTGGGTTGCATTGGCAGTTTTTTTTAGATGTGCAGTCGTGTATGGTTAAGTTTTCATCGAGTCTTGGTTGTCGTCTGGGATCTATACTAAATGTCATGTACTTTGTTTTGTCTATATTTAGTGTTAGCAGGTTATTGTCTAGCCAATTTTTAATCCGGTTGATTCCTTCAGCAGCTTTTTTATATACATTTGTCCAGGAGTCAGAAGTGAAAACAAGAACAGTATCATCCGCAAAGCAAATAACTTCACCGCTAATGTCTAACTGACACAGGCAATTTATATAAAGTAAAAACAGGATGGGTCCTAATGTACTTCCTTGGGGAACTCCGTAGGTTATGTATCTATTTTGGCTTGTTACGTTGCCTAATTTTAGTGCATGACTGCGTTCAGTTATATATGATTTGAACCAGTTATATGCAGAATTTTTAATACCTATGTTATCTAATTTTTTAAGGAGGATTTTATGGGACACTGTATCAAAAGCTTTACTTAGATCAAGAAAAACCGCAATGCAGCTTTTTTTTTTGTCAACATTATTTATAATAGTTTCGGTCACTTTTAATATTGCATCCTGTACTCCCATATTCTTTCGAAAACCATACTGATTTTCTGATAAAATTTTATGTTTGTCTAAGTAGTCTACCAGTTGGATTTTCATTAGATTTTCGAGTACTTTTGTGAGAACATTTAAAAGTGATATAGGCCTATAGTTAGAGGGATTCTTTTTATCTCCGGATTTGTAAATAGGTACTATGTTTGCACTTTTAAAATGGCTGGGAAATATACCTCTAGCAGTACTCAGATTACAGATGTAGGTGAAGGGAAGGGCTATTTGGTGTTTTATTTCTTTTATTAGTTTAGTGTCAAGTTCGTCGGGTCCAGTCGCACAATCATTTCTCAGTTTATTTATGTGATGTATTATGTCTTTAGTTTGGAAAGTTTTTACTCTAAATGTATTGTTATCGTGTGCATTATTAGTATATTTATCAGCAAGTGTATCTTCGTCAGTGTTCGTTTTATTTAGTAGTGTTTGGGCTAGTGTTTGTCCAATGTCTGCAAAGTAATTATTTAATGTGTTGGCAATATCAGTCTGATCAGTTATTACTGTATCCTTAACTTCTATTTGTTGGAATTTGGCTGCTGGCTTCTTATTTACATTGTTAATTTCCTTTACTGCGTTCCATAATACTTTCGGGTCATCTTTGTTTTTTTCAATTTTTCGTCTGTAGTATTCTTCTTTTGTTTGTTTCACAATTGATCGGCAGATATTCCTATATTTTTTGTAATAATTTTGGAGCTTAATATTATTCGGTGAGTTTGTAGACTGTTTGTGCAGTTTATCTCGCTTATGCAAACATTTAACTAAGTTTTCATTGATCCAGGGTTTAATTTTTTTGTTTTTATGAACCAATTTTCTAAAGGTTGTGTATTTTATAACACTCATATTTATTTTTTCAGTAAAATTCATCATCGCGGTGTTCACATCTGTTTCATTTAAAACATTTTCCCAGGATATGGAATCGAGAGATGATCTAATAGCTTCATAATCTGTGTATTTTAGTTGCACTGTATTTTGTTGATTGTCTCTCTTGTCACTATTTTTCTTCGAAAGGGTAATCATTGTAGAGAAGTGGTCAGTTACTGTCGTATTTATTATAGCTGCAGAGATACTTAATTTAGTCCTGACATAAATATGGTCTAAACAGGACTGAGATGTAGGCGTGACTCTTGTAGGTAAATTGACAGCAGATCGGAGACCGTAACTTACAAGAAGGCATTCATAGTCGTCAGCTTGGTGGTGCCTATCTCCAATTATATTAATATTCAGGTCTCCAGCTATGATACAGTTTGTGAATTTATTATGCCTCTGAAGATTTTCGTTCAATGAGTTTAGGAATTGTGATATGTTAGTATGTGATGGAGACCGATAGATGGCAATTATGACAACAGAATCACGACATTGTATGGTCACACTGTTTGCATCTAGTATTGCAGCGGGAATCATTGATCCAAAAATAGAATTTTTTGTATATACTATCACTCCATCACTACGGTTTTTATGTGTCTTTGATGTGAAAACATCGTAGCCTTGTATGCTGGGCGCAATAAAATCGTCATTAATCCAGCATTCGGTGAGAATGATAATATCAAAATTTATTTTAATTTGTTCTAAGGCTACTAGTAAGTTGTCGAAGTTTTTGGTGACACTTCTGATGTTTTGGTTGAGTATTTTCAACCAAAAATTGCCCTCGAAATGCGTGATTACTTTTGAAGCATCGAGAATGTTAAGGGTATCTATGTTGAATAGAACATCACTGTCATTATCTATGTATTTAGATGCCATAGTTAATTGTAGAAGGTCTCTCGATAGGGCAGCTTGTGGGTGTTATAATATAAGACATAATCACATAAAGAAAATAAAACATTAGCTTATAAGGAATATAAAACATATGCATCAGCATATAAGGTATACAAGTGAAATAAGGGTTTAGTTGCTGCGAATATTTAACATAAGCATATAAAGTATATGTAGCATAAGAATAGGTATAAAAAGTGTACATATTGTTGTTACGAATACAAGACCTAAGCATATAAAGAATATAAAATATAAGCATATAAAGAAAGTAAAACATGAGCTTATAAAGATTATAAAACACAAGCATATGAAGAATATGAAATGAAAACATAAGCATATAAAGTATACAAGAGATATAAGGATTTGGTTGTTGCGAACATTTTACATAAGCATATAAAGTAAATATAACATAATCATAAGTATACAGAGTATATATATAATTGCTGCGAATATATAATATGAGCACATAAAGTACATTAAGCATGAGCATGTTAAGACACAGCATATACTCCTTGATTCTGTGTTTTACATAGAGATTTACGTGAAAAAATATAAACATATGAAAGTAAGTTATACGAGTATATCTAAACGAAAATTCTGTAAATATATAGTAGGGAGTATTAACATAGAAATTTATGTGATAAAATATAAACATATGAAAGTAAGTTATATGAGTATACCCAAACGAGCTTGGTTTATTAATTATTGATTGAGGGAGACAAAATGTTTTTGTTTGTATCGTTAATAATAATAGCAGGTGTCCCGTTATCTTTGCGGACAAATACTTGTCCTCCCTTTGTCCAGGCGAATTTATACCAGTTTTCGTGTGTAGCTTTTCTCGCGAGAAACCACAGATGTTTTGCGCGAAAGGTCAGGTGTTCCGAGATGTAAATTTGGGAACTTGGTCCTGCTATTCCGATGAGGATGGTGTTAAGTTTGTCCTCACGATTCGGGGCTTGTTTGTTGTAGTTTTTAATGTCTCTCAGGAAATCATCACGTTCGATGCTGGTTTTGAATTTTACTACGATTGGCCTGGGTTGATCTTTTTTGGGCTTTTGGTTAATACGGTAAGCTGCATCTATGTTATTGGATTCGTTATTCGAGTTGGTTATTTTTTTAATGTTAAAAATGTAGTTATTTAAGTTTTCCCCATTTATTTCGGGGATCCCCCTAATTTCTACATTTTTTTACATTTTTTACATGTATCTGATTCACTTGATCGTGCCATGTCTTCCTCGGGCGTCCTCGACTTCTTCTACTATTCACATTCGCATCATATATTCTCTTGACACTCCTTTCTTCATTCATTCGCTCTATATGTCCAAACCATCTAAGCGTCCCTTTTTTAATCTTACTTATGACGCTCATATCGACCTTGCATTCTTTTCGGATCTCCACATTCCTCACACGATCATACATGGTTTTACCACACATACGCCTCAGGGATCTCATTTCTACAGTATTCATGCCAGTTCCATGCTTCACTGCCATACATCAGGGTAGGTACCAGCACTCCATTGTTTCACCATTCGGCCACCATAACACGGGCATGTGCCTAGTATGGCGGCCATAAATTCCACAATTGTTATATATTTACTATTCAAAGAATAAAGAAACATTAAAAAAAAAAAAAAAAATTGTGAACTGCTAGCTTCGCTTCTTTGGACAGCTTTTTGTTGGCGCCAACAGCATTCAGTCCACCATTAATGGAGTTACCTGCATTTACCCTTCTTTCAATATCCCTATCAGCCTTCCCATCTCTCGTAAACATACTTCCCAAATACACAAACTCATCAACTTGCTCTAAGTATTCATCATTCACAACTATATTGCACACTGTTTTCGTACTCTCTCTTTCAAACACCATTACTTTTGACTTACTTACATTCATCATCAACACATTCTTCTTGCATACTTCGTTCATCCTAGATACGTGTGCCTGCCGATCTTCTATGCTGTTAGAAATCAGCACCGCATCATCAGCATACAACAGACAACATACGTTCAGACCATTCAATTTCGCGCCCAATCCCGTCTCTTTCAATTCTTGCATACAATTGTCCATGTATAGATTGAATAACCACGGTGACATTACGCAGCCTTGTTTAACACCTTTTATGAAGTCAAACCACCCTGTAAAACCACCGTTTACCCTAATGCATGCAACGCTTCCCTCATACAGAGACGCGATTGCCTGTATGAGATTTGTAATCACTCCATACTTGGACAACACCTTCCATAGTTTTTTCCTGTCGACGCGGTCGTATACAAATCAAAAGGTTCAATTAAAATCTTTAGTCACATTTTATAATAATCAACAAAAAACTGTTGAACTTACCTTATACCTAAACAAAAATAAATTGGTGACATCTGAAGTTTGAGTTTGCTTTGACGTTTTGTTATTCGTTGCTAGGCTTCGCCCTCATGGTTGCTCATGATTTTACCTACGACGTTAATATGATGATATATAAATCGAACGTCTTTTCCGTTAACTGTCCAAAAAAGATGTGAGTTACCCGTCGTAATGCCCCTAAAGAAGTCTTACTTCAAAAAACTTTTATTACGAGAGAAGATTTAACTTTAAACAAGATAAGAAATCGCTAGTTAAAGTATGTATAATATATCCCTTATCATCATAGATGAAAATTAATTTTTAAAAATTGTCCTGATCGAAATCAGAGTGTTTTAATTTGTAGTGCGTGTTTCTAAAATACACAGTTTTAGTATAAAAAACGACCAAAGTGAACCAAAATAGAAACTGTTTTATTTTACGGTAGCTGTTTATTATATAGTAGTTTGAACCGCGTTCAGTCATTTACGACTTTCTAAAAGTACTCGCATGTAAATTGCGTACAGATTTCTCCGTTTTCCGAATCGGAAAATGTAAAACAGTTTTATCCGCATCTACTCGTAGTTCGAATGTGGCAAAAGTTTCAATGAAGAAATAACAACAAATCGGCGAAGAGAGTTTGTTCCTAAAGCTAGTGGTGGCCATTTTTCCGTGAAAAACAGAAATTAAATAAAAATTCTCGAAAAACTTGTTTTTCAAATCCACGAATATTACGTAACCTCTCGAAGAAACTGCCGTTCTGTTTTTAAAACAAATGCAGTCGAATTTGCATTATGTTTCTCGCATTTTAGGAAATAAGCATATTCTCATTTCAAAACCAAATATTCACATTGTCGATTTTTGGCAATTCGTATATTCGATTATTGAATCGATTGAATGAATTCTTCGATTGAATGAAACCTTCAATTGAATGAAATATTCGACTGAATGAAATCTTCGATTGACAGAAATCTTCGATTGACTGAAACTTCGATTGAATGAAATTTTTTATTTCAATTTAAAGCTTTGTCAACAGTGTTTTAAATAAAAGCTCTGACAAATACAATTACAATAAGCATGGTGGATACTATCACCAATTAAATTCAAATAATGCATTGATAACATTGTATTCTTTACAAATATTAAGACAACATTCTGGTTCATTACTATAATGAAATGGAGCTTTAAATTTAGTTAACAGATGTTTTATAGGTGGCCAATGATGACATTGTCAAATTAATTGAATGGTTTTCATTATGTCTCATGTCTCGTTAAAATGACGGCATCCTCGACAAGGCTGTGTCATAACCCCAGTTTAGTTCGATATTTTTAATATTTAGAGGAATAAAATTTACAAGTCATGATTCTAGGAATATTAAACCCGATTTGATGATGTAGATAAGGGCTCTAAACTTGAATGTAATCTAAACTAACCTAAAAATCTATTATTTGGCGATTCGTAGCTTCGATTGAATGAAACTTTGATTTAATCAATTTAATAAAATCTTCGACTGAATGAATTCTTTGATTTAATATGTGGTGATCATGTGGCGATCAAACCATGTATGGACATGACTTAAGAATGATCACAGACTCGGCGAAATTCAGAGCTAAACTTAAAACTCACCTTTTTAGACAGTCGTACCCAAAAGCCAAAAACAAAAACCTTCACTTTCACCTTCTCAGCCCGCGACATAGTAAATAACTAATTGCATAAAAATGTTAACAAATTCTTAATGGTGAACATCTAATTTCATTCAAATTCTCCAGTCCTAATGAGTCCCAAATTCTCAAGTCTTTCGAAATAACTTCAATTTATTTACTCCATTTTTGGCAGTAATCTTCTTATGAATGTAATATGAAAAATGATGGTGTAGCAAATGTAAAGTTATGCAATGTCCAGTGTTTTAATATAGTATCTTCCGCGTGCAAAGTCATATCTCCTCCAAGCATAAATTTTCTAATTAAAGTGTGTTTATCGGAAGTGACCTGCCCCAGGTAAGTATGTTCTCTGTGTCTATTTGTAAATAATAGTTCTAGTTAGAGCCTAAGTAGTCATAATAAAATGTACAGTGCCCTTGAGGTGATTTCTCACAAAAACGGCGCATTACAAATTATCCAATTATTATTATTATTGATTCTTGGCTACGAATCCGGAGGCCGGAAGTAAATTTAATTAGATTAATTTCTATTATTTCACAATTTATTTAAAATTATATAAATATCTAGTACATTTGCGGCAAGTTCAAGAGTTATTGATGCTTTCAGTGTTTTCCCTGGTGAAAGTCCATTATTCAGACTTAAGATGTTGTTTGAAATAGCTTTAGCCGTATTTAGTGCCCAGATCTGAATTTCCACCTTCAGCTTCTCCCCTTTTCTCTTCCTCATCTCTTTAGCCTCAACCCAATTGGGGATGCCATAGTCTCACTGGCTCGAGATGATTGGGAACTGTTTCTTGTGCGGAACTCATATGAACAGTGTAAGAAGAATAACTGTTGCGTCAAAAACTGATTACGAATTACATTTGTAATGGATAGTAAATACTAAAAATGAAACGAGACGTATTAGTGTTTGCTGGAATTGGGTGATAGGTAATGTGTGTAGGAAAAACAAGGTACGCAAGGAAAAGGGAAAATCACTTACTATCTTTCCAAGGTGGTCAAATTCTTTTTTTTTTAAATAAAAACGAGATTATATACACGAAAAATACAAACAACTTGCTTCCTTTCTGTTTTTAAAACAAATGCACTCGAATGTGCACTATGTTTCTTGCACTTTAGAAAATAAGCATATTCTCATTTCAAAACCAAACATTCACATTGTCGATTTTTGGCAATTCGTATCTTCGATTATTGAATCGATTGAGTGAATTCTTCGATTGAATGAAATCTTCGATTGAATGAAATCTTTGACTGAATGAAATCTTCGATTGACAGAAATCTTCGATTGACTGAAACTTCGATTGAATGAAACTTCGATTGAATGAAATCTTCAATTGAATAATATCTTCGATTTCATAAAAACTTCGATTTAATCGAGTTAATAAAATCTTCGACTGAATGAAATCTTCGATAGAATGAAATCTCCAATTGAATCAAACACTTCTTCTAAAATGTTGTCGCTGTCGTATGATTTTCCTTGTCATAAAATTTTATTTTCTGTATCTGTAGTAGATGAATACATCCTTTATGAGAATTATCATCCTCTTTTGCTGTATAATCCACCCTTATACCAGTCCAATGTGAGGCAGTTTTATACGAAGTGCCATTTTTGAACTCTCCTGGTCCACCGCACCATTCGAATAGCTCCCAGCTACATGATGTCTATGGGGAGTATTTATTATTTGTTTATGGAAATAAATGCCGCGGGACGGGAGCTTCGCAAATAAAATACCTAATATAAATACAGTAAAAGTTTCACAAATGGTTACGTGTTCAAAGATACTGCGAACTGTGAACTTACATGCGGGCTTGTTTGGAAAATGCTAAACATGTCGTACTTTCATTTGGAATATTGGAATTTTCTTATTTATACAGGCAGACCCGTGAAAAATAAAGAAAATCAAGGGTTCCCAGGTTCATGGAATGATGTTTATACAGGTCTTGCATAACACCTGCTTGGCGGGCTGGATTGGGAGAGGCTTTTTTTAATTTTTTTTTTTTAAATGTAAATATCGCCCAAGAGTCCAAATGCTCCAAACCACCTGGAGCCAGTGAGATTTAATTTTTAGCTCCACACAGGAGGCCCTGAGAAAAATAATTTCCTTCAGGGCGTATGTCATCTTTGGGGATGCTGTGTGGAGGGTATTTTTAAGGAAAGGAAGGAGAGGAAGTCCTCGAAAGGAAAAAGGTATGAGGGTTGGGTAGGAATCTGGGGTTCAGTATGTCCAGATCATCCGCCGCCAAGACCTAACAAACCTCAAACGATGAACCGGGGCACCCCTGCTAAGTCACCAAACGTAGTGAACCACTTGGGGTGGCCTATGGCAGAAGTGTTGGTTATCCAATAAATGGATTCCGGGGCGGCGGTACCCATACCATACTGTGAAGCTGAATATGCTGGAGAGGAGAAAGCGGAAAGAGGTAAGCGGGGAAGTTAAACCAAACACGGCTAAAGCCACTTCAAGCACCGTTTCAATTCTGAATGGTGATCTGACACCAGGGCGATAATGAGAACATTTTCCACTCTGGAAAATGCCGCAAATGTTCCTTATATAATTTTTTTTAAATGATAAATTATTGTGAAATAACACAATTCAAAGACATGAAATTTAATTGCGCACACACGGAGAAAAATGTTATTTGAAAAAAACTATCATTTTAATAGTAAAAACGGTTAATAAAAATTTCTGAAAGAAATTGAATATGAATTTAATAACCCTTGAGGCTGTTTTATTCGGTTTTCGGAATAACTCGTGTAGGTCTCGTAAAAATCATCGTGTCTTCCTTACTTTTTCATGGTTACACGGAGAAAATGTTATTCTAAAATACGACCATTTTATTCGTAAAAACGGTTAAAAACGGGACTGAAGTTCTTACGAAAAAATTAACGTTTCAATGTTTATTGGCGGTAAAATACGTACGAAATTACGTATACCAACAAATTATTCTTACATGTTTCCGCCAATAAACATTGAAACCCTGTTAATTTGTTCGTAAAAACTTCAGTCCCGTTTTCAACCGTTTTTACTATTAAAATGATCGTTTTTTCTATTAAAATGATCGTTTTTTCAAATAACATTTTTCTCCGTGCACCGAGATTTGAATTGCGACCTCCGGATCTACAGTACAGAGCCTTACCCCTCGATCACGGAGGCCATCTCTCTCAACCTCACCTAATCTCCTCTCAATCATGTTTTTATGATACTATATATTTTAATCTCCTTAAATATCTCGTGGACACGTATGCAAAAACCGTTTGTTATATTCGTATAAATAATGATATTTACATAGAGAAATGTACTGTAATATAATATTATCCAGTAATGAATAGCGTAATAATGTCGCAATGATGGTAATATCCTAAAGATGATTATTATATTCACATAACTTAACCTTCCAACCACAAAATACAACAAACCACAAGAAGCTGGCATTCTCGCTTCGAGAATTATTATCATTATTGTTCCCGTGACGAGAAAGTAATAATGTGGAGTATAAACAAAAAGGCTTCGTCCCTCCGGCACAGTGGCAGAGGGGGGGTTGGGGTACTTAGGGGGGTGGGGTATTGGGGGATGGGGTGTTAGGGGGATGGGGTAGTTAAGGGGGAGGGGTCGGGGTTCCTGCTGTCTCATTAATTCTATCGCCGCCCGCCCGCACCGTCTTGATCACGTCCGAGTTAACCTTTGGAATGCCAGTTGTAAAATGATCTCACATCTGATCGTCCGCCGTACGCCGGCTGAAACTATTATTTTTGTAATAACTTTTGAATTGATTTTATTGCAAAATATGCTTTGAGTGAATTTTAAAGTCTTACCTGAAAATTTGTTTTAAATATTTATACATTTTTATATGTCTATCCTATGTGCTTACATAGGATTGATTCATATATTCAGATTTTTTTTGTGTTTTTTTTTTGTTTTGTCAATTAATCTTCAATGATAAACATAACTTTAGATATTTTGGGATCTTTCAAATATGTTTAAGGTTCGTGTGATTACTAGTTGACTTATTAGTTTATCGTAAATATTACAATTAATATTAAATTGGACTCGAAATCCTTACTAGACTAGGCTCTCAGCCGCCCCCTGCTGCGGACTGAAGGTGCTTGCCCAACTCTGAGATGCCTTGGGTAATCTTCGTAACCGTTCGTACCTAAGACACCAACGACGAAAGATGGTACTCTTCTGATATCAAACTCGAGATAATAATCGAGATTTCATTAAAGTTTTAAATTTATTTATTTATGTACTGTTTGAAACATTTAGGTACATAGTGTTAACAGTTATTACATTAATGATATTGCCGTTTACCGGGCACTCCAATTAAAAATGTTCACAGCATGCGTAATCAAGTTTTAGTTGTTTTTAGATTTTCAATCTTATTTGTGTCATGCCAAATTCAGTGCTTCGAAAATAACCCTACCCTCTCCCAGTGGTATCATAAAATGACAGCTGCTTTAAGCCCCCGCATTCCGAATTTCTACCGTTTTATAACATATTTCTCTCGAACACTTTAAGATTTAAGTTTCTAAAAAAATTATGTTATTTTTTTAGATAATATCTATACATTTGTAGAGCCAAAATAATAATTATATAAAATTCGCTCGAAAGAAAAAAATCGCTAAGTATGCTTCGAAAATTATTCAAAACACATTTTTTTCTGTTATTTAACATGTGATGGGTATGAAGAAAATCACAGTGTATCTTTAAATGCAACATAATCATTTGTCGACAGATTTTTGCTCTATTTTAAACGAGATGTGTTTTATTAATTTCACAGTTATCGCTTTATTATTATCGATTTTAATATTAACGCGCTTCCTCTAATATTTGTATTTACATATTTCCCCTTCTTATTTTTAAACGCTTATTACCGGCCAAGAAATGCACATACTTTAAACCATCTGTTCCCAAACTTTGTCATCTACGGAACCTTAAAAAGCTGCTCGATGTTTGGGAACCTTATTTCCATCCCAAAGATTTATTAGCATTTTTTTTATGTACCCATTTCTAAAGAAATGTGAAAGAAAGACTATCCATAAATACCAAGGAAATAAAATGTACGTATATTTTTAAATAAAAACTTCTTTAGGCGCATTACGACGAGTAACTAAAATCTTTTTTGGACGGAAGTAACATTTTAAATCGGATATGACATTCGATTTATATTTCATCACATTAACGTTATAGCTATGGGAACCATGCGAACAATAAAGCGAATAACAAAACGTCAAAGCAAACTCAAACGTATAAGCGCCCCCGCCCACTGAGGCAACTGTCAATCTAAATCTGAAACAGAAGAAGATCGGGTCACATCTGGGACCCGAACACGGGACCTTCGGCTTTCCGGGCAGATGCTCTAACCACTGAGCTGATGTGTCCCTATCCGATTCGGTCATATTTAACTGTGTCATATTTCGACTGAGAACTACCAATACTTAGTTCATTTTCTTAGTTGGGAAAAATGCAGTATTCACAAAAGAAATAAAATTTTGGCCGATATTTATCACTAGCTTCTGCCCGCTTCGTCTGCGTAGGATTAGTACTTCGAGTAATCTATTTTCTTTTCCTAGGTCCCATCTATGTTTATACCAAAATTCTTAACCTATTTATTTAAAATATGTAGAATTCTTGATTCGATTCAAAGTATTAAGCGAGTACTTCAAATAAATTCACTAATTTAAATATTTTCTAAAATTGAATTGTGATTTAACAATCATTGTTTTGCAAAATGTCATTCTCAAATTTTGACATATTCTATTAAACAATAATTGTTATTATCAATGTATTGAAACTAAATAGCTAGCTTTATAAATTATACCCTATATGTTAAACTAATGAATGAGCTATATTATTGTAAAGTTTCACTAAAATCCATCCAATAGTTTTTGCGTGAAAGAGTAACAAACATACATACATCCATACAAACTTTCGCATTTATAATATTAGTAAGATAAGATTAGGAATGTAATGTTCCCAAATAGTTCTGTCGCGAAATCTTAAAACATTAAATAATGGATGCCTTTAAATTGTATCTTAAACAGTCCCAATAAAGTGCCTCGCAGGTATTTTTTTTCTGCATTTGAGGTCAAATAACAAAATATTTTCGTTTATTATTTTTACACGTCATATAATTTTGAAGTTCAATAGTATCTGAAATATTCTTGCTTTATTATTTGAGAGAAACAATAAAAACATCCCTTATACGACTCTCGGGGCGAATTTGCTAGCCAGTTTGCTCCTGGGCGGAAAGTTACTGGGTAGGTAGTAGTAACATTGTAGGTTTTGTCACGTCACCAGAGGGTGGTGGGGTAAAACCTCCCTCACTGAACCCCTCCCCCTCGACTACTCGCTACCAGTTACTGGATTTTTCACACCTTTCTCTGCGAGAAGTGTTTTGTATAGTGCTGAGAAGTGAGAAGAGTGGTGGCTTATGGCGTCGGGAACGAATATATTTTCTTGGAATGTTTAGACTAAAATTTAATATACGAGTATAAAAAATGCTTTAGAAGAAAACGGTACCGTAATATAGGGTGACTTTGAATCGGAGGTGACTTTGATCATCGCGGTTATCTGCAGTAATTCTTGCTTCCAATCATTTTTTTTCGGGCAATGATGCCTTGAAAATAAGTGTCAACTTAGCTAGTTTCTTAATGGTATCGATAGATCTCTTTTATAAAATTTAATTTAATTATGTTGTTATTATGTTCAGCAAGTATTTTAGTTTTTATAATTGTGACAACTGTTTACAGGGCCATTTTCAAACAGTCGTTATACCATTTTCGTTGTTTGTTTTTGGGGTGTTATGCCGTGTTGTGCTACCTCCTTCTTTAGCCGACGTTTCGGACAGCGTTGCAGTGTCCATCATCAGGGCAGATCGGGCAGATCCGTCGATGACGTCGGGCGGATCTGCCGGATCTGCCCTGATGATGGACACTGCAACGCTGTCCGAAACGTCGGCTAAAGAAGGAGGTAGCACAACACGGCATAACACCCCAAAAACAAACAACGAAAATGCTTTTGGCCGTGAAAATCAAAAAACGTATAAGTCGTTATACCACTTTGAGATGACTTATTCTAAATTTCAATTTTGAAGGTGTATAAATTGATGTGTTACCGGTGAAAACCATTTTCTGAAAAAATAAAAAGTACCCTACATATTAATAGAAATCTACTGTTACAATTATTTTTCTTAATAAATTGGTTTCGCGTACGTTCCGTTCCACCTTGCGAAATTACCTCTTGAATATTAGAATTCGCATTTTTTACAACTTTTTGAGATTAGAGTATCATTGTATTAAGCTTATAAAATCATGATAATAATAATAACGAAACATTTGTAGAGCGCAGTTTTGTGAAGTTTCACTTTAAGTGGGCGGATTCAAGTGATATATTTAATACATAAAAGTCGCCCCACTCCTAAATGTGATTTTGATTAACTATTTTTTTTATTCCCCTTCAATATTAAGTTATATATCTTACGATTGATTAAAACATGTGCAAAAAAATTTACAAATTTTTCCGATACAAATGTTTTCATAAAAAAGTTATTTACATTCAAAGTTGAAAATGAACACAGTAACCCCAATTTACGGTTCGATTTTTGTTCAGGTGATGTGTATTTTGCAAAATACCTTCCAACGAACCTCTTCTTCTTCTTCTTCCTCTGGTATCCTTTTTCAAGGGAAGTTAGTTATCCAAGTACTGTGGAACAACCGGCGCATGATAAAATATTAACAGAACTTCAATAGAACTTACACAGAACTTGAATTTTAGCGTTGAAATTTGATCAATTGTTCGAATTCTGTGAAGCAATCCGTCCTCTATTGACGACGCTCTCCTATTAGCTTCTAAAACATTTTTAAAAAGAAAACCGCCATATTTTTCTGTCAATTGTTATCAATCTTCAAATACGAGTATGTTTTACCACTATCACTTTAAATTCAGGTATGAAAGGGTTAAATAATTTTTAGTTCATTTTATTGAATTGTTTCCGCATATAAATAGGCACCCACTTACAAATTTCAAAATTAAACAAACTACTGAACAAATAAAATCCCCTGTTGTCGGGACTATCCGAAGGACAAACACAATATCTGTTCATGTGAGCCACAGAGGCTCCACTGGGGGCCACCACTGTCCAATTTTCACCGAAAACACAAAGGAATTCGAGATTTAATGAGAAAAGGGACCCTAGATTTCACAAGGGAGTGAAAACCTCCAACTGAGCTTGTTTGCTTCTGAAATAATTCGGGTAAACATTGCGTACATTTAATCTTGTTAGATTATGTATGTATATATGCTTTGTCTTTTTATTTGCGATTAAACTTTTGTTAGAGTTGTTAACCTTTCTGTTACCAAGCTCTAAAACTTCTTCCCGATGCCAAGACGAGACGCAATCGTTACCGTAATACTTGAGTTATTAATTCGCGATGAACACAGGAACAGCCTTACTAAAAACTTCGGGAATATTTTATTTATTTTTATTTAAACGCCCGTAAAACAATACATGTTTTGATTAACTACAGTCAAGAGTTGATAAAATACAGGTAAGTAACAGAAAATATAAAGACACATAACATGAAAAAAAAAAACATCTGCCACCTCGGAACAGGCTCAGCCTAGTGAGGTGGCATATACCTAAAAGAATGTACATAACATGTATTTTTTTGGTTAATAAATAATAAAAAAAAAATAATAAAAAAAAACATAATAAGGGTTAGAAAAAATATGAGTTGACAAAATGTAGGTAATACAGAATATAAATAAAGTAAAAATAGATAGCCTGCCAATATCCTCAAAATCAACAATTATAGGTATTAATAAAAATGTATAAAATTGGTATTTACAATAGTTTATGAATTATTTAGAAATTTTTCGCAAATACGGCGTTTAAAGTTTGCCAAATTCAAATTATTGTCAAATACATCAAAATTGTTTAAATATTGGTTACCAAGACTATGTAATCGTTGTATTGGGGAATGCAATTTATAGTTAGAATGAGATGTGTGTATATACAATGTTAATGTTTGTCTAGTAGTTCGTGTAGGTACATGTAGATTTATTAAATGCAAGAGTTCACAGCAATCAAATTTAGAGTTTAATAATTTTAATAAAAAGGTTAGGTCAGTTATTTTTCGTCTGTTTTCTAAAGTTAGAATATTTAAAATATTCATTAATGATAGGTAATTTATGTGCTCTAAAGGGATGTTAAGTTTAAAATTTACAAATCTTAGAAATTTTCTTTGAATTCTTTCAATATTATGGATATGAATTATGTAGAAGGGCGACCAGACTATTGAGTTATGTTTATATTCTATTCAATTACGGCCGTGCATGTGAAAACCTTACTAATAGAGAATGACAAAAAAATAGTTTATGGAAAGGTATAAGAGAAATACATTGCTTATCCAGCCAAAAAGGATTGTTTTTTTTGGTAGATTGTATACAACTGTTTTTAATAATAGTTTCTCTTTGAAATCCGGAATTTTTCCAAGGTATTTTAAATGTCCTATATTCTTTACAAATATTAGAAAATACTAGGTTCCAAATCTATGAAAATTGTTTATTACTCTCTTTGTCAATCAATCATTGAATATGGAACAACCGCATGGGGAGGTGCAAAGCTGAAAATTTTGTCAAATATTTTTGCTTTATTGAAAAATTTACTTTGTTTAATATTTAAAATTTTTTTGTAAAATAGTCTGTATTGACACAGGATTTCCTAGTGAGACAGGCAAGGCCAAAAAAAAATGTAAACGTTTTGATATAGATGCATATAATCTTAATATAGAAAACAATGTCGGGTTAGTTACACCATTTATAACTCAAGAACGGGCTGAACCGATTTTTATGATCTTTGATTTGTTTGATTTGTCTCCGTCCCGATTAACAGAATAACTATTAAAACATCGGAAAAAATGACGGGAAAATAATTATGAAGAAAATTATTTTTTTCATATATTTTGTATGGAACGGCTTTTCAAATAATGTGCGTTGGTCGACAGAATTTGAATCAATTCGAACTGTCAATGGTGTAGTGTGCCGAACATTCCGTGCTTAGTCAACAGCTCAATTTAATTTTTTGAACTTATAGTACCTATTTATTTTAACTTAATTAAAAACTTAATTTATTTCAGCGAATAAATTATACACAACATTTATTGATTCTGAGGCGGTACGAAGTTTGCCGGGTCAACTAGTAAATAAATAAAAAAATCTTCGATTTATCACTAAACAAATAAAAAATATTGTTACTGAGGCAGTTCAGTTATGTATAAAAAAAACGGCCTAAAATTAATTAAAAAGTAAATTATATACGATTTCGTAAGCATTATAATGAACATCTTAACATTTACCAGCTACTTCGGACTCCGAGTATTGACAGGATTAAATTATCGTTTTAAAGATCAAACATTCATTTTGGCTAACTCTTGTTTCTTTGATGTGGGGCAACATTTGCCAACGGTAGTATGTGAGATGCATGAAACATGTATATTTTAAAATATAACATTATTTAACCCTTTGAATTCCTTTGCTTCATTTCAACTTATGTTTGAAAGGGCTTACAATATAATATGAAATGCTAAGGGCGTTTCTCACCATCCTCACAATAGCTTATTTACACTAATAACTAATATTATTAAAAATAAAAATAAAATACTCGCAGTGGTTAGAAAACTCGGCCAACTTATCCAATATATAGCCACTATTCATAGGTTCGAGAACCGAATTATAAACTCCAACTTAATAAATAAATAAACCGTAAATCGTAAATATTCGTTATTAGTGTAGATAAGCTATTGGAAGGATGATGAGAAACCCCCTAAGTGGAATAATTTAATACGCAAAAAATGTTTGTTAAAAGTCTATTTGTGTAACCTTGATATCATGGAGTTTGAAAGAGAGAGCAGGAAACAGTGTGGTTGTGAATGATGAATCCTTGGAGCATGTGGACTTGGGAAGTAAGTTCAAGAGAGATCGGAAGGCTGATAGAGATATTGAAGGAAAGGTAAATGAAGGTAACTAGAGTAATTGAGGGCTGAATGCCGTTGGCGCTTACAAAAAACTGTCCAAAGAAGCGAAGCTAGCAGTCCACAATGGAGTGCTGGTACTACCCTATCGAATTGGCAGAGGAAGGTTGAAAGTAGACTGAATGTTGTAGAAATAAGATCCCTGAGGAATATGTGTGATGAAACTATGTATGATAGTATGTGAAATGTGGATGCAAGAAACAAAGAATGCAAGTCTAATGAGTAAGATAAAGAAAGGCACCCTCAGATGGTTTGGTCATGTAGGGCGAATGAAGGAAGAAAATAGTGCAAGAAGAATATATGATGCGAGTGCGAATGGTAGAAGAAGTTGGGGATGCCCTTTGAAGTTGTTTCCAATGTTAATGTAATATAAATTAATGTTTTCAAAGATTTAAACAAGTGAAACAGGCATCCACAATTTGATTTGTTTCTGTGTTATCCATCGCCAGCGGGAAGCACAGAAACATCATCGGAAATACATAGTATTTACCGCAACAGTTTAAACAGTTAAAAAAAACACATTAATTGGTTTCAGAAACACATATATTTTGTATCTGAAACAGTATTTATGCACAATTAATTCTCGGTGAACACGTGGATATAGAAAACGGAAAATCAAGACATTTTTTACAGAACCGACGAAACCTTAATTTTTTAGAAGACTTTTGTCATTTCCTGTGGCCGTAGACTGCAGCACTATTAGAAGGGGTGCAGGCCCACCCCAACCACCCCCTAGTTACTGCTTACGTGTCCCCGTCCATTATTATTCCGGCAACGTACACGTAGTTTATATAAGGCTTTCACGCGCCCGCCCCGCATAGCCTTAACTTATACGTTGTGTCAGGTCGGTGCAAAAACTCTGCTGAGAATAGATCGCCACACGCAGAGTTAGCGAATAAACTTTATTTTTATTACTTGTGAAGGTTATTGGTTGTTAAAATTGATATTAACTGAATAAAGGTTAGACTTAACCACTCAGACCCCAGGCTTGTTGTCACGACAATATAACGATAGCAGTTAAGTCCGAAAAGCTTGTTTTCAAGCTAACGCGTGTGTTCCCACAGAAATCGTTATAATTCCGTTGTTGTTCTAGTTACAACCTAAAACAAAAAGGAGAATATCCTCAATAAGCCACGCTTTACATTTATGTTCAAAATTGTCCATAGAAATAGATAAACATACTTATTTTGTAGATATAGACTTTGTTTAACTTTTTATCGGCGGGCAAACGCATATACCGCCAAGACCTAAACAAAACGCACCCCTGTTAAGTCACCAAACGTAGCGAATCACTTGGGGCAACCTATGGTAGGGGTGTTGGTTATCTAATATAAGATATCGGAGAGGAAACATTTTTCTCTCTCATTCCTTACTAAGAAGATATAATTTATTCTTCATATTGTCATAACTTGGATACACGAGATTTATGTTGGGGTAAGAGTATTCCTGTTATTATTCGCGGTCTTAATATACAGAATTTCTACCATTATTTGTATAATGTAAGTGTTCTATAGTTTTATGTTTACAGTTGTTAGTTTTGCAAAAAGGCGAAGCCTTATAAATGGTCGCCAATACGTAAACTAAGCGAAGGGGAACTAAAAGCCGCCCACAGGGCCTAGCAGCAAAAACCCGCTAGTTAAATATTAATGTATGAAATGGTAGAAAAGTGAGCCTGCCATACCACTCATCCGATTGCGATGAAACTTAGGGGATATGATGTGAGCATGCCCGGGATGGCGTTATGGATGGATGAGTTCTAGCGTTATGAAATTATTTTCTATACTATTCATCTGGTTGCGATGAAAATTTGGTGAGTTATTGTGAACATGCCCGCGAAGGTTCTATACAGCGATATTTATATATTAGTGAGCTCTGGCGTTATGAAATTTGCAAAAAAAAATAGGTCGCAAGACAGTTGTTTGAAAAAATTGTGTATTTTATTGAGTTTAACAGCAGGGAAAAAAGGCGGGAGAGGGAGGAGAATCCGGGAGGGGCGGAGGGAAATTATGGAGGGGGTTTGTGGGAGAGAGTACGATGGATGGGGAAAGGTGGAGAAGGTGGAATAGGATTGTGTGAGGGATGGGGGTCGCGAGAAGCTGGACAGCGGGAGAGGGAAGGAGGAACGTGGGGAAGGTGAAAGGGAAACGCGGGAGGGGAAGGAGACGTGGGAAGGGAAGAGGAAGCAGAAGGGGAACGGGACGAATGGGAAAATACACGCAGGAAGAAACAATTTCTTTATTTATTTTGCATTTCAACGCATGTTGGATATCAGCTAGTAATGATATAATAACAGCCCGTCCTCAATATTTTTCCTGTATTTGAACAAAAAATCAGCGTATTTTTGTATTACAACTTTTCATTATATTATTTATTAATAAAAATTTTCTTCTTTGAATAAATTCAATTTCCAGTAAACCATATTTGAATTCAAATATTGTATTACAGAAGATTAATTCCCCCATTGCACGTGTACCCACGTGGCAGAAAAACATGTCTCCGGCAAATGCTCGCTAAAATTGCATACATAATTCAAACAGTCTCCGGCGGATTTTCCATACTTTACTTGACGCATTTATCTTGTCGACGAATGTTCTATTATTTATTTTCGTGAAGATTCGAGATAAGATTCATCTCCCTTATGCTCAAGGCTTCCGCATATAAAACTGAGTCACGTTTCAGAAAAAACACTAAGTCGTTAATTTATCTCAGTTTACAAATGCTTAAAGTTTGGTGTTTTACGGAGTTTGTCTATTTGGCATGTCTTTTTTAATTTTTTTAGAAAAATATCCTTTGTCATTTTTGAGGATGCTGTGTGGAGGATTTTTTTAGGTATAGGAAAGGGAGTGAGTGCTAAGATGGAAAAATGTATTAGGGGTTGGTCTTAGGGCCAATGTGTCAATGACGCAATTACGAATCCGTCCCTCCCACTGAGGTGCAAGGCGATGGGTAGAGAGAGTCCGAAAGCTTCCGTCACCAAGATTTAGACAAACCTCACCCCATAAACCCGGGCATATCTGCACGGAGAAAAATGTTATTCGAAAAAACGATCATTTTAATAGTAAAAACGGGACTGAAGTTCTTACGAACAAATTAACAGGGTTTCAATGTTTATTGGCGGGAACGTGTAAGAATAATTTGATGGTATACGTAATTTCGTACCTATACCAACAAATTATTCTTACATTTTCCCGCCAATAAATATTGAAACACTGTTAATTTGTTCGTAAGAACTTCAGTCCCGTTTTTACTATTAAAATGATCGTTTTTTTCGAATATCATTTTTCTCCGTGTGCAAAGTCACCAAACGCAGCGAACTACTTAGGCTGATCTATGAAAAGGGTGTTGGTTATACAATAAATGATTCCCAGGGCGGCGGTACCCATGTACTCATGTCCTCCCCCCAAATTGTAAAAAGTGACTTTAGCAATATTTGATGACCCGATTTCAATACTTCCCAACCTTCCTCTTCCAGTTTCCCATCAGCCTCATACCCCAATTGGGAATGACATAGTTCCACTGGCTCTGAGCAGTTAGGTTAGGTTAGGCTACATAGTTCCTTAGGTAACATAGGTTGACATAGTTCTACTGGCTCCGAGCAGTCAGGACTCGTGTGCGTAAAAAATAGTACTCCTATTCTCTTTGGCAAATAATGGAAAATCCGAGGCGACTTAAATATTTCAAACAGAAAACCTTTACAATATTCATGATATCAAACATTAACTTCTGACAGATTTTGCTGTTTTCCACTTAAGATTTTCTTTCACGATGTATTAATATATTTTCATCTCCTTAGTAATATTATATATGTGTAAAAACTTGCAAAATGGTGTAACCAGTAACCATATATTATTCCGGTATCAATTTACATTTGGTCCAAACCTATTCGTTATTTCCATAAAGCCGGGTAGGAGAACGCATAAATTATCTTTTCCATCTGAAAAGATGTCGGGTGCAATATAAAAGGGTTCTCGCGAGCAAGATAAATGGTTTTCAGGGTTTTCCACTTACCCCAGAATGCGCAGTGTCAATAATCCTTACATAAATATGAGAAAAGCAAACACATTATTTTTTAGCTATTAATTTTTTTTTCGCAATATATCCACACAGGAGTCTCTGATGATGTTTTTTTCAGGGCATATGTCACATTTGGGGATGATTTATAAATGATATATTTAGAGAAAGGAAGGGGAGGAAGTAATGCGAACGAAAAAGGTACGAGGAGTGGATAGGAATCAGGGTTCAGCGTGTCCAGGAGTGACAGACGTATGAATCTATCGCTCTCACTGCGATGCTTTGATTATTATAATCAAAGCTGCGATGCAAGGCGTTGTTACGAGAGGGTCCTGCGTCCTGCTGGAGAGGTCAAAAGGTCTCCCTTAACCAGTCTCACCTGATCGGGCGTGCCATGCAGTTGGTAGGCAGGAATATCCGCCGCTAAGATCCATACAAACTGCAACAATAATAATTCCATTCCAGTGTCCAGTGTAATTCGCCGGACTTGAAACATGAATTCTAACTTATATTTGTACAAAAATTGATGTGAAAGAAGGTACCTACCAATATATCCACGCACATATATATTTTCATCGTAATAATAATCCTTTATTATTTGCTTGCTCTTTACTACTCACTTTGATTTTCTATATTTTATAATTAACATACTTTTTATATTCTTTCATGTCAATGCTTTCTATGTTCTATAATTTACATATTATTTTATATTCTACTATATTCTTCCATACTCTCTTATAGTCATTTACATTATTTTATATTCTTTTGTATTCTTTAATATTCTTTAAATTTATTTAATATTCTTTACTATTCTTTAATATTCTTTAACATTCTTTATTGTTATTTAATATTCTTTAATATTCCTTAATATTCTTTAATATTCTTTAATATTCTTTTATATTCTTTAATATTCTTTACAATTCTTTAATATTCTTTAATATTACATTATTTTAAGTATATTTTTTAATATTATCTCACATGCTTTATATTGCATATTATGTTGATGTACTGTATAGAAAATTGACCACCATAACACGGGCATGTGCCTAGCATGGTGGTCGAAAAATCCTCAATTAATGTAACAAACAATTCAATGAATAATAAAAAAAAAACCTCACCCCATGGACCTGAGCAGTCTGAGCACCCTTCGTAGTTTTCAAACGTAGCGAACAACTGGGGACGAACCCTGGCAGAGACCTAGTTATCCATTTAATGGTATCCAACAACACCCATATTCGCCACCCAAACCAGTTGATTGAAACGGCTTTAGCCGGGTTTAGCTACCAAATTTGAACAACTAAGTATATCTCCATCTTTCTCTTCTCCATATTTTCCTCCTCCTTATTATCTTCAACCTCACAACATAACTCAATTATTATGGATACCATAGTCTCACTGGCTTCAGACGGTTGAGAGCAGTTGAGAAACTTGTTTGACATTCATTTAAAAAAAGTTTCCGTACACAAATAACCATATCTTCATGGTCTTCATCAAAGCAGAATTTATAATATAACAGTATAATTTTCTTCTTCACCACAATAACATCGTCCATAGATCATCAGATGTGTTGTGTCCTTAAATGACACGTTCTTTTAGTTGTTTTTGATAGATGCCGTTAGGCTTAGAGCTTATGTCAAGTTCCGACAGATGTCAAGCAGTTAGAATAGATACACTTGGGCAGTACACGGTCAACGATAGCTCAACCTATCGGATTCAATTCCTAGAATTTTATTTTAAACGCGTAAATATCATTAATTAACCAGTCTATTAGAAGGGCCTATTATTCTTGAAGAGGCACAAAACAATTATTAATGTCTGAATGTCGATAAGGCAGACATAACAAGATGCAAAACCGATTTATCAACAACCTTAACACACGTTTTTTCTTTTTCACAACTTATAAACAGACTTATAAGGTATCTTATGTAAATATTGTTTTAATTCTAGGAATAGAAGGAATAATGTGCGATGTGTATATTCTCCCATTGCCACCTTTAACAAACATGTTATTCTCGTCGGAATAAATACATAAATAACTAATTTATTCTGAGATCTCATCATTACCATTTTATAACTTCCCGGAAAGAGATGTATATTTTAAAATACATTTGAGGAGCTGTTTCACAAAGAGAAATTTTCTAAGTTTACACAATAATTTTTTTAGTTTTTTTTTCAAGTTCTTGTTCTTTGTGTAGATATCTTCGAAATGCATTATGTGTACTAGAAAATGATAACTATTCGTAAAATGAAACATCTGCCTACCTACATATCCTAAATCTATCTAATATTGAAATGGCTAGAAATTTATGTAACGTAATTGAGTAAATAATTCTTCTTCTTCTTCTCGTGCCCTGTCCGATGTTGAACGAACGTTGGCTATCATGTTGGCTATGTGGACTTTGTTCACTGCGGCCCGGAACAGCTCTACAGTAGACTGGCCAAACCGCTGTCTCAGGTTTTTCAGCCATGATTACCTCCTTCTTCCAGGGCCCCGTCTTCCGTCAATCTTTCTCTGCATTCTAGTAATTATTTTCTCATTCCAATCTATTTTTTTTACATATCTCCACAGCGGACGCCCTGAAGGAAAAAATCTCTCCGGGTATGTGTAATGTTTGTGGAGGAGGATTCTGGGGATCAATGTGTCTAGGAGTGACGGACTTATGAATCAATCCTTCCCACTGCGGTACATGGCGATGGGTTGAGAGAGTCCGGCTGGAGAGGTCTAGTTTAGGTCTTCCTCTACCATTCGCATAAGGAGGGAAAACGCATTAGCCGCCAAGACCTAGAAAACCTCCACCGCATGAACCCGGGCACCCCTGCTAAGTACCAGAACAGGAATATTTATTTGTCTTTTGTAAAAATTCGCAATTTTCATATTTTTTTCTACAAAAATAGCTTTCCTGAAATTTATTGAGGTTTTTCATTATTCTAAAAATTATTTATTCTATTTTTTTACTTTTTATGTCTCAAAGATAATTGAATGTTCACTTAAGAGGGTATTACCAGAGAATACCGGAAATTAGTCATCTTTAAATCAAATTCTAGACGTATTGACTCTTTTTCACAAAAAAACATAAATTGATTTTGAAAGATTGTAATTTTATCTGGTAAACGCATTTTTTAAATTTTGAAAAACTAAAATTATTTTTAATATACTAAGGTTACACCGTTGGTCGTTGGCAGATTTGTTCAATTTTCAAACGAAATATTGTATTATACAACACAAATTTCAAATCATATAATCATACAGCAAAATAAATCAATACATAATTTTACACACTTATTTTGTTTATTGAAAAATCATAAATACTTACGATCAAAAAATACTTACAAGAAGTATTTTTATTGCTTACTTGAATGTAGGTATATAAAGCAAGTTTTGAATGAAATAAATCGATATTAATTTTTTAATTTAAACAATTCGATACGGGGAATAATCGATCTTTCTTATCAAAACCTACCTGTACAGTTGCAAGCATTTTTAAACTTTTGTTCTCAGCCGCTGGTCAATGGCTCTTAAAGATTATTATAAAATATTAACCCCAAGCGATTTATTCACTTAAAATTGTTTAAAAATAAAAATAAAATTTACTAAATATTTCCGTTTGTGAAAACGCCCCTCAATTGTCTAGCTGCCATTTTCAGTAGATGGGAATTTTGCATAATTTATCCTGCAAATTAAAACTAGCACAAACTTAAATAAATTACTCAAATAAATAATTAGAAAACAAACACGGTTAAGTAAGCTTAGCTCTTTATTATTGCTCGATAAATCGATTGAAGGATCGTTTGTTGAAATCCAGGTTGAATTATTATCTTTACACTTATAATTTGTAAGCTGTTATGATCAGGGGATTACATTAATCTGTATTTAACAGGTTAGTAAATAAATACGGTCTAGAAATTCACGCTTTTCTATTTAAATTTACTAAAATATTTTCCAGTTTGGCGTGCGCTTTTTAAACTGAATGCCGCACAAAAGTCCTTTCGTCAAATTCATTCGGAGCCTGTGGGACTATGGCATTCACAATTGGAGTATGTTGTGAGGTTAACGGTAACGGGGAGGAGATGAAATTGGATATTCAGCCAAACATGTCTAATACTTATCCCGACAATTTGGGATATCCCGACCAATTTTTTGACAAATTTCCTTAGTATTTTTTTCAATTTTATCTGAATTTTTTTTCGAAAAATAAAACTTCCGTATTAAAATGTGTCTATAAAAAAAAATTCTCGACAGATTTTCCGACCAATTTTCCAATAAAAATTCTGATTTTCTCGTAAGAATTTTAAAAAAATATAGTTTTTTATAAATAATGTTTTTACAAAAATTTTCCGACCCATTTAACGAAATATCTTTTTTCCAAATTTTCCGGAAGTATATTTTTTTTTTAAATAATAATTTTTCAACACGGTAAAATTCCAAACTTACCACATAATATCAAAAAAAGGAAATCCTTTTAAAATAATTCCTGACCTATTTTTACTTTTTTATGTTATTCTCGAATTTATTGAACAACAACTAACTAACTAACCATCACGCGTTTTCTGCAGAGGTAGGCAGAGAGGATGGACCGCCAAACAACTCGGTCTTGGCACACACTCCTTGCTTCATTCACATTCATATAACTTCTCATACATGCTCTTCTATTATTCCGACTCCTGACATAGCCCGACTCAAATATCTGGTTCACTTGGGTCATGTCTTCCTCGGGCGTCCACAATTTCTTCTTCAATTCACATTTGTATATATTGCAATTTTCATATATTATCCTTACACTCCTTTCTTCGTTCATTCGCTCTACATGTCCAAACCATCTGAGGGTCCCTTTCTTGATCTTACTCATCACGCTTACATCAGCCTTGCAATCTTTGCGGATATCCACATTTCTCACACGGTCATGCATGGTTTTACCACATGTACGCCTCAAGGATCCCATCTATACAGCATTCAGTCTACTTTCATCCTTCCTCTGCCAGTTCCATGCTTCACTGCCATACATCAGGGTAGGTACCAGCACTCCATTGTGGACTGCTAGCTTCGCTTCTTTGTACAGCTTTTTGTTGGCGCCAGCGGCATTCAGCCCACCATTAGTGGAGTTTCCTGCATTCACCCTTCTTTCAATATCCCTATCAGCCCTCTCATCTCTCGTAAACATATGTCCTTCCCAAATAAGCAAACTCATCCACCTGCTCCAAATATTGAACAACAATGATTATATTATTTGTATGTTCATGTTTTAATGGTTACGTCGAGGATAAAATATGCTCGTTTTAATTAAAATTTTGTTTAATTCCCTATGAACAGGACTTTAATGGAGGATGGGCAAATTAACACACGCATTATTCATAATAAATTCGTTATACATCAAACATCAGTAAATTTTCCTATTAATCGGTAGTCAAACAATCGTGATGTAAACCAGTAATGAACATTGAGTTTAAATTGTACTTGCTTTGAACATTGAGTTTAAATTAAGCTTTTTGTAATCTGGATCTAAACTCAATTTCTTTCAGAAGTTTTCATTGAACACTCAACTGAAATAAATAAGTATGTACACACTCAATGTTAACTCATATTCAATTCCCTTCGTAGGTTTTCAAAAAACATTCAACTGAAACAAATACGCTCGTACACACTCAATTTTAACCCAAATTAAATTATTTTCAGAAGTTTCATTGAACACTCAACTGAAATAATTACGTTCATACAAACTCATTCTGTTTAATTTCAAATTCTTTCTATATTTCTCATCAATTTCAATTTTTTTCTAAAGTTTTCACTGAAAACTCAACTGAAACTAATAAGTTAATAACCAAAAAAAAAAAGGAATATTTCTTGATTACTAAAAATTGTTTTAGAAAGGTAATGAAATATGCTCTCAAATTTTATAATTTGAAAAAAAAAATTTTTTTGTCCAATATTAAAATTTTGAATGCAACATTGGAAAGTTTTAAAAATGGCTCCCCTCACATTTTTTCTAACCAATAATAAATACTGTTGACAATGACAAAACAATATAAAAAACGACACTCATTTCATTAGGTAAATGCATTATAAACGTTATGGTCAACTCACTTTTTGTTGTTTCATGTAAAAATAAATAATAAAAAATTCCCAAAGTGCCAATTTTTTTTGAAATTGCGGTCTGAAACTTTGGTTTCATAAAGGTTTATATTAGAATTATGTGAATACAAAGCGTGGTATTTTCTCTTTCTAACACCGTTTAGACCATGATAAAGTAAGGAAGAAAAGGTAAACATTTCTACACGGAGAAAAATGTTATTCTAAAATACGATCATTTTATTCGTAAAAACGGTTAAAAACGGGACTGAAGTTCTTACGAACAAATTAACAGGGTTTCAATGTTTACTGGCGGGGAACATGTAAGAATAATTTGTTGCTATACGTAATTTCGTACGTTTACCAACAAATTATTCTTACGCTTTCCCGCCAATAAACATTTGAAACACTGTTAATTTGTTAAGTTAAATTTTCATTAAACTCTCAACTGAAACAAATAAATTCATACACACTCAATGTTAACTCAAATTCAATTTCTTTCAGCAGTTTTTTCAGTGTAAATTTCTGGAACAGAGAATGGATTTTGTTTCCCGTTTATTTCCAGATGGAATTATGAACAAACTAATCATTTGCTGGTCGTTTCAGCCAACTAGCCGCTCTTTTGTTCCCGCGTTAGAATAATTGCTTTGTGCAGAGTGCGGATTGGTTTATGGGGATATAAATAAAATTCTGGCAGAGTTTCCGCATGCAACGTACGAATTGCCAGCGTGGAGCGGAAGTGATGAATGATGAATCGCCGATTTAATAAAGCGCCATTGGAGTATATTACGATGTAGTTAAAAAAGAGTTCATAGAAAATGTATTAACCCCTTAGTCTAATTTGTTCACTCTTGGAAACAGCTTAATTAGGTCTCATAGAAATCGTTGTATCTCCCTTACTGTCACAGTAATAAATTTGATCTAAACGGTGTTAGAAAGAAAGTTAGGAGCTTTTTATTTAAATCTAGTTAAAAGTGTTTTGTTTTTAAAAATTTTAACCTCTATGAAACGAAAGTTTCCGACCGGAATTTGAGAAAAAATAATGAAACTTAGTGAATTTTTTATTATTTTTTTTTTATGAAATAATAAAAAGTGAGTTTTTGCTTTACATACAGTACATTACGTACAATACGCTTTACATACAATACAGAACAAAGTTATTAAAAAATCTTATTTTTAATATATATATATATATTAATTATATTATTAATTATTAATTACAACCCAGAAATCCCCACAAAAAATCTATACCAGGAAATGAACCTTCTGAAAATAAGAACATTGTACGAATATAACACATGCCTTTTGATCTATAAAGTACAAAATGGAATTATACACACAAACACAACATTTATAAAAAAGTCACAAATACACGAGCATTATAATAGACAACATAATAAATTGTCACAAATGCTGTTAAGACTTAAAGTTGCAAGAGAAGCATTGGCCATGACAGTGTACAAATATATAATCTCCTTCCAGAAACCCTAAAAACGGAGAAGAGTAAATAAAACTGTTCAATCTTAAGGGCGCGCTACCCCGCTCAAAAAGAAGAAGATGGAGATATACGACAATAAGAAAGAAGGAGCGAGCGCGCTAACATTAAAAACCATAAAATTCATGCGAAAATTGTGAAAATGTTTAATAAAAGACGACTCGTTTGAAAAAGAGCAAAAATCTCGCGGGGTTGTGTCAAGTAGCATTTAAAGAAACATTATGATTTTTTTCATACATATAACTTGTAAAATAACAGAAACCAACGTGTATATAATAATTTTCGGAGCATACATTGCTATTTATTTCTATCGAGGGAATATCAAATAATTACCGTTTCGGCGTGAGGAATGTATAGATACTATCTTAAAGAATAACATATATATTTTTTAAGAACTTAAAAACTTTAAACGTTTATGGAAAACATGTAAGAAATCGGTAGAAATTGGCAGAACGGCCCCTTAAGAAGTTAGAGCAAAATTCAATCCAACTATTTTGTACTTAAGTTAAGAAAGTGAAATATTATATTTATTTCAACTTAAATTATCAAAGATTTTAACTTAATGAATGAATAGAAAAAAGCAACCAAGTTCTGAATAACGTTACATAATTCCATTCATTTGATATTTTGATTTTACTGTGTAACAATTCATTTAGAAGTAAGTCGGTACTAAATATTTCAGAATAATTTGTTTGCTCCCCTTTGATGTTGGATTCGTTTGACAGCGTAAACGTAGCTCGATGATTTAAAGTTGAAAATTGCAAACTACTTCATTTTAACGATGCAGAATTTAACATACAAAGTAGTTTTGTTAATGGAAGTTCGTACGAAACTGTTAACTCATAGACGCAGCAGTATCGCATATGAAGGTGACCCGACAATAGATCCCCCAAGAGTAGGTCCCCCGAAAGTTGGGCCCCCAACCATGATGAAATTATATTTATTACACGGAGAAAAATGTTATTCGAAAAATTCGAAGTAATTCGAATCATTTTAATAGTAAAAACGGAACTGAAGTTCTTACGAACAAATTAACAGTGTTTCAATGTGTATTAGCGGGAAAATGTAAGAATAATTGGTTGGTATACGTACGAAATTACGTATACCAATAAATTATTCTTACATGTTCCCGCCAATAAACATTGAAACCCTGTTAATTTGTTCGTAAGAACTTCAGTCCCGTTTTTAACCGTTTTTACTATTAAAATTAACGTTTTTTCGAATAACATTTTTCTCTGTGTACTTCTTCAATCTTAAGGTACCCATTTATTGGATAACCAACTCATCCTTGCAGTAGGTCACCCTAAGTGGTTCGTTACGTTTGGTGGTTTAGTAGGGGTGACGGGGCTATACGGTGAGGTTTGTCTGGTTCTTGGCGGACGATGATCTGGACATACTAAACCCCAGATTCCTACCCCCCCCATACCCTTTCATTCCTACAACTTCTCTTCGAATTTTCAAATAATTCGATTCAATTTTTCAATTTCGAATTCAATTCGCAACATTGTTTCGTACACTAAATCATTGGAACGTAGTTTTATATTTAAAATTCGAAAATTACATCATTCAAATTCCCATCACTAGTATGAATTAGTCGACTAACAATATCTTGGCAGTTTGTTATCTGGTTTACAATATCGGGGAAGGAATTTCCATCAGGGAAGTGGCAAGCAAGCAGTGTTTATCATCCGGATCTGAGTGTTTCTACGTCGCAGTATACCGGCCCACTGAACAATTGAACATAGATCATTTCTAGAATTGTGATCAGTAATTTCTACTCGACTTCAGAAAAGAAATTTTTATATTGAAATAAAGACGGCAATCTCCAATCTTCAATTTTCAATAATACGCAAAAAATGTATTATAAGTTCTTTAGCAGTACTATGTATGAACAATAAAGCATCATTTATGTTAGTAATTGTTTCCATAAGTTACACTTTGTGTATGTTTTATTGCTATTAAATAGTAAATTATTTAGTTATTTTGAATTAAGAGTGATTGACCAGCGGCTGGGAATACAAGTTTAAAAATGCTTTCAACTGTACAGGGAGGTTCCAATGAGAAAGATCGATTACTCCCCGTATCAATTTTTAAAAATTAAAAATGTCATGTCGATTTATTTAATTAAAAACTTGCTTTAATATATACCTACATTCAAGTAAGCAATAAAAATGTTCAAAACGCACCATGATAAATTTTTAAATATCGTGTACTTCTTGTAAGTATTTTTTTATCACAAGTATTTATGATTTTTCATAATGTACAAATAAGTGTGTAAATTTTTTTTTTTAATATTTTAGTTTGTAAGACCTTAAATAAATAGAAAAACTGAGGTATATTTGTCACAAAACACGTTCTCGGATTTATTTTTTTAATGATTTTAATTTAACTAAAATTAGAACTGTGTTGACTAGATTATGTATTGACTTATTTTGTTGTATGATTATATGATTTGAAATTTGTGTTGTTTAATAGAATCTATCGTTTGAAAATTTAACAAATCTGCCAACGACCAACGGTATAAAACCTTCGTATCTTAAAAATACACTTAGTTTTTCAAAATTTTAAAACTGCGTGTACTAGATAAAATAACTATCTTTCAAAATCGATGTATGTTTTTTTTGTAAAAAACAGTCAATTCGTCTAGAATTTGATTAAAAAAAGAGTAATTTCCGGTATTCTCTGGTAAAAACCCTCTTAATAGATGGAGATCGCCGCTTTTGTTCTGACACTATGATTGGTACAAATAGATACTGTCGTTTTTTGTTCCGTACCCCGCATAAACCTAATGGAGATTGCTGTTATTGTTGCAGAACTAAATACATTTATTCAAATATGTTTGGGTTACTGTCATTTATACTCCAAACCCTTTGCAGCTGCCAATAATATTTTTTATATATCAATCTATATATATTAATCTATATATATATTAATCTATATATATTAATCTATATATATATCGATATATTTTCTCTATCCATCGCCATATCTATCTTTGACCAATGGTGGAGATTGCCGTCTTTGTTTCAACACGCCCATCTATTTCTTACAATCAAACTGATTGATCAGTTTCGTAAGATTGGTAAAATAAAATATTGTAAAAATAAAACTGAATAAACATATTAAAAAAAAAAAATTTGAATTTATGAATGAAGCGGAATCTCGGAAGTGAAAATTAACCCACTTCCTGATATCCGATCACGCTGAAACTCGGCAAATAGACTCATTGTCGTGACAATGCATTCTTATCAACTTTTGGTTGCAATCACGCTTACACACGCGGACATGTATGGTGTACAAACATTTCTGAACTTCGAAGAAATGAATCCTCTTAATATACTAAATAAATACCTATCTTACCAACGAAGTTTTTTTTTTTTTACATTAGGTCCACACAGGAGGCCTTGAGGAAAATAATTTCCCTCAGGGCCTATGTCATCTTTGGGGATGCTGTGTGGAGGGTATTTTTAAGGAAAGGAAGGAGAGGCAGTTCTGGGAAGGAAAAAGGTATGAGGGTTGGGTAGGAATCTGGGGTTCAGTGTGTCTAGATCATCCGCCGCCAAGACCTAGATAAACCTTACCCCATGAACCAGGGCACCCCTGCTAAGTCACCAGACGTAGCGAACCACTTGGGGTAACCTATGGCAGAGGTGTTGGTTATCCAATAAATGGTTCCCGGGGCGGCGGTACGCATTCCCGCCTCTCAAAATGAAGTAACATAATACGGAGACCACTTCGGGCACATAGACACGCCCACGACACCCTACTGTCAGTTTATATATTCAGTGGACTGGGCGATGATGGAGACTGATTAATGAAATGCCGAGACATTTAACAGATTACGAAGACGGCGTTAAAGAGAAGGAAGTTTGTGTGGAATTCCAAATCTGTGGGCAATCGACAACTACCTACAATGTTATTCACTTTGCTTTAGATCACCGATAATAGAAACAAGGGAGATGGGCCAGGAACCATTATTAGTATTAAAACCACGCGTGTCGCCAACAACGTACACCCACACTGGTACATATCGGTATTTCAATGGTAGATTTTTTTTATAGAGAAACTTCACGAGAATCCCAACTGCTCCCTTCTGGAGCCAGTGAGACTATGGCATCCCCAATTGGAGTATGTTGTGAGGCTGAAGGTAAGTGGGGAAGGGAAGGAGATGGGGAAGAGGAAGGTGAGAAAGTACCTGGCTATTCAGATCTAGTCACTAAACACGGCTAAAGCCATTATTAAGCAACGTTTCAATTTTAAATGGTGGTCTTACACCAGGGTGATACTGAGAGTATCTTCCACTCTGGAACGTGCCGCAAATATAGCATATATTATTTTTATTAATTAATTGTGAAATAACACAAATTAATCAAATAAAATTTGTTTGAACACGCCGGGTTCGAACCCGCGACCTTCCGAATGGGAGTCAAAAGTCTTACCACTCGACCACGGACGGTCGTCAAATATGCTCCAATGAACTGACGTTATTGATCCGTTTAGCACCACTGCATCGGGAAACACGCCAAACGCGCGAACAACATCTTATTTTTTATGTGAATAACGTACAAGAGCTCCAGCAGCTCCCAAACGTCTGAAGCCAGTGAGATTATGGCTTCCTTAATTGGGGTATGTTGTGAGGCTGAAGAAAGTAGGGAGGGGATGAAATTCGAGAAGAGGAAGATGGCGAAGTATCTGGCTATTCAGATCTAGTCGCCAAAACACCAAATTTAAATGTTATCTTACACCAGGGCGATACTGTACGTATCTTCCACCCTGGAGCGTGCTATTTTAATTGAATAATTTGTGAAAAAACACAAATTAATCAATTATTATAAGCAATTATTATTAGCCTGAAACACTCATCCATATTGAAAAAACCTCCCGAGAAAAGATACATGCCGCCGACGGGAATTGAACCCGCGTCCTTCTGGTTGCCGGTCGAGTGCTCTAATCCACTGAGCTACGGCGGCTTATCTCCTACCCGTCAAATGATTCAACATATTACGAGAAATTTTTTCTCCGTTGAGTTGAGTAGTTTGTTAAAAAAAAAATCTATTTGTAAACAGTTTTTAAGAACCAACTGTATTTATTTTTTTAAATCTTATGTATATGTATTTTAAATATTAAAAAAAAAAAAAAAAAAAATATATATACTAGTGTTTCATTCAACAATTACTGATTATTACATTTTTTTTCACCTGCAAACAACCAACTTTATTTTTATATGAAAAGGCAGCGCCCTTGAGGTGATTTTTCACAAAAACGGCGCTATACAAGTCATCCAATTATTATTATTATTATTATTGTAAGCGCTAAATTTCTCACTAGGTGGCGTCGAGACATTTTTTGTTGAAATACTTTTAACTCGTCAAATATTAATTATCATATATTTTTTATTGTTAAAAAATTAATCAAATAAAATTTATTTGCCCAAGCCGGGATTTGTACCCGCGATCTCCGGATCGGTAATTTAGACCCTTACCCCTCGAATATGGAAATTAGATTGAAGTTTTTTATGAAAAAGGTTGCGCTCTCGTACATCTTAAAAAATACAGATTTTTTGAAAAGATAATTCCAGTAGGAAGGTGTAATTTAGATATATTATTACATAAATATCACTTCTGCGTAATTTCGTCGTGACATTCCATCTAATATGCACCAAATACATCCACTTATATAAATAATTTCACGCGATCCGAACGCCATAATGAAACGCAAATTCATCAAATATTCCACAGTACACAGAGATACTATATACCCTAATAGATGTTGAAGCACATAAAGTAAAGGTATTACACCGAAGAGGTTTTCGAAGGCAGTTCTGGAATATAGGTCACAAGTCACAGCCACTCAAGTAGGATGAATATTGTATATCTATTCCGCTATGCCTACTTTAGTAGGCCTACAACCTACAAGGGTAACACGAAAGCCTCCCCTTGCACACCCTGAATAAAATATCAACTAAAATAAACTCTTCGTAATTTTCAAATGAACGCTTTGAGCTAAGATTACATGTAATATAGTGAATATAAAAACCATAAAACTAGTTTATGACGCACTAGTTCATTCATCTCTTTCCTATGGAATAATTGGCTGGGGCGGAACTTACAACAATCATGTAAAACAGTTAGAAATGATCAAATTTAATATCCTATCTAAAGAATCTCAAGTTAAGTCTACTTATTAAAGGTGATTTTTTTATCAAAATTATTAATCGTGTAATTGATGTATCTACTATCCCGTGAATTTAACGAGACATATAAAAACCATTCCATTAATTTGACAACTTATCATTGGCCACCTGTCATCTGTTAACGAGATTTAAAACTCCGTGTTGATCTCTCTCTCTGGTTTCAATCCTGGGATTGGTTTGCAGCAATTTCCTTTAGTTTCTTCTTCCATTCTTCCCTATCTTGTGCGGCTCTTTTGAATTCTGCATATGATGAGCAGCGCATGTCCACCAGCAGGTCCTCCAGGTACTCTCGGCGTGGGCGTCCCCTAGAGTTTGTCCCCTCGGTCATACCCTCCATTATGGCATGCAAGAGGCCTTCTTGTCGTATTATATGGCCGATCCATCTTGCACGCCTTTCGGACAAGCCTTGTGTTGATCTAAAAAGATATTATTGTAATGTTTATATGTATGTAATGGGATAGTAACTTGCCGAGTATAAGTAATGTATTCACCAAAATTATGTCTAAATATTTGTAAAGAATGTTATGTTATCAATGCTGTGTTTGTCTTTAATTAGTGATAGCATCAACCATGTTTATTGTTTTTTTTTTTTTTTTTTTATTTTTAACTTTTTAACTTAAAGAGTTAAACCTCAAATTATAATATTTTAATTAATGAAGATAATATTAGCGAAAGTCAATCGAAAATCTGAAACAGAAAAATCTGAAAAAGATACGGATACATCTGGGACTCGAACCCAGGTCCTCCGGCAATCCGCCAGATGTATCCGTATCTTTTTCAGATTTTTCTGTTTCAGATTTTCGATTGACTTTCGCTAATATTATCTTCATTAATTAAAATATTACATGTTTATTGTAATTGTTTTAAGAGAGATTAGATGTGAATCACTGTTGACAAACCTTTATTAAAAAAAAATAACTTAGTAAATTGTATGCATTAGGATAGAGAGGACTGGCTAGCTTTACACTAAGTTTTTTCGTAAATTTACGACTTCTGGCCAATAAGGAACTCCTTATTGGCCAGTAATATATTATATCCAGTGAAAAATATTATTGCTTTAAAAAAATATGTTTATATAAAAAAACTCCAATATTTCAAGAAAGGCTAACAAATACAATATTTCATCGATCATTCAATTCAATATTGTATTTGCTAGCCTTTCTTGAAAGATTAGAGTTTTTTTAATTCACAAAACTATTTGTTTTTTTTTTAAAATTTTAAATTTTTTTTTTTTTTAAATTTAATTTTTTTTTTTTTATATACACTTTACAAATATACGACAAAAAGTCCCGATAAACTACTTTTTAGTAGTTTGTCTAACGGGTTCTTTACATTAAAGATCTTATTATAGTGATGTAATAGTTACATTTTTACAATTATACATATAAAATAAAATTAAACTTTTTACAGAAATATAATATTTTTATAAAAAGAAAAAAGAAAAATTATGAAAAACATAAGTAACAATTTTAAAGTATTTAGAATAATATGTCATTGTAAGCTAATTCAAATAAATTCTTTCCGTAAGCCAAGTCTTCAGTAAATTCACCAATTGTGTGTTTTGGGCACAGTTTTTAATTTCAGCAGGTAACATATTTAAACAACTGGGAATCATGTAATTCAACGTTCTTTGTCCATATTTATTTGTATGCTTAGGTACAATTAGTCCTTCATTAAAGTTAAAACAAGTATTATGGTTGTGTTCCAGCCTGTTTATATATAAAGGGTTATTTATGTGCTGAAATATAATTTTGTACCACAGAATTGCTCTCATGAAAGAATTTAGAGATTCTGATAAAAGTATGGAATATTATACCTTTATTTGTATAAACTTTTTTCAGCTAATAATTTAACCAATGAATTTTGCACTGATTGAACGAGGTCTATATTTGTTTAACAAGAAAATCCCCAAGCTGTTATTCCATACCTTATAACAGATTCAACTGGAGATAAAAAAATAAATCGAAGTGTGCAGATAGGAACAAAAATTTTTAGTTTATACAATCTGCCTACAATTGATCTTAGTCGTGCACAAACTTGTTTATTTGTTTATCCCACTTGAAAAAGCAATCAATAATACCACCTAAATAAACATATTCTTAGTTCCATATTTTCACATGTACATATTGCTTGTGTACTAGCGCGAACAAGCATATTTTATTAATATTTCAAAGCATAACTTGTAAAAAGGGTTTTTAAGTAAAAAATACTATACGCGCGCCATATACGAACTTATGAATTCTTTTGACATTAACCTTAAGTCTAGTACTATTTTAAGTTATGGATGAGTATTTATCTTTTTCTTTTATAATTAGTATACCTAATTGAATTTTTCACAAATTATTGTTAGAATAAAGAATATAGATTGAAGGTGAAGTCTTTATCAACGATTAAAAATAATTATTTGATTAAAAACTCTACACAGTATATATAGCTTAACCGGACCACGCGTGCAGTATGCCGCGATTTCGAATTTATAGTATCTACACTGCAAACTGCAAACCGCAGCAACTGTGGCAACAGACCACACGCTCCAGTAACGCACCTAACCTAACCTAATTATGTTTTCAATAGGTTTACCCACGCTACGCATATTGCCACATTAATTGCTAATTAAGACCAAAACATACAAACAGTTTTTAAGTTTTTGTTTATTTAATTAATGAAGACAATATTACTGAAAATTATATAGTTAAATATGACCGAATCGAATAGGGACACATTAGCTCAGTTGGTAGAGCCGTGGCCTGGAAAGCCGACAGTCCCAAACGTGACCGTATCTTTTTTGTTTCAGATTTTCGATTAGGTTTCGCTAATATTTATTTTTTAAAATTTTCTTTATTCATTTTGTTTGTTACAGGTTTATTTTACATGGCTTTTTGATTGCCAAGCTAGGCAAATGCCCGTATTATGGTAGTCGAGATTCATAAGATGTTATATTAAGTATAAAATATTAGGTATAATCATTTTTATTGTCTCCATTAATCAAACTATTAAAATTTGAGGTTTAGCACATCAGTTAAAAATAACAATATTCATTCTAGACTTGCAGAAAAGTCAATAGATGTTGCATATTAAATAAAAATGGGTAAATGTATTCTCGACACTATCTAGGTAGCATTTAGTTCGAGTTGAATTTTGCTATCATTCATAAAGATAGCAGCCAATAAAAATATGTGTTAAGAAAATGAAGATAATGTTGGTAGTTCTCAGTTAAATATGACAGAATCGGATAGGGACTCTTAGCTCTGTTGGTAAGGCCGCGGCGCGGAAAGGCTAGGGTCCTGGGTTCGAGTCCCAGATGGGACCTATCTTTTTCTGATTTTTCTATTTCAGATTTTCGATTGAGTTTCGCTAAAACAGTTTTTAATTATTTACGAAATATATGAATAAGAACGAACAGAGAACTATAGTGATACTGAGAGTGTCTTCCATTGTAAAACGAGAGAGACCAATATATATTATATATTTATGAAAATTCATTCTTCAACTTCGTGGACACTTTACACGAGGTTTTGTCTAGTTTCTATATTATCGGACGACTTTTCATATGGATTCGGGCTGAAAAAATAAAGCGTTCCATTTTAGTACCAATTTACGTACATTTTAAGATGGCGGACATTATTTGACATCTGTCACTGTTTTGCGTAACTATGTAAGTGGAAATGTTGCTTGTTTATTTCGTTTTATATTAAAAAAAAAGACTCTAACATGTGTTTATTACTAAGCGCCTCCGCCCACAGAGGCAACTGAAAACTCTCAACTGCCAACTGTCTTTGTATGACAATGTGATGGCCCGCACACCACACAATCAGTCAAAAACCCGTTGTCAATGGTAACGTAAGCAGTGACTCGCGACTTGCACTGCTGGTTGCCGTGGCCGGCCGTTGCTAGTTGCCAGCTGTCAGCTGATTGTTCTTCGTCTATGGTTAAACAAGCTTTTTGTCCAATCAAGACATAGAAACCAGCTAGTTTTATTTGGTTTTCAGTTGCCTCGTCAGCGGAGCGCCTAAGAGTGAACGTAATAGCTACTATTCGGTATTGCGAATTTAGCTTGTGTTTTGATGATTTGTTGATGGCGACTGCAAAGGAAAAATAACATACTATTATGCTTACATTTGGTCTATGGTTATGTTCGAGATGTTGCCATTTTTTGACGATTAAGTTCCGTCCAAAAATATTATTTCTTTTCAAATGGCAACTATTTATATGAAAATAATGATTTGACGGCCTTCTCGATAGAGGATTAAGGCTCTCGACTAGCGATCCGGAGGTTGCGGGTTCAAATCTCGGCGTGCGCAATAAAATTTATTTGATTGATTTCTATCGTTTAACAATTTAATCATATGAGCTTTATTTGCGGCACGTTCCAGAGTGAAAGATATTCTCAGTATCGCCCTGATGTAAAACCACCATGCAGAATTGATACCTTGCTTGAAAGCCGTGTTTAGTGTCTAGATCTAAATAGCCAGGTACTTCCCAGCCTCTCCTTCCCTTTCTCAGTATCTTCAGCCTCAAAACATATCCCAATCGGTGATGCCATAGTCTCACTGGCTCCAGGTGGTTGAGAGCAGTTGCCAGCACTTGTGCGATATTCACAAATGAAAAATAAAATTCAGCATAAAGCTAAGATTTTTCATTTGGGTCTCCACATAGTTTTCACGTGGGGATCGATTGAAATAAAAGAATCTTGTAAACTAATGGACGTTTTCCATAATGTTTTTTTGCTAAATACAAAACCTTATTCCATTGAAGTCTCGAGGAATCAGAGGTCTCGATTGAATAAGTTTTCCGAAGCCTTTCTAGCGAAAGGGATTAACTCGGTATGGTGGACAACATAAGGCTTATTGTCAAATAGCCTTTAAGGGTCGGGTCCTTGATGCCTTAAGAGGCTAGACTTTGAACGACACGCGGAACACCCGCGACTGTCATTCTGTCCCGCTCACAATAAGCTAAAGCATACTTACATTACATGCGAATGCAAAATGTGTGAATGAGACAACGCTCAAATTTACCTACAGAAATCGCTCGAAAAGGGGTTTATGAAGAATACACTTTTCTACACCGAAACTTTCACGAAATTGAAATTTTAAAAAATATATATTTTTTAGAAAGAAGAAGCTACGTCGGTAGCTTTTTATAATTTTATAATTCTTTATGAGAGTTGAGTTAGCAGCACTTTTTCCTTAAATAATATTTTTTGATAAATCGTACATGTTTGACAGTGAATGTTTACGTTAATACGAAACGCATCGAAAATTAGAAAACATACCGACATAGTTTTCACCCTCTAGAAGGCAGTATAAAAAATATATATTCATTTTGTGCAATTTTCGATGTAGAAAAGTGTTTTTTCCCGGGCGTCCTTTTTGTATGGGCCGAAAAGCGAAGTCTATCGTCTTAAGGTTAGGCAACAGGCTTACTCAGTCATAAAGGACCAATCTGGATTGAAAAAGATATTTGGAGCTCTTTCTAGAACCGATCTTTCTCAAAAAAATAATCCTCATACAACTAAATTTCTTAGAATTTTCTTTGAATACTATATTTTAATTTGTTGAGGATTGTTTGAAACCGTTGCGGGATTTATTAAAAAATCCCGAAAAATTTCATCAAATCATTCTTGTCTTTCTTTGTATAGGCATATTTATATAAAAAAATGGTTTTAATTATCATTGTTATCAGTAATTATTTCTTGTTATTTAATATTTTTTATGGTTAAATATTATGAGTTTTTTTTTTAGATAAATATTTTCATTTGTTAGGAATTAACTTACTTCCCATCGGACACTATGTCATCTTAGGGGATGATTTTTTTTTTGAGGTTTTTTTTTTAGGAAAGTAAGGGAAGTTTTGGGAAGGAACAAGGTTAATTTTTCTCTGGTGCAATCCTCAATCATGTATGGTATATTAGGATGGGGTGGCGCCCTTGATACATTTATAAAACCGTTAAAAATAGTCCAAAATCGCATTATCGAGGTTGTATATAATAGAAAGAGGATATTTTCCACAGAACAATTGTACAAGGAATCTCAACTATTCAGTCTTCGCAAATTATTTATACTACAATGCATGCAATATATTTTTAAAAACCAAAACAAATTCCAAAAATGTGAATCCAGAATCAATTTTAGAAAAAATCACGTATTTGTAGCCCCCGAACAAATACCAAACTAATGCAAACTCTCAGTAGTTTTATTGCACCTCGCACTTTTAATCTATCACCAAAAAAAAAATTAAGTAGCAACTAAACCAGCTCAATACCTAAAAGAGTTGAAATTGTGGCTGAGTAATGTAGATATTCAAGCATTATTAATTTAATCTTTACTTTATTCTAATTTTAATTTTTGTTGCTGTATTGATTTTGTCTCTGTATATTTTACTTTCTTTTCTTTTACTACATTTTTAGTAGCTTACAATTTTTATTTTTTACTTCGATGTATTTTAATTATTTACGTCTTGTACAACCTTTAGACAACTTTTAATTATAATCTTACCTCTTTTATTTTTTACATTTTAATCTTGGTTTATTCTTTATATTCTGTTATTTTTAGGTACAAAAATAAAATGTAAAAACTTATATTAGCCACGCACAGGCTGCGCCTTAGTGGGTTTCCCTTTCTTATTATTATTGATCTGTAATGTCAACATGTAAAAAAATGGGAAAAAAGGAAATAAATAAATAAACAAGGGGTGGGTAGGAATCTGGGGGACAATGTGTTGACGAATGTATTAATCTATCCCTCTCACTTCGGAGAAAGACCTTCTGGAGAGGTCAAAACGCCTCTCTCAACCAGTTCCTCGCAATCCTGATCCTGCCAAGAACCGATCATACCCATGCACCCGGGCACCCCAGCTAAGTAACAAAACGTAGCGGACCACTTGGGGCGAACTATAGCAGGTATGTTAGGTATCCAATAAATGGTTCCCCGGGTGGCGATACCCAAACCCGCCTCCCAAATTTAATGTTTTAGGATTCACTCAAAGATTCGAAAGGAGACTCTTTTAATAATACACTTTGTTTTTTATCAAACAACTATAAAATTTTATTAACACCGAAATAATACAACCCAAGGAATTTAATTTCCCCCCAACGGAACTGATATGTGTTTCTTTCTAGATGATTTGATGCATAAGAGATCAATAATTAGGTTTACAAACAAAATATTAATTTCAGTTCTGTTGGGAGGGACGAAAGGAGCCTGCCATCTATCTTAATAATCTCAAACTATTGATTCAAAATCTTATGTTAAGTTCTGACCTAGATTCAAACCAAATGCCACTTATGTTTGAATCTTCACTTAATTTCTGACCATGTTCGTTGATTGTTTTTTTTTCTATTTCTTCACTTTTATTTATTATTATATTTTAATTATTTGTTTTGTCAATGTTCTGTAATGTAACGCCACGCAACAATAAATATGGAAATGGCATGATTCAACAGACTAACCAAAAAAATATAAATGAAAAAAAAAAAAATTAAAATAATTTTTACGATTTTGAACAATTTGGCAATAACTAACTAACGCCTGGGGCCAGTTGGGCAGTAATTAAAACTGGCTGCAAATTGTCCGATTCTATGGCCAGTTTCTGTAAGGTCCAACACCCCCTCGCCCCTCCCACCCACCCCCTCTCTCTACGGACTAACACTTAATTTGCAGCCCCCGGGTCTAAGGGTTCGTTCCGGCTCACTGGGCAGACAAATTAATGCGAAAACCAGAAGGGAAATTATGCGCAGTGGCGTACTACTAAAATTTCATGGTATCTTAAGTATCTTATTTCATGGACTAAGAACCAAGTTTACTTTATAGTGAGTAGTAATCTACTATTTTATGGAATAATTTAGTTTTAAATACTAGACTTTTCATTTAATTGAAAATATTATTAATCAGGGGATACTGTGTGGATGGGTATTTTTAAAGTAAGGAAGGAGAGGGAGTTCTGGGAAGGAAAAATTGAATGAGTCATGGGTATGAATCTGGGTTTCAGTGAGTTTTTTAAAGTTTTTTTTATAGTGAATACTTCACAAGAGTCCCAACTGCTCCCATCTGGAGCGAGAGAGACTATGGCATCCCCAATTGGGGTATGTTATGAGGCTGTAGGTAAGTGGGAAAGGCAAGGAGACGAGGAAGAGGAAGGTGGATTCAGATGTGTGGATTCTGTATTCAGATCTAGTCACTAAACACGGCTAAAGCCATTTAAAGCAACGTTTCAATTCTGAATGGTGGTCTTACACCAGGGCGATACTAAGGGTATCTTCCACTCTGGAACGTGCCGCAAATATACCGTATATTATTTTATATAATTAATTGTAAAATAACACAAATGAATTAAATAAAATTTATTTGCGCACGCCGGGTTCGAACCCGCGACCTTCGGAACGGCAATCCAACGCTCTACCGCTGGGCTACGCCGGCTGTCACCAGTACCGATCATCCGCCGCTAAGACCTACAAACCTCACCCCATGAATCCGGACACCCCTGCTATATCACCAAAGGTAGCGAACTACATGGAGTGACCTTTTTGTAGAGGTTATCCAATAATTAATTTGTTTGTATGGCCGGCGTGCGCAAATATATGTTTTTGAATAACCCTGATGAAGGTTCAGGTTGAACCGAAACCGATTGGTTTTATACATTCAAACGTATATTGAAACAAAGTGGTATTCAAAGTAAGTTATTTTATTCTAATTTTATTATTATTATGAAATATCTTTAGAGCGTTAATTTTTGATTTTTGCTTGTTGAATTTGCCTCTGATTGAAAGATCTAGTGATTATTTAAATATTTGAGTGATTTGATTAAAAGTGCAAAGGTTTTTTTGTGCATGTTAATAAAAAAAGTTTCGTTTTTATTATTATACTAAGGCACGCCACTGAGTTTGAAGGCTTCAGGTGTATATCAATGGCAATATCTTCAAAGTTTCAGGCTCTCTGCAAATTTCTTAGTAGAAGTATGAAGTTAATGACACCCTTCTAGATTAAGGGATGAATACGCTTATCTCGGACATGAACAGCAGGTAGTTTATCATTAAATACAGAGAAATTTAAAGCGTCTATTTTTTTGCAATAACTCTTAAAATTTTATTAACTGCTAGAAAGAGGCTTCGAGATAGCAAAAGTTATATAACTTATAAATGTTGTACAAAATCGGGTTCGAAGGGCTGTACCGCAGAATAACAAAAGTATAAAATATGTATTCATTCAAATGCATTAAGAGGGTATTACCAGAGAATACCGGAAATTAGTCTCCTTTAAATCAAATTCTAGACGTATTGACTCTTTTTTACGAAAAAACATAAATTGATTTTGAAAGATTGTTATTTTATCTGGTACACGCAGTTTTAAAATTTTAAAACACTAAGTGTATTTATAATACTAATATTATAAACGTGAAAGTTTGTATGGATGTATGTATGTTTGTTACTCTTTCAGACAAAAACTACAGAATGGATTTTGATGAAACTTTACAATAATATAGCTCATACATTAGAAGAACACATAGGCTATAGTTTATAAAGCTAGCTATTTATTTTGAATATATTGAAAATAATAATTATTGTTTAATAGAAAGTGTCAAAATTTGAGAATGACATTTTGCAAAACAATGATTGTTAAATTATATTCTATTTTAGAAAATACTTAAATTAGTGAATTTATTTGAAGTACTCGCCTAATACTTTGAATCGAATCAAGAATTATAGATTTTTTAAATAAATAGGTTAAGAATTTTGGTACAAACATAGATACTGCGCAGACGAAGTCGCGGGCAGAGGCTTGTTTATAATATACTAAGGTTATTGTTTTCAGATTTGTTCAATTTTCAAATGATAGATTCTATTAAACAACACAAATTTCAAATCATATAATCATACAACAAAATAAATAAATAGATAATCTAGTCAACACAGTTTTAATTTTTTAAATTTTAGTAAAATTTAAGTCATTAACCCAAGTCATTAAAAAATAAATCTGTGAACGTGTTTTGTGACAAAAATACCTCATTTTTTCTATTTATTTAAGTTCTTACAAATCTATTTTTTTTTAATTTTATTTAACTATCAAACACCCGATACCCTTTTTGGACCCCCTTTATTATCTGGACTTAGGTCGTTAATCTGGAGTGTTGTTAAAGTCAAATCATTGTTTAGGATTAGTGCATAACCTAGGACAAGTATTACAATGTTAGTATTGTCGAGTCGCTGCTAATGAGTTTCGCAAATTGGTCGCCAGAGCGTATTAAAACTAGGGTGGGTCGCTTTTATGGGGGCAGGGAATGTTAATAAACGTAAAGATAAGAGTTTATGCTCCATCCTGATGTTTGGTATTCACGGGAGAGGAATCAATAGAAATCGATGCGACACCAAAGCTTTTCGAATTGGTATAATTAGTGAAATAAAATAGTTTTACAACCTACCAACCTACAAAGAGAAATGAAAAACAGAGGTTGAGAGTTTAACCCTCTATTCTGTCAGAAGGTTAGAAAATTTTAACTTTTGAATAAAATTAATTTTTGAAGTAAGACTTTAGGGGCATTACGACGGGTAACAAATCTTTTTTGGACGAAAGTAACATTTTAAAACGGAAATGACGTTCGATTAATATTTCATCGTATTAAGAGGCTAGACTTTGAACCACACGCGGAACACCCGCGTCTGTCATTCTGTCCCGCTCACAATAAGCTCACGCACACTTACAATACATGCGAATGCGAAATGTGCGAATGAGACAACGCTCAAATTTACCTACAGAAATCGCTCGAAAATGGGTTTATGGAGAATACACTTTTCTACACCGAAACTTTCACGAAATTGAAATTTAAAAAAAAAAATATTTTTTAAAAAGAAGAAGCTACGTCGGTAGCTTTTTATAATTTTATAATTCTTTATGAGAGTTGAGTTAGCAGCACTTTCTCCTTTAATAATATTTTTTGATAAATCGTACATGTTTGACAGTGAATGTTTACGTTAATACGAAACGCATCGAAAATTCGAAAACATACCGACATAGTTTTCACCCTCTAGAAGGCAGTATAAAAATATATATTCATTTTGTACAATTTTCGATGTAGAAAAGTGTTTTTTCCCGGGCGTCCTTTTTGTATGGGCCGAAAAGCGAAGTCTATCATCTTAACGTCGTAGGTATGGCAAAATTGAGTACGATTCCTAGCAACGAATAACAAAACGTCAAAGCAAACTCAAACGTCAGACGTCACCCGTTTATTTTTGTTATTATTATTAAATGGTAAGTTCAACAGGTTTTTGTTATTTTTTGTTGATTATTATTTGATTTAACTAAAGATTTTAGATTTCTAGAAAACCTTTTGTATGTATTATTTTTTACGATGAATATTAACCCCTTTTCTCTCTGATTCTTGTGAATTCTAGCTATTGAAGTAAAAAGTGGCAGTAGTATGATAACAAAAATACTACTGTTTAGAATTCAAATGGCTGAATCACAGGATAATTATACCCTTTCGTCTATATATAATATTATAAATGAAAAAATCAATAACCTAATCACGTTCCGCCGCCTAAAAATTTAAGTTTTTATTTAGTTTTTAGTCAAATAAGTTCTACATCAACCGCGCGTAAAGGTTAGACGCACTCAATTTTTTGAAAGATTATGAGATTCTCTTTCAAATTTATTATCAGAATTAAATATATAGTTTTAAAAAAATTAATTTTGATGAATACATGAAAAAAAGCCTTATAAATAGCTCATATAACGTTTTTTCTAATTAAAATCACAATATCGATAAAAAATTAGAAAAAAACGTATATTTTATTAGAAAAATGTATATATATAGTCACTTTTTAGTTGATTCAAAAAACAATAATTAATAAATAATTTACTAAGTCTCATAAATTTTTCTCAAATTTCGGCCAGAAACTTTGGTTTCATAGAGTTGCATATTTTAATTATTTAGTGGTTAAATTTTAGATTTGAATATAAAGCTTGGTGTTTTCTCTTTTTAACACCGTTTAGATCACATTTCTTACCATGACAGAGAGAACAATTTCTATGAGACCTATGAGTTATTCACAAAAGCGAACAAATATGCTTATTTGAGTTGTTTTTTTTTCTATTAAAACAAAAAAATCAATAACACGTCGCCACTGATCACATTCCTACATGTTGCGACGAGATCTCGTTATACGTGCGATGTTTCGTGTGTTTGTGTTTGAATAATACGGAGTGCTTATCACGTTACCCATATTACATATTATTTAATTTAATTTGTACTTTGAGCTGGTAGTTAATATAAAATTAAAGGCTTTAAAAGTTTTAGATTTATAAATCAGAACACCCAAGTCCTCCCTCTAACCTTCCTCTTCCCCAACTCTTTACTCACCCCCTATTTTCTCATTTCCCTACATTTCCAATTTATTAAGATGTCTGGAAGCAGGGAGATTCTATTTTTGGAAATAACGAAGGGAAATTTTAATCTCTCATCGTTTGAATTCCGTGAAATACTTTGCAGGTTAAACACAATCTAGGATACGAATATAATATCTCGTCCACAAAATATTTAAGATAATTGGTTAATGGAGGATCGCTAATTAATTACCTGTCGTTTCTGATGGCGGTTTGTATCCTTAACACGAAAGATAAATCATGGGCACAACAAACACTACGAGTATACATAATAATTACAACCAAATTCCTACACCCAATTACACTAATGGTTTTCATTATGCCTGTTTCGTGTAAAATTGTGTTTTGGTTTTATTGCCGAAATACTCAACTAAATGAAGTGATATTTTGAAAATTACGATGAAACACTGCGGAGCAAAGCAAAATCATGTGGTTGGAATAGTTGGACGCTTCGATATATTATAGATGCTTTAATAAAATAATGTGAGTAGAACATACCTTTAAAATAATTTGAAGCCCTTTTTATAAGTCCAGAAAAAAATTAAGTTTTAGGTCTACAAAAATTGTTTAAAGCGCAAAATATCCTGGTTATGGTTTTATTGTATAATGTGACAAATGAAGTTCTTTAGATTATCATTTTTTATAATTTATTGAGTTAGTTTATACAACATTAATATAAACAAGATAGTATTTCATTTTGTAACTTTAAATATTTTTACAATAAAGATAACATTTCTAATAAACAGAAATTCTTAAAACTACATATCTACCCTTTTTCTAAACATATTAATAATCAATGGCGTAGAATCCTATTTGTTGATGACGATATGTCAAAAATAATTTGTAAAAACATTCCCACCATACAACCAGCATACAAAAAACATACAACCAGCATTTTATACAAATAATAAATAAAAAAAATTCATCCTTAACAACAAAGATAGTGAAATTAAAACAAAAAAATCGGGCGTTTATAAACTCAATTGTAAAGATTGTAATTACTTTTATATAGGTAGAACAAATAGAAACTTTGAAGTAAGGGTTAAAGAACATCTCAGGGCATTACATGGCAACAGTGAATCTGAGTTTGCAGATCATTTATTAAAAAATGATAATAATTTTGACAAAAACCATTGACTTCAAATATTACATACGGGTTGCCTACAGATAAATAATTTAGAGATTTTAGAAATTAGAAAAAATGTAAATAATAAAGCAGACATAATAAATAAGCAGCAATTTTTTATAAACCCTCTTTTGAAACTTTTCCCACTTAACCGGTCTTTCCCTGCTAATGACTTTGAAATCCCTAATTGTAATAAACTTCCCCCACCCTTACCCCTTCCCCTTCCTTCTAGCTTTTGCTCCCATATTTTTTTTAAAATTTTTTTTTATTAATAATTCAAAAAAGATAGATAAATTACAAATACATTTTATACACTAATTAATTATATAATATATATGTTTGATGTACCCCCATAAAAAAGCAGGGCACGTGTGTTGGGGGGAGGGGGGGGGGGAGGAGGGGTGTTATCATATAGTTTTTATTTGTTATGATTTAGTTCAGGTTTTGAGTGTGCTTTTTAAGGTGTGTTTTAAATTTTTTTATATTGGTATTCATGTTTCTAATATTTTCTGGTAATGAATTAAAGAATTTTACTCCGAGATATTTATGATTTAACTGCCCTATTGTTTTTTTACATTTTGGAGTAGAAAGTATTGATGTTTGTCTAAGATTTTTGTTATTTTTAAAGGGTGCAGTTTTATTTTGAATATTATCTTTATAAATTTGTAATGTTGCATGGTAAAAGTATAATTCACTTAATTTTCTGACCTTAAATTCTTCGAATAAGAGTTTTGACGAATATGAATAGGGTTTTTTTAAAATGGTTTTTATTATTACTTTTTGTGATATGTAAATTGTTTGTATTTGATTTTTATATGTACCGCCCCATCCTATAATGCCGTATTGCATAATTGATTGACAGAACGAGAAGTATGTGGTTCTAAGTAATTTTTCGTTTAAAATATCTCTTAAAATATCTTTATGTGATCTATATTTAATTTTTAAGTTTAGTATACATTTGATCCTGATGATGTGAACATCGTTCATGAAAAATGTAGATTTTCTATTAATAAAAGTGATGTAAACAAAGTTATTTGGCTTTTCATTAAAATAACATTTCTTTTTAAGTTCATTCATTCTTCAGACATTCAGGCATTTCATCATACATATTCAGTCCTCTGTACATTAGGCACGCTTTTTGGCGATGTTAGTTATTGATTTTAACACGTTGTTTCGATTGTTGCAGTTAGACAAGTGATATCCCAGCAGCCATGACTTCAGCCGAAGCCGCCCAAGCCAAGAAGCTGAACCTGGAGAAGGCAGCCAACTTCATGCGGCAGTACCGCGACCCTGACTCCAGGGAACTGAAGAAACTATCCGCCAACCAGTTCATGGAGGTCTGGAGCCACTACGACAAGGATGGTAAGTAACCGAGCTTCTTCTTTTTACTTTTTTCCTTGGTTTTCTTCTATTTCTAATATTATTTTTAAAAAAATTAAAAAATATATTATTATAAACTCTTTGAAAATTATTTTTTTTATTTTCTTTACATATTATAGGTACAGGGTAAAAAATACGCAATCGAATGATTTTATATTTGGAGTAAAATATGTATTTGTTATTTTGCTGTCCGATGATATTATTATCGACAGTCCGTGGTCGAGTGGTAAGACACTTGACTCCCATTCGGAAGGTCGCGGGTTCGAACCCGGCGTGCGCAAATAAATTTTATTTGATTAATTTGTGTTATTTCACAATTAATTAATAAAAATAATATATGTTATATTTGCGGTTCGTTCCAGAGTGGAAGATACTCTCAGTATCACCCTGGTGTAAGACCACCATTCAGAATTGAAACGTTGCTTAATAATGGCTTTAGCCGTGTTTAGTGACTAGATCCGAATAGCCAGGTCTTTCCCACCTTCCTCTTCCCCATCTCCTTCCCTTCCCCACTTACATTCAGCCTCACAACATACTCCAATTGGCGATGCCATAGTCTCACTGGCTTAAGAAGGGAGGGACTCTTGTGAGGTTTCTCTATAAAAAAAATAATTATTAATTAAAAACAATAACAAAATAGTGAATTGTTGGGTATAGCCAAGCGGATCGCATGATAAGCACTCTATCTCGTTCCAGCAGCATGGTAGCATTTCTTTTGTTTTGTTTTCCTGTCTGATAGAGACATTAAATAAATAGAGCGTTTCAAAGCTATTTTTCCACTCACACGTCGTGGGTTTAATCATTTACAACCCGAGTCTTCCATAATTGCACAAACAACATTTTCTGCTAATTATGACAGTAATAGGAGAAATACTCTCAGAACATTTCCAACTTGGAAATTTTGGTCTTTCTTTTAAAGAAAAGAGAAAAAAGACACTGATAAGAAAAAAGGACAAAAAGTCGAAACTTATAAAGCCCATTCATGAAACCCAGTTGATTAAATTTCAAACTTCGCCATTACCACAAACCTCGTAAATCATCCTTTCGAGGTCTTGCCAAAACTTGGAACCCTCTTATTGTCATATTAAGGCTGTGCGGCACCGGATGTGTATTTAAGAGGACTCCGAGGGTCGCTGAGAAATTTTAACATTAGGAATTTAAAAAAAACTGTTGCTATCACTTTCGTTCTTACTCCTCCTAATACTGAGCGTAAGGGACAACTGCACCTCAGACTGATTATCTTAATATATAAAAATGAATGTTTCTTTGATTGTTCCTCATGCGGAACCTAAACCATTCATCCGATTGCGAAGAAACTTTGAGAATTTATCGTGTGTATGCAAGGGAAGGTTTCTATATATAGTGAGTGAGCTCTAGCGTTGTGGAATTATTTCCTATACCATTCATCCGATTATGTTAAAACTTTGATGAGTTATTATGTGCACACCCGCGAATCTTTCTACTTATAATAAGTGAGCTCTGGCATTATGAAATTTGTATAATATTACAACGCATGGGAAAGGACGCACAGACGAAGGGTAACGGAAGGGTGGGGTATGAGGGAGAGGCAGAGGGAGGGATTGCAAAGGAGACATAGTAACGGTAGGGGATAGCAGGGGTAAATTTGGAAAATCTTTGCTTCTCACGCTGACATTGTATGTGGCCTGCTCAAGGGTCGGAAAATCTGTTTTATTCGTTTACACACCAGACGGAAAAACAAAAAGTATTGTATTTGCAAAAGGACTTCAATAAACACAATTAAAATACAATTACTTTACTGAGTGGAATAGCCGGGTACTCACAAGTATCTAAATAAAACCTTCAAAATCGAGGTTTTGTATTCCCCGCTTTTCTCCTCCAAAACCGGACCGATATTTAACATTTTTTTACTAACTGTATTAGAAGAAAACCCTCTAAGTCTGTACATTTTTCTTAAAAAAAATACATTGTCTAATTTGTATACTGAAAGTCTGTTGATGACGTTTTTGGGAGGGTCTTAACTCCTATACGAAATAACTTATCAAAAAAAGTAAAACGTACTGACACGTCAGTAGTCAATATTCATATTATATTAAAAAATATTTGCAGTAGTTCCAAAATTCAGAGAGGAAATCCAGGAATACGTTTGTATGGACAATACGCCACCCGGTTTCCTCTTAAGGCTTTGCGGAACCGGATGTGTCTTCTGTCAGAACACGACGGAGTTTTCAGAGAGGAGGAAGCGGAAATTGAGATAACATTAGGGATGAAGAGACGCCGCTCCCTTTGCGGATATCCGGGTGTAATATTGTTGTACTAAGTATCAGTGATTTGGTAATTCAACAGGGATCTACAAATGTATAAATAGTTGTCTATGTTGAAATTAAGATTATAAGATTTGTTCATGGGAATACAGATAATATCTTATCTTACTAATAGTATAAACGTGAAAGTTTGTATGGATGTATGTGTGTTTGTTACTATTTCACGCAAAAACAACTCAATGGATTTTAATGAAAGTTTACAATAATATAGCTCAAAAATCAGAATAAGAAATAGGATATAATTTATGAAGTTAGCTCTATCGTTGCGAAATTTGCATAAAAATTGAAATAGGCCAAAGGCGAGTTGTTTGAAAAATGTATTTTATGGAGTTTAGCGTCAGGGAAAAACGACTGAAGGGGGAGGGGCGGAGGGGAATGAAAAAGGGTCGACGAGGGAGGGGGAAAGGCGGAGAAAGTGGAAGAGGATATGGAGATAGGATGGTGAAGGTGAAAGTGGAACGCGGAAGGGGAAGAGGAGGCGGAAGGAGAACGGGGACAGCAACAGCAGTGCAGTGGTTCCCAAACTCTTTTGGGCCATGGACCACCTTTTCATAGTAAATATTTATTTAATATCGATTTATTTCGTATATATATATACCTACATTCAAGTAAGCATTAAAAATGCTCAAAACGCACTCAAGTAAGCATTAAAAATGCTCAATTTTTTAATAATGTCTAAACAAAATAAGTGTGTATAAAAATCTGAAATATTTTAGTTTGTAAGGCCTTAAATAAATAGAACAACTGAGGTATTTTCGTCACAAAACAAGTTATCGGATTTATTTTTTAATGATTTTAATTTAACTAAAATCAAAAATTCTGAAAACTGTCTTTACTAGATTATGTATTGATTTATTTTTATATATGATTTGAAATTTGTGTTGTATGATACAATATTTCGTTTGAAAATTGAACAAGTCTGCCAACGACCAACGGTATATTAAAACTTTTCAAAGTTTAAAAAGTGCGTTTACCAGATAACATAACAATCTTTCAAAAGCAATTTATGTATTTTTTTTGTAAAAAAGAGTCAATACGTCTAGAATTTGATTTAAAAAAAACTAATTTCCGGTTTTCTTTGATAATACCCTCTTAAGAGTGTTCAGCGATTCTGAAAAATTACGTAGACAAAGGACGAAAATAATAATATTTGATTGGTTATTTTTTAACTATAAATAAAATGTTAACAGTTTTAGGAAGATTATCCATCATTTCTGCCACAGGATGAAAGTGTGGTTAATTGGTTGTCTCGTGAAATATTGTCCTTGTTGTGGCAAGGACTAAGTGCTGTGTAAATACGTCTTTAATCATTTCCGGAACACTACGCTTTTTCCTTCCTTCCTGTTTAATCCTGAATAGAATGGATTAGGGACTCGTATATAGGATTAAATAACAAATAGGAATCATGCTCAAATAGAGTTCGGAAATAAGGTTTAGACCACTGGAGGCATAAACAAATAGAAGGATGGTGTTAAATTGTCCATGTGCTTCAAGTAAGCTCAATTTTTAATGAAATTTAGTGAATTTTAGCAAAAATTACGTGTAGTCTCGCATATGTTCTCTGAAATCAAATTATTTATTTATTTATTTTAACGCCATAAAAGGCTTTTACATTAAAGTGATACATAAGTTTACAGAGGTACAAAATAAGTACTCTGAAATAATGTCGAAATTTCATCAAAAATAACATAACGTGTATTTATTTATTTATTTTATTTATATATTACAAACAATACAATACAAGATGATCCTTTGTCTGTCCAACTGGGAAGGATTCTCGTTTCAGGACAGCCAAATTGTGTTTTAGTACATATTCTTACAATGGAAAGGAATGGCGATTCTGTCAAGACAAATTTTGAGAACATTAGTAGTTGCATTCGTAGTGACGGGATTGTTTCTTTTTCCTTGAAAGAATCGCCAAGATGTAATTATTTTACCGGGGTCATTTTGGATAACATTAGTAATTTCATACAGAACAGATGAATGGTTTCTTTCAGGAGATAACAAGTCTGAGATTCTTTCCAGGGCATTTTGGAGAACATTTACAATTGCATAGTTAGAATTTCCACATTTATAAGCTAGTATAAGACATAATATTATGAATTATTATTATCTATTCATACATTCGTAGTTTTATTTGCAAATTGTTGAATTCTAGGAATTGGCTAATGTATAGAGCAATTTAGTATTGCGGTTTTTGTTACCTTCAAAATTATATTTGTTTGAAATGGCTCTTTTTTATAGTGAATAAATACCTTACAAGAATTCCAACCAACCGCTCTCGTCTGGAGCCAGTGAGACTATGGCATCCCCAATTGGGGTATGTTATGAGGCTGAAGGTAGGTGGGGAAGGGAAGGAGACGAGGAAGAGGAAGGTGGGGAAGTACCTGGCTATTCAGATCTAGTCACTTAACACGGCTAAAGCCATTTCAAGCAACTTTAATTCTGAATGGTGGTCTTACACCAGGGCGATACTAAGAGTATCTTCCACTCTGGAACGTGCCGCAAATATACTATATATTATTATAAATAACTAATTGTGAAATAACACAAACCAATTAAATAAAATTTATTTGCGCACGCCGGGTTCGAACCCGCGGCCTTCGGAATGGGAATCCAGGCCGTCGGCTCTGCAAGTACTGGGAGTTAGCTCTGTTATCAGGGCTGTCAGGCTGGACTTTAATAAAAAATTAATCCTTTTTGAATTTGTTGAGCATTAACTATGTAACAATTTCTAGATATTTTGTTTTGAAGAGTTTTATTTCACATTTAAATTTGTCACATAATTTTTATTTACTTGCTACCGGTTTCGACACATTAAGATTTTAAGTATTAAGATTTTAGTGAATGACACGGATGTTTCGAAACCATTAGCAGACAAATATATATATTCAAAACAAAATTATAAACTTTTGGAGTTGACAAAAACAACTACCTAGGAGTTGTTAAACATTGCATAATTTTAAGGACTGAATTACCCATATAATTCTTCTGATACTTCATTATGGTGAATCGGTATTATGATCTTGAGAAAAAAAAAATTTAACGAAGATAATATTACAATATATACCGAAATTTGTACAGCGCCGTTGAGGTGATTTTTAACAAAAACGGCGCTATACAAGTCATCCAAATATTATTATTGTTTAGGCATATTAGACTGAGCCTGTTCCGAGGTGGCAGAAATTTAAACTAATGTTTATATTTTAATCTTGGAAGATAAACAATTAAATAAATACAATTTACTTGCGCATGCCGGATTTAAACCCACGACCTCCTCTCTATTGCTAGTGAGAGCCTTCGTAACCCCTCGACCATGGAAGCCGTTTTTCAACTCGGTTAAATTCTACTTTACTTTCTAAAGAAACGTGAACATTACTTATTAGTTTTTTTCATTATGATTTATGCCTAAGAATTTCTGACATATCGCGCTCCGATAATTATTTATTAATTCATTTTAATACAAAAAAACAAATGTAGGTTCATTAAGGCAGTCCTTGAATTATGTCTTATAAACCATTCTAACACGCGACATAATACAATTGTAAAGCATACGTTTTGAACCTGACGTAGGTAAGATTTTTTTTTTTACATTAGCTCCACACAGGATCCATAAAATTATTGTAAAAAAGTTGAATAAATACATTATTTATTGAATATAGACACATTTTCAATTTGCTAGGCGGGTGTAGGTACCGCCGTCATTTATTTATTGCATTATCAACACCTCTGCCATAGGTCACCCTAAATCTACATTTGTTGACAAAGCAGGGGAGGCCGGGTTTACATTGGTGAGGTTTGTCCGGTGCTTTGCGGTGGATGAATCTGTCCATCAAGTGAGTGGCAGGTCGGATATGGAGAGCCTGGTTGATGGAGATGACATCTCCAGTAGGACTCTCTCGAAAAATCGCCTTGCACCGCAGTGGAAGGGATGGATTTATACGTCGGTTACTCCTGGACACATTGAACCTCAGATTCCCACCCACCCCTCATGCCTTTTTCCTTCCCAGAACTTCTTCTCCTTCCTTTCCTGAAACTACCCTTTACAGGATCCTCAAAGATAACATATAATATCCCGAAGGGAATACATATCTTTAAGACCTCCTATGTGCAGCTAAGTGTATCGTTCAGGAACTGGATTGGGATACAGACTTCAATCTTATCCTCAGTACTACACACTGATTGTTTGTGTTAATAATACATTAGAGATTCGTTATACGAGAACGTCGTTTATTGAATACAAATGGTTACAAAGTAAACGTCCAGCCTAGCTGGCGGTAAGATTATTAATGGAAGCCCGGAGCAGCGCTCGCTAACGCGCTGCCTTGAAATGACCCACTTCGGGTTGCAACTCCGTCAACGTTCGGGACGTTGCTCGGCGGTAGAGCCCGCCCATATTTCATAGTAATGTATTTTGAATAATAATAATATTATATTTTGAAATAAAAGAAAAAGCTTTACAACTTTATAAAGCTAAAAAGTAAGCCTTGAAAGTAAGGCTGTCACCAATCGGAACACGACTTTGAACAATCAAAAGTTAACGTAGGTTTCTGTTAAAAGCTTTATCTTTAAACGTAGAAAATTAATAACAATAATTATCCTGGAAATGTCGGCATTGTTTGGGCGAGAAATGATTGTCGTTTTTAGTCAAATTAAAATTTTATTTCATTTTCCTTTGTGTTTTTTGTAATATGGTAATAAAGAAGCGAGCGTATAATTTTGTAATTAAAACGTGATTACAGTCATTTAGCGTCCCTTTAATTTGTCCCATGTCAATTATTTTTCCTTTACCGTGTAGAATATAAATCAGAATATGACCTATTTTCTATTATGACAAGATGGGTTAGTTGTCTAGAGTGGATGTACGGGAATAGGAGAAAATACATCAATAAAAATAAGTCAAGGACACTTGTGAGGTCACTTCAGTAGAAAAAAATCTCCGTATTATAAGTAGTTTGAATTTATTTATAATAAGATATTTACATATTGACTTTTTTGATATTTTTAAATTCCCCGGCTCCGTCCCCCTGATATGGTTTTGAAGGAAGTGCTTTTGGAGTCCTTTTGTATTTATAAAACAACGGGTTCAAAAAACTTTTACCACAACACCCTAAATGACAGTGTATTTACAAAAGAAATCATAATAACACTCTTTATTACCGTCGGAGCAAGAACTGCTTTATCATTTAGCAAGTAATTAATAGAAATGACAGCAGGGTTTAGTCAGGCTCCAAACCTAATAACTTTGAGTTTTTCCATGTAGAGGGCAATGGTAGTTAAGCTTTAAGCATATTGCTGTTTTAAGGCGCGGCTTCCCGAATTCCAACCGATTTCTTATATATTTTCCTTAAAAATTTGATGTTTTAAGCTCTTAAAAAAAAAATGTTATTCTTTAAGATAGTACACATTCCCCATGGCTAAACGGCAATTATTTGAAATTCCCTCGATAGAAATAAATCGCAAAGTATGCTCCGAAAATTATTATTTACAAGCCCGAACCTATGAATCGTCATTGGCCCAAACGAAGTCAAATCACAGCGTATATGACTTCTTTCAATTCTAAGAGCCTCGTTAGTTTAATCCGTCCAGTAAATAAGCCAGTAAGCGGTTGAATTTGGCGGCCATCTGGTCAGAAGCCCCAATGTACATGAAAAAAACCCTTGACTCTTGAAACCTTGTGCAGAAACGGGCCGTCCGCTTGATAAATTCTCCGGTCTTAACAAACGGATTGCAATCTTTAGAGCACAGGCGTCAGGTGGGATTGCTATCCTTGTTCTACCGGTATTTCAATGGAAGATGCTCCGAGGAACTAGCATCATTGATCCTGTCAGCACCGGTGCATAGTCGGGAAACACGCCAAACGCGCGCCCAACATATGAACAGGGTTGACATTTGTCACATGAGAACTGGTCAAACAGCTCGGCTGTGGAACGATTTTCCGGCCTCTGTGTTTCCTCCTTCCTACAACATGGATTTTTTCGAGTCCCATGTTCACTCCTTCCTCTCCTCAAAAAGACCCTCCACACAGCATCTTCAAATATGACATTAATTGGAAACACGGAAATTATTTTCCTTAGGGCATCCTGTGTGGAGTATTAAAAAAATTACGAACGACATTATTAAAAAAATATATGAATATTGACAGTGAACGGAAACTTACATCTGATACTTTGGAGGCTGCGATAAAATTTATCAATCGTCGATCGGATAATCAGTTATCAATCGTAGACTTCTTCTTCTTCTTCTTCCTTGCACTGTCCCGACTCATTGCTTAGGTAGGCTGTTGGGGTCGGCTCTCCTCGTCCTCAGGTTGTAGCTTCTTCGGTTCTGAGTATCGCTTTCATCCAGGCCGTTTCTACTTAGGATTTTGGAGCATTGAGTCATCCAGGAGTTCTTTGGTCTTCCCCTGAATCGTACACTGTGCTCCCAAATATTGATAACTGACCGTAGATGACGGATTTACTCAATGTATTGATATAGTGTGTTATCGATCGTCAAAGTGTATTGATATAGAGCTCCTGATAGGGGTATAAAAACAATCAAAAATAGTGGAACTTTTCCTATGTAGTTTCCACGCTAAACTACATATGGTTATGTATGAAGTGTCTCTACGCATGAGGAGGTAACGGGAAATTGATCGAAGCTTTTCTACGGACAAGGGAGCAATTATTAATGCCCCACTTGATAAAGGAAACTGTTAAAAAATGGTAGAAAAAATCTCTCTCACATTTATTGAACAACATGGGATATCTTTCTACTTAATGAATTTTGGAAATGCTGTAAAAAATAACGCAATTTTACTTTATCGTGAATTTATTTGTGGCAGATGCATTGCTTGTTTACAGCAGTTTCAATATTTATTGTAATTTTTAATATAATAATAAAAAATTACACTTCAAAACTTAAAAAAAAAACAGTAAAAAATTCGATTTGATTTTGGATTTTCACGGCCAAAATATTTTTGTTATTTATTTTTGGGGTGTTATGACGTTTTGCGCTACTCCCTTCTTTAGCAAACGTTTCACATATCTAACCTGATGATGGACACTGTAATGCTGTCCGAAACGTTGGCTGAAGAAGAAGGAAGCGCAATACGGTATAACGCCTAAATAACAAATACCGAAAAAAGGAAAAAATTCGTATATTTATATATACGCCTACATGTGATTTTACAAACATGCGATATATATAATGATTTTGTGAACAGTAATCATCAAGAAAAATATGATATTTATGTTATATAGAACCCATACAGAAGACGAGTATTATCCTAACATTGGTTATTATTATTGAAGTATGTTATTATACCATGCTTTTAACTATATTCCATGCAGTTGAACACATCTAGTGCTTCTGAGAAAGTATTGCCATCTGCATGTAATCTAATTCAAATTCGATCAACGTATACCAACTTCTCCAGTCTCTTTTACATTTAAACCTATAAGAAGGCGCCAAGAAAAATAACTGTTTCTCAGTAACGCTTCGCAATAAAACACTGCCGAAAAGGCATACATGTCAACTTTACCCAACTAGACTCAATGCTATTGGTTCTGAGAGAATGGAGTGATTAAAAACATCCACATACTTAGCTATAGGTAAGTTTTCGTCTTAGGTCGGTTCCTCATTGCGGAGAATCGTGGTTCCTACTACAATTTTCATGGTGGACAAGGCTCCTTAACTCCTCGCGATTCTGGGCTGCGTCGATAGCCAAGGGCATCCTAGGTCACTCCAACGCATTGGTGACCTTCCTTAGCTTCTTCTGCCTTCCTCTTTCCCAGTGACTATGAGTTTGTCGAGCAACGTGTCCAAAGTATGTAAATACTCTCTCAGTACCGACTGGTGAAAGACCACCATTGAGAATCAGAGCTTTGGTAGGTTCATACTGTTTTAGCCGTGATGGTGATCAGATCTGAATAGCCAGGTACTTCCCTACCTCCCTTTCCCCATCACCTTCCCACACCAAATCTTCAACCCCACAACATTACCCCAATTGGGGTTGCCATAGTCGCGCTGTTTTCGCACAGTAGGAAGCAGTTGCGATATTCACAGAAACTATGTAACTATAATATCCTTGATATTGAGTGTATAATAAATACGGTGGGAACCTTAAGGTCAGGACCCACACTATTCCAACCGCCAACTAAATAAGTTATCAGAGCCCATTGTCAATCTATCACAATAAAGAACCGCATTCCAGTTTCATTTTATGTACAATTTTGCCTGTACCAGAAAATTCCTCATGTTTTTGACATGCAAAGAATTGATAGGACATAAATAAACCACGATAAAGGAAAATTAATGTTGTGGAAATTGTATCGTGTAAGAAAGTCTGCGTGAGATGATATACGATGAAAAGAGGTAAAAAAAAACAACATAGCACAATAGCAAACAATTGTGTACTACAAAGTGTGTTGATAAATGTATTTATGATAGAGTTCCTCAGAAGAAATAAAAGTTAAAAAGAAAATAATGGAGACAGCTTTTCTTATGTGCTAAAGTAACCCAACCTTACAAACATGATACATTCTTAAATCTTACCTATCTTAATAATAATAATAATATTTGAATGACTTTTATAGCGCCCTTTTTTGTGGAAACTCACCTCAAGGGCGCTGTACAAATTTTAATACATTTCTGCAATCTTACTTCTAACTACAAACTAGACAAACATTATAAAAACCTATGGCTAAAACATTAGTGATACAAAACTATATGAACAATGCATCTGACCAATTAACGCGATGCTGTCTAAAAAGGTACATGAATTTTATTTTTTCATTTTTATTTTTTTATTATAATAATTTTATTTTATTTTTTCATTTTTTGTTTGTTTTTATTATTAAGAAAATATACAGGACATTACTTACCTAGTAGGTCATTTGAGATAAACACTGTTTGTTTAGAGAAATTTAAATTTTTATTTCTTTTATACAAACAATAATATCATTATTCAATGTATAAAAAACAGTTTATTATAAACCAGTTTGACAATGCCTTCAGAGGGCGAAACAGCTGTAACACATAATAATAATTACGAAGCAGAACTTGTTTATAATAAACTGTTTTTTATACATTGAATAATGATATTATTGATTGTATAAAAGAAATAAAAATTAAAATGGAGTTCTACAAAATAAACTTAATAACAATAAAAATAAAAAAAATAGAGAAATTTAGATACAGTTTGAGCGCAGAGGACATAATAGGGAACACACGTTATTAGAAAAGCCATTATTAATCCTGGTATATATTTTAATAATAACATGTTCTTTAACGAACATGTTTGTACAGTAGTACAAGAATTTGATTAGAACATTTATATTCTTAAACGAAGTCTGTCTGAAAGGGTGCTGTCCAAGGCTTCGAATGATGTTAATCTAACAAGAAAATGTGAATAAGATATATTATAGGCAATACAAGAATACCCAATACTCTCAGATAGGTAATTTTAATGAAATGTATTTCTTACATTGTATGTCCACGGAAAGACAATACCGTTAAGTGTGATTTACACCGATTGGAAAGAAAATTGATGTCGCTAATTTGTACAGAGCTTTTGTTTCACACGTCAGAAGCAGATTAATGAAAAATAATAAAAAAAATTCTGGAATAACTGTTTTGATAACTTCTGATGATTTATTTGTTTATTAAGGTTAAGAAAGGGACCCTCAGATGGTTTTGGCAAGTGGAGCAAATGAACGAAGAAAGGAGCGTAAGGAAAATATATGACGCAAAAGTGAATGGAAGAAGAAGTTGTGGACGGCCGAGGAAGACATGGCACGATCAAGTGAACAAGATACTTGAGTCGGGCCATGTCAGGAGTCGGAGTAATATAAATGCACGTATGTGAAGATGTATGAATGTGAACGAAGCAAGGAGTGTGTGCTAAGACCGAATTGTTTGGCGGTCCTTCCTCTCTGCCTACCCCTGCGGGGAAACGGCGTGATGGATAGTTAGTTAAGACATACACAGTACAGTACATTATGAAACAAGTTAAAGGTATACCCATCAATGTAATATATCTTTGAAAAAGAAAATAATACTAATAAATCTAAACGAAACTCCAAACAGAGCAAGACAGAGCATAATGAAAAAGTAACGGTCACGGATCTCTTGTCTTACCGGGACACAGCTCCTTAACCAAACCGGCCACTGAGAATAAGAAATTCCAAATTAACACGAAGAATTCACATTAAACAAGAATCATTACTGAACGGCCACACCTTGAAAATGAGAAGGAACGTAGAAATAAATTTACAGACAGACGAAATAAAAAACGGTTGAGTTAATTATATTGGCGCAGCCGAAAAGATTGCGGATTGTCTGTTCGACAAAGAATTTAAATATTTTAAAACACTTTCACCAGAAGTGACGCACACGCTTACAACTCACTTCTGTTTATCTCATCAGTTAGTTCCATATACTAAAGCAGGTAATTGTAATATGCTTGAATTTAGTGTAAGAACTTACCCGTAGATGGCACTAGATATTAGTCCATTAGGTTTCCCATAGATGGCGTTTAGCTGTCGGTATGGTACGAGTGTAATATAAATACGGTGGGAACCTCAAGGTCAGGACCCAGATTATTTAAACCGCCGGCTAAATACGATATCAGAGCCCATTGTTAATCTATCACAATAAAGTCCAAAGTGTTTTGTTGATTCAGGAGTTTTATTAAGAGTTTGAGATAAAACAGTAACTATTAGTCGAGTCTCCAGATTTAAAGTCAAGTTTAATGTTTTTTTAAACTGATTACTACGGCACAGAGGTCATAAGCGACGATGAAATTATCATAAAATTAATTTTATCGGCGACACTTGTTTTTAATAGCTCCCTTGAGCAGAGTTTTGATAATTAAATCTTGTATTAAATCTAGGATTAAGCTCTAGAGGGGTTTATCGAGTTTAAGGGAAGCTACGAAATACAACACTTAGAAAAAAAAGCGTTGTGACTTACGGTTATGTTTAGTTTAAAGGAACGTAAAATCTTTTAGTTCCCTGTAAATTTTTCAGTAACCCAACCTCACATCTCTAAGTAGAATTTATTTAAAGTACCAACTTTGGAGAGAATCTATTATTTTTATTTATCTGAAAACCTAACAAGTGTTTTGACTGCTTCCAACCGTCTGGAGTTTATTGGATAATCAACACCTTTGCCATAGGTCACCCCAGTGATTCGGTACGTTTGGTGTCTTAGGAGGGTTATCCGGGTTCATCGGGTGACTTGTCTACACTAGCTGCTTCACTATCGGGAGAGGCCGGTTTGGGGAGAACCTTTGACTTGTGCAGATGGTCTCTCTCCACTCATCATTAAATTTAATTTTTATAAATTCATTGCTGCATTAACAGTTAACCTCATTATCATTAATTATTATATTATCAGTAAACCTACTTCATTACCTTAAATTATATAATCTGCAAACTTCACCCGCCATAACACAGGGACATCCCTAGCATGGCGGACGAAATAACACAATATCTACACTATGTATAAAATTCTTTTAATAAATAAATAAATAAATCATGTACCGCAGCAGGTCGGATGGATTCATACAACCGTCACTCCTGGACACGCTGACCCCTAGATTCCTACCCACCCCTTATACACTTTTCCTTCCCAAAACTTCCTATCCTCCCTTTTCTTGAAAAGACCCTACACACATCATCTTCAAAGATGACAACAGGCCCTGAGGGAATTTATTTTCGGGAATATTTATTTAGGGGAAGGAAATGGGTGAGATGAAGTGGGGGAGTACCTGGCTATTCAGATCTAATCACCAAACACGGCATAGCCAATTTAAACAACGTTTCAATTCTGAATGGTGGTCTTGCACCAATGCAATTCTGAGAGTATCTTCCAATCTGGAATGCGCAGAAAATATATCCTTGTTTATTGTGAAACAACAACAAAAATTATGAATTTTGCGTTAATTTTTTGTCTTTTAAAATTGTTTCAATTGCAAAAATAAGAAATATTCGTTATTTGAAAATACAAAAAGATTCCATTTTCAATTCGAGTAGTTCCAATTTTAGCCGCAGAGGCCGACCGCACTGAACGAAAAATAATTATGTAGATGCTTCAAAGTAATCCATTAGAATGTTAGGAGGAATGAAATCGTTGCGAAAAAACGTTTTTTGTATTTTTAACTTGACTGGAAATATTTAGAATTTTGAATAATGCATTAACAAAAATGTTTTTTTTTTAATCGGAGTATTTTCGTCAGCTAAAAAAATTGCTTTTCAGGAAAGCAAAAGACTACATTAATTGAATTGAATTGTAATTATTTAATCGTGAATAGCGCAAAAGAGTACCAACTGTTCGGAGTTATTTGAACTGTGGTATCCTTAATTGGGGTGTGTTATGGAGCTGAAGAGAGTGGGAAGATCTGGTCGTCAAATACGGCTAAAGTCAGGGAGATACTGAGAGTGTTAACAATTCTTGTAAGGTAAGGTTAGGTTAAGTCAATAAAGTACAACAGAAGAAGAACAATATCATAATATTATTTTGTATAATCGGTTTTTCTAGCCAAAAAAATTATTTTCCTACACTGTTCTTTACTTTTGTAAATAATTTAAGTCATATAACTGTATTTTTAAAAGGTTATTTCTTACATTTGGGAGGCGTTTATGGGTACCGACTCACCGGAAACCATTTGTTAGATAACCAACACTCCTGCCGTATTTTTCTTTGTTTGTTTTTGGGGTGTTATGCCGTGTTGCGCTACCTCCTTCTTTAGCCGACGTTTCGAACAGCGTTGCAGTGTCCATCATCAGGGCAGATCCGGCAGATCCGGCAGATCCGGCAGATTCGGCAGATCCGGCAGATCCGACGATCACATCGTCGGATCTGCCGGATCAAACAAAGAAAATCTAAAAACCTATCACTCCTGCCGTAGGTCACGATGTGTTTTGTAGACTTGACAGAGGTGCCCGGAATCATGGCGTGGGGTTTGTCCGGATCTTGACTCCTGGTTCCTTCCCAGAACTTCCTTTCTTTTAAAAGACACTCCAAACAGCATCCTCAAAGATAACACAGATCTTGAAGGATTTTTTCCTCAGGGCCTCCTGTGTGGAGCTAATATTAAATAAATATACTTCAAATGAAAAGAATACATTTTTTTATAGGCTTATATTTTTTGTACAGTAATTCATTATTTTATTTTAATTCTATTCAAGCCAAACGATAGCAAAAGCTTTATCAGCTTTATAATCAGCAATTTATCCAAATTATATATTTTTCTATTCATATTATAAACCCACTTGTAGTAAAAATTAATCTGAAAAAGTGATTTTTACATCACGCTTCGCCTTGAACATGAATTTAAATATAACGAAGAAGCAGAGTATTCCTAACGAGTACTAATGAATAATTTAACATTTTCCGCAACGATTTTCCCAGTTCTCCTCGGGGAGTTTTCTGAGTAGAAATACCTCATTTCTCATTACTCATTAGCAATACTCGACAATCAATATGCCTCGTTAGTCAGTTAGCCCCACCTTTATTCCCATTAACTTCCATTAAAGAAAGAATTCAGATGAAACAATGAAATCCGATATATTTATTTGTAGATAGGCCAAGTATTAACAGAAATTTTTGTCTCCGATGAAATTTTTGATGTGTTTTTGATTTTTCTTCAAATAAATTTTTTTTAAATTCGTAAATATTGGATAGTTAGGGTCAAGGTGGGGGATTGGGAGGTTACTTGGTTGAGTGATCAGTGATGAGATGTAGAAGAATTTTATTTTGTTTGATTTTACAAAAACATTTTTAGAAAAAAAGGAACCGAAAAACTCTAATTTCAATTACTACTTTCACTTCAAATAATGTCAGTACGTCTCTTAACTCTGTATAAAAAAGATTGTCTGGGCATCGAAAATAAAAATAAAGCAAATTGTTATAGATTTTCATTTTTAGCACCTATAGCAAAAATAATTTATTTATTTATATTTAAACGCTCATAGGACTTTTACATACATAAAGCAATACATGTTTTGATTAATTACAGTGAAGAGTTAGAAGTGAATAAATGCAGGTAAGTTACAGAAAATATAAAGACATATAATATAGGTTAGATAAAATATGAGTTGACAAAATGTAGGTAATACAGAATATAAATAAAGTAAAAATAGATAGCCTGCTAATATCCTCCAAATCAATAATAATAGGTATTAATAAAAATGTATAAAATTGGTATTTACAATAGTTTATGAATTAAGTAGAAATAGTTTGCACATACGGCGTTTAAAGTTTGCCAAATTCAAATTATTGTCAAATACATCAATATTATTTAAATATTGGTTAACAAGACTATGTAATCGTTGTATTGGGGAATGCAATTTATAGTTACAATGAGATGTGTGCATATAAAACGTTAATGTTTGTCTAGTAGTTCGTGTAGGTACATATAGATTTATTAAATGCAAGAGTTCACAGCAATCAAATTTAGAGTTTAATAATTTTAATAAAATAAATAAGTAGTTCGTTTGAGAGTGATTTCACTGAGAGTGAGTAAAGGCAATTTAAATTTGGGAGGCGAGTACGGGTACCGCGACCCAGCGAACCGTTTATTGGATAACCAAAACCTCTGCTACAGGTTACCTCCTAGTGGTTCACTACGTTTGGTAACGTTGCACGGTGGTCCAGGTCAATCGGGTGAGGTGTGTTCAGGTCTTAGCGGCAAATGCACCCACCCATCAAGAAGGATGGACTCATACATCCATCTCTCCTGGACACATTGACCCTCAGATTTCAAAGCACCCTCATACCTTTGTTCTTTCCAGAACTTCCCCTTCTTCCTGTAATTTAAATGATCCTCCACACAACAATATCTATAAACACAAAAGTAAAATAATACCTTTCATTGTTTTCAAAAAGCTTTCTGTCCAATTTGCAAATAATCGACTCCATATTAACATTTCTAAAAAAAATTTCTAAAAACAATCTCGTAAATTTGAACATGTAACATTTCGATAGTTACCCTTGACTTCTAAGCTCGAAAACACGATGTTATTTTCTATTCTTAGATTTCTTGAAAGAACCCAAATTTCATTGCCTATTATTGCCCAATATCACAATCGGACGTGACACTCTTGTAAAAACCACCCACAAAAAAGATTTGACATTTCTAAAAGCTACAAAGAAATAAAATGTATCTCAGGCCTTTGTGTTCCTTTCAGTATTTGTATTTTCAGTAACCTTCTTGGGCTTTGACGTCACGAGGGGATGACGCCGTAAAAGCCTTAAAAATGCTTTCGAGATTTCTCGCGCAGAATTTCGACCCTAAAAATTATAATATTAAATATTTTTTGTTGAAGATGATATATACATTAACAAGTAGAATTTGAATATTGAAGTAAGTTGTTATTGTTAATAGCTCTTTAATTTATTGCTTTTCTGGAAATTGAGAAGATTGTACCAATGTTAATTTATGAAGATAAATGGTCTAGGTTTAAAAATAAGTGACCAGGCAGTTATTAAAATAATTTCGTTTGAAAACTGGTTTTCGTGTTTTATTTATTTATAAGATGAACCTGCCATACGTGGCTGTTGCTGTCCCTGTTCCCCTTCCACCTCCTCTTCCCCTCCCGCGTATCCTTCCCCTCCCGCATTCCACTTTCACCTTCACCCTCCATTCTTGCGACCTACCCTCACGCATTCCCCTTACACCTTTTCCGCCTTCCTCAAACCCCCCTACTTAATTCCCCTCCGCCCCTCCCGGATTCCCCTCTCTCCTCCACCGTTTTTCCCTGCCGCTAAACTCCATAAAATACACATATTTTTCAAACAACTCGCCTTTGGCCTATTTCAATTTGTTATACAAATTTCATAACGACAGAGCTAGATTTATAAATTATAACCTATATAAGCTATATTATTGTAAAGTTTCATTAATATCCATTCAATAGTTTTTGCGTGAAAGAGTAACAAACACATATACATCCATACAAACTTTCACGTTTATAATACTACCAAGATTAGTTGTTCCTTTGGAGAGCATCTAACATTATTAATGGAAAATCATTAATCATCGGTGATAATTTTTTTCTAGTTTGTTTAGATGTATTATTTTCTTCTTGAATAACATTAAAAAAAAATTATAATATTAAAAACGTAAAAAATAAGAGCAGTGCAATTATTTCAACACAATTAAAATTCAATATCATTTATCAAGTGTAAATAAAACAACTTTAACAATTTCGATACAGTAAAGTATTTACTTTTAAAGGACAATTCGATTATTTTTAATGGAAAACATAAAAGCAATTTGAACAATTTCCACATATTTAAATGTTCGATGTTTAACAAAGGTATATTGATTCAATATCTACACATAATGTAGGCTTCAATCTAATAATTATAATAACGATGTGGCCTACGTGGTCGAGGGGTAAGACTCTCGACTAGCAATCCGAAAGTCACGGGTTCAAATGGCGTGCGCTAATAATTTTTTCTTGATTAATTTGTGTTATTTCACATTTAATTAATTAAAAATAATATATTGTATATTTGCGACACGTGACACGATGGGAGATACTCTCAGTATCGCCCTGGTGTTGGAACACCATTCAGAATTGATGGTTTCTTGAAATTTGACGTGTATGGTGACCATATCTGAATAGCCAGGTACTTCCGCACCTCACCCTCCCATCTCCTACCTCTCCTCATTACCTTCAGCCTCACAACATACCCCAACTGGGGATGCCATAGTCTCATTGGCTCCAGACGGGAGCGATTGGGACTCTATCGGCATTCATATAAAAAATATAAATATTGATGAAATTATTTTGAAAATATAAAATATCAACATTTTTCAAGGAAAACAAGATATACTACGGTATAACACTTTAAAATTATAATTTCAAATTAAAAATATTGATTAATGAAGATAATATTAGCGAAAGTCAATCGAAAATCTGAAACAGAAAAATCAGAAAAAGATACGGATACATCTGGGACTCGAACCCAGGAACTCTGGCAATCCGGGCCAACGCGCTATCCACTGCGCCAACGTATCCCTGTCTGATGCAGTCATTTTTAACTGTTTCATACTTCGACTGAGAACCACCAATTTTCATTTTCTTAACGCATATTTTTATTGGCTGCTATCTTTATGTATGATTGCAATATTCAACTCTAACTAAATGCCATCTAAATAGTGTCAGGATAAATTTTATCATTTTTTATTCATATGCGACATCTATTGACTTTTCCTGCAAGTCTAGGATGAAATATTTTAAACTTTTTAACTTAACGAGTTAAACCTCAAATTATAATATTTTAATTAATAAAGATAATATTAGCAAAGTCAATCGAAAATCCGAAACAGAAAAATCAGAAAAAGATACGGATACATCTGGGAACCGAGTCCCAGATGTATACCCAGATAAGTTTAAAATAAAAATATTGAATCGTTTTTAACAATTTCAACACAATTTCTCAACTTCCTTCGGTTAACCTTTACTTCGGGAAGGTAGGTCCTCTATTCAGCATCTCAATTTATTGTAGTGACCCTACCGTCCCAGAAAAATCCAAACATTTCCCATTTCCAAGTGCGCTTTCCAAAAGCTTTTCAGAGAACGTTTGGCTTTTCCTCGTGTTATTGTGCTCAGAACCCATACAAAATTTCAGGTCAAACGTTTAAAGAACTTGTAAGAGTGTGTGTGTTACCGACAAGAAACATTTCAATAAAAACTTAGTTGAGTTGTATACAATATATTATATGTGAAATTTTATAATATTAATTTACACTTACAGTTAAACCTTAAAAAAATTGGCGTTTTTTGTCAGAGTCTAAAAATATTCCCGCTTTGTAATAATATCCAAATAAATTGAATATTTGTTAACGTATCCGAAAACTAAAAACTGTTTTCGAAAGGTGATGAAATAGAATTTCAAATTTTATTATTAAAAATAACCATGTGATCGTATAAATATAAAAAATTTGGATGAAAACTTTAAAAAGTTTTGAAAATGGCTCACTTTACGTTTTTTCTAACTAAAATTACTGATAATGAAAAAAAAATAAAAACACATACATATTTTATTAGACAAATGTTGAAAATTCATAAAAAATTCACAAAATTTAATTTTTTTTTTTCAAATTGCGATCGGAAACTTTGGTTTCAAAAAGGTGTAGATTTTAATTTTTTTTGTGTTTTACTTTCACTTGGAGGGAGCGCGCTAATATTAAAAACGATAATTTTTAAGCGAAAATTGTGAAGATATTTAATAAAACACAACTCGTTTAAAATACAAAAAAATAATTGAAAAACCCGCAATAGGACAAACCAAGTGATTCTCTACTAATGATATCAGAAATACCCAGGACCATGGTGTGAGGTTTATCTAGGTCTTGGCGGCGAATGCGTTTGCCCACTTACTGTAGATTGGGAGAGACTGGTTTAGAGAGACCTAACCCAGATCTCTACAGCAGGACTCCTTCGACCTATCGCCTTACACTGCACACGGAGAAAAATGTTATTCTAAAATACGATCATTTTATTCGTAAAAACGGTTAAAAACGGGACTGAAGTTCTTTACGAACGAATTAACAATGTTTTATTGTTTATTGGCGGGAAAATGTAAGAATAATTTGTTGGTATACGTACGAAATTACGTATACCAGCCAATTATTCTTATATGTTCCCGCCAATAAACATTGAAACCCTGTTAATTTGTTCGTAAGAACTTCAGTCCCGTTTTTACGAATAAAATGATCGTATTTTAGAATACAAATTTTGTCCATGCAGTAGGAGGAATGGATTCATACGTTCATCATTCCTGGATACATTGACCCCAGATGCCTTACCCGCACCTTATACCCCTTTCCCCTCCCAGAACTTCCTTTCCTTCCTTTCCCTAAAAAGAACCTCCACACAGATTTTCCTCAGGGCCTCCTGTGTGGAACTAACATAAAAAAAATCTGATTACAAAAGAAAAATTGTAGAATGTGATTTAAATTAAATTCGTAATCCCGTATAGTACATAGTACAATGTTCTTTGATGAAATTTGACGAACATCAGCTAAAGATACCGCCCTCATTCGGGCTAAAACTTTTAGCACAAGTTCATAATAGGCTGATGGAGTAAATTAAGGAACTTCGCACATGTAAGGCAGTTGACGTTATCTTAAAGTAGAGCCTATTTAACATACTTAAGGTTCATTCTCAAGCGGAGTACGTAGGGATAAATGTAGATGGAAATTTTAAACGTTGTGGCAATAAAAACTTAAAATATATCTAGTTAATTAATTACGTAATTAAATACCTGGGCAAACTTCATTAAAGCCCACGCACAAATCATTTTAAATTTTGTATTAAAACCGTTATGGCAACAAGCAAAATAGCTAAGAAATGGTTTTGCGTAGATGAGATAAAATATTTGATTTTATGATAGGTTAAATTTTTATCTTCACAAAATAAAACAACTTTTAAATTAAATAATGCCCCTGAGACTCAATAGTACTAGTAAATAATACTATTACATAAAATACTGCATTACAAAATTGATTGCCATGTTCCCAGAAAATCAGTTCAATAACACCAGGGCCCCTAGCACACTCGATCGATAACGATTGATGGAATAACTTTCGGTAACTTTTCATCGTTATCTAGCATGACTGCAGATCGCCAACGAATAAGATACACACACTCGATCGATAACGATTGATAGGATAACTTTCGGTAACTTCTCATCGTTACCTAGCATGACTGCAGATCGCCAACGAATAAATTACAGTTCATAATGACTAAGTGTCTTTAATATATTCGACCTCAACTGTTGTCTGTAGCGATGTACAGTTGTCCTAGGGAACGGAAATTTAAGATTAAAATATATTAAATACAAAAAAAATACAAAATATTAAACATTAGTGGAGCCTTTTTTTATTTTTTTAGAATTCACACGTATCAGAGGGTTAAAAAAAGGTTAATATTCATCGTAAAAAATAATACAAATCAAAAGGTTCAACTGATGATGAAGAGGATGAAGAGACTCCAATTCACCTATGATGCCAATGTCCTGCCCTGGTGGGAACCAGGCTCAGATACCTGGGGAGACATACAGTAGAACCAGAAGACATAGCCACATATCCAATGACAACCCTGGTGAACTTTATTAAAGGGACTGGTTTGTTGTTAAAGGATTGAGGTAAAATGGGAGATAGCACAATGGGCCTATGGCCTAAGTGCTCACGGGAACTGCTTGTAAACCGTCTCCGCCTTAAAAAAAAAAAGGTTCAACTAAAATCTTTAGTAATCATATAATAATCAACAAAACATAACAAAAACCTGTTGAACTTACCACATAATAATAATAACAAAAACAAACGGTTGACGTATAACGTTTGAATTTGCTTTGACGTTTTGTTATTCGTTGCTAAGCTCGCACTTATTGTTGCCATACCTACGACGTTCATGTGATGAAATATAAATCGAACGTCATTTCCATTAATTTACTTCTATCCAAAAAAAGATTTAAGTTACCTGTCGTAATACCCATAATGAAGTCTTATTTAGAAAATTGTGTTAGAAAAAATCTCAATGTTTGTTAATCTCTCACGTGTATATAGTAAAACCGTTAATAATGATTGTAAAGTCTCGCGATGGCTTTCTTGGGATTCTGTTTTCATATCCCGATCACGTCTGGATGATATATTGTCTGTTGGTGTCGCGTGGAATTTCCAATACAGAGAAAAACCCAGCATCCTTTGTCTCTGTTTGGAAACAATAGTACAGTCTTTCAGTTTAATTAAAAAACTGGTTATTATTTTCTTAATCGTACACGTAATGTCCTGATTGCTACAAGAATTTGGGAGGCGGGCAGAAAACCATTTCTGCCGTGTGCCACCCCAAGTGGTTCGCTACGTTTGGCGAATTAACAAGGGTTCCCGGGTTCATCGGGTGAGGTATGTTCTGGTCTTGGCGGCCGATCGGGAAAGGTCGCTTTATGATGACCCTTTGACCATTCCAGGCCCCCTAGCACACTCAATCGATAAGGATTGATAGTCTAACCATCGGTAACTTCTCATCGTTCCGGATCGCAAACGAATAAGTGACACTTCACAATGACTAAGTGTCCTTAATATATTTGACATAAACTAGTGTTTGTACGTTAGCGATCGGGATTGTAAGGAAACGATGAGAAGTTACCAACAATTATCCTATCGATCCTCGAGTGTGCTAGGGGGCCTGCTGCTCTCTCTCAATGGATTCGTATATCCGTCACTGCTGAACAAGGTGACCCCAGATTCCTACCCATCCCTCATACCTTTCCAGAACTTACTTTCCTTCCTTTCCTTAAAAAAGATCCTTCACACAGCATCCTCTGAGATGATACAGGCCCCGAGGGAAATTATTTTCTTCCAGGCCTCCTGTGTGGAACTAATGTATTTATAAAAACCAATCACTCTTTAGGTATTGGAGATATAAGGTATTAAACTGTACAAAGAACTCCAGCAGAAAAAACAAATTTATCTAACGCACCGGGACCATTAGATGAAAGAAAACATTTTCCACTCTAAATGTTGAGATAAAGAAAAACCTGCTGCTTCCCATTTTCTTTGAACAGAAATAACTTCAATATACGAACCAATTGAGTGGTTTCTTGATAAATAATAATAGATTATACAAGAAAACGCTTTGTCTTTATTTAGAAAACTAAATCTCATAATTGGGAACGAGGACCTAGAAGTAACACCGAGAAGGGTGTTGTCAACGGAGTTGTCATTATTAATAATATAAGATACGCAGATGATACTGTATTAGTAGCTGACAGTATCGATGACCTCCAAGACCTATTAAATCTTGTTAATAATTCTGGTGAGCAACTGGGCCCCAAAATCAACGCCAATAAAATTAAATGGATGACATTTGGACGACTAGATTACAATTTCGAAAAGGTGGAAAGATTTAGATACCTCGGCAGCATTCTCAGGGAGACTCTTGACCCAGATGTAGAGGTTAAGTGCAGAATTGAAGCAGCAAGAACTGCATTCAGTAAAATGAAATCCCTCTTCTGCAATGACAATATCAACTTAAAACTAAGGCAGAGAATGTCAAAATGTGGTCGGTCTTGCTGTACGGATGTGAGACATGGACTTTGAAAGTAGATACCAAGGACAGGTTAGAGGCTTTTGAAATGTGCCTTCACATTCACGAAAGAGAACTACTCACAATAATACAAAGTCAGGAAAATTTCATATCTGGGTCTCATACTTCGAGGGGAGAAATATCACTTCCTCCAACTAATATTAAAAAGCAAGACAGAGGGTTGCCGAGGACCTGGTAGGGGACAAATGTCTTGGCTGCGAAATCTACTAGAGTGAACTGGTATTAGAAGTGTGGAGGAGCTATTCCGGGCAGCGCAAGATAGAGAAAGATTTACCAGATTGAACGCCAACGTCGGGAGGCCTGATAAGGCACGTGAAGAAGAAGAAGTGTAGGACCTGAAGGGCATCTTTTGAGTTATCTTTTGCGTTAAGTGAGCGTTACGAGATAGTTAAAACAGTCGTGCGTTATCGGCTGTTAAATTTCTGTAATTTTCTATGACTTTTGATGGCTTTTCCATGTTAGTGTGTGTTAGTGTTTTCACGTGTGTTAGATGGATTAATTGTCAACTTGAAAAAACGAATTATTAATTTTTATTTATTAAAATTACTTTCCTAAATGACAAATTTCTGGTTATACTTTCTTAACCAGGATTACGCGGCAAATGCGCCGTCATCTCTTGCGTTATGGTAACTACTTTTAAGAGTTGGTATCTTAACACAAGCGCAGTATTTAGCTCATTAGCGCAATACGAAATACTGCATTTAAGAAAACTGTCAAAATGTGTCGTACGACAAAAGCACGCGTCTAAACTTCGCAAAAGATACAGAATAACCCTACAGTATTTATTTTAATATAAATTTCTAGAAATAGTCTCTCTTTAGTTTGGGGTGAATCCTTTATATGAGTTATTCCCGGAAAGCTGTCCTATTTCCAGTTGGCCCTCTCTTCCGGCGAGCAATAATTTATGGTAGAAGTTTACCGCAGAAAAAGTAAAAACTGGTCCCCCAGGTGTTCTGATGTTCGTGAGAGAAATGCCGCTGTTTTATCCGTTATATTACACTAACCGTAAGTTAAACTTTACCGTGGGTTACGGCCACCCTTAACTCGTAAACTATTTGTTTAATGTCTACATTTATAGCACTGAAATATCGTTAAATAAAATGCCCCCTCCTTAGATAAAATGGATAAAAAGTTAACCTAAAACTACTTTTATGAAAAATTTTAATATTATTTATGACCTTCAGTAAATGACAATCTAGGATAAAATTTTCGGCATACGTGGGTTTGAAACAAGTCAGTGTGGAATAGATTTATTTTAATACATACGGTGCAACATAAGTTTAACGTTACACGTATAAAGTATAAAAGGCATAAATAATAAAATAACCAAAACTAGTATTAAGTACGCATAAAATAAAAATAGCATAAAAATATAACTATAAGTATAAAAAGTATTAAATATTGACAGGTATAAAAAGTTACAAATATATTATGTGAAAAGGTATGAAGTTTAAAATAATTAAAAAAATTATATGTATAAGTGAAAAAAGTTTTAAATAACATATAAAAAGTGTCAAGTTTTTTTTTAATAATATAGTAATAAATATTACTAATATTATAAAGGAAGGTAATAGACATGGTAATTTAAACTAAAAGTTTAATTTTAAATTAAATTATCTTTATATATATATATAAACGGCTTACTGTGTATGATTTGGTCCAAATTAAAAGATAGGATAGTTTTTATCTTGATTATTGACCTCAATATTTATTAATGATAATTAAATATTCATTAAATGTTTGTTATAGTACAATTCTTTGTAATTAATTGTAAGTTCCATAAGTTTCTAACAGATGGCGGTGTGAGTTAATTTATGGACACGACAATTGGTTATCTAGGTTAGGTAACCATGCAGAAGATGGCGTTGCGTTTCGTTAGCCACATCAATATTAATTAACGTAATGTTACATAATTAATATATTTTATTTATATTTTACGGAAAACTTAAATTAAAATATTTTCTACTGTACCTAAGAAAAATGTCACATGTACGATTTAGTAGTTTAGTTTAGTTAGAGCTGATTTAAGTATCGCTTTTGCATTTTAAAATCATCAAAGGAAATTCAAATTAGCCAAAAAAACGATTTATATTTTTTGGCAGATCTTATATTGTTCTTCGGGCCGTTAATTTATACAAAAAACCTACTTAATATATTGTCGCATTGTTACAGAGTTAAATATACTATCATTATCTATTTTAGATGTATTTGGTGACAGTGAGTTTCAAATATCCTCGGAGATATCTCCTTCCCTTCCTCCCTACTCCTACTGTTTTCCAGGCAGTTGCCAATCTTGCGTGTTATAAAAAATTTTGTAACACAACTACTAGTGTTATAAAAAATTTTGTAACACAACTACTTCCGGTTAGTAGCTGATTCAAAAAACGTTTTGGGTTCCCATACAGGCGTCGTGGGTTCAATTCCTCTGCCAGCTAAGTGCTCATCATTAAACAAACAGTAAAATCTTTTATTCGTAACCCAGGAATGTTTGTCTTTCTATAACCACTGAAGCGATAGAGCAATTTAAAACTTTTTCTCGGATTGCTAAAGGAAATTTTACCGCCCACACCGAGACACACAAACTGAATATAGTTCTATATAGCCAATTAATTCACCTATCTTTTGTCTATTATCATAATCACATATTCGTAGGATTTATAAAAAAATATTAATAAATCGTTAACTTTAAAACATTATATATAATCTAGAGAATATTTGCAATTTTTGGCAACAAATCAATCCGTGGTTTTGGAAATAGTACCATATTGTGGCAAAAAGCGCTCGAGTGGTAAAAAAAATAAATTTAATAAAATTTTGAACATCCCTGATAAAAAATTACCCTTACGTGTACTTCCTCGTTTTTATTCATATATCTCCGATCTGTAATGAATTTAAAGTGGTATTCGCCAAATCCGGGCATTATTTATCTTTCTGTAAGTCCGGCTGGCAATACTTGCTTTTCCCGCAACACGATAAACACGTCTTGGCGCGAAATAAGATGTCAGTTTTGGCGCGAAGTAGGACGCTAGTTTTGGCGCGAAATGAGACGTCAAAAGCGAGAGAAAGCGGATTTATAGCTCGGTTTGACCTTTTAACCCATCGACCTACGCCCGAGGGAGAAAGAGAAAAAAAATCATCTACGAGGACCAAGCAAACCGATGAGGGGAAAATTATTATGATTTTTCAGTTGATTAGTCAGACATCTCCACATACAAATTAAGTTTAGAGATAATAAGGAAAGTAATATTTCAATGCTCTCCATAAATCAAATATTATTTACACGCGTTTGTATTTTACATATTTAATATGCTAAAAAATAACACCGGGAGACAAAACGGACCGGTACATTATTATAACATTTTGAAATATCCTACTAGTGATCCAGAAAACATCAAGATTTCACTACAAGTTTTTCAGCATTATGATTGATTTTGTGGTGTTTATGAGTAATCTGAGTATTGTACCAGATAAAGGGTACACTTTTACGCGTAACTGCACACTTAAGGGTCGGAATTTCAATTTTCTACCGATGTGTAACATAAATATTAGTTTCATCATAATTTAGTTTAAAAGCCCAGGCGAAATTAAATTAGATTTACGTAATAGGTACAAAACCATGTAATTTATTTAAAATACCTTACAACTTATATTTAATGTACTGTGTAAATCTTATAAACAAATAATAAAAAAATAAAAAAAATATATATATATCTTGAAGACTTTAAGTTTCCAAGTTCATTAAAAAAATATGTGTTATTTTTTTAAGATTATCAGTATATGGAAGATTTGTAAAGCCGAAACGTTTATATATAAAATAATTATTCACTGTATTATGTTGATTGTTTTTTTTTATAAAGCTGATGACTTAAATAAAAAAATTCCCCCGATAGAAAAAATTCGCAAAGTATACCCCGAAAATTATTATTAATTATATTTTTGTTACCGTTATCTTTGATTTTTATTACGGGTATTAATTATTTTTATTACGGTTATCTTTTATTTTTGTTACCGTGATCTTTGATTTTTATTACGGTTATTAATTATTTTTATTACGGTTATCTTTTAATTTTTGTTACCGTTATCTTTGATTTTTATTACGGTTATTAATTATTTTTATTACGGTTATCTTTTATTTTTGTTACCGTGATCTTTGATTTTTATTACGGTTATTAATTATTTTTATTACGGTTATCTTTTATTTTTGTTACCGTGATCTTTGATTTTTATTACGGTTATTAATTATTTTTATTACGGTTATCTTTTATTTTTGTTACCGTGATCTTTGATTTTTATTACGGTTATTAATTATTTTTATTACCGTGATCTTTGATTTTTATTACGGTTATTAATTATTTTTATTACGGTTATCTTTTATTTTTGTTACCGTTATTTTTTATTTTTATTACGGTTATTAATTATTTTTATTACAGTTATCTTTTATTTTTGTTACCGTGATCTTTGATTTTTATTACGGTTATTAATTATTTATATTACGGTTATCATTTATTTTTGTTGCCGTTATGTTTTATTTTTATTACGGTTATTTTTTATTTTTGTTACTTTTATTATTAATTTTTATTGCCGTTTTCTTTGATTTTTATTACAGTTATCTTATTATTTTTTTATTACCGTTATCTTTTTTATTTATTTCCGTTATCTTTTATTTTTCTGCGTCTTGTTCTTTTACATATTTTCGTTTAGATTATTAGTGTTATCTTCTTCTTCGATAACGTAAATATCATCTTTATTATTCGTAGTTTTTTTGACTGACTTGAGAAAATTACCTATTACATCTTTAAAACTTGTTTAAAAATAAGAATCATTTCCTCGAAACGCTATTTTGAAGATGAGGGGAAAAAGGAACTTTCTTTTTTTTTTCTCTTTCAGCTTCCATCCACTCATCTTTAGTTGCCCTTCTTTAGAGTTAGAAGTAGTTTGCTTTCAAAACATGCCAAGAAAAACCAAAACAGTTTTTTTAAATGTCTCCTTAAAGTAAATAATCAGTAAGATAATTTTTTTCTTTATCTAGATTGTGTACAGGGAGTAACAGGAAGTACTTGACTTACTTTAACCAGTGATTTCAATAATTATTTAGGACCAGTTGTTTCGGAAAATTTCACGTTTGAATTTCCCTCAAATCGACATTCACCGAAAAATTGGGTTGTTTCGACGTCAAAATTGTGATTCGGCGGGGAACACTTGAATAAAATTTTCAAATTTATCGAACGTTATTTGTTGCTATTCACTGCTGACAGAAGTTGAAACAACCCAATTTTTCGGTGAATGACGATTTGAAGGAAATTCAAATTTGAAGGAAATTCAAATTTGAAGGGAATTCCGAAACAACTGGTCCTATGGAATTTTCGATGAAATTTCTTCTGACGGAGATTGAAACAACCCAATTTTTCGGTGAATGTCGATTTGAAGGAAATTTAAACGTGAAATTTTCCGAAACAACTGGTCCTTACTGTTATCAAGTTATTCATTTTATGAGCGATTGACCAGCGGCTGAGAATAAAAGTTTAAAAATGCTTGCAACTGTACAGGGAGGCTCCAATGAGAAAGATCGATTATTCCCCTTATCAATTTTTTTAAATGAAAAATTTAATATTATATTAAAAATTTAATAAAAATTAATTTTTTTTTCATTAAAAACTTGCTTTAATATGTACCTACATTCAAGTAAGCAATAAAGATGCTCAAGATGATAAATTATTAAATTTCGTGTACTTCTTGTAAGTTTTTTTTGTACATAAGTAATTATGATTTTTCAATAATGACTAAACATTAAAAGTGTGAAAAAAAATTGAAATATTTTAGTTTGTAAGACCTTAAATAAATAGAAAAACTGAGGTATTTTTGTCACAAAACACGTTCTCGGATTTATTTTTTAATGATTTTAATTTAACTAAAATTTAAATTATGAAAACTGCGTTTACTAGATTATGTATTGATTTTTTTTTTTGTATGGTTATATGATTTAAAATTTGTGTTGTTTAATAGAATCTATATTTTGAAAATTGAACAAATCTGCCAACGACCAACGGTATAACCTTGGTATATTAAAAATTAACTTAGTTTTTCAAAATTTTAAAACTGCGTGCACCAGATAAAATAACAATCCTTTAAAATCAATTCATGTTTTTTGTAAAAAAGAGTCAATACATCTAGAATTTGATTTAAAAAGGACGAATTTCCGGTATTCTCTGGTAATACCCTCTTAATTTTTTTTTGTTATATTCAATAATATTATTATTCAATTTACAAAACAGTTTACTAACATATAAAAGTTCTGCCATACGATTATTTTTACGCGTGACAGCTATTTCACCTTCTGAAACCATTATCAAACTGTGACTTCATTGCCAAAAAATGCATACAACTTGTAAATTGTGCGCAAGTAAATTTTATTTTGATTTGTGTTATTTGAAAATTTAATAATATAAGACATATTTGCGGCATGTTACAGAGTGGAAGATTCTTTCAATATCGCCCTGGTGTAAGACCACCATTCAGAATCAAAATTTTGCTTGAAATGGCTTTAGCCATGTTTGGTGACTAGATCTAAATAGTCAGATACTCCCCCAACCTCTTTATATCCGTCTCAGTCCTCTCCCCAATACCTTCAGCCTCACAAAATACCCCAATTAGGAATGCTCCACTGGCTCCAGGCGGTTGGGAGCAGTTGGGACTCTTGTGCGGTATTTTTTTTTTTTTTTTTTACTTTAGGTTCACACAGGAGGCCCTGAGGAAAATAATTTCCCTCAGGGCCTATGTCACCTTTGGGGATGCTGTGTGGAGGGTATTTTTAAGGAAAGGAAGGAGAGGAAGTTCTGGGAAGGAAAAAGGTATGAGGGTTGGGTAGGAATCTGGGGTTCAATGTGTCTAGATCATCCGCCACCAAGACCTAGACAATGAACCCCATGAACCCGGGCACCCCTGCTAAGTCACCAAACGTAGCGAACCACTTGGGGTGACCTATGGCAGAGGTGTTGGTTATCCAATAAATGGTTCCCGGGGCGGCGGTACCCATTCCCGCCTCCCAAATTGATTTACAAAATAATAAAATTATATTAGATACCTACCAATAATATTATATTTTAAGAGCAAATTATTTCATCAAAAATTGAAACTGATTTGTCAAAGAGAATCCAGACTATCCCCTGACATTATATCCCCCTTTAATTTGATAATGTGGCTCAAAATTGTAATATACTAGCTGTCCCAGTCATTCGTTGCTGTGGCTAACGAAACACAACGCCATCTACTGGATGGCTACCTAACCTAGATAACCAAGTGTTGTGTCAATAAATTAACTCGCACCACTATCTGTCAGAAACTTATGGAATTTACAAATATTTTCAAATGATTGTCGCATAAAAAACATTTAATTCGCAATACTGAGTATTGAGGTTAATAATCGAGATAAAAAAACTATTCCATCTTTTAGGTTGGACCAAATAACACACAGTAAGCCAAATTTTATCAAAATCGGTTAAGTAGTTTCGGAGTTTAACTTAGACAAACATTGTGACATATAAAAAATGTGTGTATATATAAAAAAAATATATGTCAAGATAATTTATGTAGGTTAGGTATCTAAAAGGTTCACAAAATATTAATGAAAGAAAATGTAAATTTTGCAAACTTTTTTAATTCCAAGTCTTGTAAATATTTTCATATTATTCAAAGCGGTTCATGTTTATACAGCGTGACAATAGATGAATGAAATTTTTATTTTTATTTAAGTCTAATAATACTCGTATAACTTGGATCCATTGTAAAGTTATATGGATAGAATATTACTAAGAAAATAAATTTTGTGACATTTTTGTTTGTCAAATTTTTGCCCCATTTAGCTTAAAAGGCATGTTTTCAATTTTAGAAAGTTAATGGTCCGGCAAAATATTTATGTTGTCGAATGACGACATCAATAGCTATATATACTACACTGCTGATTTTTATACTCGTGTATTTATTTCAGTCCAAGACAACTCAATACAGTCGCATTTCAACATCATTTTGAAAAAACATTAAGGTGATTAAAACAATGAAAAAATAGCACATAACCGTAAGCCGTTTAACCCAGTTTCTATTTTTTTTTTTCACATCAATTTTTGGGAGGCGATTATGGGTACCGCCTCCCCGGTATCATTTATTAGATAACCAACACTCCTGCCATAGGTCACCCCAAATAATTCGCTACTTTTGGCAACTTAGCAGAGGTGCCCGGTTTCATGGGGTGAGGTTTGTCTAGGTCTTGGCGGTGGATGCTTTTGCCATTCTACTGCGTGGTGGGCCGGATTGAAAGAGACTGGTTGAGGGAGACCTTTTGACCTCCCCAGCCGGACCCTCTCGATCCATCGCCTTGCGCCGTAGTGGGAGGAATGGATTCATACGTCCGTCACTCCTGGACACACACGGAGAAAAATGTTATTCGAAAAAACGATCATTTTAATAGTAAAAACGGGACTGAAGTTCTTACGAACAAATTAACAGGGTTTCAATGTTTATTGGCGGGAACATGTAAGAATAATTTGTTGGTATATGTAATTTCGTACGTATACCAACAAATTATTCTTACATTTTCCCGCCAATAAACATTGAAACCCTGTTAATATAACCGTTTTTACTATTAAAATGATAGTTTTTTCGAATAACATCTTTCTCCGTGCACTAACCCCAGATTCTGGCCCTAACTCATATATTTTTTCTTCCCAGAACTTCCTCTCCTCCTTACCCTAAAAATACCCTTCGCACAGTCCCCAAAGATAACATATGTCACACTATTTTCGTACTCGCTCTTTCAAACTGCATTACTCTAGATTTACTAATTGTTACACTGATTAAAGTATGGTAAAATTATCATACAAAATTGTCTTATTTTTATGGGAGTTTATTCACAAACGCACTTTTGAGAAAACCGCTGATAACAATTTATTTATTTATTTATTAAAATAATTTTATACATAGTGTAGATATTGTGTTATTTCGATAATTAATGGAAGTAGAAGAATTCAAATATTGTCAGGTTATGAATAACCTGGGAGTTTTTTTGTATTTCTTAAAAGAAGTCAGATGTTTGTTCCAAATTATGTATGCATGCTTCAAAAAAAGGTCGGAGAATCAACATGTTTTTGAGGACTTTTACGAGTGTTGCTAGGCGCAATGGCATCTTCGTAAGAAATTTACAGAAAGAAATTAATATTTAATGTTTTCCTTCTTTCAGGAAATGGCTACATCGAAGGAACAGAGCTGGATGGGTTCCTGAGGGAATTCGTATCGAGTGCTAACGTCACAGACATCAGCCCAGATGTAAGTCACTTTTTTTCTGATCTTAGTAATGTAAAAAATGACATTTTCCACATGTATTTCGATGACTTTGTATAGTATAGTCAAATTTACACCTCTCTCTGACTTTGGGCAAAACGAAATCTTTCAAGCTATCTGAAAATGAATGAAGAATTTGGATAGATATATTTTGAATCACAAGATTTCACCTTACAATAAACATTGGTCTATAAACAAACAAAGCCATGTACATAGAATGCCGGACACACGCGTCCCAAAAAGATTTATGGCTGGACACCCAGGTGGAAAGAGAAAAGTGGGAAGACCCAGACTGAGGTGGGAAGACGAAGTAAGAGGGGATGCAGCACAGCTTCTCCAGATAACAAACTGGAAGTCAGCCGCTGAGGACAGGAGGAGTTGGAGGCGAATGTTGCGGGAGGCCAAAGCTCGATATAGGCTGTAGCGCCATCGAAGAAAAGAAAAATAAACATTGGTCTCCGCACCATGGTTCCTAGCATAGACGATCGATAAAATCTTATATCAATCCGATATTGAGCAAATTCGTCATATACGGTCAGTTATCAATATTTGCGATCACGGTCAACAATTGGTAAGGATATTCTGACCGACGATTGATAAATTTTAGGCCAACCTTCATAGTATCAGATAAGTTTCAGCTAACTATCAATATACACATACTTTTTAAAAATTATGTCGTTCGTTATGCAGTTACTGGCTTATTTAATTAACGTATTGAACTAAAGAAGCTCTTAGAAATGAAAGAAGTCACGTACGCGATCCATAAACTTAAATAATGCATCTTTAGACGCAATCAATTTATTACGTTCGTTTTTTGAAAAACGAAAATGGTTGAAATATGAATATAGACCTCATTAACTAAATTACTTCCGTTTAGTGTCAAAAAGTAAATGCGGAGCGCCAATGTATATTTAGGTTAGTATTTTGACGTTTTGGAATGTGAATTCTTTCAAAGATCCGCCAGTGTAGCCAGTGTATATAGATTTATTATTTTTCCCTGTCAATATCGGTTCGGCTGTCAAGAGTGAAACTGTGTTAGGGATATCGATGTAATAGGTCAGTGGCTGAATTGACATCGCGTTTGGGTCCCACCCAGGCGTCGCGTGTTCAATTCCTCGGCTGGCTAAGTCCTCCATCACGACAAAATCATAATTTTACTCTTACTACGGTAGTAGGAGATTTTCAAATATCGTCATTTCGATCATCGGAATTTCGATCGGTCTAAAATTATACTCGTGAAGCTATGCTTCACGGAGAAAAATGTTATTCTGAAATACGATAATTTTATTCGTAAAAACTGTTAAAAACGGGACTGAAGTTCTTACGAACAAATTAACAGTGTTTCAATGTGTATTAGCGGGAACATGTAATGTAATTTCGTACGTATACCAACAAATTATTCTTACATGTTCCCGCCAATAAACATTGAAACCCTGTTAATTTGTTCGTAAGAACTTCAGTCCCGTTTTTACGAATAAAATGATCGTATTTTAGAATAAAAATTTTCTCTGTGTAGAGCTTCAGAACTGCGCTACGGTATGACAAGAAAGCTTTATTTTTCACACAATGACAAAGTAAATTTTCTTATCTTAAGTTTGGTACATTAAGAAAATAAAATATACATTTCATTCCACAAATCTTTCTGTCAAACTGTGAAATAAACATGTTGAATTACAAAGCTTAGGTACCGTAAAATAAAAGAGCATACGCAAAGCGACCAAAACTACTACACATTTACACTTTTCCGAAATACCAGCAGAGAATAAAATAAAACTGGCAGCCGTTTATGAGTCATAAATGCGTAAACTGGTGGAAATATCCTGGCTAATTCAGCAAACTCAAGCATTTCTGTGGAAAATCTGATAGTTGTTTGAAGTCGGGCGGAAAATACTTTAATTTGCTTGTCGGAAAATGCCAGAGGGATTCCGGCCAGATTTAATATTTTTAATTAAGCTCGTGATAACCCTGACAGGGTTCTAATGGTGGTTAGGAATTCAGTCAGAGGGCGGCAGGTTTATATATGGAAATAAATTCTGAAAGAGATAAATTTGAACCACCCTATTCTGCGAAATACATTATTTTTAGATGTTGCAAAAATAATTATTATAGAATTTTTACTAGAACAACTACTCGCTTTTTATAACTTTTAAAGGGTAACAATTATACAATTATTATAAGCAATAATTATTAGCCTGAAACACTCATCAATATTGAAAAACTCTCCAGAGAAAAGATACATATCGCCGACGGGACTCGAACCCGCACCCCTCTATTTGCCGGACAGGAGCTCTACCATTAAGCTACGGCGGGTTATCTTCTACCCGCCAATTGATTCAATATATACCTAGTGTTTCATTCAACAATTATCGCTTATTATATATATATATATATATATATATTTTTTTTTTTTTTTTTTTTTTGTCCACCTGCAAACAACCAACTTTATTTTTACACGAGAAAGGCATGTAAGTGCTAACTCTCTCACTAGGTGGCGTCGAGACATATTATATCTACATTTTTTGGTGAAATACTTTAACTCGTCAAATATTGTTTTTTTTTTTTTTTTTAATTGATAGGTAAGCTAATGTTTAAGACAAGATTTTTATGCATAGCACAAAGGGTAACGATTATTATAAGCAATAATTATTAGCCTGAAACACTAATCAATATTGAAAAACTATCCCGAGAAAAGATACATATCGCTGACGGGACTCGAACCCTTTATAGATAAACCCTTATAGCAATGCATAAAAATCTTGTCCTTAAACATTAGTTTATCAATTTAAAAAAAAAAAAAAATTAACTTTTAAAGGTTATTCCCATCAATGTAATACATCATTGAAGAAGAAATAACACTAATAATCTAAACTAAAATATGAAAAAGAACTAGACACAGAAACATAAAAGATAACGGCTGCAACTGGGACTCGAACCCAGAACGTCTCGTCTTACCGGGAAAAAAGTCACCCACTGCCACCAATTATTTAAACGTCATATTTGTCAAACATGTTTCAAATTTCAAAATTAACAATATTATCTTCGACTACTTTTTTTTAATATTATCGGCAGCTACCCTTTTCATTGGAAACAAGTGTTCTATGGAAAAAAAAAGAAGATTTTATTTAGATTATTAGTATTATATACTTCTTCAATGAATTATAATCTTTCTGTGGATTTTATTGCTGTTATAACTTCTTCAATTTTTTGTAATTCTTGGACATTACCCAGAGTGGAAGATACTGTCAGTATCGCACTGGTGTAAGACCACCATTCGGATTTGAAACGTTGCTTGAAATGGTTTTAGCCGTGTTTTTTGACTAAATCTGAATTGCCAAGCACTTCTCCACTTACCCCTCTTTTCCATCTCATTTCTCTCCCCATTAACCTTCAGCCTCACAACATACCCTAAGTGGGGATGCCATACGGGAGCATTTGGGACTCTTGTGAGGTATTCATATAAAAAATAACCATGTAACAATTTCTAGACGTTTTGTTTTGAAGAGTTTGATTCACAATTTTAATTTGATACTTAAGTTATATGGTTAAGGAGGGGGGGGGGACACTGAGAGGAGTCAAAATGACATGGAAACATCGTCAACAAAATACTAGCACTCACATTTGTTAACCATGTTGGCGTGACTCAAGTGTCTGATTCAATTGCTCGTGTCATGTCTTTCTCAGATGTCCCCGACTTCTTCTACCATTGACATTTGCGTCACATTCTCCTTACACTCCTTTCTTCGTTGAACCGCTCTTTATACCCAAACCATCTAAGCGTCCCTTTTTCAATCTTACTCAATAAGCTTACATCAGACTTGCATTTTGTGCGGTTCTCCACATTTCTCATACGATCATACATGGTTTTACCAAACATACTTCCAAGTGATCTCATTTCTACAGCATTCAGTCTTCTTTAATCCATCCTCTTCCAGTTCCATACCAGTACTAAATTGTGGATTGCTAGCTTCGCTACTTTGGACAGTTTTTTGTTAGTTTTACACCTTTATTTTTAATATCTGTCAATTTTCATAACCACTGGAGCGATTTTGGTCCAAATTTGGACTGCTTTTATTTATCCGCGATTGATATCGGTCAGAAATCGGACCACATTTAACTCTCTTCTTCTTCCATGCACTATCCCAACTCATTGCCTAGGTAGGCTGTTGGGGTCGGCTCTCCTCGTTCTCAGGTTGTAGCTTCTTCGGTTCTGTGTATCGCTCTCATCCAGGCCGTTTCTACTTAGGATTTTGGAGCATTGAGTCATCCAGGAGTTCTTTGGTCTTCCTCTGGATGACTGTCGATGAAGCTCCATAGACATTGCCTGCTTCACTGTGTGGTCTGGTGGTCTCCGTTTTATGTGACCATACCATCTCAACTGTCGTTCCTACAGCTTACTGTTTATGTCCGTGACACCCAGGCTATCACGAATGCGTGAACTTTTAATCTTATCTTTTAGTAACACTCCTGCCGACCATCTAAGCATTCGCATTTCTGCTGATTCAAGTTGCCTGGTGTAGGAGTTGTACATGGTCCAGCATTCGGAGCCATACATTATCGCGGGTCTAACAATAGTCTGGTATACCTTTCCTTTTAGTTTTATAGGCATTTTCGTGTCACACAAGATTCCTGTTACGGATCTAAATTTACTCCATCCCACACCTATTCTGTGGTTAACATCTGCTGCACATCCTCCATCTTTGTGGATGAGTGAGCCGAGATACTTACATTTAACGAACCTACAAATAATGAAAAAACGGTGAAATCTAGGTGGATTCATCAGCTTTAAACCGCAGTAAACAGTTTATATGTTTCCATATTAATATTTTGAGGAATGATATTAATTAAATCGAATGGCCAAATCAAAAACTGAACACCAATCGCTCAAGTAGTTAAATATGCATAATTTTAATGCGATAAACTTCACAATTACTTTATTATTGTAAATTATTCATAATTTTAATGTTTTGTATGGATAATCCATTTAAATCCCCATCAGCTTAATTACGTTAATTTTATTTATTCATCTTTATGAGAAAAGTTATTTGTGAAAATGTTATCTTCTTAGTGATAATCCCTCTTCAAAACGCTGAAGATTTGTAATAAGATAAAAATGGTGAATAACACAGTATCAGACTTTGAGAAGCTGTGGATCCCATTAATTATTATATTAGGAAAACTGCTTTTATCATTAACGAAATGGAATTATATCAAATGAAAATAAAATATTTTATCATTGAAGAAGAAGATAACGCCAATAATCTAAATTAATTTATGAAAATAAACAAGACACAGAAAAATAATAAAAGATAACGGTCGCAAATGGAACTCGAACCCAGAACCTCTCGTCTTAACTTTCCATATGATCGGTAGCTTTTTTTTAACATTAAATCCACACAGGAGGCCCTGAGGAAAATAATTTCCCTCAGGGTCCATGTCATCTGTGAAGATGCTGTGTGGAGGGTCTTTTTGATGAGAGGAAGGAGTGAACATGGGTCTTGAAGAGACCCATGTTGTAGGAGGAAGGAAACACCGATGCCGGCAAATCGTTCCACAGTTCTACGAGTCGTAGAAACGACCCGTTCTCATGCGACAAATTTCAACCGAGTACATATGTTGGGCGCGCGTTTGGCGTGTTTCCCGACTATTCACGGGTGCCGAGGGAATCAATGATGCTAGTTTCTCGGAGCATCTTCCATTGAAATACCGGTAGAACAAGGACAGCATTCCCACCCGACGCCTAAAGATTGCAATCCGTTTGTTAAGACGGATCGCCCGTTTTTGTACAGAGGCGAGGATTTTTTCAAGTATTGTAAGGCTCCAGACCAGAGGTGGCTGCCAAATTCAACCGTGGGACGCACTTGCGATTTGTATAGGGTTAGCAGTTGTGTACTATTAAAGTATCTGCGGGCCCTGTACTGTACAGCTATCTTTTTTATTGGAAATAAGTTTTCAAAGAATGTATTTGTTACCTAGAGAGTGTCTTATTTTTCTGTGTCTTGTTTATTTTCATATTTTAATTTAGATTATTATTGTTATCTTCTTCTTCAATGATATATTACATCGATGCGAATAACTTTCAAAAGTTATGAAAGTGAGTTTTTCTTTTAAAAATTAAAATATTTTAATTTAATTTTGGTGATTTCTTTTATATTTCATATTAGCTCTTTCTCCCAGGGCCTATGTCATCTTAATGGATGATGGGTGGAAGATCTTTTTAGGAAATTCAAGGAAGAAAAAAGGTACAAGGAATCTTGGGGCAGCATGTCCAGGAGTTACAGATTTATGAATCTATCCCTCCAACTGCGGTGCATGGTGATGTTCCGAGAGAGTCAGGTTGAAGAGGTCAAAAGGTCTGACTCAATCAGTCCCTTCCGATCCGGCCTGCCACGCAGTTGGTGGGCAGAAGCATCTGCAGTCGAGATCCGGATAAACTTCACCCAATGAAATGGTAGGGATGGATTCATACGTCTGTCACTTCAAGACACACTGACCCCCCGATTCCTACCCACCCCTCATTCCACTTTCCTTCTCAGAACTTCCTCTGCTTCGCTTTCCTAAAAAGACAACCCATACGTCATCCTCAAAGATAAAAAATGATCTAAGGAAAATTATTTTGCACGGATATAATATAAATAAAAGGTCTGAGTAGCCTCGTACATCTCATCACTTCTTTTCCCCATATCCTTCTTTGTCTCACCACTTAGTCTCTTCAATCTCATAACACTCCCCAATTAGGAATATCATAGTCCCACTGGGCCTGAACAGTCGGAAGAAGTGTGCTATTCACATAAATAAAATGTTAAAAACACGCTGTGTTCATAAAAAACAATTTGTTAGCACATTATATTGAAAAATAATATTTTTTTAAGACTGAATAAATATTTATGAACAAGCACTTAATTATTTTCCGACGCAGAATAGCGCAATCAAAGACCCATTAACTGACTGGAAAAAAAACAGAGTAATGCTTTGTTAATGCAAATTCATTACTTTACGACCATTTTCCAACGCCTAATAACAGTTTGAAGAGAACGGAATATATTTTTATTAAAATGAAATGGAAATTTTTTCTCTTATTAAATAATGCCATTATAATAAAGAAAATGTGTGGACATCCCCGAAATGTGGTGCTGAAGAAAAATTCTCAGGATTCCATGGACAGCCAGACGTGCAAATGTGTCCATTCTGGAAGACCTAGGCATCCACAATAGGCTTTTAACTATCGGCCTACAACCTATTTTAGGGTATTTATTGTTTTTGTGTTTAATTCGTAGAACTCCACAATTTTTGTTTTTAAATTTAATTTAAATTACATTTAATAATGTTTATTATTAAGTTCTGCAATTGTTTTAGTTTTTATTATTTTAACAGCTATTTCGGCTTTCAAGGCCATTTTCAGGTGTAACAAACTTGTAAGCCGAAACAGCTGTCATAATAATAAAAACTAAAACACTTGCAGAACTTAATACTAAACATCATTAAATTTAAATTAAGTGTAAAGTGTATAGCTAGCCTTACTGTTATAAACAAAGTAATTGTTTTATTTCATAGAATAATCATTATATTATAGGAAGGTACCTAGGGGAAGAGTGTCTAAGACGGCATACTTTTCTAAAAATATTTATTTAAAAAAGTGTGCAGTGAATATGACGTTATTGGTAACAAATCACTTTTCTATGACCAATTAGCATAAATGTTAATAAAAAAATAAAAAATGCTTGGTTTTCTTTAAAAAATATAATAAAATAAAACACTCCTCTAATATGCCATCTCACCCATACCCATCGATGAGATGGCATACACAAAAATAAGATGTTTTGCTCTTCTGGGAGGATCAAAGCATTCTACCCATCTTCTTGGATTCAATAGCATCGAGAGCTTCTTTCATTTGGGATTCATTCCAAAACTGTATCATAGTTTTTCGAACATATGGAGCCAGATCTGAAAAAAGTTGTTAAATTGATTTATGTTCAGTCAATACCTTTTTATTCATTATAATGTTAATTTAAATGTCTATAGTGTTAATTATTGGTAGAATTCCCGAAAATTTTTACTCCCACGAGTTATTCTCAATTAGGGAGGTATTAATTTACATCAAGAAACATGTTATATATTTACCAATATAAATAAAATAAAATATTTACTTAAACAATTGTAAACATCATAATAATATGTATTATGTTAATATTATCTTTAAAAAAAAATGATAATTCACACACCCAAAACGGTGACGTTTTCACATTCAACAAAAAACTCTCAAAATATTTCTCATTAAAGATGAAATGGCTTACCTCCGCCTCAAGGCGTATGCCGTCTTAGCCGGTGACCAGAATGTTCAGTGGAAACTTTTTAAGTGTATGAATATTGAGTACAAACTTTTCATCGGATGTTAATTCCTCACATCATCATGTCTCGAAGCGTCGAAAACTGATAATTGGGGTTTTTAACCTTAGGTTAGGTTAGGTTAGGTAAGGTTAGGTTAGGTTAGATTAGGTTAGGTAAGGTTAGGTTAGGTTAGGTTAGGTTAGGTTAGGTTAGGTTAGGTTAGGTTAGGTTAATGTGAGTTATGATGTGATAAATTAACATGTGAGGAAGTATCGTGTCTGAAAAAATTAACTCCGGGAATTCAGACGCTGAGATCTCATAGTCCGATTAGACATGGAACCGTCTTAGCCACATGTACCATAATTGACATGTATACATTTTATTTAAACTACTGCGAAAAAACGTAAATCACTTACTCTAATACAATCACAAACTATTTATAAGTATTCGGTACATTAAGAGTAACCTTATTCCATGCAGGGCCTCGGCACCAGCTCGTTTCAAAACTTCACACAATATGATTTCAAAACACTGATTTTACAACAATGACGCATGACGCTCGGCAAAACGTTGCAAACTGACTAACTTGCACCTAACCTAATGCTCCAAACTCAGACCAATCTGATAACAGTACTAGTGGAGCCATATTGTGGCTAGTTTTGGAAAAATGACCACTATGCACTCTCTACCACTATGCCATCTCTGCCACTATGCCATCTCTGCCACTATGCCATCTCTGCCACTATGCCATCTCTGCCACTATGCTGTCTTGGGCACTCTTCCCCTACTTTACTGCTTATCTCAATTCTAATAGGGTGTAGGAACCTTATCATTATTTTCATAGCGGTGCTTGTCCGGTCCTAATATTAAGTTAAATAAAAAAAAATAAAAAATTACAGCATCTTCCTCAGAGTTAAATACGCATATTAGAAATTTAAACTAAAATTAAAAGACAATCAATCAGCAAAAGTCATAACGACATTACCAATTATTCTCTTCGAAAGATTTACGATGAATAACTCGTGCTAAGAATCTCACGACCATTCGGCATTAAAACAAAGTTATGGATAATGAATAAATCCTATTATTCGCATTCAAATTATTCTGAAAACTTTTTTCATAAATTATTTCGTTGACTTTTTTCTGAGAGACTGAGAAACGCGATACGGTAGTTATTGAATTAATAAATAAATTATTCGACTCAAACCTCCACGGACAAGTTATTAAAATATTTAATTGTAATAGTTAAAAAGATTTTTAAAAAAGGTTTGGGCAAACTTAATTTGCCTCAAATACAACGAAAATTTCTCAGTCACGGTTATTTTTACAAGGATTACAACTCAAAATCGAAATGATGCTTGTGGTGACTTTAGCCGTGTTAAGTGACTAGATCTAAACAATCAGATACTTTAAAACCTCCCTCTTCCCTTCACTTACAGCTTCTACATATCATATTGCCGTAGTCCCAGGTTGTTATGGGTAATAAAAAATAAACATGTAATTTTCAAAATGGTAATAAAAATTATAAACTACAAAAGGATTTTGGTAGCTGAAACCATTTATTTTTATAATTTATTCATTTTTACACGTATTACAAAAAACCATCAATAAACAAGTACAAAAACCGCCTTTTCGACACCGTAATTCGCCCCAACATAAAACGTTCAATTAATCATCGAAATTCCAAATAACGTAAATCGTGTTTTGTATATTGAACATGAAGCAATAAGGCCAACTTCCGAAAGGAAATAAACAATGAGATATTGACGTATCTGCCCGTACCGGATGTAATAACTCCTGGCAATTTGTACGGAAACTGTATACACCAACGTATACGATGAAAAAACACCATGTATGTAAATATATCATGTTTTTATTTTGTATGTTTTTACCGCCACAGCTAAGAGTCTATGCACCATACGATTTTTTATATTATTAATGACAATTACTATCAAAGATTCATAAGATAAACGTATATATTAAAAGTCCTTCGCAACAGGGATTCCTGTTTCGAGGTAGACTGTAGTTTGTTGTGTTGGTGATAAATCATAATTTTTATGATTTCCTTATCCTTATGTTTATAGATTTCATCTTCATGTTCATTCATTTCGTTATCTTTATGTTTGTAGACCTCATCCTTATGTTTGTTGATTTTTTCATCTTAATATTTGTTGATTTCTTCATCGTAATGTTTTTATTTCTTCACCTTTATGTTTTTTGATTTCTTCATCTTCATGTTTCTAGACCTTATCTTCATGTTGGTTGACCTCATCTTCATCTTAATAGATTTCTTCATCGTCATGTTTTTAGACCGCATATACGTGTTTGTTGTTATCTTCATCTTCATGTTTTTTATGGTATTACTCCATTTTTCAATAATTTCCTCAACTACATTTTTGTTGATTTCTTCATCCTCATGTTTCCAGACCTCACATTTGTTGATTTATTCATCTTGATGGAGATTGTTTTTATGGTGTTTCTACATTTTTTAATGACTTTTGTTATTTATTTTTGTAATGTTAAACCGTATTACGCTACCTCCTTCTTTAGCCAACCTTTTTGGACAACGTTACAGTGTTCATCATCAGGGCAGATGTGTTATGTTTAATTTTATTAGGAAGGGCATTACACAATTGGCCAATTGTTTCATATAACTGAAATAATAAAAGTACTTAAATAGAACATTCAGATATCTTGAATGATTACTTTATTACTGTTTTCTATTCTGTGAAACATACAACCCTCAATAAATCGTCTTTACAAAATTTCATCCAATTCCGACTGAAAGAGCCAAAGAAAGTAACAAAAAATTCTCACGAAGTCTGCGAGCATCCGAATCTTTTAATTTCCGTTGTTATTGGACGTAGGAACCCTAGAAACATGGCCATTGGTTGAAGGAAATCGATACCGCCTCTCCAGATGTTATTTGACTTTTAAGCACACGAACTTTTAAAGTTACAGAATTGAATTTGGTCTCGTAACTCTCGTAAAACTTTACAGTAGCTTTAAGTTCTTCTACATCCCACGATTGGCACGTTAGATTTACCGTGTCTTGTCTGTACGGAGCGAACAGTTTTCAACGTGTTTGTTACGTGTTCGATAAGTTCCTTATAAATATATTTGTTAATAGCTTTAAGTTGCTTTATTCGACGTCTTTGATCAAGAGCTGGAGAAAACAGAGCTTTTTTATGTAATTACCGCGCAAGAGTTTCATCTGCTCACATTTGTCCGGAGCCAGACGATAGCATCCCCAATCGGGATGTGGGTAACCTCAAATTAAATGGAGTGGCAAGCAAGATTGAGAAGCACCTGGCTATTCAAATCTAGTCACCAAACATGGCTAAAGTGGACACAGAAAGTTTATGAACAACAAAAAAAAAAAAAAAAAAAAAAAAAAAAAAAAAAAAAAAAAAAAAAAAAAAAAAGAAACATATGTTTTAAATCAATTTGGGTTGAGACGAACTCGTATTCAGCGGCGATATCCTTGGGAAGCGTTACTGAGAAACAGTATTTAATTTCACTCGTGACTCCTTGTTATTTCTTTCAAATGTATTTGAATTTTATATAAGTTTATTTATTTATTATTATTTTTTAAAAAATTAGAGTGTAAAATGCGCAAAGTGTAAAAATCACGGGATAGTCTGAATTATTGACACATCAGTTCAGATTTTGAAAATCACGATTAAAATTATTTTCCGTATTTAATACTTTATCGCTCGACTGAATTATTTACATCAACAGTTACAATTGCTAAAATGGCCCTCAAATTCAAAACAAATCCGATTTACTTGAAACGGAATTACAAACCCATACAGACAACCGAAATAACTATGTTTGATAAATGCATTTTTATTTTTTTAAAGTTGAATAATTAATTAAAAATATGCTGTATGCAAGCGATGCATCAGTGTGAGTTGTCATAACGGCGTCAAGTTGTTCTATTCTTTATCATGGGAGAGAAAAAAAATTAAGTATGAAAGAAAATAAAGAAAAACGTTGTAACATTGTAACGTTTCTCTGTAGAGATATCGTGTTTTATTCTGTATATAGGGAAAAGCCAAGTTCTTCGAAATCACATTGACTTTTATTGTTATTTCGTACTTTACAACGACAATTTAAGGGGACACACGTCCTTACTGAGAAGCTATAAGTTTATAAGGGGTAAGCAGAGAGGACGGACCGCCAAACAACTCGGTCTTGGCACACACTCCTTGCTTCATTCACATTCTTACATCTTCTCATACATGCTATTCTATTATTCCAACATGGCTCGACATGGCCCTCGACATGACCCGACTCAAGTATCTGGTGCACTTGATCGTGCCATGTTTTCCTCGGGCGTCTACAACTTCTTGATATTCTGAATAAATAAATAAACTATCTCCAATCTGCATCCTCGTTTACATAATAAAATCCATAAGCAAATACGCGCAGTTTTGCAGCTATATTAATTATTTTTATTTTTGTGATGTTTCGATGGAATTTTAATTTACAAAGGTGAGTGGACATTTTTGGAAGGCAGAATGAAATTGTGCTTTTTTGCTGATGGAAATATTTGTTCTGGAGATATTGGAAAACGTTTTCCATTTGAGTTTTGATTGGACACTTGAAATAACGGTCAGCTGGAATTTCAATTTTATTTATTTTTCTATATGTACATACATTTAACAAATAATAACATAGTATTACATAGAACAGGATTCAGTAACAGGATGTAAAAGGGTTAGTAGTAGCATTGTGTTAACACCTCACTGAGAGAACTCGTGTAAAAGGGTACTTGGAGGATGAGTTTAATTGTTGCCTTCTGTAGTAAGTCTAAAGTCATGGTGTTTGAAAGAGAGAGTCCGAAAACGGTGTGCAATATAGTTGTGAATGGAGCAGGTGGATGAGTTTGTGTATTTGGGTATGTTTACGAGAGATGGGAAGGCTGATAGAGACATTGAAAGGAGGGTAAATGCAGGTAACTCCATTAATGGAGGACTGAATGCCGTTGGCGCTAACAAAAAGCTGTCCAAAGAAGCGAAGTTAGTAGTCCACAATGGAGTGCTTGTACCTACCCTGATGTATGGCAGTTAGGCATGGAACTGGCAGAGGAAGGATGAAAGTAGACTGAATGCTGTTGAAATGAGATCCTGAGGCGTATGTGTGGTAAAACCATGTTTGGTCGTGTGAGAAATGTAGAGATTCGAAAGGAATGCAAGGCTGATGTAAGCGTGATGAGTAAAATTAAGAAAGGAACCCTCAGATGGTTTGGGCATGTAGAGCGAATGAACAAAGAAAGGAGCGTAAGGAGAATATACGATTCAAGTGTGAATGGTATAAGAAGTAGGGGACGTCCGAGAAAGACATGGCACGATCAAGTGAATCAGATACTTGAGTCGGGCCATATCAAGAGTCAGAAAAATAGAAGAGGAATGTATGAGACGATGTATGAACGTGAATGAGGCAAAGAGTGTGTGCCAAGACCGAGGTGTTTGGCGGTCCGCCCTCTCTGCCTACCCCTGCGGGGAAACGGATGGTTAGTTAGTTAGTTAGTTAGTTAGGGTCTATTGCTATGTTCGTTGCACTTCCCCAAGCCAGTATGCCATATGTGATAATGGATTGACAAAGTGCAAAGAATATGGTCCTGATGATTGCTCTTGGAAATGTAATATATTTTTGTGTTTGTGAATAGAAATTCAATGATTGGAAATCTACCGTTCAGTTTTATTGACCTTTACAAGTTAAGGGTTGTTTTTTGAAAAGCAATTGGATTATTTTTTATATGTCTTCTTGAGAGAAACAAAAGGTTTTACGTTTTTATCGAGAGAAAATTGTCGTAAGATCTACATTATTATAGACGCATAGTAGAAAATAGCCTATATATCGATCCTACATTTGATTAAGCCATATATATCCAAATACTAAGTTTTGAGATAATAAGGAAAGCAATATTCGAATGCTCACCAAAAATCAAATATTATTTATACGCGTCTATGTTTTATATATTAAATATGCTATAAAATAACACTGGCAGGCTTAACGGTCTATTAACTTATGTATTAGTATGAAATTTTAAAATATCCTACCAGTGACCCAGAAATATAAAAAAAATGTTTAATTCACAACAAGTTTTTCTGGATTATAATTGATTTGATTGTGTTTATGGGTAATCTGAGTATTGTACCACATAAAGGGACTTTTACATAATATAACTTCTTACTGAACTCAAATTTCGGTTTTTAGATGTCTGAATAATCAATTGTACGGTCTGTATGTATGTTTTCAATCGTTTCGTGTAGATACCTATCCAAAATAATTTTAAAAAATACTTCGCAAAGATAAGCTTTTTTTAAGTAGAATTTTCTTTATCTTTCAGATATGTAATTATTTATAATTTAAAGATGTATAGCGACGTACCTATTACCATTGCTTTGATACCGCTGCATCTACCTACCTTGATATGCCGAATTATTATTTTGACCACCTTCTCAAAAGGTCTCGCTGCTGCGACAAACAATATATATCCGAAATATCGAGAAGTTTCCAGCGAGTGTGCGATTTTAGCCAATCGTTCAAATAATACCGGGATATCACGACTCACCGATATCTCTCCTCTTTCAACCGGAGGCCCAAAATTTCCTACTTGCCTTCAAATTGTCTCTAAAGATTTATTAACTAGTTCTAATGATGATGGCTGTAGAATGGTTTTATAGATGGTTATAGTTCATTTGTTCATTTGTACTCTATTATTTATTTTAAAATACACAACATTTCCAAATATGATGCAGGCTTCAACCAAGTATATATGTAGATGAGTGGATCTTACAAATGACACCGCAACCAAAAATATTGGTGTACGAAAACATTTTTCAAAAAAGTGCAAAAAGTCTGGGCTTTTACCTTTTGTTGGTCTGCGTTAAGCTAATTTGTTTTCCAGCAAGTTATAGTTAATAAAAAAATAACATTTGATAAAAACATTATTTAATTTCTTCCTAGCAAAACAACCACGTCACGCAAGAAATGCGACAGAATTCGATAAGTAGTTGAATTATAAAATTACTCATAGGAAGTGTACCTTTGAATGAAATAAGGTATATAAGTAATAAGCTATAGTTATTATATCGATGGATACAGGTCCCGAAAGAAACCTTACGATATTATTACAAAAGAGAGCAAAAACAATTCATTTGCGATTAATTTAGAAACAGAAAATAAAATGAGATTCTGTGTTTTAACTTGGTACTACAAATTATATTTTCAAAAGAAAAAGCAAACGAGAAAGGATCCCATCCTACGCTCACCGGAAGTAACATAGCGAGGAACCCGGAATAGCCGGAAGTAGGCCCCTTCCGCTGTCGGACTTCCGGTTTGAGATGTGTTGTGCACTCGTCATCTAATTTCACTTTACAAACTTCAGGGCTAAGTGATTAGATTGTAGATTAAATTTTTCGTGCTTTCAGAAGACATTAAACCCCTTATTTCTTTAATCCATTTAGCCTTAAAATATATATTTTTAAAATGCTTAATATTTCACATATATATTTAATAAAACAAACGCTTTGTTGCATCCATAATTTAAAGACATATTTATACATTGTATAAAGCCGTCTCACGCCAATTGGAACGTTTATGGGAACATCTAAGGCCCTAGCACGCTTGCTCTATATCGATCGGTAGGATAACTATCGGTAACTTCTCATCGTTTTCTAGGACAACTGCACATCGCTAACGTACTAACAACAGTTGATGTCGAATATGTTAAGGACACTTAGTCATTGTGAACTGTCACTTATTCGTTGGCGATCTGTAGTCATGCTAGGGAACGATGAGAAGTTATCGATAGTTATCCTACCGATCGATATAGAACAAGCGTGCTAGGGCCTCTGGGCCCAGCTAGCACAACCCAGAACACTCGATCGATAAGGATTGTATCGATAACTTTCGGTGACTTCTCCTCGTTCCCTAGCATGACTGCAAATCGCCGACGAATAAGTGACAGTTCACAACGACCAAGTGTCCGTAATATATTCGACATCAACTGTTGTTTGTACGTTAGCGAACTGCAGTTGTCCTAGGGAACGATGAGTAGTTACCGAGAGTTATTGGTACAATCCTTATCGATCGAGTTTGCTAGGGGGCCTGGTGTAATATAAATGGTTGTGTCTCCCTTACGTTCATGTTGAGAAATATGATCTAAACGGAGTTTGCATTTTGATGAAGAAACCATTGTTTTTAAAACACGTTGATGTTTTTTTATTAAATTAATTGCGGTTTAATCAAAGTTTATTATGTAATCACGACAAAAAATAATTTTTAAAATTCAGCTCATTATGGCTGAGTGGATAGAGGCGTTGTCCCGAAGACAGTGGTCCTGAGTTCCCAGTTGCTACCGTTACCTTTTTAATTGACGTGTCTTGTTCTCTTTTATGTTTCTTTTAGATTTTAGATTAAAAGTTTATTAACCACTCGATGGCTTTTTGCCACATTATGGCACTATTTACAAAACCTCTGATTGCTTTGTTGCCAAAATGTGGCAAATTTAAAAAAAAAAAATTTATTCAAAATTATTTTTAATAAAAAAAAGACTATATAATATATTGTACATTCAAAATATAACAAAATAAATATTCTCCAGATTCTTTAAAATGTTTTAAAGTTAAAGATTTAATTATATATTTTTTTATAAATCCTACAAATCTATGATAATAGACAAAAGATAGCGGAATTCATTGGCATCAGTTTGTATGTCTCTATATATTAAAATTCGGAGGTATGATTTTTTAATGTGGGCGGAAAAATTTCCTTTAGCAATCCAAGAAAAAATATTTTAATTGCTCTGTTGCTCCAGTGGTTAAATATTACATTATTTGGTAAAACCTTAAAAGATATTGAAAAAAATTATTCCATATTCCAAGTATATCCATTTTAATTTTAATGTGCGACTCCTGTTGATCTTTCTGAACGTCTAGGATGAATATTTATTTAAAAAAATAAATAATCCCGTGCAAAACTGGATAAGCAGTATAACTAGTTAGGCATAAAATCTATTAATCAACTGTTCTGATAAGATTAATGAGTTTGTGGTTGCAATTTGTTATAAAGGTTTTAGTCATTAGTTGTTGAAAGTCACAAGTTACAAGCTCTTAGTGTTATGTGGTAGGACGTAAGATGGAAAGTTTGGGATAAGTTTCTTTAGGCCATTTGAATAATTATTGTAAACGCCTTTGGGATAAAACGATTATAATTTTTGCAAAAACGGTGCTATACACAGTGTTCCAAGCTCATACCGCGAATTTTGGTCATTAAAAACTTACCAGAAAAGGATATTTTTCATTAATTATTAAAGATTAATCTAAAATAGTCCTTAATTATTAATTACCGAAGAACAATTTGTTTATGCAAGAGTCTTACAAAATAAAATAAAACATGCTTTTTCGCGATATTTTTTACGCATACATCGACCAGGGGAATTTTATGTCACCACTATCACAAGAAGTTCGTGATTTATTTAGATTTCCATGCTAAATCAGAGTGGGAGATACTCTTAGTATCGCCCTGGTGTAAGACCACCATTCGGAACTGAAACGTAGCTTGAAATGGCTTTAGGCGTGTTTAGTGACTAGATCTGAATAGCCAGGCACTTACACACCTTCCTCTTCTTCGTCTCCTTCCCTTCCCCGCTTACCTTCAGGTATATATATAACATACCCCAATTAGGGATGCCATAGTCTCGCTGGTTCCAGACGGGAGCAGTTGGGACTCTTGTGAGGTATTCACTATAAAAATAAAAATGCACCATAATTTGTGATTGTGCTAAAGATTTAGAGGTACAGTAGAATGGACAACTCGTTTTAACAGGTAGAAAATATTTCAAAGATCATTTATTGTACCTACTACCTACTGTGAAAATACCACCTGATTTATTTCTATCATTGATTTGAAGGCTTTCGAAGTTTCTGAAGGTTGTACAGGTCAACCCCAATAATCCGAACATGCCCCGAACCGTTGATAGGAAAATACTCTCTTTGTATTCCTACATCAAGTTCTGTCAACGTTAATCTCATTGGCTTCGAAACGAGACGAGATTGTTTTTGTGGCTTTTGAACAATGGACTTAACAAGTCAACTTTCACAATATGGCTACTTGACCAATAAGTTATTTCGCAGAAATTCAGCTCCAATTTGTTTTTAACATTTAAAAGGTCCTCGTTAAATGCCGTTTCTATATCCTTTTCAACCTTTGAACAAAATAATATATTTTAACAATTTACGTTACTCAACTCATTTCAGTCAATAAAATTAATGCCTCAAGGGCGCTAGGGATTGAATTGATTAAAAAAAAAATTGTTCAATAATATTTACAAATAAAGTAATGAAAATGCTCGGTCTCGTGACAAGAATTGCAAAGACTTTTGCAATATATCAACTTTAAATTTTTATATACTTTATTAGTCCGAAGCCAAATTGAGTATAACTCATTTATTTGGTCACCGTATTATAAGGTTCTCTCAGATTCTAGTGAAAAAAACACAGTGCAATTTTATAAGATACTTGTTGATACCCGGCATGCGTTGCAATGCCACTTAAATAAAAAAAATGTTTCTCCCTGCGTGTCTTTTCTCATTTGTCCCCGTTCCCCTTCCGCCACCTCTTCCCTACCCTCATGCCCTTCCCTTGCCCTCCCGCGTTCTTTTTTCACCTTCCCCGCGTTCGCCCTCCCCTCTCCCGCTGTCCTCCTTCTCGTAAACTACCCCATCACGAATTCCCCTTTCACCTTCACCACCTTCCCTCTCCCTCGTCCCCTTCCCACAACCCACCCCTCCTTCATTCCCCTCTGTCCCTCCCAGATTCCCCACCACGTCCCGCTTTTTTCCCTTGTCGCTTAACTCCTTAAAATGCACTCATTTTTAGAACAACTCGCGTTTGCCCTATTGCAACTTTTTTTGCAAATTTCATAACTCTAGAACTCATCAATATAAAAATATTACTATATAGACACCTTTTCGGGCACATCCACAATAATTCACCAATTTTTTATCGCAATCGGATGAATAGTACAGGAAATATCTTTAAATATATCAATCGCGCGAACTGTCAAACGTACGAAGTTAAAACAGTCCGTTAAGTTTTCTGAAATTATCCAATTTTCTGCGCAATTTTCTTAATTTTTCTTTTCATAAGAACCTTTTACAAAGTATTAGAAAACTTGAATGATGAATGAAATAGGTAAAGTCATTCTGAAGTTACGGCGTGACCAAGGGAAACAGGGATTCATTCATATATATAGATATAAAATAACTTAATATTCTTATTAAAAATAATCACTATAATTTTCTAATGAAAAATCCAAAATTTATGAAGCTGTCCGACAGAAGATTGGTAATTGATGTCATTTAAAAAAAATCATTAATTCCCTCATTGACGGCCCTGCATTATTCAATTTATTTCATTTCATGTTCAAAAATATCTTTCACTGCAACAATCATGTCAATTAATTCGTTTATAAACTCCCCTATACCACGCATACACAGCCTAGGTAACCAATATGCAGAAGTAGCAGATATTTTCAGCACCGAAAGAACTTACAAAAAAGCGATTCACATATTTTTTTAGCAGTTATTAGTATATAATTTGTTTCCAAAATTGTGAATTTGAGTTAATTTTTAATAATAATTTTGCACCGTATGTAATTAATTATTATTAAAAATAATCACCGTTATGTAATCCATTTTTATGTAAAAAAAATGTTTATTATGTATTTAAAAGTATTTGTAGCTTAAATAAAAAAATATTTGTTTATATGAAGCAGATACCTTGTATTGTTTCATTATAATCTTAATATATAAAACAAAGTCCTGTTACTTACACCATTTATAACTCAAGAAAGGCTGGACCAATTTTCATGATCTTTGATTTGTTGGATTTGTCTCCGTCTCGATTAACAGAATAACTATTAAAACATCGGAAAAAATCACGGGAAAAATAATTATGAAGAAAATAATTTTTTTCATATATTTTGTATGGAACGGCTTTTCAAATAATGTGCGTTGGTCGACATAATTTGAATCAATTCGAACAGCTAATAAATTAAACACAACATTTATTGATTCTGAGGCGGTACGAAGTTTGCCGGGTCAGCTAGTATACAATAAAACAATAACAAAACACCACTTTTATTTTGACATATTTTATGTCGACCGGGTTTCGCTACAATTGTAGTTTTTTACTTTAACTTTAGTAAAGAATTATACTGCCCTGAAGAAGCTACGGTTGTAGCGAAACCCAGTCGGCATAAATCATATAAAAATAAACGTGGTATTTACTAAGTTATTGTTGTATTTTTAATTATTTTAAATAAATATTTGACCAAAATAAGGGCACAGCTGTTGTGTTATTATGTTTGTTAGCTGATCACATTTTAATAGCTGAAACTGTCCTAGAATCAGCGTTTAACGGAAAACTTTCAAATATTTAAAAAAATGACGCTAATTGGCTATTTGATGAAAATGTTACATTTAAATTTTCTTGAAACAATCAGACTTTAATAAAATTCTCAAGAAACGTCCAATAAATTCAATATAACCTACTTTATTCGAAGTAAGTCTTAGAATAGCGTTTTCAACTGTCGCAGTCGAATCCCATCTGTTGAGAGAAATATAAAGCAAACGGCAAACAGCTTAACAAAGATCGAAGAGTTATCGCTATCCATTTGTTCTGAAATACACTACAGTGTTGTGCGATGAAATTGCCTCGTATAAGATTATATGGGATGTCGTCTTTTGTTTGTTATGTGATAACAGATAAATTTTATTATGTTGGTTATTGTTATTTGTACGTATATAAACTAGTAGTAGAGTATTAAAGTAGGTTGTTTTAAAATTTAACGGACATTTATTGAGAATTTTGTTAAGGTTGGGTGTTTTAAACGAAATTTAAATGTGTCAATGTCATAAAATTGTCAGTCAGTGTAATTTTTTTTTTGTAAACGCCGATTCTAGATCTGTTTTCGCTTTATATTTTTTGTTTTTCTTTATATTTCATTCAAGCCTTGGAGGCAACCTTTATTTTAATAACACGGTTAAATAATAGAATGGTACAAGTATAAATATATAAATAGAAGTGACTTAGAAGGGTGATTGAGTTCAAGGGGTGAGGTTTGTCTAGGCCTTGGCGGCGGATGTTTTTTCCCATCTACTGCGAGGCAGGGTGGATCGAAAGAGACTGGTTGTGGGAGACCATTTGACTTATGTAGCCAAACTCTCTCGACCAATCACCTTGCACTGCAATGGAAGTGATTGATTCATACGTTCGTCACTCTTGACCACATTGACCCCATACTTGTACCCACCACTAAACCTTCTTCCTTCTCAGAACTTCCTCCCGTTAGCTAAAAAGACCCTCCACACAGCATCCCCTAATTTGACATGTCTGGAGATAATGTATAAAAATAAAATAATAAATATGGATTACATAGGAAAATGAAGACCGTGTTAGAAGCTCATCAAAGTGTGTTATATTTCAAAATGACGGAAGTTATTATTTGCTCAGTGGTCAGAGCAACGCCCTGGCAAGGCAGAGATCCTGAGTTCCATCTCATTTTCCATTCCATTCAAATCCCAGATGCGACCAAATCGTTTTGTCTGCATTTTCTATTTCACATTTTTCTGATGATTAAAAAACATCTGGCTGTGGTTTCTCTGTAGTTATTCTTTAAAACTAACTTCATTTATTTTATTTTTAAGTAAACACGCTTTCAGCAATTTTAAAAACGTCCATCCAGTGAAAATGGGAATTTCCTCTTGACGAAAAAAAAAACACCGAGTTTTTCCAATCACCGTATGCGGAGCGCGCCCCGGAAAAACTATGCTGGAAAAATAATACGGAAACAAGAAATTGTGTACTTCCTATGAGGCTTCCATATGGGATATTTGGTTCCAGTAGGTAATCCAAACTTATTAGTTTTGTATCTATTCGAGAATGTTGTGGACATATGAAAGACTGATGTTGTGGAAAATATAGACAGGAAATAATGCAGAATTGATTGAAAAATGGAACCTGCAGAAAAACTAATAATAACTTCTACGAAATACGTGTTAAAAATGTTACGGTTGGATTGATAGGTTAGATTGGTGTTTATTAGTTATTATGGCCGTTTAGCCGTGTTTAGTGACTAGATCTGAATAAATACTGTATACTTTTTACTATTTAATTGTAAAACCCCTAAAAAGGGCGTTAATAAGTAAATAATTAAAATATTTGTACTTAAGGAGATTTATAATACAAAATTATGACAGCCATAAAATATTTTAATCAAATAATTAATACATATAATATTAGTACCTACTTTAACTCCTGTCTGTATGTATGATTTAATTTACTTTTCAGTTCCAATTAAAAAAAATAAAATTTTATTTAACTAGAAGAATTGTTATTACGCAGGACTATTTCAAATTTCTTTACATATGCAACTGAAAACAACACAAGAATTCTAATACCTTCCAATCGTCTGGAGCCAGTGAGACTATTTCATCCCCGATTGGGGTATATTTTGAGGTTGAATATCCTGCTTATATCCGAATTGATTCTGTTCAACAGCTAGATTGCTCTCCCCACCATTGTGTAAGATATTATTTTTAGGTTATAATATTATTAACATGTGCGGGTAAAATTTGGAAGAGGATAAAATTTACTGAAATGAAAGAATTCATTAACCATCCTTTAAATAGTATATTTATTTTAAAAACACACCAATGGAATGATAATGATCAATTATTTTAAAACATGAGACTCATTATAAATTTATATTTAGGGTCATGTAAAAATAACGACAGAAGTCCCATTTTTATGGTTTGCAAATGAAAACTGAATCTAAATAGGGAAGACATTTGTAAGAACTAATATATTATATATGGGGTGCCAGCTCAGTTAGATACATACTGAACACATTTATAAATTAAAACAGTAATTCCCTAAGAATTTATCTAAATTTCAATCTAATAAAATAAAATACTTTTTTGTTTATAGTATTTTATTTTATTAAATATGTCAAACCACAAAGTGATTGCTTTCTACAATAATATAAATTTTAATCTCATAACGGAAGCGTTTCTTACGTGAACAGACTGAAGTCCGCCTACTCGAGTCTCGACATTTGGCACGACCAACTCTCACCGGCTTCAAAACCCAACTGCTGGAAGCGTTTAAATTGTGAACTAAACAGCGCGGTGTGCAAGCTAAAATCTCTTCACAACGAACGGCTTTAAAACAATCTTATCGGCAGGTACTTCTGTGAAATTTAACCGTTACAATTGGAAAGTTAATCCTGCAAGCTGGGAGATAGAATAGTCTTTGCTGTTGGTGACGGAGATTCAATGGGAACATAGAAATTAATGCTCTCCATGATAGCCGAGTTTTCAAACCATCCACGAATCAGTCCAAAATCTTACCACTCAACCACGGAGGCCGTCTGTCGTAATTCAAAAAGGTATCAAGTATACGAGGAACTAAGATAATAACGCACAATAACGCGGAAACTGGATTATGTTTACCAGGAAGTAAGTAGGTACCACGCATTCTGTTATGGTACTTCGGTCTGGCATTCTCCTCTAGAGAGTTTAGGCACATAAATCTCAGTAATTACCGGACGGGGTCTCATAATTCCTTCTTTTCGGAACTCACCCCGACCTCAGAGTAGAAAAAATACTCGTAATGATGGGGCTTTTCTGTCCAGGTGCTACATTTAAGTCAAAAATAAATTGGATGGATAGTATCTTTATACCACCGTTACTTTTTTGTCGTGCATGAAAACATCTTTCGGTTCGATACGTTTTTAGATTTTCACGGCCAAAAGCATTTTCGTTGTTTGTTTTTGGGGTGTTATGCCGTGTTGTGCTACCTCCTTCTTTAGCCAAAGAAGGAGGTAGCACAACACGGCATAACACCCCAAAAACAAACAACGAAAATCTTTCGGTTCAGCAAAATTTTTAGAGCACCTCAAGAAATACACGACGACGCACGACTAACTCGTAAAAACGTTTTCGTTACTTTTAGCATGAAAACGTCTTTCGTTCGTCACTAGGCATTATTTATATTTTTCAGTTCAGCTTAATTTTTAGAGCACCTCATGAACTACACGACGACGCACGAATAACTCATATAATCCTTTCCGTTATTTTTTAATGAAAGCGTCTTCAATGGACATAATTTATGTGTTTCTGTTCAGATTACTTTTTAGAACACCCCAAGATCTACACGACGACGCACGAATAACTCATATAACCCTTTCCGTTGCGGTCTGATTCTTTGGTTGTGCAAAATGAATTTCGTGGCTCTTATCTGACTCCCCTCCCCGCTCTATGATGACGATTATATATGTGCACTAACAAGCAATGGGAAATGGTTTATTTTTAGATTATATACGCCACTTGGGGTCACAACCCTTGGGCCACAAGATTTATTTAAATATTTGGGAAAATAAAAGCGTTTCATTGTTGACTCTAGCGGGTTTTAAGGTATGGGAGCATTTTTAAAACGTTTTTACATATACACACGTATTGTTTTTTAAAGATTAATTTAATGAACTTTCCACAATGGATTTATATAAAAAACAATGAATAAATATAGACTTCGAATATGACAGCGTTCATATTCTCAAGCGGTAGCCATTCTGTCCGCCATCTTTGGTGCCCGGCGCGTCATTGGCAATTAATATGAATTATTCGGAGTGGCTAAATGCTATTCACTAATTCGTAATATATTTATTTATACATAAGAGGCAAAATAGCTTCAAAAATCCGGACCCGCCCGGGGGACTGCGGCCTACAAAAGGAAAACTCAAATTTTAATATTTCGTCGCCTTAGTTCTCAATTGTTAAACCTCAAGATGTAATATTTCGTCGCCTTAGTTCTCAATTGTTAAACCTCAAATTGTAATATTTCGTTGCCCTCGTTCTCAATTGTTAAACCTCAAATTGTAATATTTCGTTGCCTTAGTTCTCAATTATTGTTAAACCTCAAATTGTAATATTTCGTCACCTTAGTTCTCAATTGTTAAACCTCAAATTGTAATATTACGTCGCCCTAGTTCTCAATTGTTAAACCTCAAATTGTAATCTTTCGTTGCCTTAGTTCTCAATTATTGTTAAACCTCAAATTGTAATATTTCGTCGCCTTAGTTCTCAATTATTGTTAACCCTCAAATTGTAATATTTCATCGCCTTAGTTCTCAATTGTTAACCTCAAATTGTAATATTTCGTCGCCTTAGTTCTCAATTATTGTTAAACCTCAAATTGTTATATTTCGTTGCCTTAGTTCTCAATTATTGTTAAACCTCTAATTGTAATATTTCGTCGCCTTCGTTCTCAATTGTTAAAACTCAAATTGTAATATTTCGTTGCCTTGGTTCTCAATTATTGTTAAACCTCAAATTGTAATATTTCGTCACCTTAGTTCTCAATTGTTAAACCTCAAATTGTAATATTACGTCGCCCTAGTTCTCAATTGTTAAACCTCAAATTGTAATATTTCGTTGCCTTAGTTCTCAATTATTGTTAAACCTCAAATTGTAATATTTCGTCGCCTTAGTTCTCAATTATTGTTAACCCTCAAATTGTTATATTTCATCGCCTTAGTTCTCAATTGTTAACCTCAAATTGTAATATTTCGTCGCCTTAGTTCTCAATTATTGTTAAACCTCAAATTGTAATATTTCGTCGCCTTTGTTCTCAATTGTTAAACCTCAAATTGTAATCTTTCGTTGCCTTAGTTCTCAATTATTGTTAAACCTCAAATTGTAATATTTCGTCGCCTTAGTTCTCAATTATTGTTAACCCTCAAATTGTAATATTTCATCGCCTTAGTTCTCAATTGTTAACCTCAAATTGTAATATTTCGTCGCCTTAGTTCTCAATTATTGTTAAACCTCAAATTGTTATATTTCGTTGCCTTAGTTCTCAATTATTGTTAAACCTCTAATTGTAATATTTCGTCGCCTTCGTTCTCAATTGTTAAAACTCAAATTGTAATATTTCGTTGCCTTGGTTCTCAATTATTGTTAAACCTCAAATTGTAATATTTCGTCACCTTAGTTCTCAATTGTTAAACCTCAAATTGTAATATTACGTCGCCCTAGTTCTCAATTGTTAAACCTCAAATTGTAATATTTCGTTGCCTTAGTTCTCAATTATTGTTAAACCTCAAATTGTAATATTTCGTCGCCTTAGTTCTCAATTATTGTTAACCCTCAAATTGTTATATTTCATCGCCTTAGTTCTCAATTGTTAACCTCAAATTGTAATATTTCGTCGCCTTAGTTCTCAATTATTGTTAAACCTCAAATTGTAATATTTCGTCGCCTTTGTTCTCAATTGTTAAACCTGAAATTGTAATATTTCGTCGCCTTAGTTCTCAATTATTGTTAAACCTCAAATTGTAATATCTCGTCGCCTTTGTTCTCAATTGTTAAACCTCAAATTGTAATATTTCGTCGCCTTAGTTCTCAATTGTTAAACCTCAAATTGTAATATTTCGTCACCTTAGTTCTCAATTGTTAAACCTTAAATTGTAATATTTCGTCGCCTTAGTTCTCAATTGTCCAATAGCAAATTTTATAGAAACAAGTTGTGTTCTTTCATTATTTCTATGAAACATTATGTTAGGTGTTTAAGAAGCTATTTCCGTAAAGGTAAAGGTCAGATTAGTTTAAATAATTCTTAGTAAAGTGATTAATTATCGTTTTTGATACTTTATTTTCAATTTTAAAATGGAGATGGAACAAAAACTAAAATTTTAGACAATTAAGCACCAGGGCGACGATTTGTCTCATTGAAGACAATATTGCCGGGACTTTGCCGAGTTGGTTGAGTCGCTTGTCCCGGTAAAACGAGAGATCCTTGGTTCAATTCTTAGATGCGACCAAATCGTTTTTAGATTTTTCTATTGCAAATTTTCTTGAAAAAGTCTTGATTATAAAAAAATATATGTTTTATGTATAATGTTAATAATAAGGACATAGAAAATAAAAACGTAATGGTCGCAACTTGGAATAAAATCTAGATCTTTTAGTTTTATCGTATTTTAACGTCTTTACCAATTGGCCAATTGAGCAATTGGTAGAGACGCCAATCTCGTTAAGATGATCTGGGTTCGAGTTCCAGTTGCCAACGTTACCTTTTTATCTTCGGTGTCTTTTTTATGTGAAAACTAACAAGAGCGCCCCTGTCGGTATAGTGTAAAGATAAGGGAAATATTATTAACTGGTTGGGCAGCAATATGAGGCATTAAGGCAGAAGCTGTATGAAGGAATTTATTGATGCTGGTCTCGAAGAGGCTAAGAAATGTCACGTTATCATGAAGCCAACGTCATCTGTGAACGGGTGTTATTATTATTTTTATTATTATAAGCAATAATTATTAGCCTGAAACACTCATCAATATTGAAAACTCTCCCGAGAAAAGATATATGTAGCCGACGGGACTCGAACCCGCACCCCTCTGTTTACCGTACAGGAGCTCTACCATTAAGCTACGGCGGGATACCTCCTACCCGCCAAATGATTCAATATATACCTAGTGTTTCATTCAACAATTATCGCTTATTATATTTTTATTTTTTTTCACCTGCAAACAACCAACTTTATTTTTATATGAGAAAGGCATGTAACTTCTAACTCTCTCACTAGGTGGCGTCGAGACATATTATATGTACATTTTTCGGTGAAAATACTTTAACTCGTCAAATATTGATTATTTTTTTTAATTGATAAACTAATGTTTAAGACAAGATTTTTTATGCATAGCACAAAGGGTAACAATTATTATAAGCAATAATTATTAGCCTGAAACACTCATCAATATTGAAAACTCGTGTTTTTGTTCATGTTTTACAAAGCGTTCATATAAACAAACCTTTATAATTATTATTTCTTCCCATTCGGCCAGCTATTCGAGAGTGGCCATTTTGTTATCCGAACACGTGCATTAATTGTAAAAGTAAAGCTACGATTACACTGGACAATTTTAATTACAGTTTTTTTTTTGTACTTTGAAATGCTTTGTTTAAAAAACTGCATTAGGATTTATTTCTTATATTATTATTATGAATCAAAACCACTACTAAAAATGTATGTAAGGCATGAAAGACAGTGTATATGAATTATATACTTATAAATGGATATTCTTCTTGTTTTTTTTTGTCTGTATGGCTAATATTTTCGCTTCTAATCTAGTTTTAAAAAGCTAAAATGATTTAATTTCAAAATGGGAGAGAATAAAATTATTCTTTGACTTCTTTGTAGAATTTCCGCACAGGGGCTTATGCAAAAAAGTTAGCTACTTTATGGATTCAATTGCTTATTCCATTATGAAAGAATATTGAATTTTGTTTACTGAAAATTGTGTTTAATAAAAATTTAGTATCTCGGTGGAAAACGTTACCTTTAAGTATCGGTTATATTTTTTATGGCATTTTCCAATCCCAATTTAAGTACACAATATCTCATATTATATATGTTAACCCCTCGTACATGTTTGTGTCTTATAGTACATAGTACATCTATAGCAGTAGAGTTTTTTTGTGCCATTTATGGTACAAAGCGAAAGCAAAATTCATTCTGTCGTGTTTTGTGTTATGATGAGATATATAATATGATTTCAGCAATTTTTGAAAGAAGCAACGCGTTTTGTATTTGCATTTAAAAGTTTACAATAGACACTTCCAAATAATTGTAATATATTACAAAAAGTCATCGACTGCCATTTGTCGATCACATCGATGTGTCAAAGTATGTGATTTATTTATTAATTATTTTTGCATGAAACGATAAAAATCAAAGTGATAAAAACAATTGTAATAGATTTGCGTAATTAAACATCTTAGTTTCATATTAATTGGTGTTTTGAAGTAAAAAAATCCACGTATATGAATTCAAAATTTTAATATCAATTTGTTTATTATCGCCCTTTTAAAGAACTTTGACATCTGCATAGTAACAATTATACAATAGCATTTATAATATGTAAATAAGTGAACTGATTCAGTAATAACATTTTGTATTTGTTTTGTGATACATTAAAGATGTCCACTGACTTGATATAATTAATTACCTTCTTTAGTAGTCCGAGCAAAGAGGAATACACATGGTAGTTAGTCCCAGAATTTCTGAACTGAAATATGTAATACTTTTATTTTCATGTGTCCGTTTGTATCTTTAAAATCAGAAACAATCTTTCACCTGCTTTCTAAAAAAGTATTTCATTTTGCGATACTTTAAAAAACAGCACATCTATCAAAACATAATATCGACCATTTCTAAATAAATAACATATTTGACAATTCATTTAAAGTGACTCGACAACAAAATCTCAAAGCACCCGAAGGGTTAAATGATCTGTCATAAAAATAAATTGGTTCAAAACAAATTTACATCAAATACCATCGTTAAAAATAGATTCATACAAAGGTTAACAAGAAAATTGCAACCCTTCGATAAAATGAAATGAAAATTCAAAATTGGTGCAATTTAATCGTGAAAATACCTCAACCCTCTGTAAAATTCATTTTGCTTGTGGTATCGGGAAGCTCTATTAAGACAAGCTAAGGCTTTACGAGTTGCAGCAAGGCTTTATATAATTTCCTCCGTTACGTAGACGTTCTAGAAAAAGCACTATATTGTAAGTTTTCCTTGCTACGTGGTTTCCTTGAATCATTTGCAGGTGGTTATAGTTTTGAAACTTTGATATTAATTTCTGCATGCTTTTGTGTATTTTCGAAAATTAGGAAGCAATTTTGATTACTTTGCATTATTAGCTAGGCTAAAAACACATAATGAGAAAATTATTGAGTTTTAATTGGAAAAAACATGATGCAACGTTTTGAGTGATATTACTAACTAACTAACTAACCATCACTCCATTTCCTCACAGGGGTAGGCAGAGAGGACGGATCTTTGCGTCATTCACATTCATACATCGTCTTATACATTGATCGTTCCATGTCTTCATCGGGCGTCCCCCTACCATTCAGATTTGCGTCATATATTCTCCTTACACTCCTCTCTTCATTAATTTGCTCTACATGCCCAAACCATCTGAGGTTCCATTTCTTAATCTTACTCATTAAGTTTACTAGCATTCTTTATCTCCATATTTCTCACACAATCATACATGGTATTACCACACATATGCTTCAGGGATCTCATTTTAACAGCATTCAGTCTACTTTCATCCTTGCTCTACCTATTCCATGCTACACTGCCATACATCAGGGTCGGTACCAGCATTCCATTGTGGGCTGCAAGCTTCGCTTCTTTAAACAGTTTTTTTTTCAGTAAAACTTCTTTACGCACGCTTGACTTGGGGGGTAAGCTGGCAAATGCGTTACGAAAAGTGTAATGCGTTACGGGCGAGGCGAACGGGCTGTATCACACTGTAGGAGCAAGAGAGAGCAATGCGCGCGCACATTTTCTTTCTCTCTAGAAGTTTTAATTCAGTCGTAGATTTTGAGTGCCATAAATTAAAAGCCATTTTTTTAAAGATAAAACCAAGAAATGCTTTATTCTAATGGGCTTTACAATTGAATAAAATCACCCCTCGAAAAATTAACCTAATTTAAAATTATATACGAGTATTTATATATCATTTTTTACTCTAGCGCCATACAGGAAGTCCTGAGAAAAGAATTCCCCTCAGGGCCAATGCAAGGGCTTTTTAGAAAAGGAAGGACAGAAAGTTCTAGGAAGGAAAAAGGTATGAGAGGTAGGTATGAATCTGGGGTGTGTCCAACAGTGTGTCCTGGAGTAACGGACATATGAATTCAACCCTCCCACTTCTGTGTGAGGCGATGTTTCGAGAAAAAAAATCTCCCTCAAACGATCATTCCCGATCGTCGCAACCACCGCCAAGACCCGGACAAACCTCACCCCATAAACCCGGCCAGATGTCCTAAGTCATCAAACGTCGCAAACCACTTTGGTGTTGGTTATCCAACGTTATCCCGGTTCCGGGGGCGGAGGTACCCATACTCGCCTCTTAGATTGAAATATGTTTTATTTCAATTTTACCCCAAACGCGAAAAAAAACTAACATTATAATCGATGTTCAAATAAATTTTATGTAATTAATTTGTGTTATTTTACAATTGATTCGTTAAAACTGAAGTAAAACCACCATTAAGAATTTAAACGTTGCTTGAAATGGCTTAAGCCGTATTTGATGACCAGATTTTAACAGTCAGTCTCAAGCCTTTCCTCTATCTCTTCCCCCTCCACACTACCTTCAGCCTCACAACTTACCTCAATAGAGGATGCCATAGTCTCACTGGCTCCAGACGGGAGTAGTCAGAACTCTTGTTATTCACATTTAAAAAAAGTAACACAATTTTTTCGTATGAAATCGTTCGTCCATATGATCATACAACATCAGAAAGCACTATGTACATAAGTTAAAGAACTGAACTTTTAAAATAAGAACAGATATCCTGTGAAGACTTTACCTTAAAAATCTCTACAAACTGAGCTAGAATATAAACAAGAATCATATCTTCCTCCTCCAACTATAAATTCTACCTCCTGCTTCTATTATCCTCTATTTCTTGTAAAACTAAAGCATGACTTGAACAACATTTATAGCGAACAAGGGAGATACATCCTCAGTAGATATACATTATCTCCACCGTAAATCCCGGCAAGCTAACGTTCCTCCAGCTACAATCAACAATAATTTATCAAAGGGGATGGAAGGAAAGAGAGTGTGTGTTATTAGCCACAATAAGAAAACTATTTTAGAAAAGGTTTTTGAATATTTAAAAAAGATCATTGGTTACAGAGAATCATTGAATATTTGATCATTATCGAAATTCGTCATAAGTTAAAATTCATCACTGAATAAGGGACAAAAAATAGGTACTTCATCGGACGTGATTTGTCAAATTCGTATCGTTAAGAGATAACAAGAGTTTAAATTTCTAGGATCCTTTCAATAAAAGACTGGACAGCTACGTGACGAACTCTTTATTTACAATTTTTTAAATTTTTTAATTTTATTATTTAATCTATACATATATTATAATTACATGTTATTTTTTTCAATGCCAGTCTCACTGGGGTTAACCTGTGTCGAGACAGACGTAGAGTTACATAAATTGTATACAAACATGGTTATTGGAATATAAATGTTAATTACATTATAGGTTCAATACAATAAAAGGCAGGAAATTAGAAGTTTGAATTAATTCTCTAAATAGTGTGATCTTCCAAATCACAGGAAAGGTACATATATTACATACATATATTAAAATGATATTATAGTAAAATCAATTGGAAATGGAATAAAAGGATAGAAATATATATTAAAATGATAATTATGTTAGTATATTTGACGGGATTCCATTGTTTTTTTTTAAATTTTTTTATTAGGTCGTATGTAAATGGGTATTTTTGTCTAAGTGCAATTGGTTTTACATATGTTTGCTATAGTGAGGCGTCCTATACTTGCAAGCCATTTTTTTATTTCTCTTTTGAATTTGGTCATTGTTTCTGTTTGTCTAATCGTAGCTGGTACTGTATTGTATAGTTTGCAAGCTATGTATTTAAAATGTCTTTTGTTGGTTTTAGTAAAAGGAGTTTGAAGAAGTTATTTGTTTTTGGTTCGGGTATTGTGTACCGCTTGTGTTGTTTGGTATAGCGTTTTGTCGTTTTTGTGTAAATTAATCAAGATGGATTTTGCAAAGAGCTGTTTTATGTCCAAAACGTTGTAAGTATTAAAGATCGTATCTGTGCTGGTAGTGAGAGGGAGTTTAAGAATCATTTTAATGATTAATTTTTGCGCCATATATATATATACACAATATATTTACGATATGATAAACACTTTTTATTTAGCCCGGTTCCCCGATCTAAACTTATAAAAGGGTCTAGGCCCTGTTTACTGTTGGCTTGAGAGAGAATGTTTTGAAGAAATCTCACATTTTTACAATGAAATTTATATTCTTTGATAATTTTTTTTTTTTTTAAATGCTGTGTACTGTATATGTGATCATTTAATACTATCAATCCTTATTACACATCCTCAAATGTGAGACTGGTACATACAATTTCAAAGAATTTTAGGTTTTATCAGGCTTTTAAAAAATAATGTCCTGTGTTGTATAACTCCATTTTAACGACGACATTAATATTCTTTGATAAAATCCTAATCATAACTGTGTACTCTATATATGATACTACAAAATCATATCACACTATCAATTTTTATCACACAGCCTCAAATGTGAGTCTGATGCATTTAATTTCAATGAATTTGTGGCTTTATCAGGCTTTTAAAAACTAATGCCATTTGTTCAACTTGAATGTGATGAGAATTATCACTCATATTAAAATACTTACCCCTAATAAACACATGTAAGAATTTAATGAACAATTTTGTATGAATAGATTGAACAATAGATATGTGACTGGTACAAGCAGTTACTCCTCATCCGATACTCGGAAAAAGTAATATTTTGTTTAATGGACTATATTATTACTGCTCCTACAAAGCTCTTGCTGCCTTTACAAGCTGGACTCTACCTGAGCAACTCAGGGATCAAGGTATCCGTGTGTGCCGGTGTATTCTTGAATTTATAGTATTTGTGCGGGCTCCAGTTGTCCCATAGATTGCGGTTTATTGATTCATTCTTCCTCATTCTATAGTATCTCAATTTTACCTTAAGGGCCATCAACATGAATAAAAACATGCCATTGTAGTCTGCTAACTCAAGCAATACTACAAATGCTATGTATGTAACATCTGTACTGTTGTAGTCAGGAAAATGTATAAGGATTCCAATGACAAAAATCCTCGAATTCCAATCTTTTAAATTCTATGAAACACATTCCAAAACTGTAAAACGTGAAGCTTGAAAGCAGTGAATGCATTTTCGAACGTTTTACCTGAAATTTCAATATGTATTCATACAGTACAAAAGCTTAAAGCATATGAACATTTTTCACTTGCAACCTTATACATTTTGTTATTATATTTGATTAAATATTTCTATTTTTGAGACTGATAATTCGTGGTGGAATTCCATTATAATAGTATAATAAAACAAATTTAAAACTTTTTCCATTTTTAATTTATTGACCGTAACCGGTTTCAGCTTGTCAAAGCCATCTTCAGACTGGTAAAAAATATTCTTAACCTAGGGCTTTTATACAAAACATATTAGGGAGGGGGGGGGAGGGGGAGGAGGGGGAGGGGGGGTGCTCTACAGGGATTTTATTAAAATATGGATTTTATTACATTTCTTTTTAAGTGGTCTTGAGTGTCCAACTATCTAATTATTTTTTTGGTTATTCCTTCAGAAGCATATATCGTTTGCTTACTAAAATCACCCACCATTCTTCCCTTAGTATTCCGTATTTGCTGTTTCTCAACAATTCTCGCGTTTTTTCAGCTCTATATAAGTTCGTAGAATTAAACGACTTCTATATTAGATTTGGCCCTCCCCTTGTAGATTATCTTCAAAATAATAAGTATCTCTCTTACCTTCAAGGGTACAAAGCACTATTTTTAGAGTGAATTGCCTATTTCAAAAAAAAGTGAATCAGAAATTCATATTTGTTCTGTATCCCACTTGTAAAGTAGTAAGCAATCTCTTTGAAAGATCTTTAGTCACCTCCGAGAGATTATTCTCCTTCTGATTTGTGCGAAGTTAGAAGCGAATTAATGATTTTACGGACGCTTTACCCTCTTATTTCCCCAGATAACCACCGCCAACGGACTGTGTTTATTGTGGAATAGAAGAAGGGATTCTGGGAACTCTTTTGGGAATAGGAGACTGATAATTTTCCGTGTTTTGAAGATACGTATCGTAGGTTTATGGCGTAGTAAATATTAAACATTTATCGAATACGGTAACTAAATCGGGATAGTCAGGTATTTTCAATAATATATGTGCGTTTGTTCACAAAGGAGGCCCTTAGAAAAAAAAATCCCTCAGGATGCATGTCTTCTTTGAGGATGCCCTTTACAGAGATATTCTCGTCTTCAGTATTATTACTGGACCCTTTATCAGTACTATGATGCTTGATTAAAAGACTTTGGTTCTTTGAAATCAGAGTGAATGTTTATTGTTTTACGTACAATACAAATAAGGTTTTAAAGGACACGTCTTTATAACTTGCTAGCTAGATTGTCTAGATGTCTGGAGAGCTCTTGCAAAAGGAATGACTTGGCACTCTCTGATCGGCTATGCGCGGTACTCGTCGTAACCGACATCATGTGACGGAAAGACGCTTTTAGGGAAAGGAAGGACAGGAAATTCTGGGAATGAAAAAGATATAAGGGATATGTAGCAGTCTGGGGATCAATTTGTCTATGAGTGACGGACGTGTGAATACATCCCTTCCCCTGCAAGGCGATGGGTCAAGAGAGTTCAAAAGGTCTCCCGCAAAAATTACATGAGCCGGGAAATTGACCCAGACGCCATGCCAACTCAGACACTGTCACGCCTACACGGAGAAAAATGTTATTCTAAAATACCATCATTTTATTCGTAAAAACGGTTAAAAACGGGACTGAAGTTCTTACAAAGAAAATAACAGTGTTTCAATGTATATTGGAGGGAAAATGAAAGAATAATTTTTTGGTAATAACGTATACCAACAAATCATTCTTACATGTTTCCGCCAATAAACATTGAAACCCTGTTAATTTGTTCGTAAGAACTTCAGTCCCGTTTTTAATCGTTTTTACGAATAAAATGAACATATTTTAGAAAAACATATTTCTCCGTGTACCATCCGTCGTTCGTGTTCAAATCATCCAGTTATCCATTTCGAATCCCTCAATCTCCATACGTTCCTTCATAGTTTACCCTCTCATACGCCTCAGAAATCTCATTTCTACTGCAATCAGTCTACTTTGTCCTTCCTCTGTCAGTTCAATGCCTCACTACCATATATCAGCCCCAATTTAAATCAGTTACGAGACCTCCCGTACATTTCCCAACAGTTTGGAACGGAAAATCTCTAACGTAATTCCGGGCAATTTTGGCGCTTTCAAATTTCAGAGGGTTTTGTATCCGTATTAACTTTGAGCTTTCCGAGGAGAATTTCACAGATTTTTCTGACATGCTTTTAACGTTTACGATTTATTTTTCTACGTACGAATAAAATCTATATAACTTTAAAGCAGTAAATCTATTTTTTTTAAACTGCCAAAACCTTCAAGATTTTTAACATTAAGAGAAATTCACATAGTTTATTTCGTACTTCAAATGTGACTCTTTTACGCTTTCAACATATTTTTTTTACTTTATTTATGGGGCTTTGAAATATCCTCGTAACTGTGCAATAATAAGAAACATTCCATAGTCTTTGAACCGTACATTTAAATTTATTTATTTAAATGTACGGTTCAAAGTAAATGTAATTCTAGTAGGTGTAATTTGTTTGTTGTTTAGTTCCTAACGTTATCACAAACCACACTGGCCAAAACCTAATGATTTTAAAATGTATGTTAGTTGTAAATACCTATCTTTAAGTAACAGTTGTAAATGTGCATGTCATTACAATACCGGAAATTTGTCCTTTTAAATTAAATTCTAGACGTATTTATTCTTTTTTACAAAAAAAAAACTTAAATTGTTTTTGAAAGACTGTTACTTTATCTGGTAAACGCAATTTTTAAATTTTGAAAAACTAAGTTTGTTTTAATATACTAGGTTATAACCGTTAATCGTTGGCAGATTTGTTAAATTTTCAAACGAAATATTGTATTATTCCATACAAATTTCAAATCATATAATCATACAGCAAAATAAAACAATACGTGTTCACTTTTTACCTTATTCAGAGGATTATAAGTCATAATAATAATTTCCGTAGAATAACCAAAAAAATTGACATTTTGTATTCTTTTTTTTTACATTAGCTTCACACAGGAGGCCCCCAGGAAAATAATTTCCCTAAGGGCCTATGACATCTTTGGAGATGCTGTGTGGGTGGTCTTTTTAAGGGAAGAAAGGAGAGGAATTTCTGGGAAGGAAGAAGGAATGAGAGGTGGGTAGGAATCTGGGGTTCAGTGTATCCAGATCAAAAGACGTAGACAAACCTCACCCCATTAACCTGGGCACCCCTACTAAGTCACCAAACGTAGCCAAACACTTGGGGTGACCTATGGCAGAGATGTTGGTTATCCAATAAATGGTTCCCGGGGCAGCGGAACCCATTCCCGCCCCCCAAATTGGCAATGTTGCGCAATTTAAACGGTGAATTCTTAAATTTGTACTTATTTACAAATGCGCCAGTTTACCAATGTACAATGTTGCCAGTGCTTTTGCAGCACAAGACATTTATTTTATTAGTAATAATTCGAAATAGAAAATGTACTGTTTTGTGTAACTAAAACCCAGTTTAACGTTTGTGATTTGATTTTTTATTAGTAAAGATGTTAGCGTTTAATTTATTTAAAAAATATAATGACTATCCACAAAGTAATTGCTTCTTGTAAAAAAAAAAATTATTTAGCTGTATAAACGACCGGCAAATGAACCAACGAAAATTGCCAATGTAATCATTATATCATTGTACATTTGAAGCTTTTCAAAAATTTCGACAAATAAATGTAATTGACGGAAGTGAGACGTGTGTATTAGTTTAATAAATCGTCATTTTGGATGTCTTACGGAAGTTACTTTTCTTATCTGATGATAAGTAAGCTATTACTTAATTAAATACCTTTACTCTTTATGCGCAAAATTTTAATGTAATTACTTGTGCCGAGGAATACAACCTTAACTTAGAATGGTATGAAGGTACATATAAAATCACGTACGCTTTAAAATATTGTGAAAATTTAACATAAAAGCGCCGTATTTAAAGGAAAATCACCCCACAGAGGTATAGTACATTGTATGGGAAAAATATTATTGATCATTGATTTTTTTTACAATAGCTTCCCACCGGAAGCCCTGATGAAAATAGTTCCCCTCAGGGCCTCTTTGGGGATGGTTTATGGAGAATCTTTTGAGGAAAGGAAGGAGATGAAGTTCTGGAAAGGAAAAAGGTATTAAGGGTGCGTGTCCTTGAGTAACGGACGTATAAATCCATCCCCCCTACTGCGGTGCAAGACAATGGGTCAAGAAAGTCCGGCTGAAGTGGTCTAGATTAGCTCTTTATTAACCAGTCTCTTCCGGAGCCTAGACGAACATCACCCCTTGAACCCTGGCACTCTTGCTATGTCACCAAACGTAGCGAACAACTTGGGGTGACCTATGAAAGGGGTGGTATCAGTGATTTTTTACGTATGGTGACTTAGTATATACCTATTTCTTATCGGTGGATGCTTTTGGCGGGCCGGATCGGGAAAGACTATTTGCGGGAGAGACCTTTTGACCTCTTCAGCCAAACTCTCTCAATCCATAACTTTGCACCGCAGTGGGAGTAATAGATCCATACGTTCGTCACTCCTAGCATGTTAACCCCTAGATTCCTACCCACCTTTTATACCTTTCGGCTTCCCAGAACTTCCTGTCTATCAGATCCGTTTTTAGTTTTTCACGGCCAAAAGCATTTTCGTTGTTTGTTTTTGGGGTGTTATGCCGTGTTGCGCTGCCTCCTTCTTTAGCCGACGTTTCGGACAGCGTTGCAGTGTCCATCGTCAGGGCAGATCTGGCAGATCCGACGAACACATCCGATGGACACTGCAACGCTGTCCGAAACGTCGGCTAAAGAAGGAGGTAGCACAACACGGCATAACACCCCAAAAACAAACAACGAAAATTCCTGTTTATCCTTTTCCTAAAAATACCCTCCACACAGCACCCCTAAAGATGTCACAGGCCTTTAGAGAAAATATTTTTACCAAGAGCCTCCTGTGTGTAGTTAATAAATGTAAAAAAGATCTTAAACAAGTAATTCCATCCAATAAATTGAAAACAGTTTCCTTTTTTGTAATGTATTTTATAAAACCTTAAAAGAAAATCGGGTGTTTGTGTAGGACAAAACCCTTGGGCATTCAAGTCATAAACCAAAGGTTAAAATAATCCTACCTAGCTTTAAACCTATCTTACCTAAACCTCTCTTAAAATTTCTCTCTCTCGAGGAACAAAACATGGAGGTTTTCAGTAGAATAACTAATGCGTAATATGAGAAGTCCCCTGGGGTATATTCTGTTTACTCAAGTTACTTTAAATGTTCTGCCAGATTCACGAGCTTAAGAAACGGATTGCAATCTTTAGAGCACACACGGAGAAAAAATATTGTGTTATTCTAAAATACGATCATTTTATTCGTAAAAACGGTTGTAAACGGGACTGAAGTTCTTACGAACAAATTAACAGTGTTTCAATGTTTATTGGCGGGAAATGTAAGAATAATTTGTTGGTATTCGTATGAAATTACGTATAACAAAAAATTATTCTTACATGTTCCCGCCAATAAACATTGAAAAGCTGTTAATTTGTTCGTAAGAACTTCAGTCCCGTTTTTAACCGTTTTTATGAATAAAATGATCGTATTTTAGAATAATATTTTTCTTCGTGCAGGCGTGGGATGGGAATGCTGTGCTTGTTCTGCTGGTATTTCATTGGAAGATGCATCGATGAACTTTTTTCTTTTTTTTACATCGGCTCCACAATGGAGATTCTGAAGAAAATATTTTTAGGGCCTATCTCTGTCATCTTTGTGGATGCTGTGTAGCGTACATTTTTAGGTAAAGGAAGGAGAGGAAGTTATTGAAAGGAAAAACGTATGATGTGGTTAGGAATCTGGAGTTCAATATTTCCAGAAGTGACTGATGTATGATCCAACTCCATCACTGAGATGCAAGCAGACGCATTCGCCGCCAAGATCTAGACAAAACTCACCACATGAATCCGGGCACCCCTGCCAAATCACCAGTGAATCACTTGGGCTGACCTATGGCAGGGGTGTTGGTTATCCAATAAATGGTTCCCGGGGCGACGGTACCTATACCCACCTCCCAAATTGAGATTGCGTTGAACTAGCTGCATTTATCCCTTCGGCGCCAATGCAGAGTCGGGAAACACGCCAAACGTGCGCCAAACATTATATAATAATTATTTTTTAATTTTATGTATATCACCAGATTTACAGGAACGGGTTTAGTTTTTCCCATAGGAAAAATATAATTATTATAATTGTTAACATATAATTATTTAATGTGTTTTATTTTATACCAATAACATAATCTTTACATATTAACTTAAAAATAAACTAAAACTCTTAGAATTCCATTTGAAATAATAACCAAGACGTTATGTTACAATTTAAAATGTTTTAAATTGCACACTTCCTTTATTAACGTATAAAAGATTGACCTGTCAAAAATAAACGATATTTCAAAGAACCAAATTTTAACTGTTTCATAAAGCGTAAAATTACCATAGACAAGCCAAAGAAACTAATAAACCACCCGTTTCCATAGATAATCGTCATATTTCATCTGGGACGTGGCAGCGTCCGTTCAAATTATCGGGCAAATTTATAACGTTCCTAATTTGAATTTACTTGGCCATAGAGAAAGCAGTATTGTACCATAGAGTAGAGTAGAGACCACAGACACGTAATGCAGCCGCATTGCAGATGTTCGCTGAGAAGACAGCTTCATCTGCAGAATTTAAAGGAGCATAGACTATTATTTGCACTCTCTGTGTAAGAGCTAAGAGCCCATAATGTTATAGTCAATGGTAAGCTTTGTGGGTACTTACGTACTAACAAATACGAAGATTTTATGCACTGGTTTGGAATGGTAAAGCCTGGTAACGATACAATTTAATTTAGTTTTATGTTTGTCAGTAAGACCAATCGAAATGTGTATTTATGTTTTATTTTTTTGGAATAACTTAACGAGTAAAACCTCAAATTGTAATATTTAAACATTAAAGACATGTAACCCCAACACAACCTATAGATAATTAACATAAACACTTTTTGCTTTATTTGTTTATATTTCGTGGAAACTAACAAACACCAACAACAATGATGAGGAAATCATGATCAACACCATACAACGACCTGCAGTCCACCTCGGAACAGGAATACCTAGTGAATAAAATACGTCACTTTGTATTCTTAATTTACTTAACCACTCGAGCGCTTTTTGCCACATTATGGCACTATTTCCAAAACCTTTTGTTGCCAAAATGTGGCAAATTTTCAAAAAAAATGTTTTTATTAAAATTACTATATAATACATTGTACATTAAAAATATAACAAAATAAATATTCTCTAGATTTTTAAAAATGTTTTAAGGTTAAAGATTTAATTATATTTTTTTTATAAATCCTACAAATATGTGATAATAGACAAAAGATAGGGGAATTCATTGGCTACAAAGAACTACAATCAGGGTATGATTTATTTAATGTGGGCGGAAAAATTTCCTGTAGCAATCCGAGAAATAATATTTTAATTGCTCTGTCGCTCCAATGCTTAATATTGAATTTTAATTTTAATTTGTATTGTCGTTAAATAATAAATATTTTTTTTTTAAATATCAACGTCGCTTAAACGTAAATTTGAAACAGAAATATCAAAAAAAGATTCTGACGCATCTAGGAAATGAATCCAAGACCTTAACCTTGCCGGGGCTTTGCTCTAACCACTGAGCTAATTAGACCCTATCAACGTGAAGCGTACAGCTTTTATTAAGAGGGTTTAACCAGAGAATACCGAAAATTTGCCCCTTTTAAATCAAATTCTAGGCGTATTGACTCTTTTTTACTAAATGACATAATTTGTTTTCGAAAGATTGTTATTTTATATGGTAAAGTCAATTATTATGATTAAGAAAAAAAATATTTTGAAAATAAATCGTCAACCCTGTATCCGAAAAGAATATTTCTAATAAATACTTCTGCTTAAAACCACGAAATTTCATTTCCAAGTTCATTTTGTGGCCCTTTGGTATTTCTAACAAAATCCATTTTCTCGATTAAAAATGAGTTTCAAATCTGAGACATTATTTCCGGTTCACAATCTTTCCACGTGGTTGTACCGTGGAAATGTGCTCGGTGGAAGCAGTCGGTGTATTTACATGGAAAAGGTCAAACCAATACATTAAAGACATCTTTTTGTTATTTTTATCCATGTTTATTAAATGCATTACACTGGTTATGTGCTGTGGCTGTGTTACTCGGAGCTCCTGTGTTGAGAGCAAACGCAATTAAACGTAAGCAGTTTACAAAAAAAAAATAACAACATTCGTTTGATAGATTCCTTTATCTTTTGCAAGCGGATTATAATCTTTAGAGCACATGCGTCAGGTGGGTATGCTGACCTTGTTTTACCGGTATTATAATGGAAGATGATCCGAGGAACTAACACCACTGATCTATTCTTCACCGGTGCGTAGTGGGGAAACAACGTGCACAGTTGATATTTATAAAGGGACGCTTACAGCATGGGTCTCTTCAAGACCCATGTTCACTCCTTCGTCTCCTCAAAAAGATCCTTAGCATAGCATCAAAGACGACATTCACCCCAAGGGAAATTATTTTTCTCAGGACCTTCCGTGTGAAGGTAAAAAAAAACAACACAATATATAATTTAAATAAAAAGACAATAACAATTGTACCATCGAAGTATATTAATACGGTAATGCCCGTACGGTTCAAATTAAGGAACCCGACTCCGAGTAAATCTCCAACGCCACACTGTATGGAAACCGATCTGACCCATCCGTGAACGTGCCCTTTTCTGCCGTAATATGCATACTTATCACTCGAAGTGGCGCCATCTATAATACTATATTTAAGGAAAAGAAGAAACATTTTTCGCTTTCTACTATTATATATCTATCTATTAAATATAAGTATTCTGTAGTTTAATGTTAATAGCAGTTAGTTTTGCAAAAGGGTGATGCCTTATAAATAGTCACCAATACTTAAACTTGGCGTAGCAGAACAAAAAGCCGCCCGCAGGGCCTAGCAGCAAAAACCCACGGTTTATCACTGCTAGTTGGGAATTAATACTTATATATAATATAATAATAAGCCCTTTATTCTGGACTTCGGTTAGGTACATGAATTTAAACATTTTTTGTTTGTTATAATATATCCCGAAGCTCAGTTTGCCTCTTGGCATATGCCTCCTTATAAATATGTTTTAATAAAATCGTTGATCTGTCTTGGTTCATAATCCAAGACTTGATGTCTAATTTATATATCATAAATTTTTATTCTGTCTGACGACCAGTGGATTTCCAATATAAAGTACATATGGTGCACACATTTTTACGTGCATTCTTATATTACTGGATCGATAAGAAATAAGTTAACATTATATGCGGAACCGAGTTCAATGAGCCAAACTTTCAATGGCTCTACGTGGACTTGGATTTTATCAAAAATGGAATTAAATTTGTGGACTGGAAACTGGAAATATGAGAAAAGTGGAAAGCGGTGAATGTGGGAGAGAGAAACAAAGAGAGAGAGAGATAGAGAGAGAGAGAGAGATGAAATGACATGAGAGACAGAAAGGGAATAGATAGACAGAGAGAGAAAGAGGGATTTGGCTTAAGCTCCAGTGCAGTGCTATGATGCAATTGGAACTCGGCGTAATTTCCCAGGAAATAATAATGTGAACAATGGATTAAAGTTTGAACAGGATTTCAAACAGAATTGGATTAATTAAATTAAATCCGTTCACATTTTTTGCAGAATAGAGTGGATGGGTTAAGCTTTCTTTTGATTGGTGTTTTAATAAAATGTCAAATTGCAAAATTTTGTATATTTTGTACTTTAAGTGAATGCCGTCGAAGTGTCCCAACTGTTTCCAACTGTCCGGTGTCACCAATTGGGGTGTTTTATAAGGTAGAAGGGAGTATGGAAAGAGAGGAGATGAGTAGAGGAAGGTTAGGATGTACCCATATATAAATATATTTGGATCTAGTCACAAAACACGGTTAAACTTATTTCAAGCAAAGTTTCGATATTTTGCCTGAAGGGTGATTCTGCGTATTATGTACTAGCTTCTGCCCGCGACTTCGTCTGCGTATGATTAGTACTTCGAGTAATAAATTTTCTTTTCCTAGGTCCCATCTACGTTAATAAAAAAATTCTTAACCTATTTATTTAAAATATGTATAAAATTCTTGATTCGATTCAAAGTATTAGGCGAGTACTTCAAATAAATTCACTAATTTAAATATTTTCTAAAATAGAATTTTGATTTAACAATCATTGTTTTGCAAAATGTCATTCTAAAATTTTGACATTTTCCATTAAACAATAATTATTATTTTCAATGTATTGAAAATAATTAGCTAGCTTTATAAATTATACCCTATATGTTATTCTGATGTATGAGCTATATTATTGTACAGTTTCATTAAAATCCAATCAGTAGTTTTTGCGTGAAAGAGTAACAAACATACATACATCCATACAAACTTTCGCATTTATAATATTAGTAAGATTAAGTGAAGTCGGAAGGCGTCCGTGGTGCGTTATCTGCTGTCAAGTTTCAGCTATTTTCTGTGGCTTTTTTCGGTAGGCGGTAGGGTACCGCCGCCCCGGGAACAATTTATTGGATAACCAACACCTCTGCCATAGGTCACCTCAAGTTATTCGCTACGTATGGTGACTTAGCAGGGGTGCCCGTATTCATGGGGTGAGGTTTACCCGGTCTTGGCGGCGGACTGGTCGGGGGAGGTCTTTTGACTTCTCCAGCAGGGCTCTCTCGGAACATCACCTTGCACCGTAGTTGAAGGAATGGAATCATTCGTCCGTCACCCCTCATACCTTTTTCCTTCCCAGAACATCCTCTCTTTCGTTTCCTAAACAGAACCCTCCACACAGAATCCCCAAAGATGACATAGGCCTTAAGGGGGAATTATTTTCTTCAGGGCCTATTATGTGGAGCTATTGTAAAAAAAATGATATTAAAATTTGGTGTACGGATATTATCTTAAAAAATAACATATATTCTTTTGGGAACTTACAAACTGACAATATTCAAGAGAAATATCTTATTTATTGTTAGAAATGCGGAACGCTGCGGCATAAGTTAAAAATAAAAATAAACAAAAATAAAAATAACAATTATGGAGAACCCTAATAACAATAATTACCATAGTGCTATCAATATTTGTTAATTAAGCCCTAAGCAACAAGGAGGGAATATCCCAACATTACCAAAATAAAATATCAGTGATCACAAACCTTTTCAATCATATAAATTCATATAGATCCATGTCAATTAAAAATATCCTTCTACTAGGTATCATCATTCAAAATTTTAATAATAAACTTTATAATTATCTATATGTACATTAACTTAACAAAATAACTTATAATACCTTAAGAGGAAAGCAGGGCAATGGATTTTATCGAAATTTGCTAAAATAGTTACAAATTTTGTCGCCTGCGTCGCCATCGTCGAATTTTTAAGTCAATTCCACCAAAAGTTGTTGCACATTGTTACTAAAAATGAATTTGAACCTAGTATCCGCTCGTCAAAAACCGAAGTTACAACGATCATTCCCGAACTCAAATTAAAAAATGGCATATTATATCTTAGCCGTTTGCATGGATCTCTGAATTTCGATTTTTCCCTGTAGCTTGGGGATATTTCCCTTAGATTCCCTATTTTGTTGAAAAATAATTTAAAAATATTATTAGATCTGCTTTTTAAAAACTGAACGATATCCAAGGTTCAAAAAGTATGATGTAAGAAGTAATTTTTTAGATGTTTATGGGATTTTAACACTGTATTCAAGGTTTATATTAAATTGAAAAAATATAAACGTCAAAAAGTTAGAAAAGTTCCATAAAAATCTGCTTCTTCTCAAAATTTAGTTAATATTAGAGGACTTTTTGATATATTTAACATGTAAACAGATATTCCCACATTTTACGTGTAATCTAATTTTCCATATATTCTAGGAATTTTTCTGTTCCTGTCAACACAGAAGAACACCTGCATGTCTGGCGAGATCGCCTGTGATATTCGCTATTGTAAATTTCTAGGGCTGACACAACATGGAAATCTAAAACACCATTTTAAGGTACATTATTTATTTAAAAATTTACGTTTTCACAGAATAAAAAACAGTTTTTATAAAGTGAAAAAAAAAATAGTTTTTATAAAATGAAGAAAAAAACACAAAACTAACATACATGATTAATTTATTAATTAATTTCATTGTTTGTATATTTATTCACATTATTATTATTATTTCGGTGGAGTAGTCCAGAGGCAAAGCTTTGGACGCCCATTGGACGCTAATATCCATGCCTCTTTCATACCTCGGGTAATTATTTCTGGCAAGTAGCAATCAAAGAAGAAATTTTGAAGGCGTTTTAACATCTTAAAGTGAAAGAAATAGTCATCTCTTCTTATGGTTTCAACCTTCAATGGAATCTTATTAGAGGTCCAAACGCCAAATATACATATATCGGACTTGGTGATATGAAGTTGTCCTTGAATTTGGAAGTACCAATCATGGTTTTTGTTTATTTTAACTTCACCGTCTTTGTCAAAATACCAAAAAAAAATTTTTTTTGCTTTAATTGCTGCCAAAGGCTCCATATCTCGAGCACTATAAGGACATTGATGTTGCTTACCGCTAAAACAGATATACCAGCCGTGGAAACTATATTCGTGGGTAGTTCAGTATTGAAACTTTCAGAGTAGTTATCCACGAAGCATTACTCTCTTCCATTCCCGGAGATCTTTGAGAAATCGATCTGTACACAAAATAGTCAAATTTCAACCAAAAACGTATATACAGTGTATTAATGGATTTATGTTATAAATACGTTAAAAAATCATACTTTTTCATTCGGAGTCTATTCAGCTGACGCCAAGTTTTTGAAAGCCATTGGTTTCCCATATTTATATTTATATACTGAAAATAAAGACAAAAAAACTAATTAAGCAAAGTGAATTTGCGATTATCGAATAAGTAATTTTCATTTGTTTGAATTACCAAGATTAAATACTTAAATGATTATATTAATTAAAAATTAATTTTGCACAGCCCTCCCTTTTGTCGAATGAAATATGATATCTTCTCATATTTTTTATCATTTCGATATTGTGTTGGTGTCTCACACGAACATACCTACGGCGCCGTGATAGTAAAAGAGACAACAATACAAAATACTTTTGCTTTATAACCAACAATTGACGGGTCAGAATTATGAAAAACATTGAGCGCCTCGTGCGAAGCTATTTGAAGGTAACGTGTGAAAAGGTACAATCATCTCAACGTCCGCATCCTGGGTATTGTCGTTACCCTTTTCCCTTTCCAAGTGCTCTGTTCAAAAATATGACGGTGTACCCTGCCTTGAAAAAACGCGCACAAATAAGCCAAAACATGAAAAGGTACAATATACGCGAAGGGCCGCGTCGCTTGCTGCGCACTTTTTAGAATAACTTTTTGACACGCTTCCTTCAAATTACACGAACAAATTATATGGTTTGATTCCATTGTTCCAGTGTATATGTATTCTATCTTAATCACTAATACACTTAAGATTTATCACACCACTTCAAAGAACAAAGCGTCGCGAACGACCGTCTGTGGCGAACACTCGTCGCGTAATGAGTGGAAATCAAAAATTATATCGTTTTTATGTATTTTGAGTGTATAGAAAAATTGAATATTACCCAATAAATCATTGAATTTTTTAATACCAGTTAATACATTTTATAGTTCAAATACTGTTTTATTAGGTTATATTTTTATTTTCCAGAATTTTTTGGTTTTTAGTATAAATAAATGATTTTAAATTACGTTGATTTACCTAGTTTAAAAATACATAATATGTCATAATTAAGCAAAATTTTCACAATATTTTAAAAGGGTGGGATAGGTTGAGATGTTTTCTATTAGATAATATTTTTTATATATTTTTTTCATATTGTAGACGATTACAGATGAAAAAAATCTGGAGGTCGATTGACCATTTATTGAAAACTGCTATTTTATAAACAGTTTTATAGTACGAAATTTTATTTTTGGTAATATTTAGATTTGACTTCTAAATAAAAATATGTGCTTCTAAAAAAAATATGATAAAAAATATTTTTTTAAGTGTGCTGTTATCTGCTGAGGTGACTTTGAAAACACGCAAAAACCATAAAATATTGAAAAATCCCTCTTACCCTCTTAAATTAACAAAATAGAAACATACATCATATTATAGAGACAATGTTGTGTACCCCTGCCTATGTTTGTATAAATTCCGTAGCATAAGAATTTCAACTACCAGTCTGAAAATGTCCGTAGTAGGACGAAACCGGTCCTGATGTAAATAAACAAGTGGAACAAAGTGAAAAAATTGTTTAATTACTTATCTATTTCAGATTAACATTATTATGCATTGCATCATCAAAATAACTTAACAAGAAGTATAACACATCGAAATGTTACCTGCATTCGCCACAAACCTGTGTTAATTAACCTGTATCCCACAGTAAAGGGGGCAGGCAACAATACGCTATGAGTTAATTGCATTTGGCTTTGTTTGAGTGCCTCCTGTGAGGAAGTTGGCACATCACTCTCCTAACAAACTGAGCCTTTCCCTGCCACTGCCTTATAAGTGCTAGTCTATTCGCTATTGTACAGCAAGGCATCAAAGTCTTGGTATGGTGGGAATTGCTTGAATTCGTAGTGGTATACAGGGTGAAACTTTGAAGAATTTATATCTTGTTATTATTGTAATGAAGACTATCAATTTTTACGCACCAGATTTTCATACACTTTTCCATATAAATGATCATCTAATAAATCCACGTTATGCAAGTGTATTATATAAGTATAATTAATACAAAACAATACAATAACAACACGTTAATCTACCAAACTATTAAATGGGAATATAATTCACCGACTCCAGATATTTTCATATCAGAGGGTTCGGCTCTGTGGAATTCCTAAATTGACCGATAAATCCTATTGATCCCTCAATACAAATATTTTTAAAATCTTTCGTAATCCTACATGTATTTAAAATGACTGATTTTTGCATTTTTATATACAAATTCTCTGACAAAAAAATGAATATAAAAGTTTTAATTTTTTATTGTTATGATAATTTTGCTCTATTTTGTACGTAAAAATATATGTATTAATTACTACTATTGATTAGTCAGACATATCCGAAAAATCGAAATTCGCGTTAAGTTTGCTGTTAATATGTACCCAGATCTCACGTCTTACCGGGACGAACGCCTCTACCAATTCGGCTACTGAGACCCCCTATTTAAACGTCACATTTGTCAATTTTATATTTCAAATTTCAGAATTAACAATATTATCTTCGACTATTTTTCCATATTATTGGTAGCAACCTTTTTTTCATTGAAAACAACTGTTCTAAGTGGTTTGTAACCTAGATAGTGTCTAGGATAAATACATCCGATTTTTTTAAATATGGAACACCTACACGGAGAAAAGTGTTATTCTAAAATACGATCATTATATATATATATATATATATATATATATATATATATATATCATATTCGTAAAAACGGGAGTGAAGTTCTTACGAACAAATTAACAGAGTTTCAGTGTTTATTGGCTGGAAAATGTAAGAATAATTTGTTGTTATACGTACGAAATTACGTACACTAACAAATTATTCAATAAACATTGAAACCTTGTTAATTTGTTCGTAAGAACTTCAGTCCCGTTTTTAACCATTTTTACGAATAAAATGATCGTATTTTAGAATAACGCTTTTCTCCGTGTATTGATTGACCTTTTTGCAAAAGCCTAAATGAAATTTTTATTTTTATTAAAACTCTTTTTATAACTTTTGAAGGTTATTCCCATCAATGTAATCTATCATTGAAGAAGAATATAACACTAATAATCTAAACGAAAATATGAAAAAGAACAAGATACAGAAAAATAAAAGAAAACGGTCGCAATCTACTGTTTGTTTCTATAATATAAAATAAATCACATATTATTATACCACTTCACTACTAATAGTCCCTCATTACAAAGTTCTCCATTGTGAACCTATGATAAACTGCAAAGCATTGCAACTTAAGCCAACGTTTGCGATATAGGAACGGAAAATGTAGAATAATTATCCATCCATATCGGAGTTCGCAGTTTAACGAGTTAATAATTGCAAGACTTTATAATCATGTAAATATGTGAACAAAGTTGTATCAGCTCACATCCTCCCTCAGATTCATACATATTATTTATGACTATATTCTCTAGCGCAGACCCGTGAACTTTCACAGAATATTTTGTTATCTCTAGTTATTTTTTAATTGTTAAACTAATGTTTATGACAAGATTTTTATGCATAGCACAAAGGGTAACAATTATTATAAGCAATAATTATCAGCCTGAAACACTCATCCACATTGAAAAATCTTCCGAGAAAAGATACATGCCGCCGACGGGATTCGAACCTCTAATTTACTGAGCACCTGACCGGACATCAGAAGGAGACGGGTTCGAGTCCCGTCGGCGGCATGTATCTTTGATATCTGATAACCATTGCTTATAATAATTGTTATCTCTAGTTAGTTCGGAAATAACGCTTTCTTTAAAATAAAATAAAGCAGACTTTTTAAAAATCATGACATGAAATTTGATTTGTTTATGTTAAACGTAAGAAATTTAAACAAAAGAACACTTTTCAAATACAGGGTTAAAATGACTTTTCGATAAAAAAATATTATAAGGTAGAAGGTATTTTATCGCTTTTCTTGGCTTTAGCCGTATTTAGTGACTAGAGATCTGAATAGCCAGGTACTTCCCCATCTTCCTCTTTCCAATCTCCTTCCCTTCCCCACTTACCTTCAGCCTCACAACATACTCCCAATTGGGGATGCCATCGTATCACTGGCTCCAGACGGGATCAGTAAGGACTCTTGTGAGGTATTCAATATAAAAATAAAAAAAGATTTTTTTTTTTTTTTTTTTTCGTAAGAAGCAATCACTTTGTGGTTAGGCATTATATTTTAAATAAAACAAACACTTAGTATTTAACCACGTATATTTATTATTTGATATATCGACCGGTTTCGCTCCGACCGAGCTTCATCAGGATATAATAATAACTAAATACTAAGACAGAGTTGTTGGTTATATATAGGTTGAGTGGGAGAGGGAGAAAGAATATTACAAAAGAAACATAATTAGAAAGAGACAAATTTTTAGAAAGAGATAAAAAGGATTATCAATAAGTGGAAGGGAGACAACAATATATGTGTATCACATTTACATTTATAAACAACAGTTACTGGTAATCATAGACATATTGGAAATTGGATCTATTATACAAGATAAAATTATACAATAATTAAATACAATAATATTACATATTACTAGTCAAACATCTCAGAACAACAATGTAACATATATAATATCATGGGTTGGAAAAAATGGCAGGAAACAAGTTGAAGATAGGGCTATAAGGTGTATTTTTTTGATTTGATAAATTGGTTTGGTTATTAAGTAAGTATTCGGACTTATTTGAATTTAACGATTTTCTTATTTCTAACGCTTCTAAGTTATCTAATCTAATGCCTATACTGTTTTTATGTAACATGCACGTGTCTGAAATTTTATTAAAAGAATGATCTTTTGAGATTAAATGGTTGGCAAATTCCGAGAAACCCTTACCATTTAAACATCGTAAGTGTTCTTTTACCCTAATGTTGACGTTACGTGCTGTTTTTCCTATATAGAAGGCAGGACAATCATTGCAGTTTAGTTTATAAATGCCCGAGTGGCTTAAATTGTCATCTTTATCTTTGGTATTAATTAAAAATTTTCCTAGGTTATTGTTTGTGTAAAAAGCCGGTTTAATATCTAAAGGAAGGTTCCTTACACTTAGATTGGAAAAATTATTTATAAATAGGATCCTACGCCAATGGTAATTTTGAATATCATTATTATTTGGCGGGGTTAATTTATATAGGAATTTATTTGTGGATATATGTTTTAGTTTTTTATTGAGGATTTTATCAATTAAGTCCGGATCATAACCATTATTTGCCGCAATCTGTTTAATAAGAGATAATTCAATTGTGAAGTTAATGTTAGACAATGGTACGGAAATTAATCTGTGTATCATTGAATGTAAAAGAACACTTACGATGTTTAAATGGTAAGGGTTTCTCGGAATTTGCCAACCATTTAATCTCAAAAGATCATTCTTTTAATAAAATTTCAGACACGTGCATGTTACATAAAAACAGTATAGGCATTAGATTAGATAACTTAGAAGCGTTAGAAATAAGAAAATCGTTAAATTCAAATAAGTCCGAATACTTACTTAATAACCAAACCAATTTATCAAATCAAAAAAATACACCTTATAGCCCTATCTTCAACTTGTTTCCTGCCATTTTTTCCAACCCATGATATTATATATGTTACATTGTTGTTCTGAGATGTTTGACTAGTAATATGTAATATTATTGTATTTAATTATTGTATAATTTTATCTTGTATAATAGATCCAATTTCCAATATGTCTATGATTACCAGTAACTGTTGTTTATAAATGTAAATGTGATACACATATATTGTTGTCTCCCTTCCACTTATTGATAATCCTTTTTATCTCTTTCTAAAAATTTGTCTCTTTCTAATTATGTTTCTTTTGTAATATTCTTTCTCCCTCTCCCACTCAACCTATATATAACCAACAACTCTGTCTTAGTATTTAGTTATTATTATATCCTGATGAAGCTCGGTCGGAGCGAAACCGGTCGATATATCAAATAATAAATATACGTGGTTAAATACTAAGTGTTTGTTTTATTTAAAATAAAAAATAAAAAATAAAAAAAGAGTTACAATTTTTTAGGTTTTCACCATATAAATGAAAAAAATATGTTCTACCTCATAAGGGCGCCCATAACTATATGGTGTAAAGACGAGCAACTATATCGCCACCAAAGTCCCTAGCACACTCGCTCGATGACGATCGATAGGTGTATCGGTAACTTCTCATCGTTTCTTAGCATGACTACACAATGACTAAGTGTCCTTAACATATTCGACATCAACTGTTCTTTGTACGTTAGCGATGTGCACTCGTCCTAGGGAACGATGAGAAGTTACCGATAGTTATCCTATCGATAAAGTTATCTCTGGTAGGGCAGCGTTGCGAGGTGGACTAAGATTGATATTGGGGCTGTAGGAAGGGATTATTAGTGTTAACTGTGGACTTTAATTGTTGTAATATAATAAGGCGAGGATAATTATTTATTGGTTTAATAATAGTTATCCATTGAAAATAATATATATAAGAATATTTTCCTTGTGATTTGGAATTTTGATAAATTAAAACACAATTGAGTTTCTCTGTGAAGAAAGATATGGTTTATTTTGTTAATCTAAATAATAATAATAATCTTAATCTCACAAGATTAACAGAAAGAAAAGTATTAAGGTAATAAAACATTACCTGTGAAGAAAGAAACGACATTTAATGTTATTAATTGTAATACCTTAATCTCAATCACGATAGTAATTAATCTTCTCAATTTGTTCTGTCATAACTCGTAGACTCTTTTTACTATTGTTTTAATAATCCATTTTCAAATTAAGAATAATATATTGAGTGGACTATTAAGTAGGTACTGTGGCGCATTTCTAGTGACAGTCTACAATACATACAACTACAATGGCGAGACAAGCTCGGCATTGTTTTAAATTAAAGAAAATTTTGATATATATATATATTTAAAAGAAAATTTTAAACAGAAAAATCAGTAAAAGATTGAACGACCATCAGTAAATTTCAAACTAAACGTACTCTTATAATAACAGCTACCGATCCGTATAGCGCAGCAGAGAGAACTAAACGTTGTGTGTGAAATTTACGTGTCTGTGTCGTCCGTAGAAAGGCCCCTCCACCCTTTTCCTATCCCTCCATGGCACCCCGTTCCGCCCCGAGTTCCCCTACATTAAAAAAAATCCTCAATTGAATTACCACTCACTACTGCTAAAACCGCCATGATGCCATTCAAAACAATTGTAAAGGAAAATACCGCGTTATTTATGAAAGAAAACGGGTTTTATTGTAATTAAAATGCAGTGATTGCATTTACGATCAAAGTGAATATGCTTCCATGCGCTTTGCTTTTTGTAAAAAATTTGCTTTAGATCATTTTACAATTTTATTTTCCTTTATTTTTTTTCATTGAAGATGACATTAACGATATATTACATTGATGGGAATAACCTTCAAAAGTTAAAAAATGAAATAAAACGGTTTCATTGAGTATCTCTGTCGCTTTGTTTATCTGACTAAACTATCTACCGGTTAAATATTTTTCTTAATCCTGATTGGTTTTTACAAGTTATAGCATTTATTTTTATATTTTTTATATTAATATACGCCTGTACGGGCTTTTACAAACTTTTTCTTAAGCACATCTACCACTTCTGAGAAAGTATTGCCAACTGCATGCAATCTAGGTAGAAGCGAGTATGTAAATAACGCAGTAATGATATTGTAGTTGCAATTTAAAATAATTTTAGTTCGAACAGTTCTTGTAGGTATTTGGGATGTAATGCAGCTTAATAAATCAGGGCTATCTAAAACACCATTCGTGATCAATCAATCAATCAATCGTGATCATCCACTTGCCATGAAGGTCAAGTGTGCAAAACTTCATCATTCCCGGAATAAAACAGTTATAACAACTGATGCAAAATTAAAATTATACGTACAGGGTATTAAGGGAGATACTTGACTTAATTAAAGAGGGTATAACCAAACAATACCGGAAATTGGTCCCTTTTAAATCAATTCTAGACGTATTGACTCTTTTTTACAAAAAAACATAAATTCATTTATTATTGTTAATATACTAAGGTTGTACCGTTGGTCATTGGCAGATTTGTTAAATTTTCAAACGAAATATTGTATTATAAAACACAAATTTCAAATCATGTAATCATACAGCAAACTAAATCAATACATAATCTAGTAAAGACACTTTTCAGAATTTTAACTTCAGTTCAATTAAAATCATTAAAAAATAAATCCGAAAACGTGCTTTGTGGCGAAAATACCACAGTTTTTCTATTCATTTAAGGTCTTACACACTAAATATTGCAGATTTTTTTACACACTTATTTTATTTAGACATTATTGAAAAATCATAAATACTTATGATCAAAAAATACTTACACGATATATAATGGTTTATCATCATGCGTTTTGAGCATTTTTATTGCTTACTTGAATGTAGGTATAGTATATTAAAGCAAGTTTTTAATGAAATAAATCGATATTAAATTTTTTGTTTAACAAATTTGATACGGGGAATAATCGATATTTCTCATCGCAACCTCCCTGTACAGTTGCAAGAATTTTGGATCTTTAATTCTCAGCCGCTGGTCAATGGGTCTTAACCATTGATTTCTAACATTATTTGGAGTAATAAATGTAAACGAAATTTTTTTCTCCGGTGTTATCATTTTTTTAAACTAAAAAACAAATAAAAAAATTCTTCCACATTTCAATACTGGTTACTCGTTACTTAGATAGCACTTGGTTCAGATTTAATCTTGCAACCATACATAAAGATAGTAGCCAATAAAAATATCTTGGGAAAATGAAGATATTGTTGGAAGTTGTTAATCAAAGTATGATACAGTAAAATATGACCGAATCGGGTAGAGACATGTTAGCTCAGTTGGTAGAGCACCGTCCCGGCAAGGCTAAGGTCTTGGGTTCGATTCCTAGATGTAATCGTATCTTTTTTATAAAATTTCGTTTCAGATTTTCGATTGAGTTTCGCTAATAATGTGTTAATTAATTAAATATCACAATTTGAGGTTTTATAATTAAGTTAAAAATAATAATAAATATTCATCCTAGACTAGAAAAATCAATAGATGTCGCATATTCAATAAAAAATATATATTTATCCCGACCGAAATAATCTATATTATTTCGGTCGGGTTGAATCTTGCAATCATACAAAGATATAGCAGCCAATAAAAAATGCGTTTAGAAAAAAAAGATAGTGTAGGTAGTTTTTAGTGGAAGTTAAATAACTATAATGACCGAATCAAATAGGGACACATTAGCTCAGTTGGTAGAGCATAGCCCCATCAAGGTCCTGGGTTCGATTCCTAGATGTGAGCGTATCTTTTCGTGATTTTTTTGTTTCAGGTTTTCGATTGCATATCGTTAAATTGTCTTCTTTAAATATTACAGTTTGTTTCATTAACATTTTTTAGTCCGAATAATACCAGGAATTACTGATTAAAGTAAGTCTTTAATGCCCTGTATAATTAATTATCGTTAATAGTTCTCGTAAACGTAAATCAATGCAAAGAGAAATAGAAAAAACAAAGTAAAATTAAATTGAGAAGAAATCACTGCGGAAATTCATCCATAACTCTGTAAACGCTCAAATCAAAGGCAGCCGGTAGAATAATCATTAAAAGCCTTCTTCAAAACACAGCCTGTCGGAAACGGAAGTACTCCATAAGTGCTGCAGCTCTGGCGGTGCAGCCGGGAACTAGAATTTGCTCTGCAAATAGAGTACCTAACTCCACCTCCCCCTTGCCCCTCTCCCATTCAGGTTGCTCTGTAACGTCGTCGGCAGACATCAAACACTTCAAACTGAGTGAAACTAAATTGAGAAAGTTCCGCGGATTTGAAAATTTCTATTTGATGACAAGATGGGAGTTTGATTCGATGATTATGTAAATATCAATTTTTACCTCTTCAGCATTACGTAATTTATTTAAATCACATAGTTTTGATTTATTAACATCGATTATATTTTCAATTTGTAAATGTTTACATTTGACCCATATCCGGAATTAACATAAATTGACAATTTATTTTGTAACTAGCTTCGGCCCGCGACTTCGTCTGCGCAGGATTAGTACTTCGATTAGCCAATTTTTTTTCGTAGGTCTCACCTATGTTTATACCAAAATTCTTAACCTATTTATTTAAAATAACTATAATTCTTGATTCGATTCAAGGGTGCGTACTTCAAATAAATTCACTTTAAATATTTTCTAAAATAGAATTTTGGTTTTACAATCATAGATTGTCATTCTCAAATTTTGACATTTTCTATTAAAAAATAATTTTTATTTGTAATACATGGAAAAAAAGCAAGCTTTGGGTATAAATTATAGCCCATATGTTATTCTGATGTATGAGCTATATTATTGTAAAGTTTCATTAAAGTCCCTTCAGTGGTTTTTGCGTGAAAGAGTAACAAACATACATACATCCATACAAACTTTCGCGTTTATAAATTAGAAAGATGACGGGGATTTAACATTCTGTGAGTTATTATACAGGTTGCGTAGCGGTCACCAAATTCAAAAATTAGCAAATTCCTCTGCCCAACCTGTATAATTATGAGGATTGCTCTATAACTCGAACACAAACAAGGCCTCGGGCAAATACCGTCAGAAGGAGTATTTTGTGCTTTGCAATAAAAACCAAATAAATGGAATATTTCTGATCGTATCCAAAATAATGAAAGCTGTTTTTGAATAGGTGATGGAATATGCTTAAAAATTTAATTTTTAGAAATAAACTTTTTTTAATATAAAATTTTGTATACTAAATATTTAAACTTGACTATTGTAAATGACTCGCCTTATTGACAATAAAAAAAAAACAATAATATTCTATAATGCATTCAAATGCATTACAAACGATATCGTAACCTCACTTTTTTGTCGTTTCATGTAATAAGGAATTGCGGTCAGAAAATTTGGATTGACAAGGGTGTTCATTTTGATTATTTTGTGGTTAACGTTTAGATTTGAATATAAAGCGTGGTGTTTCTCTTTCTAACACCATTTAGAACATTTTCACCATCATATTTAGGGAGACAAAATGATTTCTTGGACACTTATACGAGTTATCCCAACAGCGAACTATAAAGCCATCTGTTCATGGAGCTACTTACAAGCGTTAAACTTATTTTGCGTGTACGAATAATAGCAAAATAGTATAGCGGGTACTGACGAGCGGCGCTCGAGTCGCTTGTAAGTAGCTCCACAGCTTTAGCCTGAAGTGTTAACTAACCATTACGCAATTTCTCCGTGGACGTAGACAGAGAGAATGAACCGCTACACAACTCTAGCTTGGCACACACTTCTTGCTTTAGTCACATTCTACCACCGCCTCATACATACTCTTCCGTTATGACTCTTGACCAGTAGCGGCTCGCGTTGTGGAGTGTTTATATTTACAAAAAAACATGGCATTATTGGTGTTATTGTAGCCGAAATTGTTTTTTATTTTATTATTACTGTTTTTGTATGAAGATTTTCTGGAAATCCGTATTCCCACTCAGCAAAACTGAAATTTCATAAAAATCTTCAAGCAAAAAACCGATTTAAAAAAAAAAACGTTTTCGACTACGACAACATCAGGGATGCCATTTTTTTACAGATTGCCATTTTTTTACAGTTCAGTGACAGATCCATGCCAGTTTCTTGAATGTTTCTTGACAGCTTCAGAAGTTCCATCAGTTCAGTTTCATGACAGTTCCATGACAGTCCCATGCCAGTTTCATGCCAATTAGAAATCATACTTTAGATGGGGCTTAAAACATCCCAAAAATAATGTTCGCAAGTTACTTCACAAAATTTTCTTTTGAGCAATTTTCCGGTTTTCCACAAGTTTCATGATAATTCCACAACAGCTCCGTTGAAGCTCCACGAGAGTTCCGCCACAGTTCCATGACAGCTTCACTACAATTCCGTGAAAGTTCCATGAAGGTTCCATTCCAGTTCCACCCTAGTTCCATATCAGTTCATATTCATATTCCAATTTGAGTTCACACATTAGATAGGGCTAAAAACACCCAAAATTGAAGTAGGCAAGCAAACTCACAAACTCTTGATTTTAAACATTTTTATGTTAGTTGTTTCTACGTAATTATAATGGTAGTTCTAACCATGTTATACTAAACGGATTCAAACCCATTACCAATTATTCGCGAAGCAACAAATCAAATTACGTAAAAGCATTGATTTTTATCATCATTTAGAAAACTTAGAAAACTACAATAAATGGTTTATTTCATACAAGATTAAGTAAACGGTTAATTGCGTCTTCAGCAAAAGTAAACAACAAACCACCAGTCTGGTAAATAATACCAATTAACAAAAGAGTGTTTCCAATTTACTTAACAATTTGCTGTGGTGCAAAGTTAGGTATAATCCTTTTGTCGTGTGGGCTATTTCTGAGCATTGTGTTTTCATTTTGGTTCTGTCTAATTGCCCTATAAGACCTCTAACGAGGGTCATTATTTTCAACGAGATCAGGACTTCCCACATTTCTGTAATTTTGAAAGTCTGTAGGCAATTCGTACTTAAGTATTTTTATATGGCTTTTAGTATGGTCTTTATAGAACGATAAGTATTACTCTGCAAAATGAGCTGAAAATAGAGATATTGTTAATATTTGTCTATTACATTAGCTCCACACAGGGGGACCTGAGTAAAAAAACCCTCAGGGTATATGTCATCTTTGGGGATTCTGTGTAGGGGGGTTTTTATAGGAAAGGAAGGGAAAAAACTAGTGGGTGGTGGGTGAGGTGGGTGGGAATCTGGGGGTCAATATGTCTAGGAGCATACCGCGTTCATGAGGTGAGGTTTGCCTAGATCTTGGCGGTGAATATGCGTTGCGAGCCGGATTGGGAGAGACTGATTGAAGGATACCTAATCTAGACCTCTCTAGCCAGACTATCTCGACCTTTCGCCTTGCATTTGCTTTCGACCTTTTGCTTGATTCCTACCCACCCCTATACTGTTTTTTCCCAGAACTTCCTCTTTTTCCTATTCCTAAAAAGACCCCCCAGCATCCAAAAAATTAACATTATTTCCCTCATGTGAGGACCTAATATAAAAAAAATCAACGATAACATGAAAAAAACAGCGGTCCGTTTGATAGATTCTCCCGTCTTAACAAACGGATTGCAATCTTTAGAGCACAGGCCTCGGGTGGGAATGCTATCCTTGTTCTACCGGTATTTCAATGGAAGATGCTCCGAGGAACTAGCGTCATTGATCCCCTCGGTACCGGTTCATAGTCGGGAAACGCGCCAAACGCTCGCCCAACATATGTACACGGTTGACATTTGTCACATGAGAACTGGCCGTTTTTACGACTCGTTCTTGAGTTCAACAGCTCGGCTGTGGAACGATTTGCCAGCCTCTGTATTTCCTCCTTCCTACAACATGGGTCTATTCAAGACCCATGTATGGAGTTAATATAAAAAATAAAAAATAAATTTCCAATAAATATGTATTTTCCATTTATACAGCCCTTAAAAGTTTATAACCGTACCTATCTTTCCAAATGTAAAAATCAGAATTCTTGTACTATAAATGGATGTTAAATCTATCGTACAATAAATTAATCAAATAAAACAATAGTAAAAAAGCACATTGTTAGAAATTGGATTTTAATAAACGTTAAAATACACCACTCAAAACAAAAACAATAAATTTCAAAACCAAAGTTTCATTATATTTTGAGGGTTCCTGTACCGAAATATGAATGAATGAACGAGTTGGTTATATTTCAAAACACATATTAAACTGTACCCTGGGATCCCCATTAATATAAGGGTAAACTTTCCTTAACAATGGCCCCTCGCCCGGCAAAAGTATTATTTTTAAATTGTATATTAAAACGTTGTTTTATTTTTTTTTTACGCTTTGATGGTGTAACTTATACTGTCCAGGATATGTTTTTTTAACACTGACAATTATTTTATGTTATAGATGTTTGCAAAGTGGACACAATTTAAAATTTTGTTCGTTTGTTGAACTAGCAGGGGTGAATGGGTTCATGGGGTGAGGTTTGTCCGGGTCTTAGTTTTCTTGGCTAGATGCATAGCCCACCAGCTACTTAAAAGGCTGGATCGGGAGAGACTGGTTGAGGGAGACTTTTTGACCTCTCTAGCAGGTCTCTCTCGAAATGTCGCCTTGCACCGCAGTGGAAGAGATGGATTCATACATCGTCACTCCTGCACGGAGAAAAATGTTATTCGAAAAAACGATAATTTTAATAGTAAAAACAGTTAATAACGACACTGAAGTTCTTACGAACAAATTAACAGTGTTTTAATGTTTATTGGCGGAAAAATATAAGAATAATTTGTTAGTATACGTACGAAATTACGTATACCAATAAATTATTCTTACATGTTCCCGCCAATAAACATTGAAACCCTGTTAATTTGTTCGTAAGAACTTCAGTCCCGTTTTTAACCGTTTTTATTATTAAAATGATCGTTTTTTTTTAATAACATTTTTCTCCGTGTGAAAACATTGTCCAAGGCGATGTTCCGAGATAGTCCTGTTGGAGAGGTCAAAGTATCTCCCTCAACCAGTCTCTCCCATTCCGGCCTGCCATGCAGTCAGTTAACAGTCGCAACTGCCATTAAAACTCAGATAAACCTCCTCCCTATGAACCCGGACACCCCTGCTAAGTCAAAAATTCAGCGAACCACTTGGGGTGACATATGACAGAAATGTTGGTTATCCATCAAACGGTGTTCATACCCATAACCGTTTTCCAAATAGTGCACTTAAATGCACACTTAAAACGATAAAAAATGTGAATTTATGCTGTTTTTCCTGTCAAACTGGACTAATTCTGAAGTCAACGATTACCCCACATCTGAATATACCAAAATTTGTTCGAAAATCTGCTCAATTCAGTGTAGCCATACCAACGAAAAATGTTTCTGCCAAAATGTGTTCATTTTATTTTCAAATCGTAAAATTGTTCTGCATCTTCCACACATCTATGACTTATTTGCCCGCCTTTTGTTTGCCGCCATTTTCCGTTTTGGCGGTAACAATGGCTGCCCGCGGCGGGGTTACCAGCAACAAAAACTCTCCACAGTCGAGTTGTTGATCTCGGCTCTGTTAACCGGGTGCGTAGGTACTCATACACACTGTACAGTGTACAATTATTGTATAATGTACTTCCATCTACGGTTAGATTGTCGTAAAGAGAATATACAATATCATGATGGTTTATGGTGAAAACTTAGATTAATTCGTGTAATCAAGGTATACCTGTACAGTGTACATGTCAGAGGTGAAATTACGAGGTTTTCATGATCGTTTAGATTTGAAACTGTTGAGATAATAATTATTTATATAACATTTGATTTTAATTGTTGAATTTTTAGAGCCTACGATTCTGATTTTTATTTTTACAAAGTAAGTTCTTTTAGAACCCGCCAAAAGGAACTTACGGTTTTAATCAGGCAGGTAGGGGTACTACCGCCACGGGAACTATTTATTGGATAACCAACACTCCTCCCATAGGTCACACCAAGCGGTTCGCTATGCTTGGTGACTTAGCAGAGGTTTATTTATTTTTATTTATTTATTTATTGGCTCGCCAACAGAATACATCACATAATTTTTACAGTAATTTACATTTATACATGGTTGTAATGATGTTTCTAATTATAGGTGAGCACAAAATTCATCTCAATATTCTTTATGTAATAATGATTGGTTGGTTACAAGAGAGATAAATTTAATTTCAAATATGTATATAAAAATAAGGAGGATCGAAATCAGTTATTAGGAAGAAAAATGCATACATACTTATAAATATAATATACATATACATACACACACATATACATACATACATACACACACAAATATACTCACATAATCATATATGCATATATGTGCACAACGTACTCATATATATATGTATATGCATACATGTACTTACACTTGGACATACAAATACATTTCTTGTGGAGCCAATGCACAAGTAGTAATTGTTAGAAATTAAAAAAATAAAATGGCTTAAGTAAGGAGATCATCTGGTAATTAATTTATGTAAGGTTATTATTTTATCTTTTTAACTTTAACTCCACGCCCTGTCTTGAGGAAAAAGATTTGCCTCAAGGCCTATGTCATCTTTGGAGATGCTTTAACACTCTTTGTTCATTCGCTCTACATGCCAAAATCATCTTTGCATCCCTTTTTCAATTTTACTCATTACGCTTTCATCGCCTTGCCTTATTTGCGTATCTCCACACTTCTCACACGATCATACGTGGTTTTACCACACATACTCCTCAGGATCTCATTTATACAGCATTCAATTTATTTTCATCCTTCCTCTGCCAGTTCCATGCCTCACTGCCATACACATATTGGCACCAGCACTTTATTGTGGACTGCAATATTTGTATAAAGTATCGTTGGAAACTATTCACAATACAGTACCTAATAAAACGAACTTTAATAAAATACAACAAGCGCTAACTTATCATGATTCACTTCTATTTTACCTGAAAGACAATAAAAACTTAAATAAACCTTAAAAAATAAAGCCAACACTGAACCCCTTCATCTATATTATTAATACGCTAACGTCTGTCGTACACATTCGCTCCACATACTAGATACAAACGGAAATGATGCCATCTATTAAATTCAAATCGAACTATTTAAGTTTTCATACTATAGCTTTCCCGCGGAAGTGAGTTTTTACTTGCTTGTTTTCATTATTCCAATACTTTCCGAGATGTGTAAAATGTAATCCCTGTTTATATTTCCTCTCTTCCCTTAGTTTTCTCGTGAAAAGCGCAAAGAAAGACCTGCTGTAACATCTGTGCTGAAATTTCCGTGAAAGTCTAACAAAGCGGGCTTTAACTCTGCAGGAAATCAGATAGTTACCACTGTTGTGCTGTTTTCCTTGGCTTGGGCAGCTTTTTAAGGTGATTCCGTAAAGAAATCCCCGACAATAGAACCGGGGTAGCAGAGATAAGCCGTGATGGGGCGCATGCATTATGTATAAAATAAAACGTGGAGATCGACCGAATGCCTTTTAGTTTATTAATAAGTCAATGTTTCAATATGGTATTATCAGATGGGGAAGATACAAATTACAATTTTCCAAATCAAACTAGAGGTCGTAGACCAAATTGGTCATAAGCAATATTCCATAGCAACTAGTAGGCGGGGTTGAAGGGTAAGGCTCTCGACTCCCAATCTGAAGGTCGAGGGTTTGAACCCGGCGTGCGCAAATATATTTTATTAATTAATTTGTGTTATTTCACAATTAATTACCTAAAAATAATAAACAGTATATTTGTTATTTTTTAATTGATGAACTAATGTTTAAGACAAGATTTTTTTTATGCATGGCAAAGGGTAACAATTATTATAAGCAATAATTATTAGCCTGAAACACTCATCCATATTGAAAAAACCTCCCGAGAAAAGTATATTTGTGGTACGTTCGAGAGTGGAAGATACTCTCGGTATCGCCCTGGTGTAAGACCACCATTCAGAATTGAAAATTTGCTTGAAATGGCTTTAGCCGTGTTTGGTGACCATATCTGAATAGACATGTACATTCCTACCTTCCTCTCCCACATCTCCCTTCCCTTCCCACTACCTACCCCGGGAGGCTAGACGGCAGCAGTTGGGACTATTGTGCGGAATTTATATAAAAAAGGGGTTACATGGGTTTCATGGGTTGGAAAAAATAATGTTTTCTCTATTTTTTTTAATATAATAAATAAATTATATTATTGAAAATTTTAAGCATACGAAAATTTTATAAAATGTTTTTAAAATTTTGTACTTTTAAATGCTTAAAATTTTTTCTATTTTTTTTTAAGTATAATAAATATTTTATATTATTTAAAATTTTAAGCACACGAAAGCTTTATACAATTTTTTAAATTTTGTACTTTTAAATGCTTAAAATTTTTAATAATATAATTTATTTATTATATTAAAAAAAATAGAAAAAATATGCATTTTTCTAAACTTTGAAACCCATGTAATTCCTTAACAACAATTGCAATCTTTAGAGCACAAGCATCAGGTAGGTATGCCCGCTTGTTCTACCGGTGTATAAATGAACGATGCTCCAAGGAACCATGTATTGAACCCTTCGAAAACGGTGCATAGTCGGGAAACACACCTCATTCTGAAGTTCAACAGTTTGGCTGTGGAATGATTTGCCGACCTCAGTGCTTCCTCCCTTCTACAACAGTACTTATAATTTAAAAATATATATTAGGACTTCGTGAGAGTTTTTTGTTACTTCCTTTGGCTCTTTCAGTCGGAATTGGATGAAATTTTGTAAAGATAAAGACGATTTATTGAGGGCTGAATGTTTCACAGAATTGAACAGTAATAAAGTTATCATTCAAGATATCTGAATGTTCTATTTAAGCACTTTTATTATTTCAGTTATAAACTGACCAATTGTATAATGCCCTTCCTAATATAATTAAAGATAACACATCTGCCTTAATGATGGACACTGTAACGTTGTTCAAAAAGGTTGGCTAAAGAAGGACGTAGCGTAATACGGCATAACATCACAAAAATAAATAACAAAGGTCATTACAAAAATGTAGTAACACCATAAAAACAATCTCCATCAAGATGAAGAAATCAACAAATGTGAGGTCTGGAATCATGAGGATGAAGAAATCAAGAAATATGAAGACGAGGTCTACGTGAAGTTGAAAATCATTAAAAAATGGAGTAACACCATAAAAAACCTTCAATCGACAAATATGAAGATGAAGATATCAACGGACACGTATATTCGGTCTAAAAACATGAAGATGAAGAAATCCATTAACATGAAGATGAAGTCTACAAACATGAAGATAAGATCTACAAACATAAAGATGAAGAAATAGAAAAACATAAAGGTGAAAAAATCAACAAATATTAAGGTGAAAAAAATCAACAAAAATAAAGAAACTGTAAGATGAAATCTACAAACATTAAGATGAGGAAATCATAAAAAATATGATTTATCATCAACACAACAAACTACAGTCAACCTCGGAACAGGAACCCTAGTGCGAAGGACTTTGAATATACGTTTTTTTTATGAATCTTTAATAGTCATTGTCATTAATAATATTATATATATAAGTTCATATATAAGGCATCCGATCTTATACATAAAGTTGGAGTATATTAATTTGTTGTTTTATAAAAAAAAAATCGGTCGGTCTCTAAAACAGGGGTAGCAGGTGAAGTCAGTGGGAGGAGAGGGTAGGACAGAAGTGGTGGGGATGTTCGTTCAAGCCTTCGCAGGTATTGAGAAAGGCTTCACTCGACATGGAAACTGAAGATCTTTCTTTTTCAAGAGAATTTTCGTCCCCTTTGTGTCAATGAGAAAGATTCTACAGCCTTGTGATTTTCATATGTAGGTCTCAGTAGACTGCAAAATTAAGCTTTATAAAATGTTGGTTTGTACCTAGGGAAGACCCAAAACGCATCGAGCACGCCTAATTACGAATGAAATTGAAATCCACCAAAACAGCATTAATATTAATAGAGACAATATTTAATATGCTGGGGTACTATATTTAATAAAAAGTTTGCGTTTTCCGGCATATGACGACTGCACCAAAACTAAACGCTTAAAACCACATCAAATTAATTAATAATTTTACTGAAATACCTGTGTGCAATACAGTGTCACGTATGTGCATAAATACTCACTTTAAAAAATAACAATCGGCCTTTTTATCGGATACTTGGTACACCATGGGGTGAGGTTTGCCTAGGTCTTGGCATTGAATGCGTCTTCCCAACAACTGCGTGGCAGGCCAGATTGAGAGAGACTGGTTGAATAGACTTAACCTAGACCTTTCCAACCGGACTCTTTCGACATTTCGGTTTGCACAACAGTGGGAGGGATGGGTTTATATGTCTGTCATACATTGAACCCCAGATTCCTACCCACCCCTAATACCTTTTTTTTTCCCAGAACTTCTTTTTCTGAAAAGACTCTCCAAACAGCATTCCCAAACACGATATAAGCCCGAAGGGAAATAATTTTCCTCAGGACCTGAGTAAAAAAAATGATACTTCTAAGCTAAACGCTTAAAACCACATTAATTAAACTAATTGTTATACTTAAATACCGCTGCGAAATACGGTATCACTTTTATATATTTAAATACACACTTCAAAAAATATCAATCGTACTCTTTTATCGAATAATTATCGTGATTTATTTTTGGGGTATTGCGCCGTGTTGCGCTACCTCCTTCTTTAGCCAACGTTTCGGACAGTATTACAGTGTCTATCATCAAAGCATATAATATGTGTAATCTATTACTTGATACAACAAAATACTTGATTTCGAAATTCTACCAAATTTTTCAATTCATTTTCGTTTCCTGAATTAATGGTACGTGCTTTATATACAACCTGCTTGAAAAAGGGATTCTACCCCCCAATAAAGATTAACGGAATACAAAATGGGGTAAAAAGGTTACAAAAAAAAACTGCCAAGACCTTGTTTTTGTTCCTTGTGGGTTCTGCCTTTTTTTCTTCCTTTTCGGAAAGTGCTAAATATTTATCTTTATCGCACGCCATGAAATGGGAAGGTAAAGTAAATAAAATTAATATTATGTGAGATATAATGCGCAGAATGCAATTATTTATTTGCCGTGTTAAAAGATGAAAAAATTATGTGAACTTGGAAAAGGGATTACGTATTATAACTATTATTATATTTTATTTGAAACGAAATTGTTTCTCCCTTCGTGTCATTTCCCATTCGTCTCCGTTCCCCTTTGGCCTCCTCTTCCTCTTCCCTTCCGCGTTGCCCCTTCCTTTTCCCCTTCCCGCGTTCCCCCTTCCCTCTCCCGCTCTCCCCTTTCTCGCGAACACCCCTCTCTTCACGCATTCCGCTTCCACCTTCTTCGCCTTCCCCTCTTCCTCGTCCCCCCTTCCTGAATTCCCCAACCCACTCTCCCGCATATTCCTCTTCCAGCCTTTTTTTCCCTGAAACCTAACTCCATAAAATACACCCATTTTTCCAACAATTCGCGTGACCTAATTAATTTTTCATGCAAATTTCATAATGCTAGAGCTCACCGGTGTAGATATAGAAGTATTCACGGGCTTGTTCACAACAATTCAAAAAAAAATAATAGCAATCGGATGAAATTTTAATCGCAATCTTATGAATAGTATAGAAAATAATTACATAACGCCAGAGCTCACTATCCTATAACCATCCCGGGTATGCGCACATAATATTCCCAAAGTTTCATCGCAATGGGATGAACGGTATGACAATACAAACAAACAAATAAACATTAATTTTTATATTATTGATGATTATAACGATTCCATGGCAATTGGTCCCCGATCATTTGGCCCCCCAGCATATTTATGTGCAATATGACATCGGTTTAAGGGAAATACGGTATATTCACTAACACAAAATATAACTAAGTGTTCTCGAAAAGTTGTGGAGAGAGGACGTACCGCCAAATAACAAAAATATAAAACATATTTTCACTAAAATGCATCAAGGATAAAATTAATTGTCCATATACTGTATATAGTGTATATCCAAATCATTTTTTTCCAACATTTCTGGCTTTCTCCCTTGAGAGGTGTTTTTGGCCTTTATTTCAAATTATACGGAGAAAGGAAAGGTGAATTTATATATTAATTTTATTTAAATAGGCAAATTCAAAAACTATATAGAAGATTGGGGTCGAGTTCAGAAGAAGAAGTGATGAGATCTTGAAGAGAGGATATTTGTTTAGAAAGGGACAACCAAAAAATATGTGATCAGAATTCCCCACTTCTAGACTACAGAATGTACAATCAAAGGGAGTGAAGGACGTGAATTTTGAAAAGGTGAGAAGGAAGACATTGGTAAAAATGGACCAAAATTACATTTTATAGTAATTATAATCTCAGTCCTGGCTATTTAGATCTGGTCACCAAACACGGCTAAAGCTATTTCAAGCAACGTTTCAAATCTGAACGGTGGTCTTACAAAAGGGCGACACTGAGAGTATCTTCCACTCTTTTAATTAATCAAAGAAAGTCAAGAGGTTAATTTCGTCAGTGAAGATTCGTAATTCTCCTTCAATCTTCGCAAAATCACTTTGCGGCGTAATTTTAAATTAAATGAAAGAATAACTTGGTGCAATGTACACCACTTATATAATCACAATTGTCGACATGTTTCGAAACCGATGGTTTCTTTATCAGGATAATAATTAATTAATTATTTATGTTTTTATTATCCTGACAAACAAACCATCTATTTCCAAACATGTCGATAATTGTGGTTATATAAGTGTGTAAATTCTCCATTTATTTTTATGTGCGACTATAATTTGGAGTGGTCATCAAAAATCTACCGAACACGATGATCGACGTTGGTCACGCCTAAACCATCAATCTGTACCACTCGATAACAAAGATAATCATCGGTCGAATCAGGACACAGAAGGCAATAATACGTCAGAGCTTATTGCCTCGCAGTTTTGGCATTGATGGCTTGAAAAATTGACATCAACTGACGGTTTTCAATCAATCACGTGCCAAAAAAACATACAACTTTATCCGATTTATGGCATTGCTCTAATGGCTGTCACTTGTCAGTTTTGATATGCTCCAGATATTCGAGATCCAAGAATAACGAATCGGAAGATCTTCTTCAGATATTTCGTGTGATTCTACTAATATATCGTCACTTAGTTTGGGAGTAGGTTTTCAATATTTCCTTTTTTCCTGCCAAATTTACATCATTTGCGTGCCTTTATCCTGGTTAAAATTTTCTGAAGACAAAAGGCTTACTTAGTAAATTCTACAAACAAGTGATTTTTTTTTTTTTGTATATACCCGCGTATTCGCCGACTTATCCTTAGTTTTGTAAAGTTGGCCGTAGACCTGGTTTAAAATCGTTTTAACCATGTACACGCAGTGGTAATATGTCAAGTTTTTCACTGTTACGTCGTAATACGACGCGTATTAGTTATACTACGATTATGAGTAAGACGGATAGAGTTTAGTTACACGCGATTATATGGTATCCCCAAGCCTCTTTCTCTGTTCTTGCTTTTTTCAATTTACTGCACAATTGTTAGATAATGGTTAAAGTGTTTATTTTAAGTGCGTTACCTAAAGTAAAATCGATAAAAATGTTTCAAACGTGCAATCAGAATTTGGAAGACGGGTACGGAAACATTTTTTGGATTACCGACACCTCATAAGTCACTCCATGTGGTTTACTACGTTTCATAACTTAGCAGGGGTGCCCAGGTTCATGGGGTGAGGATTGGTGGCGGGTGAGACTGCCCACCAGCTGCGGGGCGGGCCGGATCTAGAGATGCAGGATGAGGGAGGCCCAGATTCCTACCTACCCCTCACACTTTTTTCCATTCTAGAACTTCCTCTCCTTCCGTCTCTTGACCTGAGGAAAATAATTTCCCTCAGGACCTTTGTTGATGCTTAGTGGAGGATATTTTTAAGGAAAAGAAGAAGGGCACATTCTGGTGAAAAAAAATGGTATAATGGGTGAGTAGGAATCTGGAGTCAATGTGTTAAGGAGTGATGGATATAAACATTTATCTCTTCTACTGTGGTGCACGGCGATGGGTCGAAAGAGTCCCAAAAGGTCTCCCACAACCAATCTCTCCCAATCCAGCCCGTCACGCAACCGGTGGGCAAATACACCCGCCGCCAAGACATAGACAAACCTAACTCCATGATCCCGGGCACCCCTGCTAAGTTACAAAACATAGCGCACCACTTACGGGCGACCTATTATAACAAAGGTGTTGGTTATCCAATAAATATTTCCCGGGGAGGCGGAACCCATTCCCGCCTCCCAAAGATAAATAACAAATTGCATAAATCATACAATACAATTTGTATGTCGATTATATCTGCCGCAGTCATCAGTCATCATTATAATATTCCAGAAATAATAACAAGGAATCGATTCCAACCTCCAAACCACATTATTTATTAACCAGCAGAATAGAACTGACGTGGAAAGAAAACTAATGGTAAAGTGATTTCACAAATAATATAAAATAACATTTTTCAAGTTTTCACAAATACAAAGTTCTGCAATCAATCATCAACAACTGTTTGATATTTTCTCAGTGTAAAATTAGCTGCAGCCATTTCTGTTTGCCTATTTTGCGTCACTTTATTGGACAGGGTTCTAACTTACTAACGTTATTCAGAGAAATATGAGGTGTCAAAATTGGCATAGACGATTTCTCATTATCTGTTTACCATTTTATGATTTTGACGTTTAATCTTGTATTAGGTATTTTAGTTGAATATATTTCGAAGGAAAATAATTAAATGCGTTATTCTTACCATTTTTGAACATATCTAAACTTGCAGATAGAACAATATTTAACCAGCTAGGGTATAATAATTTGCATAAGGTTCTAACTACATTTTCTTAACCTCTTGAATGTCGGATGATATTTGCCCACACATGGCCGTATTCCATAGAAAATTAATATCAGAGCATTCCGAGAGGCTACGGTTTTGAAATAAAAAGCAACGTCTGGAATGACATTGGCGCAAGCCATTCTGACCTTGTCCATGTTCAGTTTCTTTAAACATAAGGGTTAAAATCGCATTTAATTTTTAACCTCTCATCTGTCACCCGGAAACCATTAATGCCATTTCATGATAGGGCCATGGCTTATTTAAATATTTTCCAATAAAATAAGAAAAACTAAAATAATTTACAGAATATTTAAAGCCAAAATCAAATATTGTTAAATAGATTATTAAAAATGTGTCTCTTAAACTTTGGCATCATAGAACATGGTAAGGCGGAGTTAGAACCCTATCCAATCAAAGTGACGAACTACACTACGCCTCGTAACAACAATTAACTGTCACATACAAACAAAATGATGATTGTAAAAGGTTCAAAGTGATGTTAGAACCTTGTAAAATAAATGAAATTTCATTTTAGAACTTCATTATAAATTGCAGTAGGCTCTAAAAATTAAAATTATTTTTTAAGAAATAAGCAAAAGAAATCAGTTAGAACCTTGTTCAACCGAGGTATGATTGGTAGAGGAAATATAACAATGTATTGATTTATGTACTTTATTTTTTTTAATATATATTTTTTTCATTTCATAGCTTAAATTATATCATGTCTTATTAAATATTCAGGGTGAATATCGATGGATTAGTGATTAATCCAAAAGATAAAAAAACAAACCAAGGTTGTTAAGCATTTGTAAACATTTTTTTATGTCGTCATAAATCGACGAACAGCATTTAAAAACACGCAGTTGGTCAAAACATATTTAAATTTAAAGGTTTCTATTAGGTAGGTACGATTTTTATTATTTACGCATTACAATTGTTTTTTATCTAATCTACCTGATTCTAACTGAACATAGTCTAAGGGTGGGGGGAGCGGTAAGGTTTTAAAGGTGAAAATGAAATTGGAGATATGAATAATGTTGATTTATTTATTTTATATACACTTTACAGTATCATATTAAAAATAACTTTGTTCAATTAAAAATGTCGATAAATAATCTCCAGAGGCGCCTCGAAAAAAGTTGTTATGGGGTGAACATACTCGTTACCGGATCATCTGACACAAAAAAATTATCATATAAAAAAAATATATCAAATTTATCAATATGTTTTCTCAGGTAATCAGGAAGAGCTTTTTGGGTTTTTTTTTGGAAACATTTTGAAGTAAAAACTCGATTTTATCTAAAAAATTTCGGTGAATGTGTTGTTAAAAAATGGTAAAAAATTAAAAAAAAAACACTGTTAAAATCGATTTAAAGTGTTTTATGCTCCAAAATCGAAAAGGGCTAGTCGCCTGAAAAGCTGTATCTTCGTTAGTTTTTCTCCGATTTACTTACAATTTACTTAAATAATACACAGAAATAACAATTAACTTATATGTCCCTAACTTTTAAGTATTCTAGTGGGAGATCTAACACATTATTAGACATCATTTACGATTTATAATGTTACTTCCGTCCAAAAAAGATCTGGGTAACTCTAATTAAAATTTAAGAAATAAAATATTTATTATTAAAATTATTAGTATACATTTATTTCGAAATTTATGATATTTACGTTTTCCGTTTCACTAAAATAATAGCGACTATTTCGTTAGAAATATACCGGTAAAATCAACAAACATTTCGCTTCGGGGCAAATGCAACAACGCTCGCAATATTTACCGTGGGATTTTTTACGTGTGGAAAAAAAATCTCGTTCCGCATTCTAAATGAGTTTTTAGGGATTTAGCGTTTGCGATTTTCGGAATCTCTGTGAAGTGTTTTTTATAACGGAATCCAATCAGCACAACGCGTGGCTTAACTAGATATTTACTGGGTTTTTTCAGTGTTTTGATAGCAGTTTAAAGTTTTTCACAACAACGTGATTCTAAGAGAAACGGCTGCGCCAACCGTTTCGGATCGTTTCATATAAAACTTAATTTTGGATTTGAGGTCAAAATAACCAACGAAACTGTAAAATTAATTAGTTTATATATAATTTATAATTAACTCTCAAATAACTGCCCAAGTTATCTGTAAAATCATGCAATATTTATGTCATTTAATGCCTATAATATATTTTTTATGAAAGTAATACATTCCCAGGTTACGAATATCCTGACAACATTTGAAAATCGCCTACTGCCACAATACTTTGGTTATATTATTACTTATTTTGGCGGAAATGGGTACCGCCGCCCCGGGACCCAAATATTGAATAACCAACACCTGAACTATTTCCTTCAGGGCCTCCTGTGTGGAGCTATTGTAAAAAAAAACTCGCACACGGTAGATGTTGTATAGATTGGTATTCAATATTAATTCCCACATCATTATTTATGGACTTTATGTATCTATAACATACAAGTTTACTTTACAGCTAACGTATTTTTTTTAAATAATGAGCTTAAATTTAATACGATCTCCAGAGAGATACGATTTTATGTCTGAAGATGGGATAAACTTTGTGGTCGTACATGCCATGCTTGTAAATTCCAAACATTATTTATGGGACCATAAAACTTTCCACAAAATTTAGAAGCACTCAGCTGCGTCTGTAAAAGTGTGTAATTCAAGAAATCCTATTTAATTTTACCACCTTACCACATCCACGAAGGTATTAGTTAAATTTCACGTATTTTTCTTTTACGCGTTACAGGTAATAAGGTATAGCAGTGGCGGTTCGTGCTATGAGGTAAGGGAGACAAAAATATAAAGAAGAAAAGGCGGAAAAGATACAAGATACAAATATTCATACTTACAATACATAGTAATACTGTGATTAACAATTCCTCGGTTGGCTAAGTCCTCCATCAAGACATAAGCAACATTTTCCACTTAGTAATTTTTTTTTTACATTAGCTCCACACAGGAGGCTCTGAGAAAAATAATTTCCCCCAGGGCCTACGTCATCTTTGAGGATGCTGTGTATAGGGAATTTTTAAGGAAAGGAAGGAGAGGAAGTTCTGGGGAGGAAAAGGGTTGGGTAGGAATCTGGGGTTCAGTGTGTCTAGATTAACCGCCGCCAAGACCTAGACAAACCTCACATCATGAACCCGGGCACCACTGCTAAGTCACCAAACGTAGCGAACCACTTGGGGTGACCTATGGCAGAGGTGTTGGTTATCCAATAAATGGTTCCCGGGGCGGCGGTACCCATTCCCGCCTCCCAAATCAAGTTTATAATAAAGTGGAATTGAAACAAAGTTATTTTATTTTCATTATTAATTACAAGCTTCTGCCCGCGACTTCGTCTGCGTAGGATTAGTACTTCGAGTAATCTATTTTCTTTTTCTAGGTCCCATCTACGTTTATACCAAAATTCTTATTTAAAATATGTATAATTCTTGATTCGATTCAAAGTATTAGGCGAGTACTTCAAATAAATTCACTAATTTAAATATTTTCTAAAATAGAATTTTGATTTAACGATCATTGTTTTGCAAAATGTCATTCTCAAATTTTTACTTTTTCTATTAAACAATAATTATTATTTTCAATGTATCGAAAATAAATAGCTAGCTTTATAAATTATGGCCTATGTGTTATTCTGGTGTATGAGCTATATTATTGTAAAGTTTTATTAAAATCCATTCATTAAATTATGATTTAAAGAGTAACAAACATACATACATCCATACAAACTTTCGCGTTTATAATATTAGTAAGATGTATACCCAAAAAGTGTTTGCTACATGTAAAGATTTAAAAATATGCATTTGAATAATGTCGGAATCCATCTTGTCTGTCAACGTCTGACCTTTCCACAAGCAGCCTTGATACGATTTACGTCCTCGTTAATCTTCCCATACGAGGTGATGCAAAATCATCAATAATTACAGGAAACAACCCCCTCGTGCAGCAGTTATAAGGGTTAAGTGGGGATTGAGGTATTAGCGGGCGGAAATTAACAAGAGGTCTGTGGAGAACAGGCCTGTCATGAATTTTTAGTCTACTATTTTGGAACCTAAGGGGGAATGTAGGCACTATCTAACTAACTAAATATCATGTTGATTGCCGTACAAATTTGTCTTCACACACACTCTTTGCTTCATTTATATTCACACATCGTCTCGTACGGTATTTTCTGTTATTCTTTCTGGTCAACACACAACCCCAAAAAGTGTTCAACTTGGTTGGGTCGTGCCTTCCTCGAGCGTGTGCGACTTGTTCTACCATTAACTTTCGCATTTCATTTTCTTTTTGTTCTGAAAAGTTTTATGCATAACCACTGGAGCGACAGAGCAATTAAAATTCCGCCCATATTAAAAAAATCATACCTCAGAATATGGAGACATAGAAACTGATTATAGTTCTACGTAGCCAATGAATTCCCCTATCTTTTGTCTATTATCACATATTTGTAGGATTTATAAAAAAAATATAATTAAATATTTAACCTTAAAGCATTTTAAAGAATCTAGATAATATTTATTTTGTTATATTTTGAATGTACAATATATTATATAGTCGTTTTAATAAAATAAAAATTTTGGAAAATTTGCCGCATTTTGGTAACAAAGCAATCCGAGGTTTTGGAAATAGTGCCATAATGTGGCAGAAAGCGCTCGAGTGGATAATGTATCTTTTACTTAATTTTATTTATTTGCTACCGGTTTCGTCACGTCCGTGTCATTCACCAGCGTTCTTAAAACTCACTTTAAAATTATACAGGTACAGAAATCATTACATTTTAGTCAGTGTGTTCAGGAGTGACGGACATATGAATCCACCCCCCCCCCTTCACTGCAGTGCAAGGCGATATTCGAAGAGAGTGAAGCTTGAGAGGTCAGAAGGTCTCCCTCGACCAGTTTCTCGCGATTTGGCAACGCAGTTGATTGGCAGCAGACTTACCCGCCACCAACACCTGAAAAACTTTACACATGAATCCTTGCATCTCTGCTAAGTTACCAAACGTATCGAACCACTTACACGGAGAAAAATGTTATTCGAAAAAACAATCACTTTTATTCGTAAACACGGTTAAAAACGGGACTGAAGTTCTCACGAACAAATTAACAGAGTTTCAATGTTTACTGGCGGGAACATGTAAGAATAATTTGTTGGTATACGTAATTTCGTACGTATGCCAACAAATTAGTCTTACATTTTCCCGCTAATAAACATTGAAACACTGTTAATTTGTTCGTAAGAACTTCAGTCCCGTTTTTACGAATAAAATGATCGTTTTTACGAATAACATTTTTCTCTGTGTAGGGTGACCAATGAATGGTTCCCGGAAGGTGGCACCCATACTTGCCTCCCAAATTGAGAATTTGTCATTTCGCAATTAATTTCATACATTGTATGTTTGCGGCATGCAACAGAGTGCAAGATACTCTCAGTATCGCCCTTGTAAACAACCACCATTCAGAATCAAAATTTTGCTTGACCAGGTCTGAATATCTAGACAATTCCCCACCTACCTCTTCCCCATCTCCTTCATCTTTCACTGACTCTAGACGGTTGGGAGCAGTTTTTTTTAAAGGCTGAAAATATTTTAATAATATTTATATTACGACATAAACTCAGTAATACATCCCAGGTAGCTAACCCAACCTCTCGTCTGACCTTTCAAAATACCTTTTCAAAAAATACGAATTCGTTTTATCCCTCTTTAAGCCGATTTCCACTTCTTCCACGAGTTTTTTATACAATTTGAAACCATCAAACAGGGATCGCAGAAAATCCCAAGTATATTTCTTTTAAGTTTCAAAGAAAAACTCCACCTAAACTAACAGTGGAAAGGGATTCGCAGCATTGTGGCCTGTGTAACAATGGTTAGTTTAAAGGGAAAATAAATTGTATTGCTGGAAAACTGTTTAAAAAAGCTAGGACTCTACCTGACCTCTAGTGATCCTTTTCAATTATTGAAGAAGAAACGAAGGAGGATTTGTTTTATAGCGTTTTAGACTTTTGAGAATCTATTTTACTTTTTTTGCATTGTCTTAAATGAAGAAAATTTGTTCTTGTAAAGCAAAGGGTTGGTAGTCCATTCAAAAGTGATAAATCTATTTATTTATTGTTATCAAGTTTTATTTGTAGAAATCCATTTTTATTTTAAGTTTTTTGTATTAAATATGATTTTTATTTAATTCGAGAAAGTCGTCGAGGGGTAAGACTCTCGACTAATGATCCGAAGGTCGCGGGAATAAATCACGCGTGCGCAACTACATTTTATTTGACTGATTTGTGTTATTTCAAGATTTAATCTTTAAAAATAATATAAGGTATATTTGCGTTCCAGAGTCACGGAGAAAAATGTTATTCTAAAATACGATCATTCTATTCGTAAAAACGGGACTGAAGTTCTTACGAACAAATTAATAGGGTTTCAATGTTTATTGGCGGGAACATGTAAGAATAATTTGTTGGTAAACGTAATTTCGTACGTATACCAACAAATTATTCTTACATTTTCCCTCCAATAAACATTGAAACACTGTTAATTTGTTCGTAAGAACTTCAGTCTCATTTTTAACCGTTTTTACGAATAAAATTATCGTATTTTTGAATAACATTTTTCTCCATGTAGAAGATACTCTCAGTAACGCCCGTGTTTCATATAGACATATGAATATTCAGTGGATCAAATTAAATAATATTTTTACTTCATATTTATTTTTGTGCAAGTGTCGTTTCCTGCACTATTTATTTGTATAATTTTGTAAAAAATGTTATATGTTTGTAAAAGCCTTAATAGGCGTAAGAAAATAAAATAAATAAATAAATACATAGATTAATTTAGGCGGAAACGGGTATCGCTGCCTCGGAATAATTTATTGGATAACCAACACCTCTGCCATAGGTCGCCACAGTGGTTCGCTATGTTTAGCGTCTTGGAAGGGGTTCCCAGGTTCATCGGGTGAGGTGTGTTCAGTCTTGGCGGTTGATGCGATTGCTCACCAGTTGTGTGGCAGGCCGGATCGGTAGAGGTCAGTTTAAGGAGACCCTTTGACCACTCCTGCTGCTATCTCTCGACCCATCGCCTTGGATGAATTCGTATATCCGTCACTGCTAGATTTTTACCCACCCCTCATACCTTTATACTTCCTCTCCTTCCTTTCCCTAAAATGACCCCCCAAAAGGCCTCCCCTAAGACTTTTTTTTTCCTCAAGGCCTCCTGTGTATAAAAAATTTATAAAAAAAATCCTCTCGCTGAAATCTCTACAGTTATTCCATAGCGTTGATCTTATCCTATTGTAATCCTTCTTTATCTTTCTTTACACACCTAAATCCCCAGGTGAAGATATTGTAACACAGCGGGAGGCTTTAGAAACGTCCTTTCTCTATACATCACTAGAACAAATAAAACCTACAAAAAACTCGTATTCATAGGTATACTTCAGATACAGAAGTCTTTGTCCTGTACATAAAGATTGGAAACTGTTCACGATAAACAGGATTGGACATATAATTATTATTGCCTTTGTAGAAAGGTGATCTTAATAGATTTGAAAGAAAAAATATGTTGCCAATATGGTGGGGAAAAGGGAATGGGGTAGTTTTTTTGACTTTTCACTAAACAGTGACCTTTTTCGTGTTTAGAGTTAGTTTATCAAGTATACGAAATTTCATCAATCTAAAATAATAAAATAAAATTATAACATGTTCGTCATAAGCATTAACTTTCTGGGTCGCCATAATTTACAATAAAATATATAAATTTGTTTTAGACCACTTTAATTTTAATTACACTCTACCGGTTTCGGAAGAACCCTTCCTTCGTCAGGAGAATATTAAAACCAACCTATGATACAAAATATTGATAGATATATACCAAACATTTAGGTGCTGGAATAGGAGGTCAAAGGGGGAGGAGGGTAGTTGGGGGAGGGGGGTAACTGTTTAGGTTTTGGTTTTTGTCTTGTTTTTAAATGTTTGGTATATATCTATCAATATTTTGTAGCATAGGTTAGTTTAAATATTCTCCTGACGAAGGAAGGGTTCTTCCGAAACCGATAGAGTGTAATTTAAATTAAAGTGGTCTAAAACAAATTTATATATTATATTGAAAATTATAACACTTCTTTGTATATGTAGATGTTGTCCGTGTAGATGTTGGCGTTGCCCGGACTTTATGCAGATTTTTTGTTAAATCCGATGTAGACAGTGATTTTTCTCTTATTTTAAACGTCAAGTGTGCAAAATTTCATCAAAAATTATCAAAATACTGCTTTAAAGGGTAGAAAATGGGGATAAGGGTAGTTTTTCGAAATTTTATCCAGTCAGTGATATTTATTAGAAGACAAAAAATTACACTTATTTAACTTTATGGAAAATATAATAAAAGCGTTCTCGTACTTTTAAAAAATATTTTTTCTGTAATACGATATTCTGGGGAAACGGCTTATTATATTCCCACTACCTTTCTCAACAAATTATCTGGGAAGACGATGCAATTTACAAAAATCGTTATATATAAAAAATTCGCGTCACAATGTTCGTGCACGGTAAAATCCGAAACTGCTTGACCGATTTTGATGAAATTTGGCTTACTGTGTGTAATTTGGTCCAACTTAAAAGATAGGTTAGTTTTTATCTCGATTATTGACCTCAATATTTATTATTGCGAATTAAATGTTCATTACATTTTTGTTATACCACTTCTTCTTCTTCTTCGATGGCGCTACAGCTCATATCGAGCTTTGGCCTCCCGCAACATTCGCCTCCAACTCCTCCTGTCCTCAGCGGCTGACTTCCAGTTTGGTATCTGAAGAAGCTGTGCTGCATCCTCTCTTACTTCGTCTTACCACCTCAGTCTGGGTCTTCCCACTTTTCTAATGATTTGAAATTATTTGTAAGTTCAATAAATTTCTGACAGATGGCTGTGTGAGTTAATTTATTGACACGACACTTGGCTATCTAGGTTATCTTGGTTATCTAGGTTATCTTGGTTATCTAGTTATCGTAACCATCTGGTAGATAGCGTTGTGTTTTGTTAGCCACAGCAACGCGTGGCCTGGACAGCTGGTCTATATATTATATAAATTAAACAAATTACTCTTATTACAAAAACATAATCAGCTGGCGCACGGAGAGACGCGCGATAATTTTGCGTCAGCTCACAGCGGATTTCAATAAATTGTAATATTTTAATGAATGAAGATAATATTAGCCAAAGTCAATCGAAAATCCGAAACAGAAAAATCAGAAAAAGATACGGATACATCTGGGACTCGAACCCAGGACCTCTGCTTTCGCTAATATTATCTTCATTCATTAAAATATTATAATTTGAGGTTTAAATCTTTAAGTTAATAAGTTAAAAATAAAAATATTTAATAAATTGACTTGAAATACAAGTATATCGAATTTCTTATCCCATACTCTGTAATTCTGAATATATTATTTGTTACCAGGTTGATTCGGTAAATCCGAATAGCTAATATGCTAACAGATTACTTTTTTGCATAGTCACAAAAAAAAATGTATGTATGTTTTTTTATATATTTCTTCATAACACAACTCAATTTCAAAAAAAATGAATTTTCTTGTTTTTATCTTTGTTTTTATTTTTGTTTGCAATTATGTACTTAAGGAATAATATGAACTAAACCTGTCAATTTGTCTGTCCTGGAACGGGAAACTTTTCCTAGTTGGACAGGCAAAGCTTCCTAATGTGTAACTTGTACTTTCTTTTGTATCTATATATAAATAAATAAATAAAATAAATAAAATAAATAAAATAAATAAAATAAATAAAATAAATAAAATAAATAAAATAAATAAAATAAATAAAATAAATAAAATAAATAAAATAAATAAAATAAATAAAATAAATAAAATAAATAAAATAAATAAAATAAATAAAATAAATAAAATAAATAAAATAAATAAAATAAATAAAATAAATAAAATAAATAAAATAAATAAAATAAATAAAATAAATAAAATAAATAAAATAAATAAAATAAATAAAATAAATAAAATAAATAAAATAAATAAAATAAATAAAATAAATAAAATAAATAAAATAAATAAAATAAATAAAATAAATAAAATAAATAAAATAAATAAAATAAATAAAATAAATAAAATAAATAAAATAAATAAAATAAATAAAATAAATAAAATAAATAAAATAAATAAAATAAATAAAATAAATAAAATAAATAAAATAAATAAAATAAATAAAATAAATAAAATAAATAAAATAAATAAAATAAATAAAATAAATAAAATAAATAAAATAAATAAAATAAATAAAATAAATAAAATAAATAAAATAAATTAAATAAATAAAATAAATAAAATAAATAAAATAAATAAAATAAATAAAATAAATAAAATAAATAAAATAAATAAAATAAATAAAATAAATAAAATAAATAAAATAAATAAAATAAATAAAATAAATAAAATAAATAAAATAAATAAAATAAATAAAATAAATAAAATAAATAAAATAAATAAAATAAATAAAATAAATAAAATAAATAAATATTATTTATATTGATAAACGAAAACAAAAAGCTTGCTTTGGCATATGCTCTTTTTCTAATTCGGCACTGACAAAAACCTTCTGAATAGATAAGAAAACAAAGAAATTGACATAAAGCCAACAATTTCCCCAAAACAAGAAGCATTCAAACAATCTTCCAAAACATTCCTCTCCATTCCTAATAGTCGTATTTTACTTTATATTTATACGAAAGGACCTACCCATTCCCATAGAAGAATAGATTCGTCCCTCTAGTCCGTTTAGGCGCCATTAGGACACGTAATAGGACTCGTATCTTTCAGGACCTTTGAATCCTTTTCAGACATTCAAAAGATATCAGCGGATCCTTACAAAGCAATTTGCCAAAAATCAAGTTGATGGTTGAATGTGATAGGAATTCTAAAGCTTGCTGAAAATTTCAATAGAGGTTTTTTGCCTTTTCAATTACTTGTTTTTTTTATTTAAATGTAGCTCTGATTGGTTGATTTATTACCTAATTTGTTGCTTATTATTTTCTATAGATGAACATGTTCATACTTTTAAACTAAAACTAAATTTTCAATTTATTATGATTAACGCCAAACATTAAAAAGAATACATCTACATATACATCTCAATTAAAATATGAAAGACAGAGAAAACATATATGTAACTGTCGCAACTAGGACTCGAATCTAGATCCTAGAGTTTTACCGGGACTGGCATCTCTGCCAATTTAACTATCGCTACCTAATTAAAATCCTTCATTTTTATCAATCTCATACTTATTTTTTTGAATTATGCCCATTTTTTCTAAATAAATGAGCAGTTTATAATATGGTTGGTTTATTGCTTGTGTAATTTACTCGTCTGAGAAACCAATTATAGAATTCTTTATTATATTAATACATTGTCGGCGTTACTATTAAACGTGGTGAATTTTTTTAACAATTAATTGATAAGTATGTGAAAACTTCGCTTATATAGAAACTGACATTTCTTTGACTACATTTCTTCATTTGAAGATAGTGTAAAACCAAATACCTATTTAGAAACTAGATAGAGTTTCCTTTAAGATTTTTATTTTAAATATTTTTAGTATTTAAAAATTGCAATATTTTAATTTCAAACTTGGAAAAAATATAAAATAACGCACCACATCAGAAGATCAAAAATTTCAGAAAGTTCGAAATTCAAAAGCACGGTCTAAGGGCCGGTAATATCCGCTCAAAAATAAGAAAAAAGGAGATACGACAATACGAATGTTGGAGGGAGCGTGCTAATTTTAAAATCTATAATTTTAGAGCAAAAATTGTGAAAATGTTTAATAAAACACGACTTGTTTAAAATAGAACCAAAATCTCTCGAGAATACCTTAAGAAGCATGTAAAAAAAAAACACTGTTAATTTTTTCAAACCTATAATGCGTTTAATAACAGAACCGTACGTATTTTTTAAAATTTTCGGTTCTAAATTTGCGATTTTATTCTATCGAGGGAATTTTATGTAATTACCATTTTGACTTGACAGTATCCAGAAATTATCTTAAAAAATTATATATATATATATTTTTACTTAGAAAACACTAAAGTGTTCAAGGGACGACATTATTAAATAGTAGATGATATTAGTGCCAATATTTCCAAACCGTTATGTAATATTAATCTATTTTGTAGTTCTAGTTATATTTATTTACAGGGAAGCATCGAATGACTTATTTTTATTCTGAAGTACATAATAATATGTTCATATATCGTTTAACTTTCGAAAAATAATAAAAAAAATTATATTAGTGTCTATCATGTGGAACCTACATAGGATAAATTTACAAAAATTTATTTAGCGAAAAACCAAGTTAGTTATTACGAAAATAATTATTATAAGCAACAATTATCAGCCTGAAACACTCATCTACATTGAAAAATCTTCCGAGAAAAGATACATGCCGCCGACGGAAGTCGGGTCATGTGGATGAACATGAACTCGGTTTCATGTGGATGAGTGTTTCAGGCTGATAAAAATTATTTCTTATAATAATTGTTACCCTTTGTGCTATGCATAAAAATCTTGTCAAAATCATCTTACAAAAAAAATAATTTAGAGAAAAACCAAGTTAGTTAATACGAAAATAATTATTATAAGCAATAATTATCAGCCTGAAACACTCATCTACATTGAAAAATCTTCCGAGAAAAGATACATGCCGCCGACGGAAGTCGGGTCATGTGGATGAACATGAACTCGGTTTCATGTGGATGAGTGTTTCAGGCTGATAAAAATTATTTCTTATAATAATTGTTACCCTTTGTGCTATGCATAAAAATCTTGTCAAAATCATCTTACAAAAAAATAATTTAGAGAAAAACCAAGTTAGTTAATACGAAAATAATTATTATAAGCAATAATTATCAGCCTGAAACACTCATCTGCATTGAAAAATCTTCCGAGAAAAGATACATGCCGCCGACGGTACTCGGGTTCATGTGAATGAACATGAACTCGGGTTCATGTGGATGTGTTTCAGGCTGATAATAATTGTTACCCTTTGTGCTATGCATAAAAATCTTGTCTTAAACATTAGTTTATCAATTAAAAATTACGAAAATATTTTTAGCAAATAAATCAGTGGCATCCCTGGAGCGATTGGCATTTTACCCCTGGCATTCCAATATCATTATAAAGCATTTAAATTAGAAATATAGCTATGGAAATCGGTAGAGAAATGCATGATTAGTGTAACGTTAGGAAAGCAGAACTGTAGTTTCAATTGCTGGTAATTTATAGCTTATATCTTCGATTAAAGGATATATATACATCTCGATTATTTTACGTTAGTTTGTTCGCCAGTGAGGTTAACTAGTAAAATTGGATCAAATTTCTATTCACTATCTCTTCCAAATCGTTTTTCCCCTCAAGCCTCGATCATATTTTGTCATATGGTCAAAATATTTCCGCTGTGCAATAAAATCTAATTAAATGGAATATTTATGAACACATCTGAAAACTTAAAAAATGTTTTTGAAAGGTGGATAACAACGCTTACAAGTTTTATAAATAAAAAAAACATCAATTTTTCGAAGTATAAAATTTTTGAATGCACACATAAAAAGTTTTAAAAATAGCTCACCGAAGTTTTTTCTAACTATAATGAATGACGACGAAAAAAACACATACATATTTTATTAGAGAAATATAATGTCACCTAATCGTTTTGTCGTTTCATGTAAAAATAAATAATTTTCATTATATATTTTTTCCAATTTCGATATGAATTTTTGGTTTTATAAAGGTGTACATTTTAATTATTTCGTGGTTAACTTTTAGCTTCGGATATAAAGCGAGGTGTTTTCTTTTTCTAACATTTTTATATCATATTTTTCACTATAATTTTTTTTTTTATAGGATTAACTTTTTTATTTTATAAGTAACTCTTTATGAGATTAACTCACACTTCCAATTACCATTCTTTTAGATATTATTGAAACTAAAATGTGTTTAACCTTAATATCTTTTTTTATTTATTTATTTATTTCTATACTTGTACATACATTTAACAAATAATTACAATGGTTTACATAGTAGTTAAAAAAAAAAGTTCATATTCAGTAAAAAGGTATGTAAGAAGGTTAATAGTAAAATTTTGTGAACACCTCACTGGGAGAACCTATGCTGAGGTGTTCGCATGTGTATTCTGCCTAAGTAAAAACACAGTATCCTCCTTGATATTGTCAAGAAGGGCCCCATGGTTCAACCCGTGTCGGCAGTATCGTAGACATAAAATTGGTAGCAGTTAAAGTTATACAAACAATTTTATTCAAAAGCAGGTAGGAATATTTAGATTTTGTAAATAATATTAATAGTTTGGTATTCTGTAGTAGTGTGTGTATATGTTTGCATTTGCAATTATTAATCCTTGGTAGGATTTGGTTTACAGACAATACCAGGTCTGTAAACTGGGCTGCTTGTGTCGGTTATTTATCAATAAAAACACTTGAGTATAACAGGTCAGAGGCCCTAGCACGCTCGCTCTATATCGATCGGTAGGATAACTATCGGTAACTTCTCATCGTTCCCTAGGACAACTGCACATCGCTAACGAACAAACAACAACTGATGTCGAATATGTTAAGGACACTTAGTCATTGTGAACTGTCACTTATTCGTTGGCGATCTGCAGTCATGCTAGGGAACGATGAGAAGTTACCGATAGTTATCCTACCGATCGATATAGAGCAAGCGTGCTAGGGCCTCTGATATATTTACAGGAATACGAATTTTAACAATGAATTAAAAGCGTAACTGCCGGAGGGAAAACGGGTACTTGCCAAGAACGTTGAAACCGGAATGAATTCCGCAAATCATGTTATGATCTTTGCTACCGTTATCGGTGATACCAGCGCAGAAAATTTATAACTACTAAATATTTATGGCTGTTATATATTATTATTCCATATCAAGCACCAAAGTCTATGCTAAAATCTAGACCTGTAGGGCGAAGGAGCCTGGGAAGGCCAACATTAAGAGGCTAGACTTTGAACGACACGCGGAACACCCGCGTCTGTCATTCTGTCCCGCTCACAATAAGCTCACGCACACTTACAATACATGCGAATGCGAAATGTGCGAATGAGACAACGCTCAAATTTACCTACAGAAATTGCTCGAAAAGGGGTTTATGGAGAATACACTTTTCTACAACGAAACTTTCACGAAATTGAAATTTTAAAAAATATATATTTTTCAGAAAGAAGAAGCTACGTCGGTAGCTTTTTATAATTTTATAATTCTTTATGAGAGTTGAGTTAGCAGCACTTTTTCCTTAAATAATATTTTTTGATAAATCGTACATGTTTGACAGTGAATGTTTACGTTAATACGAAACGCATCGAAAATTCGAAAACATACCGACATAGTTTTCACCCTCTAGAAGGCAGTATAAAAAAATATATTCATTTTGTGCAATTTTCGATGTAGAAAAGTGTTTTTTCCCGGGCATCCTTTTTGTATGGGCCGAAAAGCAAAGTCTATCGTCTTAAGAGGAAGCGACAATGTCCTCAAAGACCTGTGCACCTTGGAGCTTCGAAATTGAAGAGAGCTGGTACAAAACAGAGATCAGTGGAGGAAGACTCTTGATGAGGCCAAGACCCACCACGGGTTGAAGAGCCAATTGTGATGATGATGATGATGATGATGATGATGATTTATAGCTATTAGCTACAATAATAGTAAGGGAGACACAACGATTTCTATGATATGTTTTGAAAAGCGAACAAATTAGCCTGGGGGGTTAAATCTTCGATTTAATCATATATATATCTCGATTATTTTACGTTAGTTTCATCGTCAGTGCGGATAACTGGTAAAATTTGTTCAATTCTCTGTTCATTATCTCTGTCTAATCGTTTAATGGTGATCTTCGATTGTCTTTCCCTTTTCTTACATTATATTCCTTTGACTGGAAAGGCAAAGAAAAAGCAGCCCCGTAATACAGAGATCCGCTTCTGCTGATTGCGAGAAATCGAAAGAGAAAATTTATTTTTCTCAGTGGTGAAAATGTGAGAAATTCGTTTTTACTTTTGTAAAGTCCCTTGTTCGCTGATTTACGCGGGAAGTTATAGGGGCTATTCTATAATGCTCGCCTGTTTTTGATTATCTGATCGTAAAGTGAGGTTAGGTTTGAGAATATTTAATTTATTACGTGACTCATTGGTCCCTAGTAAAATTGTCATCGAAAACTACGCTATGAGTCCACAAAGAGATTCGGATACTATTTTTAATGTACGATGATGAAAATACCGCATTCAGAATTTGTACTAGCATACTTCCCTTGAACACTTGAACAGTTTTAAAGCTCTTAAAAATATATTGTTTTTGAGGATAATCTCTATACATTTGCCAAGTTGAAATACCCACATGAAGGATTTTGAGAATTGAAATACCAAGTTGAAATTCCCTCGATAGAAGAAAATCGCAAAGTATGTTATTTAACATGCTATAGGTATGAAAACGAAAACAGGTTTCATTTAGTGATACTCATTCATTTTTCGAGAGACTTGTGCTCTCTTTTAAATAAAACATACATAAATTTATTTTATTGGCATAACAATATTATATATCATGGTATAATTAAATACTGTCATTAATTATTAAGTTTTAATGTAAATGTCCATTAACGCATTCATAAATAAATATACACATTCATTGAAGAAGAAGATAAGAATAAAATCTAAATTGAAATATGAAAATGAACAAGACACGGAAAAATAATAAAAGATAATAGCTATACTATTTATTTTATATATTAAAAAATCCTCTTTCATTCTCAACGTGGAACGATTCGACGTATAAAGTAAAATTGATATCTCTACCCGAAAACCTGAAAAATGCCATCCTTTCCTCGGCCCGATATCCGCAATAATATATTTCCACATTTATTAATAAATCACTCTCTCTTTTTCCCACAGGCTGTGTCGGACGCCATGTTGGCCGAACTGAAGGCCTGTTTTATGGAAGCCTATGACGATAATCAGGATGGAAAGATCGACATTCGTGAGGTTAGTAATAATTTTATTTTTCAAAAGAAAAACTATCTTTCGCGGATTTTGAATAATCTATACATATAATATATATTTTACGTAGCTTTTTTTTTATTTATTAACAAAAGTCGAAATTTGTTTTTTCCTGTGAAATTTCCACCTAAATTTTAAAAACTAAAGATACGTACACTGCTTTGTTTCATTGTTTCGTATAATTCAACATTAAAAAAAATATGTAAAATAAGAAAAAAATGTAAATTGATTGCATAAAAAAGACTACGAAAACAGGCTAAAGAAATCTTGTTATGCTTAAATCTCTTTAAAGCATTTCTGACAATCACCACTCAACTAAACACAATATAACAATCGAACCTTTTCAACCCCTAGTTGACTACAGCATTAGAATCTAACCTCAAACGCAGTAAAAGCCAAAAGGTAGAAATGGAGGCTGTGTGTTCTACGTTCTAAGGCTTCTAAGATTAAAAAGTTACCCGCTGCGGGGCATAGTAATTACGGTAGGCCGAAAGGCTTTAATTAATGTTTTGTGAAGTTATGTTTCGTCAGCGGTACCTTTGATCCTGGAGGCTCTACCGCAACCTAACTTTAGCAGTTTATTTCTGGAAGAGCTATATTAATTATCTACTGGATCTGCCAAGTAGATTAATTATGAGACGTCTGCAGAATTAAGGTTCCCGACAAAATTAAGAAAAAAGCAATGTTGCAGGTTTTACCGTGGCTAAAACATTTTGGAATGGCTGTGATCTTAGAATCATGAAAACTAAAAGGGAATGATTCAAATTAAGATTTATTTATTTATTTAAAGTTTTTCACAGAATATAAAGCATAATTTTTCACTCATTAATTGTTTATATATATCGTACATCCAATAGAAAAGAGTCGTAAGTCAAAAAAGTTAATTTTACAGAAGAGCGAAAACAAATGAATGAATGATGATCGATCGACATGTGGTCCCGTCGAAAAGAGATACTAGCTCCATTTTGCGGAGATGGAGTGATCTAACTTCATACGTTTTTCGTGGGGAATAGATAATCACAATAACCACACTTTTAAGAGATAAAACGTAAGATAGAAAATTTTGACTTACGACACTTTTCTATGGGATGTGCGATGAATATTTATTTATTTTTATTTTATTTTATTGTAACATAATGAAAAGTGTTCATCATTCGAAGGTCGCGGGTTCATATTCCGGTATAAATTTTATTTACGAATTTTTTGTTGTACCTGACTTTTATAACCAGCGATTCCGGACATTATTTGGAATAAAATGTGTAAAAGAAATGTTGATCTCCCTACTGGTCTATATGAGAGTATCTCACACAGACTTTGACCGGTCAGTGGTTGAGTGGGCACCGCGTTTGGGTCCCACCCAGGCGTTCCGTGTTCGATTCCTCGGCTGGCTAAGTCCTCCATCACAACACAAGCAACATCTTCCGCTTAGTGTGGTGGTAGTAGGAGATTTTCAAATGTTGTTGGGTTATTCGTAACCCGGGAATGTTTGTCTTTCTATTAAAAAAAAATTTAAAAAAAAAAAATAATAAAAAAAAGACGGCCTCCGTGGTCGAGGAGTAAGACTCTCGACTCGCAATCCGAAGTTCATGGTCTTTGAATTATTTCATAATTAAATAATAAAAAAAAATGCATCCTATGTTTGCGGCAAGTGCCAGAGTGGAAGATACTTTCAGTATCGCCCTGGTCACCATTCAGAATTGAAACGTTACTTGAAACGACTTTAACCGTGTTTGGTGATCAGAACAGCAGCAAAAATCAGCCAGGCACTTTCCCACCTTCCCTTCCCCAATTAATTCCCTTCTCTACTACCTTCAGCCTCACAACATACCCCATTTTGGGGATACTATAGTCTCACTATACTATAGTCTCACCACCTCACTAAGGTGGGAGCAATTGGGACTCTTGCGAGGTATTCATATATAATAATAAATAAAAAAAATGAAAAAAAGGTCAATGACACACTGCCATTTAAAATTGAAATTTTGCTTGAAATTGCTTTAGCCGTGTTTGGTAACCAGATCTGAATAGCCAGGTACTTCCCAACGTTCCTCTTTCCCATATTCTTCCCCTCCCTACTATGTTCAGTCTCACATGAGTCCCTAATTGGGGATACCTTAATCTCACTGGCTCCAGACGTTTGATAACAGTTGAGACTGTTGTATGAATTTCACATTTTAAAAACTACCTCACAAATTTTAGTTAGCCAGCAAAATAAACAAAAGAAAAACTTTAATTTTGTTTTTATGTTGTGGCTAAAACACCTTGAATTTCTCAATATCTTAGAATAATTATTTCTGTATGCAAAACGAAGAAAGAGGTGAGTTGAAATACGTCCTAATGAAATGGGTAAATACACTATTTAACCTTTCAACCTTTTTTACTTAAAACTTTTAAAAGCTGGTTTCTATCTGATCTTCCAGAGAAGCTTAAGCTCAGAGTACGCGAAGGAATAAAAGGGATGAGTCGAAATAAGCTTAACGAAATGAGTACATACAATTAACCTTTTGCCCTTGTCATGTTTTTCTAATACTAAATCGAACCTTTGGAATTTCAGGATTTTAATTTGATAGGAATCTAATTTGCATAATTATTATTTTTTTCAGTTGGCCCAACTGCTGCCGATGGAAGAAAACTTCCTTCTGCTGTTCCGTTTCGACAACCCCCTAGAATCTAGCGTGGAATTCATGAAGGTAAATTTTATGACTGTTAATTTCCAATACTAAAGGAACTTAAAGGGGGAGTCTGATCCAGCCGATTCTAAAAATCTTCAAGTTAATTGTAGAGAATACATTCCTAAAGTTATAGCATCAAATTTAATATAATAGTTAGGAGCCGTGGGCACCTAGCAGGTAGACAAAGAAGTTGTTTGGAATCGTTACTCATCGAATTTAATCCGATTTACTTGATTCAAAGTTTGAATTAAAGAAAATTTAATTTATATGTGGATGAACCTCGACTATTTATATTGCAAAATTAAGGCCGAGTTTTTCGACAATTTTGATTTTATGTCCGCCATTTTTGCAGTTAACAATTTTTTTTGTAAACTGAGGTAAAGATTTTGTTCTAAATTTCATATTTCAGATAATTTTGAAGGACTTGTAGCGATTGACCTACTCACGTAGCTGCGCCTATATCGCACTGCATACGCTATCTACTTAGGTAGCCACTCGCAATGTTTAGTGCTGCGCGAATTATTATACTGACCACCTTCTGGAAAGAGCTCGGAACTGCAATACGCGATACACAGCGCCGCGCCGCAATTTCGAGAAACTTCCAGCGTGAGCACGATTTCGCTTGCCGTTCTCGTACCGGCCAGACTCGGCCTATATAAGGGCTCGAGCAAGCCAAGTCGAGTCAGTCGTTCTTAATCAGTCTCAGTCAACGCAGTACTCACGCGGCGACAGGCCAGCGGCCTAGTAACTCAACTACGCAATCTGCGGTTCGGTCGGGATAATATTACTACAATTGTAAATATTCTCTTCATTTGTATATAGTGCATAATGTAAATACTGTAAATACATCATATTATCATCAACAATCCTCCAGAGTGTTATTATTCCGACCAGCACGCGCGAAGATGTCCGACACACCGATATCTCCTCTTTCAACCGGAGGCCCATTTATCTACTCAACGTAGGAGATCCGCACCTGCCTCTAAAGACTTCAGGATTCCAATCGATTTTGTCGGACCCTCCTTTAGTAGCCGCTACATCTATACAGGGTGTTAAAGAACGTACTTGACTTACTTTAACCAGTGATTCCTGACATTATTAGAAGTAAAAAATGCAAGTAATATTTTGGTCTCCGGTGACATATTTTTTTCTACATAAACATAAAAAACCAGTAGATATTGAGCAGTTAGGGGCGGGGTGAGGGGTTGGTTGATTACTTGGCTTAGTGATCAGTGACGATTTGTGGATTAAAATAAAACTGTTTGATTTTGAAGAAAATGTTTTTGAAAAAAAAAAGACCACTAAAAAGTCACCGGAGACCAAAATTTCATTAAATTGTTTTATTTCAAATAATGTCAAGAACCACTGAATAAATTAAGTCAAGTATGATACTTAACACCCTGTATATCACTAAAATTTTCATTTGTGTTTTTTTTTTTGTTCAAATGAGCCGTTAACACGTAACAAAAGTTTCGTAAACTAAAATAAATTTTATCTTCGAAAAAAAAAACTTTTTTTACATTAGGTCCACACAGGAGGCCCTGAGGAAAATGATTTCCCTCAGGGCCTATGTCATCTTTGGGGATGCTGTGTGGAGGGTATTTTTAAGGAAAGGAAGGAGAGAAAGTTCTGGGAAGGAAAAAGGTATAAGGTTTGGGTAGGAATCAGGGGTTCAGTGTGTCTAGATCATCCGCCGCCAAGACCTAGACAATGAACCCCATGAACACGGGCACCCCTGCTAAGTCACCAAACGTAGCGAACCACTTGGGGTGACCAATGGCAGAGGTGTTGGTTATCCAATAAATGGTTCCCGGGGCGGCGGTACCCATTCCCGCCTCCCAAACTAATTGAAAAAAAATGACTGTACCAAACTCCTCCCTTACGATGTGTGGGGTATCTTCAAAATAAGTTATTGGTTCGAGTGATTGCTATTTGATTCATTTAGTTGTCTTAAATATTTAAATTTCAAATTAAACTGGACAGACGTCATTACTATACTAGGCTCTAAGTAGTTCTGCCATCGTAACCGTTCGTACTTAAGGCACGAACGACGATACATGATACTCTTCTGATATTATACTTAACTGCCTTTTGTTGGAATATAGCAGAACGTCGTATTTCGGCCATCATCATAACCGTTCGTACCTATGATGCGAATAACGATATATTATGGTACTCTTCTAATATATTCAACTGCCATCCGTTAAGATATAGTAGAACTTCATATTAAAAAAGAAGACGAAGAAGAGATACGACAATACAAATGTCGGAGGGGCGCGCTAATAAATAAACACGAAAGACTAGTTTAAAAAAGAACAAATAAAATCGCTGGGGTTATAAAGTAACATTTAAAGAAATACTATGAATTTTTTCATACATATAACTTGTAAAATAACAGAAACAAACGTGTAAATAATATTTTTCGGAGCATACTTGGCGATTTATTTCTATCGAGGGAATTTCAAATAATAACCGTTTCGGCGTGGAAAATGTATAGTATTATCTTAAAGAATAACATATATATATATATATATTTTTAAGAGCTTAAAAACTTCATACTTTTAAGGAAAATATGTAAGAAATCGGTAGAAATTTGGAGAGCCGCCTCTTAACTAAGATATCGACAACTATTGAAGAAGCTGAAACTACGTGAATAATCAATACACTACAGTAAATAAATACATTTCGAGAATTATTATTTTACATCTGGCAACACCAGAATATATTTTCCTGTAATTGTAAAAAAATACCAAAGAAAAGCCTTTATGCTTTGTTTTTTCCCTGAATGCTTTATTCTTTCTCGTATTTCATGTTCATCAGAATTGACATTATTAAAGCATCCTTTGTTTGAAATATTTTTACAAATCACGAAAACATGATATGCTGCTTTAGACGGAAATATACCAATGTTTTCCCGTTGAGAGATGGCAGAAATTTATTTACTCGTTGATTTATTTATGGTAAAAATATCTTTAAATAGAATTTTTTTCACACAAAAACTGATTGCAAAACAATTAAACAGTCTAAACATATGATTTGAAATTAACACAAATTTCCAATTTTTGGAAAAAAAAATTAAATGGCTTTAAAAAAACATGTAAAATACTTTTTCTAAGTTCTTTGAAAATGAAGTCAGAAACCAATCTTCTATCTACCAGTTTTATAATTTTGTATTTTTCATTAGACAGTTATAGTTCTTTTTCAATAGGAGTAATAAGTAAATTATGTTTTAAAAAATTATGCTTCTGATGGTTCAATTTAATAAATATCCGGCTCTTAGGACCAATGATGGTGGTGCTGGTTTTACAAATACTTCGATCACAGTGATGTAAATTACAAATTAAATGAATTTAAATACATTTGCCTTAAATGCATAGGAAAGGTGGGGAGCCCAAAGACTTACCTAATCCACTGAAAATGTCCCTTCAATAATCCACTGCAAATGTCACTTCAATAGTCGCTGGTTTTTCTTCTCATTCTTATTCACAAAAAAATACAATATTCAATAACACAACCACAAATATATCGGTCGCGGCGGTTCAAAGCATGTGTTAATGTTTGCGGTTCAATTGTATTGCATATTGCGACTTTTCGGCGTGTGGAACGAAACGTACTTCATTTGTTTTGGAAGTGCTCAATTCTCTGAAAGTCTCTGGGCAAAAACAATGAAAGGGAATGGAAGCATTAAAGGCTATTTGAATTACTCTGATTAATAGCAATCGAACGTACCTACTTACACAACTCGCGCAAACAGCTGATAAAACTTTTCTTGATATCAAGTGTTACAAAAAGTCGTTTCTTCCCTGAAACACTGAGAAAAACCTAGAGTTTCCTCCCATTAATTATTCTTAATACAATTTATTTTGTTGTGCATGCAGTTCGGAATTGAAAAAGTTCTCTGTACCAAGTTTACCTGCAAATATAAAGTAGTGTAAAAGCTCTTATTCGCTATAGAGCATCGCAGAGAAATCTTCTAAATTCTATATTTAAACTAGCTGTCCCGGCCACGCGTTGCTGTGGCTAACGAAACACAACTCCATCTACTGGATGGTTACCTAACCTAGATAACCAAGTGTTGTGTCAATAAATTAACACACACCGCCATGGAACTTACAAATAATTTCAAATAATTGTCTCATAAAAAACATTTAATTCCCAATATTAAATATTGAGGTCAATAATCGAGATAAAAACTACTCTATCTTTTAAGTTGGACCAAATTACACACAATAAGCTAAATTTCATCAAAATCGGTTAATTAGTTTCGGAAAATGCGAGATTTTTATATACAAAGAAGATAATGATAATAAAGATTCATATTTTTATTTTTAACTTTTTAACTTAATGAGATAAACCTCAAATTATAATATTTTAATGAATGAGGATAATATTAGCGAAAGTCAATCGAAAATTCGAAACAGAAAAATCAGAAAAAGATACGGATACATCTGGGACTCGAACCCAGGACATGCTTGCCAGAGGTTATCTTTTATTATTTTTCTGTGTCTTTTTCATTTTCGTATTTTAATTTTGATTATTAATGTTATCTTGTTTTTTAATGATATATTACGTTAATGGAAATAACCTTCAAAAGTTAAAAAGATAGTTTTTCTTATTAAAAAAAAAGTTGTTTAAAACAAAGTATTTGTTTCATTACGTATAATGTCAAGCCACAAAGTGTTTGCTTTCTTCGATCATAAATTTTTGTTTGGTTCACTACAAGTTTTTCCGCATTATAATTAATTTGTATTTATGAGTAATCTGAGTATAGTACAAGATAGAGGATACACTTTTACATATAACTGCAAACTCAAATTTCAATTTTTAGGATATCTCTGAATAATCAACTCGACGCTCGATATAAAAATGCCCCTTTTTTTAGCCAGCACATGTATGGAACAAATTGACACTGGCAATAAAATAATATTTTGCGCTAATTTATTTCGGCAATAACATTTTGAATACATCAATTTTATTGAATTAATTAAATAATATTTTATTACAGATCTGGCGGGAATACGACACAGATGGCAGCGGATACATTGAGGCAGATGAATTAAAAGTTAGTATGATAAATAATCATCCCCTAAAGTAAACAGATGCGGTCTGTTTTCATCTCAGTAAACTTATTCAAGTATATAACAACATTATGAATGGATTATGAAATGAATTTAAAAGAGGATTTGGAAAAAATAACCAATGCAAAACTTAATTATTCAATCATGGCATCGGCTGTTTCAAGTGTCACGCGGGTTTTAAATTCTGGTATTGTACAAAAAAAATTATTCATATATTCAGAAATTTGTGAATCTAATGGATTCGCTGTTTTTGAATGTATACCAAAATGAATTAAAGATTTTAAATGCAGGTGAAAGACTCTTTTTGATTTTATTATAACGTACGGACAATTAAAAATATTAAATAATTTTTTTTTTTTTTTCAAAAACAGAGAAAAAATTTTACAATTGTTTTGTCGCTTACCGAGTGTTTTTTTCTTGTAAACTGTAGTAATACCACTTTAAAAGATACTAAAAAACATATTTAATTACATAATCGTATTATATGGTTTAATATCACTTCACTTTTTTCGTTTCACATAAAAAAATAATTAAAATAAAATCACAAACCTTAACAAATTTCGAATGATTTGACTTCGAATACCTACCTATAATATAATTATTTGAAAGTACAAAGCGAGTAGCTACATATATCTTCCTAACACTGCTTAAACCATCTTACCGTAATACAAAACAGCTGTAAGCAATTTGTTGCAGTTTCTAAGTTATTTCATTCAATGTACTTTTTTATTTTTATTTTTGTTTTTATTTTTATTTATTATTATTTTTTTTTATTAATTTTTATATTATTTTTACTTTCACTTGTAAACTGTATGTATTTTGCGGTATGAATGTTGGAAAGACAAAATGTGTGCAAATTTTCGTTGTTTGTTTTTGGGGTGTTATGCCGTGTTGTGCTACCTCCTTCTTTAGCTGACGTTTCGGACAGCGTTGCAGTGTCCATCATCAGGGCAGATCCGGCAGATCCGTCGGCTAAAGAAGGAGGTAGCACAACACGGCATAACACCCCAAAAACAAACAACAAAAATGCTTTTGGCCGTGAAAATCTAAAAACGTATCTGTGTGCAAATTGTTTTCGTTAAGCTTTTTGTTTAATTTCCATGTTGCCCTTTAAATAAATAATATTAAATACTAACTTCAATATTTTGTCTTTTCAGAATTTCCTTCGTGACCTGCTGAAGGAAGCTAAGAAAATTAACGACGTTTCAGAGGACAAGTTGATAGAGTACACAGATACTATGGTAAGGAACAAGAAAACAGATGGAAACATGGGGTAACCGTCCTTCCCAACCTTACTCTTCTCATCTCCATCTCCATCTCCTTCCCTTCCCAAACTCCCTTCAGCATCACATTTCAATCCTGTGTTTGGTCAAATATAATATTTTGTATGCGTAGACTATTGCCATGGTTTCACTTGTCTCATCTGTTCGCAACTGTCTAGAGCCAAAGAGACTATGGCATCCCCAATTAGGTATTATGTTGTGATGCTGAAGGTAGTGAGGAGGTGAAGGTTGTAGGGAAGAGGAAGGTGGGAAAGTACTTGGCTATCCAGATCTGATGATCAAACAGGGCCAAAGCCATTTTAAGCAAGCTTTCAAATCCAAATGGTTGTCTTACACCAGAGGCCCTAGCACGCTTGCTCTATAACGATCGATAGGATAACTATCGGTAACTTCTCATCGTTCCCTACGGCAACTGCAGATCGCAAACGAATAGGTGATAGTTCACAATGACTAAGTGTCCTTAATATATTCGATATCAACTGTCGTTTGTATGTTTGAGATTTGCAGTTGTCCTAGGGAACAATGAGAAGTTACCGACAATCGGTCGGTAATTTCATATCGAGCGACCGTACTAGCACACCAGGGCGATAATGAGAACAGGTATCTTCCACTCTGGAACGTGCCACAAATAAACAAAGTATATAATATATAAGTAAATTTTACGTTATTAAGAAATTCAGTAAATTTACTAATAACGTAGATTGTTATTTTTCTTTATATCCTGTAAAAAATCACTACTTTTTAGAAAGGTAATAAATTGCCTACAGAAAAATACGTACCAACCATTATTCCAGTAAGTACTTTCCTAACCTGACCATAGATCAATTAATTGGAAAGATAATATAAAGACGTGGAGTCTTATTTACGCTTGAACAATAATTTATCAGAAAACTATTCGAATTTCATGTAAGAACTTGATAAATCTTAATTTAACTTTGTTTTATTGGCAGCCCGCAATGTATAAAGCCTGTTTATTTTCAGACACAAAATAAACAAGCAAATAAATTACGAAATAAAAATACATCAATTTCTCTGTTTTTTTCAGCTCCAAGTCTTCGACGCAAATAAAGATGGCCGCCTCCAGCTCTCAGAAATGGCAAAGTAGGTTTTTTGACAGTGGCAACACTTTTTTCCGCGCGCTTCTTCCCGTGTGGCGGGAAATTTGACAGCGGCAATTCTCATGGCACCGCATTATTAGATTCTGTGTGTGTTTTTTTGCAAATTGCTGCTGAGTATAATTGAATTACGCCCGGTAAGCCAGTGAAATTGATGTGTTTGTGAGTGAACGCAATTTCGGATAAGGTGGGAGGGTACTGAGAGATCCACGCTCGAGAAAATCATCTTATTTTTAGGAAGATTGAGCGCGTATAAAGAAAATTTCGCAGTCGTTTACATATTTATTTTTCGCTGGAATTATTTACATGTTGGAACGCATGTAAGAAAATTGATGGGATTTCGTTCAAGACATTATTTATTTTGGTTAGGAAAATATAAAATAATGTTCCAATTACATTACATACGACGTATATTCAAAATTGGATGCTATTTATTACGATTATCGTAATATAGGAAAGAGTAATTTTATCACCTACTTACCTCGTTAATCTTTATATATTTAACTAGATGTTTATCCTATTATTTTGACATTATCTTCAATTTAGGAGGCGGGTATGGGTACCGTCGCCCCGGGAGCCATTTACTTGATAACCAATACCCCTGCGTAGGTCGCCCCAAGTGGTTCGCTACATTTAGTGATTTAGCAAGAGCGCCCGGATTCACGGGGTGAAATTTGTCTAGGTCTTGGCGGCGAATGCGTTCACCTACTGAGAGACTGATCGATGGAGACCTTTTGACCTCCGGATTTTCTCGATCCATCGCCTCGTACCTACCGCAGTGAAAGCTATAGATTCATACGTTCATCACTCCTGGACACACTGACCCCGAGATTCCTATCAACCCCTCATACTTTCCTTTCCAGCTCTTCCTCTACTTTTTTCCCTAAAAAGACCCTCCATACTGCATCTCCAAAGATGAAATAGGTCTTGAGGGATTTTTTCCTCAGGACCTCTTGTGTGGAGCTAATTTAAGAAAAGCAAGTTAATGTTTTATGTTCTTGTTCAACATTAAAAAGTATTAGCAAAAATTATCTTTTTCAATGTAAATATATAACGTAGTCCTAATTTGCTTCGTTCCATTTTAATACAAAACCTTAAATTAATATTCCATAACTTAAAGAATGCTGTGTGAAGAGGAAGAAGAGAAAGTTGTGGGAAGGAAAAACGTATGAGGAGTGTGAAGGTATCTGAGGGTCAGTGTGTCAAGGAGTGACGGACTTATGAATCCACTCCTCCCACTGCCATGCAAGGCGATGGGTCGAGAGAGTCTGGTCAAAAGGACCCCCTCAACCAGTATCTTCTGATCCGGCCCGCCACGCTGTGGATAGACAAACGCATCCACTGCCTGCAAAGTTGCCAAAGAAGCAAACCACTCGGTGTGATCTATGGCAGAGGTGTTGGTTATCCAATAAATGGTTACGAGGGGGACGGTACCCATACCCGTCTCTTTAAGAGGAGCGGCTGCGCGGCCGGTTTCATACAAAACGTTGTTTTGGATTTGAGGCCAAAATATCCAACCCGAAAAATATTTTTTATAATAAAAAGGTATGTCAAATGTCTTTATTTTTAATTTATTTAATTATTTTTTTATATTTCTTTATACATATTTCGATTTCTATACCTATAAATTTAATTTGCTTTAATTTAATCATAAATCATTATATATTGTACACTATGTATTTTCTAGCACACTGTATTACTTATATTTTTATCTATGTAAAAGAACACTATATAAATAAATATGCAAACGACAAGTTTTTATATAATTTAATTTTTGTAATTTAAATTTACACCCATCAAAATTGTATCTAAAAAAAAAAAAATTAAATATACTGAATTTTTTTTTACAAATTTTTACATATTTATATATTTACTCGCAAATAATTGTCCAAGGTGTCTCTAAAATCATATATTAAAATCTTTATTAGCCTATGTTTTATAATTTAAAGCAAAAATAAATAAAGTAGCTCATGTCCGAGATAGACATTTGACATACCTTTTGATTACAAAAACATTTTTTTCAGTTTGGTAGCCTCAAATTCAAAACTACGTTTTTGTATGAAACAGACCGCACAGCCAATAAATAGCCTTAATTGAAAAACTCAGAATTTTAAAAGATTATTTTCTCAATTTTAAATAAGTCGTGTTTTATTCAATATTTTCACAGCAGCAGCTTTCTCTATTTTTTGTATTTACATAATATTTCCATTTCAAAACTATCTTCATTAATCTTCGTCTTCTTTCTGAATTCTTATAACAGATCCTTAATAAAAAAGAGTTTCGAAGAAAATGCTTTTGTAAAAACTAAATGTAACTAAACCATACTGCTACGTTTCGGACCTAACGAAACAAACATTCCTCAGCCTAAAGTTTTCATTATCTCTCTTATAAACAAAGCACTATCCGTGAAGAACTTTGGTCAAAGAGATCTACTTTAAAGCGATCTTTAAGGAATCTCATAACAAAAGGTTGGACAAAGGTTTTACTTTTAATTTTAAACCCTAGACCTTATTATTTTGCCTTCAAAGCGAGACTTGGTTAAAAATGGATAGAAGCATTTATTAATTTCTTAAAACTTTAAGGTTTATGCAATAAGATATAAACTTAATTATTTAGTATTATGTTTTTACATACATTAATATAAAAAATATATACACGGTATTAAGGAACGTACTTGACTTACTTTAACCAGTTTACCTTGCGTTTTTCTAACTAAAATTACTGATAACAAAAATAAAGACGCATATTTTATTTGAAAAACGTAAAATCACCATTATATACTTAACTTATACTTCTAATTATACTTTTACTTATACTTTAAAATGTAAAATCACCATTATATACTTAACTTATACTTATACTTTTACTTATACTTTAACATGTAAAATCACCATTATATACTTAACTTATACTTCTAATTATACTTTTACTTATACTTTAAAATGTAAAATCACCATTATATACTTAACTTATACTTCTAATTATACTTTTACTTATACTTTAAAATGTAAAATCACCATTATATACTTAACTTATACATATACTTATACTTTTACTTATACTTTAAAATGTAAAATCACCATTATAGACTTAACTTATACTTATACTTTTACTTTAAAATGTAAAATCACCATTATATACTTAACTCATACTTTTACATATACTTTACTTGACTTAACTTTTTTGTCGTTTCATGTGAAGATAATAATTGAAAAATTCAAATTGCGATCTGAAACTTTCTTTTCATAAAGTTGTACGTTTGAATTATTTTGTGATTAATTTTTAGATTTGAATATAAACCGTGGTGTTTTCTCTGTCTATTGCCGTTTAGATCATATTTCTTACTATGATAGTAAGGAAGATACAACGATTTTTATGAGACCTTGTTATGAGCTGTTCCCAAAAGCAAACAAATTACCCTGAGGAGTTAATCCTTAGGTTGCCTATAGTTATTATTATCATCTGCAATTTCTATCCATTCTCAATTCATCTTATATGCTTTTTTATCAGATAATAGAAAACAAATAAAATAAAAATGCTATGTCCTTTTTACCAATCTAATTTTTATTTTCCAGATTGTTACCAGTGAAGGAGAACTTCTTGTGCCGGCAAATTTTCAAGGTAAGTGGCCAACGGGTCGAAGCTCCATACAACATACAATACTCAGGAACCATTTCAAAACGCAAATCGCAAGTATTTAAACGGAACTATTACTTGAACCACTTGTGAAATAATGCATTTAAACTGTAGTGAACACTTAACTTGTCCGGTTAACCCGACAGTTATACAAGAACCTTATTTTAAGTGACAAATAAGGTGAGAATGAAAAGCTTGCGATTGAAGTCCCTAGTTAATAGATCACCTACTATTAAGATACAATACATGTAAGGAAATACTGGGCCACGTACGCAATGTACGCAACGTATTGTGATATCTGGATAGTTTACAATTCAAACATTTTCTATGAAAATTTATAATTTAGAAGAACATTTGTCACACGCAACGCAATCCTACGCTCTTAACGCAACGCCGATCTGCGCTGTTTAGGGGTGTCGACTACAGTTCAAATACATAGGATAATTGTCAGTAACTTCTCATCGTTCCCTAGGACAACTACAGATCGCAAACGAATGGGAGACAGTTCACAATGACTAAGTGTCCTTAATATATTCGATATCAACTGTTGTTTGTACGTTTGCGATCTGCAGTTGTCCTAGAGAATGATGAGAAGTTACCGACAATTATCCTACCGATCCTTATCGGTCGACCATGCTAGCACCCCAGGGCTCCTGGCACATTTGATCGATAAGGATTATATCGATAACTTTCGGTAACTTCTCATCGTTCCCTAGCATGACTGCATATCATAAACGACCGTAATAAATTTGACGTCAACTGTTGTTTTTACGTTAGCTATCTGCAGTTGTCCTAGAGAACAATGAGAAGTTACCGAAAGTTATCTTATCAATCGAGTGTGCTAGGGGGCCGGGCTCACAAATATTGATAACTGACCACAAATTACGTATTTAGTTAATATCTATTGATATAGGGCTTTATCGATCGTCTGTCGTCATTTGAAATAAAGATGGCGTTGATGGAAGGCCTTCTAACGAGTTGATTAGACGTTTGAGATTGTGTTTGTTTTTGTGTTTGTTGTTTTCCGACAGTTGCTGCTCGTTTTGTTGTTAAAATGAATAATAAACAACTACTAATAGATTGTGTAAGAGTTACGAAGTGATTTATAACGTTAATTCGCGAAACAACGATTAAAATTTGCGTTGCGTGCATATGACACGTGTGCACATTGGCCTCGAAACGTAGTAATGCACACATAGCGTACGTGGGCCCAGTATGTCCTTACCTTAACTCCACAACTTACGTAAATGTAAGGTTACGTCGACCACGTACTTGTTTCACGTATCTCCTAGATAGATTATGCTAATTTATTTAATGCTTACACACAATACATTACATACGCGTAGTTGTTTTGATTAAACATTAGGAATTGGATTCAACAGCGTAACCCTCAATTTACGTAAGTAGGGATGCTATTTTCCTTTAAGTTGAGTACAGATATAAAAAATCGTTTGTTTTGTTATAAAAGAATAATATATTGTATTTGTTTAATCTACTCGGTCAAAATTAATACAATCGTTCTTTTATTCATTACATTATAGAGTTTCTTTATAAAAAAATATACTTTTTGATGAAAAGAAAATTATTATATTATCTCCACACTGGAGGAACTGAGGAAAAAATCCCTTAGGGCCTACTTCATCTTTGGGGATGCTGTGTGAAGGGTCTTACATGGGAAACGGAAGAATAGGAAACTATGAGAAGGAAAAATGTACGAGGGGTATGTAGGAATCTGCAGGTCAATGTGTACAGGAGTGACGAATACATGAATACATACCTTCCATCGCGGTGCACGAGAGGTCAAATGGTCTCTCTCAGTGTCTCCCAGTCACCAGTAGTGGGTGAAAGCAACCACCGCCAAGATCTAGACAAACCTCATCTCATGAGCCCCTACTAAGTCACTAAACATAGCGAACTGTCTAAATTTCTCCATACGCAACACATAGAGGTCGCAAGTCAAGGTTTCACATTACGGCGTGCGCAAGTAAATTTTATACAATTTATTAGTGAGTGTCCTTTCACAATTAATTCATTTAAATAACCACATTATAATCTGAGATTTTCACGGCCAAAAGTATTATTCACATTTATTTTTTAATTGTTGGATCCTAACGCAAAAAACATACAAAAATGCGCTTTGATCAAACGTAAAATAAATAAAATCACAAACACAACTAAATCCCACCGTGTTTGAGTATTTTCTTTCGCTAATCTCACAACCATTAACGAAACATTACATTTTAAAGACTAGAGCTGAATACATTACATGCTCAGCCGAAATTCTCTCAACGAGCTTTTATGTCTTATTATTCTCAGAGTATGTTAAGCTTTTAATGATAGGCATTTTCGGTAATTGCGCTTAAGTGGGAATACAATAGCGCTTAATGCGTTAATGCAAAAAAGGTATCGCTTTTATTTTATATAATTTTTTTTAAATGTATATAATTTTTGGTGACCTCACATTTGATACCCCGATAGTTTGCCCCCTCCTAAATTATATGTATAACAAACTTATAATTTTTTTCTGTTATTTACCAAAATCTCCCCTAAAATCGACTTAAAAATGTCTTGACGAATAATTTGGTATGGATACCAAAAGAATTTATTTACAGTATCGATCTTTTGTACTTATACTCTGGTATATACAGTAGTACAAGTAGGTTTACCCTTGATGCAATTGAATGAAGATTTGTTTTATATTTTTGTTATTTGGCGGTAAATCCTTTCTGCACATCCCTTCGGGGACATTTAGTTTTATTAGTTTTGTGTAAGTGGGTATACCGTATATTCCCTAAACCGACTGTATATTGTGTACAAGTTTTCTGGGGGCCAACTATCTGGGAATCAGCTGTCAATATTTTGGAGTGTATTTCCAAAACATAGGTACTTGATGTTCCATCTTCTCTGACTACCCCTGCGGAGAAATCAATTTTTTTTAAGCCAGGTAGTATAGCGTCAATAGGAGAGTTAACAAATTTAATAAGTTGGATTCCCATCCAGGCAATTCAATTATTTTCCTAGCTAAGTCCTCATTTTTCGCTTATAGTGATGGTAGTAGAGTTGAAATGTACAATTTATTCTTCATTCAATGAAGTGATTTGTATAAATCAAGAATAGTAATGGCCCAAGAACAGAGCCCTGTGGCACGCCACAATTGGAATTTTATTAAATTTTGTCAAACTATTCGTAATCCGGGAATTTCTTTTTTAGTACGGTCTTTCAATAAGAACGCTCGACTTTTAAATGTAAATAAAACAAGTTGTGGGTGAGATATCTAGTCATTTTTTTAATTTATTTGAAAGTATATTTTATGACAATAGGTGTGAAATAAAACGTCTTTCAAATGTCCGCCATGGTTTAGCTTGGTGATAGGTATTCGGGAGGTCCAATTTTCAATAACTTTGTCGCATAAATCTGGCTAAATTGGCTGGATGGCGTTTGTTGTATTGATTTTGAGGGCATCAATTGTTTGCGGTTTATTTGCATAGATCTGCGATTTAAGGTAGCTCCAAAGGAAGAAGTCCAAAGGCATTACTTCGCTTATGCACCACCAGGCAAAGCCGCGGCGGACATTTGAAAGGATATTTCTACACGTATTGCCGTAAAATATATTTTCAAATAAAATAATAATTGAGTAGATATCTCACACACAACTAAAATATAAAAGAGAGCGTCCTTATTAAAAGAAATGTCATGTCCAATTAAAATTGAATGTTTGATATCAAAATAAAATATTTCGGAATAAAATTAATTTGAAATGAAAATTTCAAATTCACAACAAAGTATGATTGTCCAATAAATTTAAATCATAATCTGAAACGAATTTGCGTACGTAATTATTCCGTTTGACATGAAATTTGTATCGTATAATAAATTATTAAATTTGCTGATAGCACGTCATTTATGAAAGCTCATAAATAAACATCACCTTTTTATGATAATAAATGGAAATGAATTATTTGTGAAAAAACGCAATAATTAATTGCGCACGCCGTAATTTGAATCCGCGATCTGTGGATTCATTTTAGAAAGCTTTACCATTCGACCACCGATGTAGAATATGTGTGAGACAATGTTTGCATGCAAATAAAGCAAAGAGTGTGTGCTAAAACATTGAGTTTGAGATTGTATATCTCTGAATATATCTCCAAAATTCTACGAAGAAGGTTTCGGTTCCGAATGAATTCTTTCTACATCAAAACGGAAATAAACTGGTGAAATCGGGGTTTTTTTTGTCAACGGTCGACAGTTGCATGACGGACTGGATCGGGAGAGACCATACGAAGGAGACCCACTCTCAACCCCAACGCCTTGCATCGCAGGGGATTGATGGATTTATACATCACTCCTGGACACACTTCAGATTCCTATCAAGCTCTCATACTTTTTCCTTCCCTGAACTTCATCTCCTTCCTTTCGTTAGACGGCCGGCGAAGTCCAGCGGTAGGGCGTTGGACTGCCATTCTGAAGGTCGCGGGTTCGAACCTGGCGTGCACAAATAAATTTTATTTAATTGATTTGTGTTATTTCACAATTAATTATTTTAAATAATATACAGTATATTTGCGGCACGTTCCAGAGTGGAAGATACTCTCAGTATCGCCCTAGTGTGAGACCACCATTCAGAATTGAAACGTTGCTTGAAATGGCTTTAGCCGTGTTTAGTGACTAGATCTGAAGAGCCGGGTACTTCCCCACCTTCCTCTTCCTTGTCTCCTTCCCTTTCCCACTCATCTTCAGCCTCATAACACACCCCAATTGGGGATGCCATAGTCTCACTAGCTCCAGACGGGAGCAGTTGGGACTCTTGTGAGGTATTGTTATGTTCAGCTTATTTGTGTCGTGGCTCTCTAGCCCACGATGTCTTCTAATTAATAACAACGTAAGTTCGTTTACTGTTTATTGCGAATGATCGTAAAGACAATGGTATTGTAAGTAACGTCTGATCACAGGTATGCTCTATTTTGGTCTGGCCGGCCGCGACGCGCTCCGACCGCGACTGCTTGCCAATGCGCTCATTCGGGAATCTTCGGCTGTACCGATCATTCCCGAATGAACGTGGACTATTAAATAGGTACACGCTTATAGCTATAGACTACAGGTATTCACTATAGTAAAAATAAAAAAGATACCAACCACACAGCATCCCCAAATATGACATAGGCCCTGGGAGAAATTATTTCCCCCAGCCTCGCCTGTGTAGAGCTTATGTAAAAAAAATCTACCCAGAAAAAAGCATTACATATATTAAAAAGGTCAAACTAATTAAATCTATGTTTTTTTTTAACAAAAACATATCCTTGTGGAATATGAGACGATATTTAACCTCTGAACTCAAATTAAATAATTACTCAATATACATATCTATGAAGTCTAGAATTATTAGACAGTGGCTTGTTAGAAATTTTCCATCCCCCAGGGGAAAAAATGAGAAAAAGACATAATTTTAAATTTGAAATTCGGTGACATTTTCGTTAGGTCGTCCATTCTGTGTTCCATATTTAAATTTCTCTTCCAGCGCGCCGGAAAGAACGAAGTTCCGTAATTTGAATTAAAATTTTCATGTTCATAAAATGATAATTTCGCTCATTATACAAATTCATTCTGTAATGAATGCAGATAGAATTTCTTTTGAATAGCAAGTGAAGTATATAGATATATATATATACTAGGGTCAGTCAAAAAGTAATGCCTCCTATTTTTTTCTCGTTTTAGTTTTCAAGTAATTAAAATGCAATTACACAGGTTGAAAACCACACTATTGACGATTAATTTGTCACTTTTCTATATAATCTCCATCCATTTTTACAGTTTTGGTTCATATTTTAACAAGAGCATGTTTTCAGTGCAGTATAAAGCACAGTCCTGATTCCTATATAAGCCAGCTACTGCCTTTAATGAAGGAGAGAATGCATCACCATTCATCTGTGTTTATCCGGCGGTCACCACCAATAATGTCTTCGCCATGCTAAATGTTGCGTGGAGTCACTGCATTCCAAAGTGAATCTCACGATGAGCTATTGCCTTTACCGAAGGAAAGAATGCATCACAATTCATCTGCGGCGGTCGTCATCGCCATGCCGAATGTTGCATGGAGTCACTGCAGTGACCTGCCTACCGCTACGCTTTGTCGTCAGCCATCGGCATTTGTCCTTCAGCTTCGTTACAGCGACAACGAACCCGTCATCTAACGCCGTTCTTCAATGGAGCTACTTACAAGCGACGCTATCGCCGCTAGTATGTACCTTGCATACTATACTAGCAAAATAGTATGACAGGTAGCGGCGATTTAGTCGCTTGTAAGTACGAATTTAACGAAGGGCGTAAAAGTGCTGACTTCCACTGTTGCATCACCGTACTCATTTTTCAGTCTTTCATGATTGCAAATGGGCGTTTCTCCTTTCGAATTCCAAAATTCAAGCACAGAACGCTGTCTGATACGAACCTCGTTTGTCAGCCATTTTGTAAGCTACTGCAGTGCTGCCACCTGTTGATGCAGAAAGTTACTACCGCAGTAAATTGTAGAAGGTTGGAGGAATAGCGCCAAATTCAAATATTTCACTTAACTAACTTTATTAAGTAGAAAAAAATAGTAGGCATTAGTTTTGACTGATCCTTGTATATATTTGATTTTAATGTACGACATGTACGGAAGATATTATAATGGCATGAATGTGTATTGTGTATGTAATTCAAATAAGCAAGACAGGTTTATTATTACAGGTTTATTAAACAATATTTTAACAATACGAAACACCTATCTTAGCACACTTTCAAAAAACAAAGAATACAAGAAGTGACTCTGTATCTTTTACACTCGCCTGAAATCGAAGATCTCCATCCCATTTGAATTTCATAAACACAGTTTTATATGATTTTGAAGCCTCAATAGGGAAGTTGAGTGAAAAATATTTTGACTCATAAAAAATATTTTCATGTACATAGATATCATGCAAACTTAAATACCAGTTTTTTTTCTTCTTTTTTTTTTCATAATTAAATTAATTCTACAAGTTTGAATTATATTAAAGTCCGCGTAAAACGCGGGCACGAGTATAATACCGTGCGGGAGAGTTCGTGATGTCACCCGGTCCTTGAAAGGGTTCCTGAAATGTAAGGGAAAATATTTACTAAACCGGGACATGCTTAATACGAACGAAAAAAATAAATTTAAAAAGTTTTAGTAGTTAGATATTAACTAGTACTAATCAATTCAGTTACCGGAATTTGTGTCCCGGTTTTGTAAATATTTTCCCTTATGTTTCATACAATCTAGGACCGGGTGACGTCACGAGCACTCCCGCACGGTATTATACTCTTGCCGGCGTTTTCAAACAAACTTGTAGAATTAATTTATTTATGAAAACGAACTTTAAAAAAAAAATACTAGTATTTAAGTTTGCACGTGAACATTGATAAAAAAAAAGAGAAAAAAGGACTCAACTTCCTTATTAGTCAAATATTTCGATCACGAAATAAGGCACTTCTGGCGTTATCCTTAAGTCTATGTAACCAAACAATATGCAACTACAGAAAAACCTTTAACGGCCATTCACTATTAACGACCAAATTCTTGTGAACGACCAATCTATGCAACGATCAAAGAACTAAGCTATAAAAAGAAAAAATATCAAAAATACTGCTCTTTATTCATGTGAGTACCGCACAAGGATCGTAACTGCTTCCAAAAATCTTAAAATGCTGGCTTTAGCTTTGATCTTTCATTGGATCTTAGATTTCACCAAACTTTTTCAAAGATTTTGGTCGGTAGTGTGGAGGGCCTTTAAACAGTTCGTATTATAAAAAAAACCTACGTGGCTCTTTAATACTCGATTCTATTCAATTTATTTTAATATCTTCATTTGCACAAAATTTCAATGTCATACCTTACACGAAACTTTTATAATTAATAATATTTCTAAGTCAATGTTTTATGTTGCACAATACTCTGAAATGGACAATGCATTTAAAAAATATATATTTTTGTCCATGCACAATATATGTATAGGTATGTATATATGTTCACGGCCAATATTTGCAATACCTTTTCAAAACTGCTTGCGTTAGGGAAACAAAATGTTCACATTAATAATGCATAATTTTACCCTTCTCCCAAAATTGCTCTAGTAAAATCGTTTGAAAGCTAGTGACGTGAATATTTCCGATTGATTTGGCTTTCACAAACAAACTCGATTGTACCTATGCACCCAATGATTGCCATTGTAACAATCAATTTGAAATAAATGCCAAACAGATTTGAAACAAATTAAAAATATAATGCGAGTTCTTTTTAATCTTTAAAATTTAATTTATAGACATATTTACATTTATAGAATTAGATTATTTAATTTTTAAGTCACTGTTGATAGGGAGCCTGTTATTCCTCAATACAAAATATCCCATTATTACCGTGGATTCAACAATTCCCTTAGTTTTTCAAAAACGAAATTTCCTCACTATTCAAATGAGAATTGGACATTATTCCATTCATTCTTCCTTTTTTAGAATGCATGTCCTTGACTCCCCAGATTATACATTCTGTGGTCTAGACCTGGGAACTTTAGATCACATATATTTATTTATTTTCTCTCTCTAAACAAGAATCCTCTCTTCTAACAAGCCTTATCTAAAATTGTCTCCCCCCATTCAAGATATCATCTCTTCTAAGTCTGAACTCGACTCTAGTCTTACATATAATTTTGAAATTTGTCCAATTGAATAAAATTTATTTACAAATTCACCTTGCTTCTCTCCATAATTTAAAATGATGGCATAGGGTGAAGGGTGAAAGACAGAAACATTCTGATTATTTAATATGTAATTTTTTGTTTAATATTTACATAAAATGCTGGCAGAATTTTATTAATAATTGATCATTTTGTTTCGCGAACGCTCGCAGCACTCGCACACTTTTCCATACTATATATTTCCATATAACCTAACTAACATGATACCCTGGCACATTCTATCTCTCTTCTTCCTTCTATCTACTCTGCAATCTCTGTCTGGATGCCTGTAGGAAGGAATGGAAGTAAGTCCCTATCCCTAATGTTGCTTACTTATCTTAGAGATTACCCTGTCGTAGTTAGACTGTAAGTAGATTATTACTTATTCTTAACCTTATGATTTCCTGGTACTTTTTACACACGTCATCTAAAATTTGAACACATTTTGTTGGTAAACATAAAACATTAAAATATATTATAAGTACATAACATTCAAAGGGTAAATAACATTAGATTTGAATACTTCAATTTTTGTATAGTAGATACTAGAGCTTTCAATCCCGGTAATTTTTTTCTAAACCGGGATTACGATGCTAGCATTTTTTAATCCCGGGATTCCAGTGATGGCACCGGGAACTTAAGTGTTTAAATTATTATACATGAATTGGAATTCAAACGAATGTTTTAATTTTATTTTTCAGGTATTATTAAAAAAATCAGGTAACTTACATTATTAATTAAATTCCAACCATAAAAAAATAGCTGCGCAATCGAAAAAAAGTTAAAAATAGGAAAAAATAATAAGTATATAAAATTAAAATAATAAATCTGATTCAATATTTTGAGACTTGCGACCTCAATAAGTTCAAATTATCCAAGGTTTCGTAATTTACCGAAAATCTTATTTTAGTGGCCGTTGTCTGGCTGTTCTTTTTTTTAAGAGAGTTTTGGAATAATCCATGATCAATAGCCATATATAGATTGAAATCGACTTCCTCTACAATTTCAATATCCAATTTCGACGCAGAGAAAAACATATTTTCTCGACTGATTGCGATATGTCAGCAACTATTGAGACATTTTAGTTTGGTTCAATCGCCCAAACACACAAGACTCAATACTGAATATTATTCAGGCTTCAATAAATTTGTCCATACTTTGAAAAAACACCGCAATGATAATAAACTATAACATCTTCCCCAAAATATTTTCTCATTACAATAATTCATTAGAATATTGTGCAATAATCGACCTTTCTACAAGTAATTAAAAAAATATTCCCACGCTTGGAACAAGGCCGTGATACCAACAAAAAATTACGCGTTCCCGGGATTAAGACAAATGCAGCAAAAGGGATTACGATGCCGACAAAATTCGGGGATTCCCGGGATCTCGGTTCTCAAGATCCCGGGATTGAAAGCTCTACCATGAATAACATTACATTTCATTTCAATTTCGAAGTTTGTAGACGATTTCATGAAATTTAATTCCTTTTTAATTTTAAAAATAGTATTGTTAGCATTTACATAATGTAGTTGAAAAAGTTCATGAACATGTTTGTGTTAAGACTGATTATAAGTATATTTGATGTACACATTATATGTAATAACATGTTAATTTTAAGTTGAAATTTTATTATTTATAGAAATATTTAAGTATATGCATTGATAAATAGTTATGTTTAATTAATAGGCATTGTAAATCTATCTTATTTTGAAAGTACACGTTTTCAAGATACCACACGGCAGAACAGATGTTCTAGCACATCATCGCATAACAAGAGGAATGGTGCTATTGAATGATATTTTTTAATGCAGTGTTGAATTACGAGTATATAAAAAATCTTTAATTTTTTTATTTGCAATACCGCACAAGAGTTCCAACTGCTCCCAGTCGTCTGTAGCCAGTGGGACTATAGCATTCCCAATTGGGGTATGTTGTGAGGCTGAAGGTAGTGGGGAGGGGAAATAGATGGGGAATAGGAATTTGGGGAAGTACCTGACTATTCAGATCTGGTCACCAAACACAGTTACAGTTATTTATTACAACGTTTTAATTCTGAATGGTGATCTTACAGCAGGGCGATACTGAGTGTACCTTCCACTCTGAAACGTGCCGCAAACAAGCTTTATGTTATTGTAAATGAATTCATTGTGAAATAACACAAATGAATCAAATAACATTTATTTGCGTAGGCCGGGATTTTAATCCGCAATCTTCGGATTGATTATCAAAAGCCTTACCACTCGACCAAGGAGGCAGTACATCCACCGTCAAAGCTTTGTAGTAAGCAATTAAAATTAAGAAGATAGTTAAAAAGAGATATATGTATATAATAATGTTAGAATGATAAAAGAATAATTAATAAAGCATGACTCGTTTAAAATGGTGAAAAAATCTCTCCACAATTGCCTATGTTGCATTTAAAGATACACTATGAATTTTTCATACCTATAACATGTTAAAAATAACAGAACACAATGTGTTTTTAATAATTTTCATAGCATATTTTGCGATTTTTTTCTAACAATTAAATTTCATTTAATTATTGTTTCAACTCTACCAATGTAGAGATATTAACTTCAAAAATAACATATATTTTTTAGTGATTTAAAAACTTAAGTTTTCATGATAAATATGTTAAAATACGGAGAGATTCGGATTGCAGGGGGTTTAAAGAATTTTTATACACATGTATATTAAATTTATTAAACATCTTTTTGAAGTCTTATTCCGATCGAATGGACAAAACTCTCAACATCTGTCAATGCTTTAATCAGTCACATAACTGTCAGGACTATCAAAGGACTGTCAGCTCTGAAGGAATTCATCCATCGCAGCCTTAACAGCTTTCAACGAAGTTAATTCTGCAAAAGATTCCGTTCAAACGAAAATTAACGACTTGAAGAGTTATCGAATTAAAATTAAGTGATCAGTTAATCCATGTTTTAACCTTTCCATTACCAAGTTAGAAAATTTCTTTACAATCCCAAGATTTAATGCCAGCGTTACTCTTGTATTTGATTGGTTAGCATATTTCCCAGTGGAAAGCTTTTTTTTAAATAGATTTAAATATTTCTTAACACTGTGATGGGGAATAACTAGTAAATATTATTAATACGCAAAAATGCAAAGACTAAGACTCTCTGAATTTTCTAGATCAATATATCTTTTTTAACTTATAACAGCATTACTATCACAATCTATGGAGCTTTAAAAAACTTTAATTTAAGTGTCGAATGTGAAGACAGTAATATAATTATAATTTTATTTATTGGAATGTCGAAACAGCTATCACAATAAAATTTAAAAAACCAAAATACTTGCAGAACTTAATAATATCTGCATTCTACATTTCCCTTTATAACATTTTTCCAAACTCAAAGATAAATTCCGCAATGTTATTAATGTTGCCACATTGGTAGTCAATCGAAGGGAACCTGCTGTGCCTCAATAAAAGGACTTATCTTATCAAACAACAATTCCCACATTTTTAGAAAAAAAAAGTTCCTCACTTTTTTTTTTACATTAGGTTCACACAGGAGGCCCTGAGGAAAATAATTTCCCTCAGGGCCTATGTCATCCTTGGAGATGCTGTGTGGAGGGTATTTTTAAGGAAAAGAAGGAGAGGAAGTTCTGTGAAGGAAAAAGGTATGAGGGTTGGGTAGGAATATGGGGTTCAATGTGTCTGGATCATCCGCCTCCAAGACTTAGACAAACCTTACCCCGTGAATCCGGGCATCCCTGCTAAGTTACCAAACATAGCGAACCACTCGGGGTGACCTATGGCAGAGGTGTTAATTATCAAATAAATGGTTCCCGGAGCGGCGGTACCCATTCCCGCCTCCCAAATTAAATGCAATTGAATAACCTCTGATTAACTCGTGAGATTTTACATTCTGGTCTAGAAGTGGAAACTTTTGTTCACATATTTAATGGTTGTCCCTCTCTAAACAAGTCTCCTCTCTTCTATTTTCTAAAATTGCCTCCTCTCCATTCTACATCTCATCCCTTCTAAGTCTGAACTTGACTCCGATTTGCCCATTTAAATCAAATTAATATATGAATTTATCTTACTTCCTTCGATAATTTGAAATGATGGCTTAGATTTTAAGCCTTAGATCATTAAGGTGTGAATGTTAAAAATATTCGAAAAAAAAAATTGAATAAAAAAATTATTTCTGTATAAAATTTGTTTGTAATTTATGTATCTTTTTGTATTTAACAAAAAAAAATAATAAAAAAGCCTTAGTATTTATTTTATATTTCTAATTATTCTCGTATAAAATAATTACTGTGGAGATATCGGACGATGTCGGGTAATAAGTAGGTAGTGTTCTGCTATAAAATCGTTTTGCTCATAAAAAATATTTTTTAAAACCACTATAAAATAGATTTACGGCTCAGAAAAAACGATAACGACGTGATATATTTTGATAAAAGTATAAAATTAAAAAGGCACGGAAGGTTTATTGGACTAACCAGGTTTATAAAACACATTATTAAATAAAATATAACTATTTTACCACTTTTTTGATAAAACGTTTCACAGTGATGAAATAACTTGTGGAATGGTTTTTATAATATCTACATAAATACATCGCGTGATGGTTGAAATTGATTCACCGCTTTCTAGAATCAGAAAAAATGTTAAAATTTGTTTTATTACAAAGGATCGGATAATATTTATATTATACGCAATAATCAGAAGAAAAAAAAATTGGGAAAGAATCTCGAAATTTAATATTGTGATAGTGAATATGTTATATTTAATATCGTGATAACCTACGTAAGCCCTGTCAGAGTCCCAAATGAAAAGACTACAGACGTTTCAAAATAAAGCCATTCGCACAGCCCTGGGAGCCCCAAAATGGATGAGGGTTGCATAATTACACCGGTTCCCCTCCTTAAAGATCATATTCCCATCCATGAAAACGCGTCCATCAACTATCTAGCACAGTACGATGAAAATTTAATAACAACCCATAAGAAACCCAAACAAATCCTCCGTAAAGTTTAAATCTCCCCTTATTGCAGCCATGTTACCTTGCAAAAGTATTATCCAAACCAACTAAATAAAATCTAATTTTTCTACAACCAAATATAAATTCATGATGAAAGAGAAAGGGGCCTTTTTGGCCCGGAGCTCTGTATGCCAGTATATCAAAAAGACAAAAAAAATTGTTGTCTTGATATTTAATACCGTGATATCATAATATCAAGCTATTCAAAGTCATAATATCGTGATATTTATGTGAATACCTTGATATATAATACCGTGATATTTAACTTCGTGATATTTCATATTTTGATATTTAACATCATAATATCATGACATTTAGCATCATAATATCACGATATTTAATATCGTGATATTTTATAACCTGATATTGAATATCGTGATAATAAATTATTTTTTTCTAGCCTACTAAAAAAAATGATCTAAATTAAAACAAATAACTTTGTATTAAACCACTAATATAATCACAATTACCTACATGTTTCAAAACCGGTGGTTTCTTCGCCAGGGTAGTAATGACGCCATAAAGTTATTTTGCGAAGTTTGAAGAAATAAAAAAATGATCGGTAATTTAAATTTGTAGCCAATTTTTTTAAAGAATCTTCTATAATTTACAGATAGTTATTTCAACATCGATATCTCACATCTGCCCTGATGATGGACACTGTAACGTTGTCCGAAACATTGGCCAAATAAAGAAGTAGCTCAACACGACATAACACCCCAAAAATAAATAACGAAACTACTTTTGTGTTTTCGTCTTCCGAAAAAATAAAAGCACAATTTTTGTTTGTCAAATCAAATGATTTAAATGTAAACATTTTTATTTTTCTCCATCGTTGTACTGCATCTTTCATACTTAATAGTTGTGTTATATTAAGCCGTTTATTCCAGGGAACAAATAAGGTAATATATTTTAGCAGCCGCGAGGGACAGTAAGTTACGTTAGTGTACACAGCGTAGTGTAAACTGTACAACACACAGTAATTTACATATATATATATATAGCGTACTGAATGGTACAGTATATTATACTTAGTATTAACCCTTTCAGACCCGAATTATAACTAGCAATGGTAGAAGACATTTGATACTTGATTACAATAATTGGTAGTCATTTTTAAATTTTGTGTATAGACATTTTTTTGATACTTCTGACGTAGCTGTCTTTAAAAAAAAAGGATTAAAGACCATTGATCATTTTCGGCGACGCGGACATTATTTCTCTAAATATGGTGACACTAGCGTATAGCTCAGACTTTCCAGTAAAAAACGAGCGATGACCCGGCTTGGTAGCTGCTTCGGTGCGATCTTTGCGTCCGTTTGAGATTTACGCTCCGCTGTCGAATCCGGCTTATCTCAACTTAGATGTACAATTTGGTATTGTTTTTAAAACAATTAAAAACTTTTATCTACTTTTTGCCATTTATTACCGGTTTTTTGGTATGAAGACGTCCGTGACATCGAACATCGTGGCATCGTGACATCGGGATATCGTGATTTTGGGACATGGGATGAATCCAGTCTTTTTAAATAATTTTTTTTTTTTTGGAATTTCACCACGAATTATCAATATCAAACATGAAAACAATACAAACATATCTACAAAACAAACATTAAAAAAACGAGGTAAATAATTTATTGAGAATAACTCTACAAATTACTTTTCAAATTACAAATTACAACTAGTAGCGAAACAGCACGCCCAGCCACGTATTACATCCAAAACTGATTACGAATTACAGTTTCAGATGCACTTGTAATGGAATGTAATCACTAAAAATGAAACGAGACGAAATGGTGTTTCTGGAATTGTGTGATAATATATGTAGGAAAAACAAGGTATGCAGGGAAAAGGGATAACCAATCACTTACCGGCTTACCACTGTATAAGCACTTACTTAAACTCGAGTTAAACCAATATCACTTATACCAGGTTTGTAAAATTTCAAAATTGGAAAAAAAACCCGGAAATTTTTAGACAGGGAGTAAAAAATCTTAAATCTATGTCTTTTCAAATTTATGTACGGTAAGAACGGGTTAATGGTATAGTTCAGGTGTTGGGTTCCAAGGATTAACATAATATTATCCAAGTAAACACACTAAACTTGCCAGCGGAATAGTTGTACTGATAAATATTAACATATTGTCATAGTTCACTGGAATATTAACAAGATGTTGTCTTATAATATTAGAGATTTGAAAATTTCGCGAATCGGATAACGCGAATTCTCATTTTTACGCGAAATCGCGAATACTGCCACTTCCACGAGAATAACGCGAAATTCTCAATTTTAGTTGATTCTACCATGTTTTTCTCTTGCGTCCCCGACTTCTTCTACTATTCTCGTTCGCGTCATATGGCTGACTTGGCATTGTGTCTTGCTCTGATACAGGTCAACCCAAGTGGTTCGCTACGTTTTGTAACTTAGCAGTGGTGCCCGGTTTATGGAGTGAGGTTTTTGCAGATCTTGGCGGTAGATGCATCTGCCCACCAACTTCGTGGCAGACCTAATCGGGGGAGACAGGTTGAGGGAGACCTTTTGATCTCTCCAGCAGGACTCTCGCAAGCGTCATCTGGCACCACAGTACACGGAGAAAAATGTTATTCGAAAAAACGATAATTTTAATAGAAAAAACTGTTAAAAACGGGACTGAAGTTCTTACGAACAAATTAACAGTGTTTCAGTGTTTATTGGCGGGAAAATGTAATCACATGTAAGAATAATTTAATTTGTTGGTAAGAACTTCAGTCCCGTTTTTACTATTAAAATGATCGTTTTTTCAAATAAAATTTTGCTCCATGTAGGATGACGTCCGTCACTTCTGGAGACACTGACCCCCAGATTCCAACCACCCCTAGATATAGCTCCCAGAACTTCATCTCCCTCCTTTCCTTAAAATTACCTCCACACAGCACCCCCAAAGATGACAGGCCCTGAGGGGTATTATTTTCCTCATGGGGCTAATGTTAAAAAAGGCATCGTGAGTTCAATTCCTCGGCTGGCTAAGTTCTTCATCAAGACACAATCAACACTTTCCGCTAACTGAGATGGCAGTAGGAAATTTTCAAATTATCGCCAGGTTATTTATAATACATGGAAATGTTTGCCTTTCTTTAAAAATATCTCCTTATCCTCCTTTCTTCGTTCATTAGCTCTACATGCCCAAACCATCTAAATGTCACATTCTAAACATTACTCAATACGCTTTCATCAGAATTTTTGCGAATCTATGGGTCATACATGGGTTTACCATACACACTTTTTAGGGATCTCATTTATACAAGATTCAGTCTAATTTCATCCTTCCTTTGATAGTTCTATGCCTCACTATCATACATCAGGCTTGATATCAGGACTACACTGTAGACTGCTATTTGAACTCTTTTCCTCTATTAAAAAAACACAAAAGCTTTTTCGTGTTATAATTTTTAAATTTACTTGTTTAGTTGTTTGTTATTGTTGACAGTAAAGAAAAAAATATTATGCAAATTTTAAGGGGGAAAATTTATTAGCGCTGAAAGGAAATAAACGGATAGGAAAAAGTAGCATAGGAAAAGTTTATTGAATTTGTATCCCAGGTATGGCTATAATTCTCTCTATGGCATAAGGCAATACGTAGTCATGTGAAAGCTAAAGGATATAAATTTGATCGTAAAAATGTAAGTGACACCGGTGCTTCTTTGCGGAGACAGGTACGAACTAGAAAATGATAGGGCGTTTATTGGATATTTGAAAACTCCGTAGTACAATTAAAATTTTAATTCGGAAAGATTTAACAATGTTCATGATACCAGAGCTCACCGTTAAGGCTTGTTCGGTCTAGGCTAGTAGTTAAGTCAAGTGACGAGTTACTCGTAATGGAAATATTAGAAGAGATGGAAGAAGAAATCTGTGGGATGAAAGTAAATAAAAAACTATGGATACGAAATAGATTAAAATAAAATAAGTTTAGAGAATCATTTTCACTCCAATGTGACGATATTTCTGCGGTTACTAAAGAACTCTACTAAAACAACAGGTTCGGACTTGTTTAATGGTTGAGCTAGTGATCAGAGACACATTGTGAGTGGAACTAACCGCCCAAAAAAATGGAACAAAAAGGATTGACTCTGCTAAACCACTGACCAAACCATTCTACTAAATGTACAGTGTTCAGAAACGTTTAGTTACTAAATCACTCACTACTCTACTAAACTACTAGCCTAGTCCGAATGGGCCTTTAGAGTATTTTTGATGGTTTTTATAAATGATTTTGGTTTGATCAATGATTTCTTGAATTTTAAATTTTATTTTTTATTATAATATTATAGGCGGTAGGTGTAAAAAGATGAAATTATTTTATTAGTTTCTCTCTGTTAGAAGTTAAGTCTTTAAATCTCGGGTGAAGCCGGGCAAACTGATGACTAGGGAGCTGAAAAATACTAACTGAAAATTAGTTACTTTTCAAAAAAATTCGTGATATTTTAAGCTAAATTGAATCATTTTTGAGGAAAATTGGTTGTATTTTGCAACTCTAGTGATAATATGTTGACATTTGGAATTTTGCAGCCATAAAGTTGGCGTTCGTTTTTTAAATGAAAAAATGAATGATGCTGAGTTTTCGACGTGAAGTTAGCTGCGTTTTTATGGCTATTTGAGTTTATCGAAATCAACACATTTACATGGTTGACATTTGTCACATGAGAACGGGTCGCTTCTGCGACTTCATCCTTCTTCATGTGTATCTCAAGGCCCATGTTCCAGGGGCGGTTCGTGAGTTTTCAGTGAGCTAGAGTGCTAAGATTGAAAAAAACGGATGTAACTAAAAATGAATTTAATTTTTTTTCAAAATTTCAACTTTTTGTATGAAGATCTTTCAGTTTATGGATGCGGCGCATCCCCAAACCGAAAAAAAAACTTAAAGATCTTCATACACAAAGTTGAAATATTGAAAAAAAAAAATCATTTTCAGCTACATACAACAACATCAGTAGCGTCGTTTTTTTCAATCTTAGACTCAGAAAAACTCTAGAAAACTCACGGACCACCATGTTCACTCCTTTCTCTTCTCAAAAAGACCCTCCAGATAGCATCTTCAAAGATGACATAAACCCGGAGGGAAATATTTACCTCAAGGCCTTTTGTATGGAGCTAACGAAAAAAATATATAAATTGTTGTTTTATATTGTAAAACAAGAAAATCGCAAGAAAATGTGAAAAATCGCGTTATTTTCCATTAAAATGCGAATTTTTCGTAAAAAATCGCATTAGGGCAAACGCGAATTTCGCAGTTCGCCTCTGATTTATTTAATATACGCTACGGGAGAGCTAAAAGCCTTTATACTATCCACAGTTATAATGCCATTTAGCTATTATTTTGTTTGTTCCCCGCCTCTGTCCGTAGTTTCTACTACGTGCCCTGGTTGTAGAGGACGCGATGGAACATAGGAAAGGAGATAGGAAAGGGGAAGGGCCGGATCTAAGATAAAGAGATAGAATACGGAAGGTGTGATAACCGCTGTCAGATAGTGGTACGGAGATATTAATTTCAGAAAACTGACACCAACCAAACACGTGCCCTATAACCTCAAACAGCAGTAAACTAAGCCATTAAATTCAATAAATAAGATATAGAATTTTTGACGGCCCTCCGTACTGGCACTACCGAATATATTTTTTGTTTATGTGAATACTGAACAGGAGTCCCAACTGCTCTCATCTGGAGCTAGTGAGGCATCCCCAATTGGGGTAGGTTGTGAGGTTTTTTTTACATTAGCTCCATCCAGGAAAATGATTTCCCTTGGGAACTATGTCATCTTTATTAAGGGACTTGGGACCGCTTGGACACATAAGCTTGTTTTCACGATAATTTAACGTAGGTAGACATAGGAATGACGTATGGCCCGTACCTGAGTTATTAAGGAAAATAAAGAGAGGAAGTCATGTGAAGGAAAAAATAATGTGGGTAGGAATCTGGTGGTCAATGTGTCTAGTAGTGACGGACGTATTAACCCGTCCCTCCCTCTTCGGTGCATGTTAATGTTCTGAGAGAGTTCGGTTGGAGAGGTCAAAAGGTTTCCTTCAAGAATCTCTCCCGATCCGGCCCGCCATGCAGTAGGTGGGCAAACGCTTCAGAGTGGTAGATACTCTCAGTATTTAGTGATCAGGTCTGAATAGCCAGTTATCTTCCAACATTCCTCTTACCTATTTCCTTATCATACTTTTAGCCTCACAACATATAAGATGCCATAGTTCGACTGGCTCAGGACACTTCGGAGCAGTTGTAACTCTTTTGCTGTATTAAGCTTTTAAAAAATTATTCTAATTTAAATTGGTCGCTGATGTAGATGTCCGTTAAAAGATATTCCAGTAATGTAACATGTTTATTTGTTAATACGTTTAATGAAATTACTGTAAAATAATCAAAGGTTAAACGAATAACAAATAAAATATAAAACTGATAGAAATCAATTTGAAAGCCATTATATTATCGTAGGTTTCCATCAAAAACTTGTATTGGACAATTGTTGTGAATTTTCCCTAATAAGATTACAGTCAGATAATAAAACATTTTAACATGTTGGCTTGATAGTTCGAGTTTAATAAAATCAAAATTTGACTATGAAATGTGAACATTTCGTAAAGTGGAACTGTATCTTTTAGAAAATTACTATGATAACATCAAGACAAGATACATCGATTTCAGAATGAATATTTATTTATTTATTTTTTCATGTTCTCCATAAAACAGTTATACACCAATATATCATGGAGAAGATTATAAATTACAAAGTACACAAGGGCAGTTTTAATACTTAGTGACATGTGCTAAAAGATAGTTGCTGAACTGTCTGTAAGTGATATTGAAAATGTCGATGGTTAATGCAGAATCGTTAAGCAGTTGAGTCGCTCTGTTTATTGGCGCGTTCTGATAGGCAGAAGTCCTCACTTTCGGAGCATAAAAAAGTGCATGGGATTTCCCATGAGTATACTTGTTAGGGACGTAAAAATTAACCTCTTTTAACATAGGAGGATTGAGTATGATACCAGAGATTAGCTTAAAAAAATGTTTACCTAAAAATATTTTTCTGCGGGCTTCTAAGGTGTTGAAATCGGGCATCCCTGTTAAGAACAAGGATGGATACAGGAATGGATATATATAATATATATGGTATCGTAAAATATTTGACGACTTTTGTCATCATATAAGTTAATAGTGTCAAATGAGTATCATTATTGTATAATAAATAAAAATGATGCCACATGATGACCGTTCCTCATATTAAATTAATTTCAAAGCTTTCCGAGAAGCTACATTACTGAAATTAAAAGCAACGTCTGGGATAATATTAGCGCAAGCGATTATGACCTTGTTATCGTACAGTTTCTTTATACATTAGGGTTAAAATCGCATTAAAAAAAACGACACACACAACAGATTAATACCATCAAATCGACGTCTGTGGAATTTTGATTATTTGACATTTGAAGGATGCGGCCCATTCATAACTCATAACAATATGACCGTTGTGAACATGATTGTATCATTTTTTGAAACCACTTACCCTTAGTTTGATAAATTATCCTTAATTTCATAAGAAAATTATGTATGAATCAGGACCCGCAGTCATTCCTTATAACATTGAAGAAGAAGATAACGATAATAATCTAAATTAAAATGTAAAAATGAACAAGACACAGAAAAATAATAAAATATAACGGTCACAACTGGGAATCGAACCCAGATCTCTCGTCTTATCGGGACGGCGCTATACCAATTCAGCCATTGCGTTCCATTATTAAACCCTAATTGGAATAACCTTTAAAGTTAAAAAGAGAGTTTTTCTTATAAAAATATGAATATTCCTTATAACGTTCACCTATATTATATTCGACTGCAGTGGCGGCTCGTGACTTTTGGTGAGCTAGAGTGCTAATATTAACAAAAATGGCATTATTGATGTCGTTGTAGCCGAAAAATATTTTTAATATTTTTTTCGAAAATTTATTTTTTGTATGAAGATTTTCAGGAAATTTCAGTTTTGCCGTGCGCCGCACAGATTTACTGAAAATCTTCATACAAAAAAAAATTTTTGGAAAAAAAAATAAAAGTATTTTTCAGCTACAACGACATCAATAATGCCATTTTTGTTAATATTAGCTTCCTAGCTCACCAAAAGTCACGAGCCGCCACTGTTCGACTGTATATTGAAAAGTTAATTGAAGGCGGCGCTTAAAAGTGTATTTAAAATAATTGTGTTTTCACACGGATGTGGAATGTTGATTCGGAGTTTGTGCAAAATGTAATCCAAATTTATTGGTTTCAGGGAGCTACTAAGCTGACTAAGGAGGACATTGAACGAGTATTCTCGCTGTACGATAGGGTAATGTTACAAAATTAATTATACTAACTTGTGAATATAACATAAAGCCATTTATATGTAATGTAAAATGCTTAAATGATAAAATAATGTATAAAGATTAAGCTCCTACATATAGGCAATTTACATAGCACTCTTGATGATTTTTTTAAGCGCCTAGATATAGGCAATTTACATTGCTCTCTATATGACTTTTACGCGCTTAGATACAGGCAATTTACATAACACTCTTCATGATTTTTTAAGCGTTTAGATACCGGCACAGCACTCTATATGATTTTTAAGCTCTTAAATACAGGCAATTAATATAGCAGTTTTTATGACTTGATATAGGCAGTATTTATATGGCAGTCATCACATGACTTTTCGACGCCTAGAATCAGGCAATTTACATATCACTCGTACATAGGTTCTATATATATGGGCATTTACTTGTATTTAATTTAATTTTACTGACTACCATAATACGGACATGTGTCTAGTGTGGTAGTCGAAAAGCATGTAAAAAAAGCTGTATAAAAAAATTTGTTAAGAATAAAGAAAGAAAAAAAAATTAACAAAACACTAGTTATAATATAAAATATTTAAACTTTTTTTTATTATTGTCGTTTATCTTTATTATTATTAGTGATGTGTTGTGCCTGTCTCACTAGAAACTCCTGTGTTGAGAGCAGGTGCAGTTTACAACAAAAATAACAGCAACAATATATATGTTTTAAAATTAAAGATAATACCATTGGAAAAATATACGTATAAACAGGGTTTTTTTAAATGGAAATAAATATATACATATTTGCCACATTTTGGCAACAAAGCAATCCGTGGTTTTGGAAATAATGCCATAATGTGGCAAAAAGTGTGGTTATTAAGATATTTAGCGGCTATAAATTAGATTTAAAATTTTAAATTCGTTAGAAAAATATGTTTTCCTCGAGAAACCAGAACAGGGTTTAAGATTTTCTAGCGATTTATAGCAAAAATCTTCAACGGAAAATTTAGATTTCGTTATACTTTCTCAATAATTTGGGCCGTTAAATTCCTACACTTATTAAATTTCTTCCTATTTCTCAATTGCATGATATTATTAACGTGTAAATTGTATTTTCAGGATAACAACGGCAGTATTGAGAACGAGGAGCTTAGAGGATTCCTGAAAGACCTCCTGGAATTGGTCAAAAAGGTAGTCAAACATTCATTATCTTCTTTATATATAAAAATCTTTTAAAAAATAAAAATTTATCTAGATTATTGACCTCAATATTTATTATTGCGAATTAAATGTTTGTTATGGGACAGTGAATTGAAATTATTTGTAAGTTCCATAAGTTTCTCACTGATGGCGGTGTGAATTAATTTATTGACCCAACACTTGGTTATCTAGGTTAGGTAACCATCTAGTAGATGGCGTTGTGTTTCGTTCGCCATAGCGACGCGTGGGCGGGTCAGCTCGTCTTAATATATAAAAATGAATGTATCTTCGTTTGTCCCTTATGCGGTACCTAAATTATTCATCCGATTGTGTGTGATTTGGTGATGTCGTGTGCATGCCAGAGATGATTCCTACAAGTAGTGCAAGTGAGCTCAAGCGTTATGAAATTATTTCCTATATCATTCATCCGATTGTGATGAAACGTTGGTGAATTGTTAAGTTCACATCTACGAATGTTTCTAATATATAATAGTGAGCTCTGGTATTATGAAATTTGTGTAAAAAATTACTATAAGTGGCGCGCGAGTTGTTTCAAAAATATATGTATTTCATATAGTTTAGCTGCAGGGAGAGGTGTAAGAGGAACGTGGTAGGGGAAGTGGTCGCGGTAGGGGAAGAGTAGGCGGAAGGGGAACCGGGACGAATGGAAAAGGACACGCAGGGAGAAACAATTTATTTATTTACGGGCCTTCTGTGTGGAGTTAATGTAAAAACCGATTAATTAGATATCTGAACCGTTAAATCCTATTGATGTTGACAAATAAGATCGTGCTAGATCTAGAGGTCTTTTTGACTCCTATTTTTCATATATTATTTTTAATGTGCGACATCTATTGACCTTCTCACAAGTCTACGATGAATATTAATTATTTTTACAGTGGTGTACTATACTATTGTACTAGTAGTAAAAACACTATATAAGATATATTTTTTCACATTATCCCAACATGCTATGACATCTTTGTAAATGATATATGGTAGGTATTTTTAAGGTAACGAAAGAGAGGAAGTTCTGCTAAGGAAATGGAAGAGGGGTTGGTTATAATCTGAGAGTCAATGTGTCTAGGACGGACGTATATAATTAATATCGACGGAGTCGATAATTCGAGAGACTCTAGATGGGGAGGTCAAAAAGCTTTCCTCAAACAATCTCTCACGATACAGCCCGCCACGCAATAGGCGGACAAATAAATCCGCCGCCAAGACATAAACAAACCTCACCCCCTGAAGCCAGGCACCCCTGTAGTAAACCACCTGTGGTGACCTATTGTAGGCATTTTGGTTATCCATACACGCCTCCGTGGATGGGTAACCAAATTATATTAAATAAATTAAATTATTACTGAAATCATGTTGAAATAATTTTCAGGATTACGACGCTCAGGACCTCTTGGACTTCGAGGAGACGATCCTGCAAGGAGTGGACTATAATGACGATGGCAAGATCAACAGAAAGGAGCTCACCATGATCCTCCTTGCCCTCGCCAAACACAACCAAGAGGACGAGGTCAACACCGCTTAGAACAGTCACTTCACAGCAACATTTCCATAAGATATTAAAACGAAAATCAACCAAAGATGGCGGTTAAATGTAAAAAAAAAAAATGGTAAAAAAACCATCCCGAAAAGAGACGATTTCGGGTTATAAATGATTAGATTAACTCGATAATTATTTGCGTCGATACGATCGACATATTAATTGTAATAAAATTATGTTACATTCATCATTGCATTGAATCTATTTACTGTTTAAATTTTGTGTAAAAAATTAATCAAATTATTGTCCCAATCTATATATCTTTGTCATATTTTTCTGTTGGTTAAGGTGATACTTAAAGGAATTCATATTCTGTTCGTTCAAAGATATGTGTATTATTCTCATAGGTGCATCTGCTTGAAAAGGTCATTATAATTCAGTTTATAAAAATGTCACATATTAAAACTACGCTACTGAATCTAATGAGGTCGATAAAATATGGTTAAACTTGGGCGCCATCTTGTTTTATTATTAAAATGATTTAAATCAAATGAAAAGAAAAATAATTTAAATCAAATGATAAACCATAATTATTTAAGACATTCTAAAATTAAAAATTCGTAAATTCTGAAGTCCGACATGTCCTGCCTTCCATTCCGCCGCGCTGGTGTGTTCCTTGGAGCCTCGCTAAATTACAACTCGTAACTGATCAGAGAGCGTGGCTGGCTTAAGTCACGTCACGTGGCTCCAATAGTGATGTGTCATACAGTTAAAATAGAAATTTGGTTTTGCAATCATTGTTTTTCAAAATGTCATTCTTAAATTTTTACATTTTCTATTAAATAATAATTATTATTTGTAATACATGGAAAATAGCAAGCTTTGGGTATAAATTATAGCCTATATGTTATTCTGATGTATGAGCTATATTATTGTAAAGTTTCATTAAAGTCCATTCAGTGGTTTTTGCGTGAAAGAGTAACAAACATACATACACCCATACAAACTTTCGCGTTTATAATATTATTATAGTAAGATTTATAAGTAATTATAGATCGATATTTCAATATGCTACCTTATTAACATGAATATTTGTTTGCGCCCGTAAATACGCAATACGAATATGAATAAATAGTTTTGTCAATAAATAAACTCAATTCTTTCAAGAAAGGCTTACAAATAGAATACTGGATCGGTGATTCAATCCAATATTGAATTTGTATGCCTTTTTTTGAAAGAATTAAGTTTATAAACGGACAAAACGTATTCATATTGAAATGGGTTGCCAAAAAAAGGTTTTTTTTTCTAAAATAATTAAATTAGAATCATCTACACATGAACGAGCAGTTTATGAATAATTTTAAATTTACCCTTAAATGATGCCCTGTTGTTGATTGATTTTTTATTCCAGCGATTTAATGATGAAATAGAAGTACAATTATTCTAACCCTAGTGAAAGTTACCTTACGTGTTTCAGTCAAATCCATGAAAAAAAAACATGTTGAATAATTTTTAACAACGTATAACGTGCGTGCGAATTTGCAATGCCAAATATCGAAGACTTTTAGCTTTGTCAAAGTATTGAATTTAATATTTACTCAAGACGAACCACGCAAGTTCCACAATAGTAAATCAAAATAAATCACGGTTAGCGTACTTGGAAATAATTTGAATACTACGAAATTTCATTATTACGAATCGAAATTCAACTAAATTCCAACAAGGCAACGTAAAAAATAATACAAGCAATTCGTTTTTATAACTAAATTGATCGGTAAAATCACAATTATTACTTACAATACGAAAGTCATTAAAAGTTTACAGCGATGTTATAATAAATTGCTGCACGAATAAAGCTTAAACAAGGCGTATTAAAATCATGGATATTGAACTATAAACGATCGGTTCTAAACTTTCATGACAGCTTTTCCGCTGTTTTACGATTTTGTGACATTTCGACAAACAAATTTGGAAATTTGCAATTAAATTTTTTCGGCGTGGTTTTAATACAGTATGACAATAAAATGTGGAGATTTAATAAAGTGAAACTAATTCTTTTTATTGCTTTTGAAACACCAAGTGACGTCGATTTGGAAATAATAATTTATATGCATTTTGCAACTGCTGCAATCGTCTGTCGAGAATGACACTATGGCTTCCCTGTCGGGGTATGTTGTGGAAGGAGATGGGGAAAAGGAAGATAGGGAAGTACCTGGCTATTCAGATCTAGTCACCAAATAAATAAAATACGGTTTAAACCATATTATAACTCAACTTTTTTACCGTTTTTAATTTTGTTTTGGGGTATTCTTCTTTTGACAAAGTTTCGACGTCTAATGGTGATAATATCTCTGATGATGGACTGAAGGCTGTCAGAAACGTTGGCTAAAGAAGGAGATAGCACAATACGGCATAATATCTCAAAAATAAATCAATGTAAGTCTTTTGGCCGTGAAAATCTCAAATCATAACCACCGTGATTTTTTAAAAAGTGTAACCTTTGAACCATATTGGTGTTACCGTGTAAAGAAATTTAAACCATTGCAACACCTCTATATTTTCAGCGTTTATTTGTCAGACTGTATGTGATAAAAACCTTTTTAAGTCAATAGATTTCTCATATTAAAGTTTTAAATATTTGTTAGTCACATTTCGTGATTTTTCACGTTGACGAGTCAGTTTTTATAAGTAAATATAATACTTTTAAATGTCGTCATTTGAGTGTTTGTGTAAAATAACCGTCGTCCATATAAAAACAATTAGTAATAATGTTATAAGAATATATAATATTATACAATGTAGATTGATTGTGTAGATATCAATTCCTTTAGACTTTTCAATCTTAACTCGATCGTTGCTTCACTATATCAAATTATTAATATTAAAAATATATAACCACCTTTACCTTTTATCTTAGACAAATTCTTTATCTACTTGCAAAACTTCTATGACTTTGATGATGATATTGATAATTGTCAAAATATCTTAATGTAGGTAGAAATATGAAATAAAACATGTTTTATTCTGTTTTGTTACTCCCATAAACCTCTTTCTTCTTAAGTCGGTTTTTTCTTTGCTAAGGATCGTGCCCCCTACTTCAATTTCCACAATGGACATGGTATATCCACTGATCCTCGCGGTTCAGCGCTGCTTGGAGAGTCAAGGACACATAGCACCAAACGCCAGTGATACTTGGCCACTCCAACGCATTGGTGACCTTCCTTTGCTTCTTCTGTCAAACACTTTGTCATAAATGATGAACCACATCCCCCGATAAATATGATTTTTTTTCCAACCTCAAAGATAGATCTCCTCAAGTATACGCAGAGTATTGGCACATCGCTAGTCCATCCAAGGAAACTCTGATTTGGATTTCTGGACATGTTCGCATCGTGGATAACGTTATTACTTATTTCTTGGCAAAACGAGAAGCATCTAATATTATTGTTACCCTAATAAACCACATTTTTTCCATCATCAAAGACAGTTCCCGCAATATTTGGGCAGAGTTTTGGCACATTGCTTATCAATCCAAGAGAGCCTGCTATGCCGCAATAGAAAGAACTATTCCATCAAAACCGTAAATTCAACAATTCCCCCATTTCGATTCGATTCAGAACAATTGGACATTGTTCCGTTACCTCTCAACGTTTTAAGATGCACGTGCTTGACTCCCCAGATTGTACTTTCTGACGTCTAGAAGTGTTAATTTCAGGTCACATATTTTTGGTTGTTCCTCTCTAAACAAATATCTTCTCTTCTATAAAGTCTTAACTAGAAGTACCTCCCCTCCCAAGTCTGAACTCGACTCCAATAAAATTGATATATATATATATATATGAATTCGCCTTCCCTCTATCCATTATTTGAAATTATACCTTACAACACTCTTCAAGGAAACCTAGAAACATTGGAAAAAACTACAGCATTAACAAAAGGTATTTTTGTTATGCTGAATAAAGTGAGGGATAAGAAGAAGAAGGGAAAGATGATGGTATAGGAAGAAGCCAGTTCTTCAGAGCTGATCATTAGATACCTGTAGCTGAAGCCATGTCGGTTCTGATTGGTGGTATTTCACCAAAGCGATACTGAGAGTATCTTCCTTTCTGGTTAATACTACGCTAGTTTACATTCTTCATTTGGCTTAATTCAGTCGATGTATTATATAATCCAAATTTGGTTGCACATACGACATGACATCACGCAAGAACTATTGATTCCTGAATAACCCAAACATTATAAAACGCAATAACCTAATAACCCAATACGTTTACTTCTCCCAATCTACTCAATAAATCAAATCTATGGTATGCACGAAGAGCAATTAAAAAAATAAATACAGCTCTATAATATCTACAATTCATTTTCTTTGTCTATTGACAGATGTTGCATAGATACGTCATAAAAGCGACTAGCGAAAATGGGTTTGAAAACTTTTATAACCCATTTATTTAGGCATGTCGTGCAAAAGAAACATAAAGGAATAAAATCAAACTTCCGCTAAGGTACCTTACCTCAAAATATGTGTGTAATAATCTTACTGAAAAACTGTTAAACTGTCGACTGTTCGACTGCTAAACAATGAAACTTTCAACTGTTAATCTGTTAAACTGTCAAATGTTCGACCGCTAAACAATGAAACTGTTAAATTGTCAACTGATCAACTGTTGATGTGTTAAATATTTAATCTGATAAACTGTTGACCAGTCAACTGATCGACGGTTAAGCTTTTAAACGGTTAAACTGTTAACCTGTTTACGTATATGTACTTGTTTAAAAATTTTAGCAGATCTTGACCGGGTGCTGTTTGCCGGTTTTCTCTTATAGAAATTTTTCAAAATATACGGGAACTTTTATGGTAAACTTTTAAATGCAAAAGGAAGGCTTAATTCTCAATCTCTCTAACTGGTGATAGATTTAATTGAACTTAATTGACTACCAATTAAGTTAAGAACATCAATAAAATTGCAATTTATCAATTCAAATTATTGCTTAAAACTACACATCATTAAGGCATGAAAGATTTAGTTTGAGGTTTGCAGATAAAAACAAGGGAAATTTTTAAACCAACAATATCAATACTTTTTTAGATTATCCATTATAAAAATCTTTACATCGAAATTTTTAAAGTGTTTTTAAACGATGTGTATTTCGAATACCGTAGCTACGACATTCACATTCACATTCGACCCAAAGGGGGGTTCGATCCTGGGGGAAAGAAGCAAGGGGGAAAGGGTGGGGTTTAGACAAATAATTAAATAGTTTTTGGGACTTCTACTTACCACCACCACCACATTGATAGAAGAGATGGTGCAAATAGAACTCTTGTATTTTCCAGGAATGTAATCTATTTTTTTCATACGAAATACTCAGGCGGTTAGGAGGGGGTTTGAACCCCCTAAACCCCCCCCCCCCCTTTATACAGGCACTTTTCAGACCCACAACCTTGTACTGTTTCGGTATCTTGATATCTATTAAAAAAAAATTCTATCGGCTCTACTATTGCAAATTTTAGCTTACTTTGTTGTATATATATATATATATATATATGTATGTATTTATGAATGTTTTTTATTTGTGTAATAAAATATTATTAAATGTCGTGATTTCTATAAACGGTGCTTACTTACTTACGAAAATATCAACAACTTGCTTAATCTTTACATATCTATAATTATGTTTTTAATTATGTAACCAAAATATATATGTATTCTTTTTCAATGTCAATAAATGAAAGATTTGTTTAGAGAATTATTAATTGGCGTGCTCATATATATATTATAGATTTATAATTAAATATTTTTATTTATAAAATAATTAGTTACCTACCTTCCTAGCTTCGAATATTCGGTGTTGCTATTGTAGAAAAGCACAAAAACTTTTTGCGCAAATTTTTTACTTATTGTATGTAGATATTTGTCAACTTTTATCAATCAATTTTTAATGTGAATATATTCATCTTATTTTGAATTTTATTCTAAAACTATGTGCCATAAGAATCTGTTAAGCCGTTTCTCTGTTAAACTGTAACACTGTCAAGCTATTTAAACTGTTAATCAGTTGAACTTTTAAAGTGTCAAACTGTTGAAATTTAACCCTTTAAACAATTCATTATATAAACTGTTAAACTATAAAATTTTCAACTATTCAACGGTTACATTAAAACTGTTTATCTGTTCATCCGTTAAACTGTCAAATGTTTAACTATTAAATTGTTAAACTGTTAATCTGTCATACAATCAACTGTTAAACATTTAACTGATCAACTTTGCATCTATTAAACTGTCAATTAGTGTACTATTTAACTATTAAACTGCCGACTGTTCATCTGTTAAACGGTTAAATTTTTAATCAGTCAACTATTCAACTGATAAACTGCCAACAGTTAATCTGTTAAATAATATTTAAACTATTCATATGTTAAACTCTTTATTTGACTAATCATCATAAATTAGTTTTGATTTGTCCTCGAGACAAAATATTGGAGCATATTTTTGGAATGCCTAGATTTTTTTGGAAATGCAAGAAATCTGGTTCCTCGAATTTGGGAAACTTATATGTCACCTATAATGAGACTGTGGTTAAAATTGTATGAATGTCGATAGAACTGTTTGAAACAACTCAATGGAACATATCAAAATATTTTTTCAAAAATGGTGGACTTTTACTTTAGTAAAAAATATTTTGACTTGTCTTATATGTATTTCTTTACGCTTCTCGTATTCCAAATACTATTTTTAATATTTAATACGTACATATTTCATATTATATATAACCGTTTTTAGAGAATAAAGTAGAAAAGATAAAATTTAAAACACCAAAATATATAGCTCTTTATAAAATATAATATTTATTTTATATTGTGTGTTGTGTCTAATTATTATACTAAATCTCTTGGGATATTGTAATATGTAATATTTACTAGCTTATACTATAATATTTCAACATCTTAACTTAATTCTATGCATTTCTATACATATACTTAGTGGAACGAAATGAATTGTTGATAAATCGAAAGGGAAATGAATGAAACGCGACAAAAATTGTCACTAACTGAATAATATTTACAGAAAACCGAGCTCTAGCGGATAAAACCTGAAACAATGTCTTTTCTCTCTTTATATCTGTGTGTGAATGTCTTTTCAGTTATTATAACGACGGTGAAAGAAAAAATGACTAAAGCGCCATACAGCTGTCACATTAACGATGAATCTACACAAAAAGCTGTATTGTTTGTTTGTGCTTATGTTCACCATATCATCAAGTTTTCTAGCGTTTCGCACATATTCTGGGAAACTCTAGAAAATCTGATTTGATGAACACAAGCACAAATAAACAAACAAACTTACCGTATAGGTTGATCTTAATATCACAGCTGTATGGCGCTATAGCCATTTTTCCTTTCCAGCGCCAATAAGGTCACAAGGTCAACTTTTCAAAAGCTATAATAAGGTATTGGAGAATCACGACAGACCTTAAGGTTGATGCGATAGCTCAGTGGATAGAGCAAGCAAAGGATTCCATGTTCAAATAACGGCAGTGGAAATATCTGTGTCTTTTGTGTGTTAAATATATATTTCTACAAATTATATACATATTTATTGTTACAATATTTAATCCAGATTAACCTACCAGTTGCTTATGTATTTTTAGGTATCTTTAACAGTTAACACGGACACAGTACTCACACAGTTGCATTGTTTGCATACAGCACGCTTCAAACATATTATTTGTCTTGTAAAAATTGAATAATAAAACGAAAATTACACATTCTTTCAAAACTTTTGAAACAAGTATAAAAACTCAAAAAATCGAACAAAGTTTTTTTTTTTTGGCTAAAAACATTAAGAAGAAGTAAGCAAGACATAATGCTGTTTTTCAGTTACGATTCGTGAGGACCATGTGATGTGTTATATCCACCAAAACGCACAATTCAAAGTGCATTGTTTGTGTTATCTCTAATTGCATGACCTATACTGTAAATTATCAAAAGAAACATATAATAAACAGAAACAAAAAGTTTGATCGTGATTAAAGTTTGGATTATTATGCCTTGGTGCACTTTCCATCTGTTAAACTGTTAAACTGTCAACCGTTAGTCTGTTAAACTGTTCAACTGCTAAACATTTAAACGGTTTAACCGTAAAATGTTAATCTGTTAAACTAGCAACTGTTCAACTGCTAAACATTTAAACGGTTAAACTGTAAACTGTTCATCTGTTAAACTGGCAACTGTTCAACTGCTAAACATTTAAACGGTTAAACTGTAAATTGTTAAACTGGCAATTGTTCAACTGCTAAACATTTAAACGGTTAAACTGTAAACTGTTCATCTGTTAAACTGGCAACTGTTTAACTGCTAAACATTTAAACGGTTAAACTGTAAATTGTTAAACTGGCAATTGTTCAACTGATAAACATTTAAACTGTTAATCTGTTTATTAAATTATTCAACTAGTTGGCATAAATTGGTTTTTGTTTGTCATCAAAGGGTCCATCATCAAGACAGATGATGATCACTGTAAAGCTGTCTGAAATGATGGCTAAAGAGGGAGGTAACATGGCATAGTAATAATGCTTTTGGCCGTGAAATCTCATATCACATACATACTATTTAACAAAATGTTTGAACGCACAAGCAGAATTCAACTAGTAATTATTAATGATTGGTAAAATATTTGGATGATGTTGAAGAAAATCAGATTGATAATAAGTTAATTTAACAATAATTCTATTTTCATCTTCCTTGTCTTTATCGGTGTCTATTATTCATATAAGCTTTAATCTATAACTATAATTATTATTGTTAAAAATAAGTCTTATGAAATAAATTTATCTCAAATGTTATTTAGCCTGTTTTATTAATACAAGTACCTAACTAGATAATTTTTATTACATTGAGTTCACACATTAGGCCCGCAGGAAAATAATATCCCTCAGAGCCTATCTTATCGTTGGGAGATCTTTTTGAGGAGAGGAAGGAGTGAACATGTGTATTGAAGACACCCATCTTGTAAGAGAGAGGAAACACAGAGGGCGGCAAATCGTTCCACAGTCCACTCAAGAAAGGGTCGTAGAAGCAACCCATTCTAATGTGACAAATGTCAACTGGATACAAATGATAAGCGCACGTTTGGCGTGTTTCCCGACTGTTCACCGGTGCCGAAGGAATCAAGGATGCTAGTCACTCGGAGCATCTTCCATTGAAATACCGCTAGAACAATGTCAGCATTCCCGTCCGACGCCGGTGCTCTAAAGATTGCAATCAGTTTGTTTAGATTGGAGAATCTATCAAACGGACTGCCTGTTTCTGCATAGAGTCAAGAGTTTTTTCAAGAAAATGTTCATTTTGGGACTCCAGACCGGGGGAGGCTGCCAAATTCAACCATGAGGCACCTTATGAATGTGAATACATAGTTTTGTCCATGTAAAAACTCATTTCTTTCAAGAAAGCCATGCAAATACAATATTGGATTGAATCACAAGTGCAAATTGTATTTGTATGCCTTTCTTGAAAGAATTTGGTTTTTATACGAACAAAACTATTTATTCATCTTCATAATGCGTATTTATGGGAGCAAACAAACAATTTGTCTTAATATTTTATGCATAATTTTGCAAAAGGGATTTTTTCCTAAAATAATAAAATTATCGCCATCTATGAAAAAACAGATAATGAATTATTTTATGTTGACGGCCGGCGTAGTCCAGGGGCAAGGCTTTGGACTCCCATTCCGAAGGTCGCGGGTTCGAACCCTGTGTGTGCAAATAAATTTTATTTGATTAATTTGTGTTATTTCACAATTAATTAATTAAAAATAATATATTCTATATTTCAGTATCGCCCTGAGGCCCTAGCATCCTCGCTCGATAACGATCGGTAGGATAACTATCGGTAACTTCTCATCTTCCCTAGCATGACTACAGATCGACAACAAAAAAGTGACAGTTCACAATGACTAAGTGTCCTTAAAATACTCGACATCAACTGTTGTTTGTACGTTAGCGATGTGCAGTTGTCCTAGGGAACGATGAGAAGTTACCGATAGTTATCCTACCGATCGATATAGAGCAAGCGTGCTAGCGTCTCTGGTGTAAGACCACCATTCAGAATTGAAACGTTCCTTGAAATGGCTTTAGCCGTGTTTAGTGACTAGATCTGAATAGCCAGGTACTTCCCCACCTTCCTCCTCCCCATCTCCTTCCCTTCTCCGCTTACCTTCAGCCTCACAACATACTCCAATTGGGGATTTCATAGTCTCCCTGGTTCCAGACGGGAGCAGTTGGGACTCTTGTGAGGTGTTCACTACAAAAAATATTTTTATAAAATGTTTACTAGGGGGAGTCTTTTATTAGAATAGAATTGACTTTTATTTTGTTATCTAAAAATCTTCCTGTAGTGGAGAATACATACCCAAAGTTATAGCATTAAATTCGACCTTTAAATATAGTTAGGAGCGGTGCGCGCCAAGCAAGACGACGGATAAGTTACAAGCGAAAACTTTGAAAGCGTTTTTTCTCAAACTACCTTTTTCAATTTGGTTAGATTATTGAATTTGTCAAAAGAATTCATATTGTACGCGCGCCATCTACGAAAGCGTAGAATATGCCTTAATCCGTCAGGATTGTATGTAATGTCTTTGAATAGGTGAATTTCTTTTAGAGTAAGTACCAACTTAACTTACAATATTGAGTTTGCAAGTTTGATTACTGTTATTCAAAAATTATGTGTCCAACGAAGAGCTAGGCATTCACAGTAGGCTTTCAAATATATGCCTACAACATATCTTAAGATACTTTGGACACCTTGCTCGCCAAACTGGGGACTCCATCTTACAGAAACACATAGCCAATGGCAAAGTGGTAGGCAGATGAAGCAGAGGAAGATCACCGATGCCTTTAGTGACTAAGTATCGTTAGCATTTAGTAAGTCGGTGTCCTTGTCTCTCCACGCAGCGCAGGACCGTGATAAGTGTAGGAGCCTTGTCCACCACGGAAAATGGAGAAGGCATCACGATCTTCAGCAATGAATGAGAAACTGACTTGAGAAGAATGTCACATTTTTAGTGCAAAAAAAACATTTTAAAAATGCACTTTTTGCAAAGCACCATCTATTGGTGTAAATGGAAAGCTATTTGTTCTGAAAGGTTGCTATCAGCAGAGCTGTAACTTCTTAATAAAATGACAGAAGTAAATTTAAAAAATACAGATTTACATACCGAATGAAGAATATTATCAAAGTCAAAACCTTATAATATATAGGTGACCATAATAATTCAATAGTGTAGCATTGTCCCTGTCTCTGTAAACTATAATATAGTTTATACAAGTATATAGTACCTAATGTACAATACACCCCTGAGGTCTGTGATATTATCACAGACCTCAGTTTATATACCCGGTTACATAAATTGATTTTTTTAAATTCTAACCTCAGTTGCCATAGTTAACCCTTGTGAGTTGTATTTGGTTACATAAAATTTTAAAAATACCTACAAAAATGAAAATGAAAAAATAATCTGTTTTATTTCTTCAATCTTTGCAAAATCAATTTATAGCATCATTTTATTTAAATGAAATTTTAGGATATTATCCTGACGAAGAAACCATCGGTTTTGAAACTTGTAGATATTATAACATTGATTATAGTGGTTTACACAAAAGTAATTTGTTTCATTTAATCTATTTTAACCTATTCCCTGGAAAAATAGATTCCCCGCTTTCCAGGAGAATAATTTTAGTAATAGAAAATAGAACAAAGGTAAGGTTTGTGTTCGTACAGTTTTTTTTCTTTCTATTTCAATGGTTCGTACTCCACGTCCTATATGTGAAGGTACAATATGCATGAACCAGACAGAGGATTTGTAAAAGAATACTGTTAGTTAATATTTGTGTCGCAAGATGGCATTAGTCGAATATAATATATACAATCATTTTTGTATTTTTACGATGCCTACATTATCAACCGTTGTCAGTCAAGTATAAACATTACGGATACATCAAAAGGGACACATTTTTTACCTACATTTAGATAAAGTGAATGCACAAATGATTTACTTTTTTTACTCGGGTACAGCAAAAAATATTTTTCTGAGTAAGAACTCGATTGCGTATTGCGGACATTTATAAAATTTCCGACAATTTTATTATTCCGCATTATTATGTATGTATTCTGTGTTCGCTGTACGCGTTCTACAGCGATTATGTTTTATTTGCGCGGTTTCATTTATTAGCTAATTAAGTGAATTTTTGAAGAATACAGCTTGAGTATTATTGAATTTGGGTTTGGGAGTTCGATATCGCATGTATTTTTAAAGATGTCAACACCTGGTCTAGCGTGTCTTATCTCCTAACTGTCGGATGGCATAAATTGGCTCGAAGTTTGGTGTTTGACTATCGTCGGCGGCTGATATCGCAGGTCGGAGTCACGTCGAGTGTTGTCACTTTGATTTCACAGTGTCGTGAATGTGATAGTCGGACCGTAGAGCCGTCTCAGTCGCGGAGTATTTCGGTAACGTCAGTTATGTCAACCGTCGAACGATCCTTGTGTATTCTCTCCCCGTCATGACCACTATGATTTATACGCGTTACGGCTTCGCCGTATTCTTCTTCATCACATGGATATGCTTATGGATCATCCACCTCATAGCGCTGTTCTACTCGAGATGGAAGTTACACCGCCCAGTCGCCGCGCCGTCCTTGGAGGTTCCTCTGCCCGGCGTTTCTATCCTGAAGCCTTTGCTGGGGGACGATCCCAACTTGAGCTCCAACCTGGAGACTTTCTTCACGATGAAGTATCCGCTGTACGAGGTGTTGTTCTGCGTGGAAGACGAGAAGGATCCCGCGGCAGCCGTGGCAGGTGCGCTCATGGCGAGATATCCCAACGTTCCCGCGCGTCTTCTTGTCGGAGGTGAACGCGTCGGGGTGAACCCGAAGGTCAACAACATGCAGCCAGGCCTGACTGCAGCTCGCCACGAGCTGCTACTCATCAGCGACGCTGGAATCCGCATGAAAGAAGACACACTGCTAGACATGGTGCAGCATCTAACTGAACGCGTCGGGCTAGTGCATCAGATGCCATTTGTGGCAGATCGGCCCGGATTTGCCGCTGCATTGGAAAAAGTCTACTTCGGCACAGCTCAGGCTCGCATGTATCTCGCCGCAGACTTCCTGCGTATCAACTGCCACACGGGTATGAGTTCGTTGGTGCGGCGTTCAGCCTTCGAAGCTTGCGGCGGGTTGGCAGCTGTTGCGGATTATTTAGCGGAAGATTTCTTCTTGGCGGCAGCCTTGCGCGCGAAGGGATGGAGACTTGCTGTGTCTTCGCAGCCAGCGATACAAAATCCCGGTCGCGGAGGGGTGCGTGCACTGGCGTCCAGATTAATGCGTTGGGCACAGTTGCGATCAGCAATGTTGCCGCACACCATCCTGCTGGAGCCTATATCGGAGTGTCTAGTGTTGGGAGTTTGTGCAGCGTGGTCTACTCATACGCTGCTGGGCTGGGAGCCAGCTGCGGTGCTGGCTACGCATGCACTGGTTTGGTTCCTGCTAGACTGGTTGTTGCTTTGCGCAGCTCAAGCCGGACCGCCTCCGTTCCCCAAATGGTGGTTCGCTCTTGCGTGGCTGTTGCGCGAGCTAGCGGGCCCCATATTACTCTTACTAGCGTTGTGTCGACCGACAGTACAATGGCGCGCGCGGCAGTACCGCCTTGCTTGGGGTGGCCTAGCTACCGAGATCTGCCCCAAAGCCAAGTACTAGCCCGGACTTCGAGTGTTAGTTTAACGCTAAATAAACCTGTGTAAATATTAAACTATAATGATAAGTTTCTCACATTACTTTCACAACGTACATAGTTTTAAACATGGAAAAACGAATAGTGTTAAAAGTGTGATTTATACCAATAAAAGAAAACTGGTGAAAACGATCTGCATGAGACCTTCTAACTCCTAGGATGATGAATTTGATAAAGTATTCAAAAAAACAGTTTCTGGATTTGAAAAAGTTTTATCAATTTCACGCCAAGGAAGAAAAGCCCAGTAAACATTTCTATCGGTATATTTCTTCTGTGGTTTTAAAGTATCGTGTTGTTCTCTCAGAAAATAACGACAAGAAAAGTGAAGTTTGCTGCACACATTCTGCAAAGTACCGCGGTCATCCACGGCCACTTTGGGTATCGGTCAGCTTGGCTTGCTGACGACCTCGACAAGTTATAACTTTCCCTGCTACGCAAGCTTTACCGTAGTACCCAGTTCATACCCCACCTGCATTCCCATTAGAACTTCATATCGGAGTTATCACATAACTCCATTAACGTGTTTTGAATGCAGATACGCATAATGGTAATTGATTTACAATTATTATAAATATATCAGCCTTTAAAGGTCTTCAGTGTAATACTTTGTAAACTTTAAAGTTTGTAATAGGATCAAGAAATCCCACATCACAGCAATCTTACAGTACCTTTTGTCCAGTTCTGACGCATGTAATCTGTAATGTAATAATCTTAGCATGGACAGCGCTACAAATATTACATGTAATGCTCGTGGCAACGATTGGACTGATATCTATAAAAGTAACTGCGGTAAAATATCTGAATACGCTCAAATCATTGAGATAACGATTTGTTGCAACTTAATTAGTACAAGACACAACTATTTACTTTAGGGAAGATGGGAAACATGCACAAAATAGGTTATTAGTCTTTATTTTGGGTTTTTAAAAATATTTTTTCATTTCGAAATTAATAAATTACTTAGTTGTAGCCATGTTAATTTGTAAGCAATGCTTACTTCATCAGGGATACTTAAATTTTGCTGTGTTTGAAGAAGTATTTTTTTTTTTTGTTTATTTATATTGAAATGGAACCTTCCAGTAATGATCACATAATGACAATATCAAATATGGCGTCATTTTGAACTTTGATTTTTTTTTTAAAATTTAATCTTTTACCATCTCCCCTTACATAAATAGTTGTTTCTTACCACAGCCTTTACAATACGACAATTTGACAAAGTGACTTGTTTATTTTTGTCTATAACTAACCCAATAGAGGTAATATCTGAAGGCAAAATTAATGTGTAAGGTAGACACTGCAATTGCAGTGCTACTTACGTGCGTGAGCTTGATTCTTCAACACTGCAAATGCAGGGCTCTCGTTGCCAGGGGTTAAGTTGAAACAAAGTGTTATTAAAATAATTAGTGCATATTATCAATGGAAATTTTACTGTAACCTTTTGTTTGCACTTTGTACATAATGGATCTATTTGAACAACAACAGAATTCTTATGTTGTCCATACCATTTGCGTTACATTACATTACATGCATTACCGTGCATAATAATTAATGTCTTTTGTATTAGGAGTTTTACACTAAGAAATCTCCTAGTTCTAACGTTGATATCGACAACTGTTTTCCTAAAATACTAATAATTTATTCTTTGTCATTCCTTTGCCTATTTAAGTTAATTTAAAAAGGTGTCTGAGCAACTCTGAGTTTTGAACGCACTACCATAATATATTATGTTTCTAGTCTATAACGTTATGTATTATGATTTCAGTGATTGGCTAATAATAATGTTATATTAACCGTTAGATAATTTTTGAAATGTAACATCGCGCATTTATCATTAATAGTTTTAAATGAAAGAAAATTTGTTGGCGTATATAACACTGTTTCATCACATTTCACGATGAAAGCGGAATCCTTCCCTAGCACCTAGTATAGGGAAATTTTTAAACAATTAAACTTAACACTGTGCAAATAAATTTATCATCGTTGTTAAGGTCTTTTAAAATCTTTAATGTGACAAAATTACAATTCTACAGGCAAGTCGTTTTGTTAGTAGATGCATTGTATTGGTTCCAGATCTATAAATACATACATATTTCTCAATTATATTAATTTGAGCGATATGCAGCATAATATTGGATTATATTTATCTTACAAAACTTGTTTGTTATACGCTCAGAAGCTCTAGCAGAGTGAATTCGATAATTTTATAATATTAGATTGATAGGCTTAACTTCTGATGATTTTGTGTCAATGTCCCGAGCACGGTTTCACCGTTGACAGCAGAACCGATATTGACAAGAAATAAATAAAAAAATCGAAATACGCTGGCAACACTGAAGGTATTTTTTACAAATTTACACTCCGAAATGTTAAACGCCAAACAATTGCGCAAAAAATTAATAAATTTGCAATGTTAAATTGAAATACAAACCTAAATATGCGTTGGCAATCTGCATTTATTTTTTGACACCAAACGGGAGTTAATTTGATAGTTAATCAGGTCTTTAGTCATATTAAACGGAATAAATTTCTCGCGTCTTAGTTGAATTATTTAAGTCTATGGATCGCATATACGACTATTTCAATTCTAAGAGCATCGTTGCTTGAACTACGTTTATTAATTCATACTAATTTTGCATAACGAACAAAATTATACAAATTAATGCGTATATTATTGACAGTTAACTGAAATTTATTTGGGATAAAATTTATCAATCGTCGGTCGGAATATCTTTTACCAATAATTGTTGACCGTGCTCGCAGATATTGACAAATGATCATATATGACAGATTTAGTCAATATCATATTGATATAGCTTTTTATCGATTATCCATGCTGGACCTCCAAAGATAGAAAAAAAAAACCAAACTTATGTTATGTATCCAAGAGGAATGCATCAAATAAAACCAATTTTTAATGTTTTTGTATGTATTTTTGTCACATTGTTGGTTTAATAGCCTGACAAATAAAAATATTTCTAAAATATAGAAAAAATTTTAGGTATATAATAATTTTTTTTTGCTAATTTTTCTTTGTTTTAATTTGTTACAAAATGTGAATAATTTTGTTCATCACAATGTCCTTGCTAAATATTTCTTGTTTTTTTTTTTAAATATTTGTATTTAAAAAGACCAATAAGTGATTATTATTTTAAATGGCAGCTTGAATGAATCAGTATTTTGGATATATCTGTGTTTATTTGAGTATTTTTTTCTGCTTTGCACTTTGGAGTTTTTGATTTTTAACTATTAAACAAAGTCTGTATACAAAGTTGAAAGAATTTCTTACGCTTTAGGTATTCTTTGGTATAAAAAACGCATAATTGGCTTATGAAAATTGACCCTTTTACCAATGATAATAATTAGTCCATTTGGAATGAAATCAGACTATATAAATGTAATTTTTTTATTTTATTTTTTTAACTCTGGCACACACCCCGATTTAAAAGTGGCCCCACATTACGGTAGTAAATATACTTGAAAGAGAAGATTATGAATTCTTGTATCACCTTAAGCATTGATTTTTGTCAGTTTTGTGTTTTTTGATAATATGTATCTCTAGTTGTACACGGAGAAAAATGTTATTCTAAAATACGATCATTTTATTCGTAAAAACAGTTAAAAACGAGACTGAAGTCTTACGAACAAATTAACGGGGTTTCAATGTTTATTGGGGGGAAAATGTATGAATAATTTGTTGGTATACGTACGAAATTACGATACCAACAAATTATTCTTACATGTTCCCGCCAATAAACATTGAAACGCTGTTAATTTGTTCGTAAGAACTTCAGTCTCGTTTTTAACCATTTTTACGAATAAAATGATCGTATTTTAGAATAAAAATTTTCTCCGTGTATTATCTGAACTGAACTGTAGGATTATTTTAAATTTTGTTATAGTTAAGCGCACTTGAAGTGAAACAACACAAAACTGCGCTATATAAATGTTTCGTTATTATTTATTATATTAGGGGGGGTAAGGGTGTCAAAATAATTGTGGCCGATCTAGCGTATTTTATATTATTGATTCTCCTAACATCACAAAAGCCCGTACCCACTGTTTTAATTAATTAATCTTTATTAATAATTGTAATGATATTAATATGTGATATATGTTTTACTTATGTTTAATATATTAAGGTGATAATATCCAGTCATATTAAGTGTTAGAACATTTGTATTTTACACTGAGGCTAGAAATGGAAAAGTCTAAAAGAAAACCAATATTACAATACAACAAGGTTCCATGACAGTTGATCCCAAGAAGTTGGCCCCTCGGCATACTTAGATGCAATATGCAGTCGATTTAGGGAAAATACAGTATACCCACTTACAAAAAATATAATTTAAGAGTCCTGGAATAGGTGTGCAGAGAGGATATACCGCCGAATAACAAAATTATAAAACATATTTTTATTCAAATGCTTCAAGAATTAAACTACTTCCCCCTTACTTATAATCGTAGTATAACTAATACGCGTCGTATTACGTCGTAACAGTGCAAAACTTGACTTATTATCACTGCGTGTGTATGGTTAAAACGGCTTTAAAGCAGGTTTAACGCCAACTTAACGAAACCAAGGATGATCCGACGGATACCGGAATTATAAGTAAAGGGGCTTGTATATATACTGTTATACCAGCGTATAAGTACAAAAAAAACAACACTGAAAATAAATTCGTTATCCAAACCAACTTATTATTAAGTAAGGTATTTTTAAGGCGATTTTAGGTTTGAAATTCATAACTAATGCACAAAAAATCATTTTAATTTTAGGGGCAACTGTCGGGGGATTGACTGTCCGATCACCTAGATCACAATTCAAAAATTGCAATTTTGAAAAACAAACACCTTTCTGATGTTGTAGCTCTCTAAGTGACTGACGTCCCGATTCACATTAAATTGCTAAAAAAATTATTTAAAACTATGTAAATTATTTTAATTGTATATTTTTTAATGTTTCAAAAAAGGCACAGAACATCCTTTTTCAGAGAAGTTAAAAAAACCCTGAAAAAGTGTTTGAATTTTATCAATTTCATGTTTACAAAAATTGTTTTATAATAGTTTAATTGGTATCAATAAGCAGCCTTTAATATGATGATGCTTTATTTCAAGATGTTGCAAAACTATCCTAACCTAACCTAGTTTATTATAATAATAGCACAGCAGTAGATAGGTACTCTTAGTAGCGACCTGGTGAAATTGACCATCTTCAGAATCAGTGGATTGCTTGAAACGTCATTAGCCAGCGTGTTTTGTGACCAGTCAGTTTTCTGAATAGTCAGACGCTGTCCAACCTTCATCTTTCCGACTACACAACATACCGCAATTAGGTACCTATATATAACTGGTTTCTATGTGAATACCGCAGAAGTGTCTCAACTGCTCTCTTCTGGAGTCGGTGAGACTGGCATTCCAAATTAAGGTATGTTGTGAGGCAGCGGGTAGGGGAAGGGAAGGTGAAGAAGTACCTGGCTTTTCAGATCTGTTCACCAAGCATGGCTAAAGTCATTTCAAGCAGCGTTTCAATTATGAACGGTGGTCTCAATTCTGAGAGTATCTTCCACTCCGTAGCGTGCTGCAAATATACTATAAATTATTTTTATTCAATTAATTGTGAAATAACACAAATTAATGAAATAAAATTTATTTGCACACGCTGGGTTCAAACCCGCATTCTCTGGATTGTTTGGCGAGAGTCTTACTCCTCTACTTGAAATACGACATGAAATTGATAAGAATCAAAAAATCTTTTGACCAGTATTGGTCTTTTCACGTTTGGTTAAGAATTTTATTAACCGTTTGAGGATATGTTTTTTTTTTGTTTGTTTTATTTTTATATGAATTCAGCGCTTTAATCATTTTTATTAATAAATAAATAATATCTCATGTTGTATGAGATGTTAAAGGATAAATATTCCCATCCAAAATGCTGTTACATTTCTTTTTAATAACACACAATATTATGTATTAACTATTAAAAAACAATTTTAATATCAACCAAATGAATTTCTTCTTTTTTTATTAATTTCTTAGCTGAAAGATGATACTGTATCTTTTGCGACAGTATAACGCATGTTAAATCGGCCGTATACGACACATTTTGACAGTTTTCTTAAATGCGGTATTCCGTATCGCGCTAACGAACTAATTACTGCGCTTGTGTTAAGACACCAACTCTTAAGAGTAATTAATTATATTAATGCTAGAGATGACGTGATGGACAATTGCATTCGACGCTAAGTCCTCACCTCATGAACCCGGGAACCCTTGCTAAATCACCAAACGTAGCAAATCACTTGGGGTAACCTAAGACAGGGGTGTTGGCTATCTACTAAGAGTATGGATATCAGAGAGACGACATGCGAAGTGTGCCCGCGCGATCCAAGTGTGCCTTTTCGAAAATTTTACCCAAACGGCTTACATTGGCTGCTGATTTTTGGCCGTTTAATACGTTCCGACATTTTTACGACAGCAGCCATTTTACATGGTGACAGCCAATGTCTGCCGTGTGGGTAGAATTCTCGAAAAGGAATACATTTGGAGTGCGCGGGCACACTTCACATGCCGTCCCTCTAATATCCATACTCTTAGGTTATCTAATACCAGGGATGGCGGTACCCATATCTACCTCCCAAATCGTTATCTATGTATTAATAATAGTTATAATTTATTTTAAATTAATACATGAATTTCAATATAGCTCCATTTGGTTGATTTTCAACTTTTTATATTGTGTGACGAGATTAGAAGAATTGAATCAGCATTTTTAAGGTGAATTTTTACGCCGATTAAAATATTTCTCATTTTTATTTAATTTTTCTAATCTTATCAAATCCGATAATCAATTGTTGTATTTCATTTAATTTCGCTAAGATTAAATATATTAATTCTGATAATGTGAAATTCCTTGAGTGTGCCTGATAACTATAATCATCATCAGCTGGTTTTGAATGGATGATGGACTCGGTTAGGAAATCGATATGAATGTTGAACCGTTATCTCCTTGGGTGATTGTCTTATCATCTCTTAGAATCTCAGTGGTGTACGAGATAATATCACAAACTTATTTGTGCAGTCGGTGTATCATTTTGTTGAATAAAAAAAATTATGTAAAAATGTTTTTAATTCGAATTTTGGCTGCCCGCCTAGTTGAATATGTCATTCTGTACAGATGAACAAACTTATATGTGAAGTCAGTGGTGATGTTATAGCTGCATGATGCATTGCTTGTATGCCTCTTTTAACACTATTAAAGTTCATATTTCTAGAGTGAAGGGATACCATTACAGTTGATTCCCGACAGTGGTCCCTCGGCATATTTATATACAATATGCAGTCAGTTTAGAGAAAATGCGGTATACTTACTTACGCAAAATATAACTAAGTGTCTCCAAAAGGGTGTACAGAGAGGATGTACCGCCGAATAACAAAAGTATAACCACTGGAGCGACCAAGCGAAATAAATGAATTTGCCTTGATTGCTTGAGATTTCCAGATGATCATTTTTTTTAATTTTTCGCCAACATTAAATTAAAATCATATCTTCGAATTTTAATCCTTAAAAAAATGGCGTATTTTGTCAGAGGCTAAAAATATTCCCGCTTTGCAATAAAATCCAAGTAAATGGAACATTTGTTAACGTATTCGAAAACTAAAAACTGTTTTCGAAAGGTGATGAAATAGGCTTTCAAATTTCTATATTAAAAATCACTATGTATTTTTTTAAATAATTTTTTTTTTTGCGAAAACTTTAAAAAGTGTTCAAAATGGCTCACTTTACTTTTTTTTCTAACTAAAATTACTGATGATGAAAAAAAAATAAAACACATACTTATTTCATTAGATAAATAAATTATAAACCTTATTGTCACCTCACTTTTTTTCGTTTCATGTAAAAAAAATTCTTAATAAATTCACATAGTTCCATAATTTTTTTTCAAATTGCCATCGGAAACTTTGGTTTCAGAAAGGGGTAAATTTTAATTTTTTTGTGGTTTTCTTTTAGATTTGAACATATAGTTTGTTGTATTCTCTTTCCAATACCGTTTAGATCACATTTCTGACTATGATAGTAAGGGAGAAACAATGATTTGTGTGAGACCTATGTGAGCTGGGACAAATATGGTCTCCTGTGATTGAACGGGTTAACATGAAGACATAAAAACTTATTAAAGTGCTGTATAGTCAATGAAGTAACCTGTATTATACCGTTTATCTCATATTTGTAGGATGTATAAAAAAAATATTAAAAAATCGTAAAGTTCATAACCAAGCAGTTTCTGCGTGTTTGATACTTTGAATCTGCCGTCAGAGGTACTTATTCGAGTGAACATAGAATATTTTCGGTTTCTGTATGTTGTCTGTGGTATACTTGATAATGAAAGGTACATATCTTTGAAAAGGGGACTTAATTTTAACCATAAACAGCTGATCTTAAATTTTGCGCAAAAAAAATATTTTTAACATTGTTCTAAAATAATCTACGAAGTTCGGATTTGCAACATCTACAGTTATAATAGATAAAGCATTTCAATAGCTTCGTTTTAAGACCAAAATAACATACGTGGGAGCTACAAATATTTTTTTAATCTTTTTTTGCCGAATCGTGAGATAATTGGCTTTTTCAAAGCAATTAAAGCCGTAAAGCAATCCTAGACATTTAAAATGGCACATTAATAAGCCAAAAATCGCTCCAGAGGATAAAACATATTTTCATTCCAATCCATAAAGGATATAGCTACTTGTATATTTACTGTATATACCAGCATATAAGTACAAAAAATACACAGTAAATAAATTCGTTTGGTATCCATACCAACTTAATATTGAAGTTATTTTTGAAGACGGTTTTAGGTTTATATTTGGTAAATAATGCAGCAAAAATATTATTTCGGAGTGCCAACTGTCAGGGGATCAATAATTAAAAGAACACCCTGTAAAACTTTTCTAAACTGCAAACCTTTTTTAATAGTCAAATTCGATGTGTTGTCCCTTTCTCGCAATATCAATAAATAGGCGTACGCAAGACAAAAGATTCTGTTGTTCGCCTGAATTCTAAATTATGCTTGACCTATACTTTCGATATTGTGAATACAAAAATATATGAATTATTTTTTTTTCTTTATCGCCTGCACATATAAGTTTGTTCTTCTATAAATTTGTAATAATTATTATGTACCCACCTGTCTTGTGTATATATACTGGAGTTGCCTAAGGAACAACCAGAATTAATTGATTTTTATGTTTACTAGTGCATGTTAAAAGATGTATGTAAGAAGCCCAACGATGTATGTAATCATTTTTAATGTATCGCTGGTACGTAATAATTGGTATTTGAGCAGAAGTCTTTATAAATTTATAAACCTGTTTGTAATTCTGTTGTTCTTTGCAATATACTGGAATATACTTATTATATACAATACATTGCACATTAAATATAATAAATGGACTAATAATGTGTAAATTCTATTATTTTTAAACCTTCTATGTTGTGAAGTAACATCTCAAATATATTATTATATATTTTTATGTCTCGTAACCACTTGAGCATTCACGTTAATAATTTGAAATTTGAAAATTTCCCACCGTCACTAAAAAAATCATACCTCCGAATTTTAATATGGAGACATATAAACTGCTTATAGCATTAGGGAGCCATTGAATGCACCTATATTTAAGCATTTTTCACATATTTTTAGGATTCATAAAAAAATTATAAAAAATCATTCAATTTATAATTGCATGAATTCTTCAAATTATTTATTTTAAAATTGGCGTACATAGTATCTATTTGAAGAATATTAAATATTACAACTTCTATACGTTGTCTCTAGCCTAGTTGATAATCACAGATATTAATTTCAATTTGAACGTGCATTTTTAATATGTAACACATGATCAATGATTTGTAAGAAAAAATATTTCAATAATTTCAATTTGCGAAATGTCAATAACAAATAATTCAAAAATAATGTAAGACATCTCTTATAGAAAAGTGAAAAACTAAGTTATCTTTGTGATTAATCAAAGTATTCAATGCTTGGGAACTTTTGAAATAATTCCAATAAATGTTAAAAAATATCTATTCAAATTGTCCACATTTTGGCCAGCGAGCGCTCTAGGGTGTTTACAAATTGGCCAAAATGTGGCCAAAAGCACTCCAGTGGTTATGACATTAATAACATTTTTTTTTAAATGATTAAACATTCCCAGGTTAGGAATAACCTGACAATATTAAAATTGAAATGATAGAAGATTGAATGGGAACCAGATGCATTTGTCACACGACTACTACTAACTGGTTGTTTTTATATATTGTGCCATTCACTCTTTTATGCCTGTTTTTTTAAAATAAAATATAATTTATCAATTTATACTATTATTATTTTTCACCGCTAATTTGTCTGCATTTTAAATTATTAGTTCGTCTTCCACAACATAGATGGTGCTATATCTAAACACATAATATAGTGACATAAAAACGTTATTTAAATTTTCCAGAGTTAGTCCATTATTATTTCTTGTGTCTAAATTAATAATGATAATTGGTATAGAATCCATAATATACATACATGTCAAGTCTACATGCTAAATTTGTTTAATGTAACATTTATAATGTATTTTAAGTTTTGTGCATATGACCAATTCTGGTTTTACACAAGTACCCAATTTTACACTATTTTTGTGTACTGTATAAACGGGGTGGGAAAAATCTACGATTCTAATAAGATGCGATATCGTTATTACACTTTTTTGATTTGAAAATAGTGTAAAAATAAAAACAGAATCGACTATCAATATCAAAGCACTTATCTTGTCATCAGTCACTTGCAGTCAATCTTATGGTATTGAAATTGTGCTATTTGATACTAAAGTCAATGTGCAGACCGTAAGCGAAAGAGAAAGATGCGTAAAACATAAGTGCAACAGAGAAAAGCGTGCGTGGGAAGGCAAGCCGCATTTGGTACCTTAAATTCGATTTTTGTATTAACATCAGGTCGGCATTAAAGATTGGCACTTACAATAAACATAAGATGGCCCTTAAGAGCTCCATTTTAACTTCTCTTTCTGATACATGCGTCGTTAATGAGAAAGAAAGAGAGGCTACAATTGGCCTATCAGCAGCATTTTATGTATTCTATACCAATGATTCTAATAAAATAATAACAAGTTTCCAGACTGAACCAATTTTTTGTAAGAATGATTAATGTATTGACATATTTTAAATGTTGTTTAACAGATTAATTGTGTTGTGAAATAAAATAATGAATGGGAATTGCTTCTATTGTCTTATGGTACCATTAAAAATAATATGATTTACCTTTGGCTTTTATTTTGATTGTCTTATTGCAAATTATAACAGTGTGAAAATACCCACACACTTTGTTGAGTACAACAAAGAACTTAAATAATGAGATTTAAGATTTATGGAAGACTTCATAGCAGACAAAGACAATACAGCTCATAATTTTGGAACCAATGTAACTTTTTCTTTACTTTTTCTTTGTCAAATCGTGCCCTTGGAAAAAACAATCTGCGAATCAGTCTGAAGAAATGTATAGCAATGTATACATCCCTCCTGATCTAGTAGATGGTTTGAAAAGCTTGCCGTCTAAATTCTGCTTCGTTGGTGTTAAATATATCAATATCCAAAGTTATTCTATTGAACAACAAGATAGCCCCAGGCTAATGTAAATACTGCGCTTTCACAAAATCGCAGTTCCCTTTCACTGTGATACCTACCAGCTCGTAGCTGGCTACACGGTATCGCTTCCAAGTAAATAAGCACACACTTAACACTAACAACTACACATCGTTGGATCTGCCCTGATGATGGACACTGCAACGCTGTCCGAAACGTCGGCTGAAGAAGGAGGTAGTGCAACACGGCATAACACCCCAAAAAACAAACAACGAAAATGCTTTTGGCCGTGAAAATCTAAAAACGTATCTAACAAGATAGCTCTCCCCACCGGCTTGACCATTGGCAAGTGAGTTCTGTAAGCCGGGAGATAAAACCGTCTAAGATGTCGGTGACGGAGATAATCATCGGAAACGTATAACTAATGATCTCCATGATAGTAGAGTTTTCTAATCATCCACGAATCAGTCAATGTGTACATCCTTTCTGACCCGTACCTGGTTCATTCCGAGCATACCCAAAAGAAAGCCGATAGGATAGAGCTACAGGTAGTAGCCATACACACCGTCACTCAGAAATTTCTTCTGAACTCTCTCCAACATGAGTGAATACTTTACTTGGTGTGCACTCCTAATTACAGACCCACTAAGTCTATTCCTCAGAAAATAATTGAATAAAATTATCAGAACCCGGGTATCTCTAAAATTCCTTGCAGTGCGCAGAACAAAGCCTAGCATTCTCAATGAAGTGCTACAAGCCATCTCAATATGTGCATGAAATGTCAGCCTATTGTCAAACATGATTCCAAGATCCTTCATGGTGGAGACATGTTTTAAACTTTGGGTGTCCATCGTATACCGGTAATACCAGGTATGATACTTCCTAGTGAATGACAAAATGATGGAGGGGATGGAGTGATTCTTCTGTTTAAATATGCCCACGTTCACATAAAAAAAAACCTGTCCAAATAAACTAAGCTAGCAGTCCACAATGGAGTGCAGGTACCCTGATGTATGGCAGTGAGGCATAGAACTGGCAGAGAAAGGATGAAAGTAAACTGAATGCTGTTGAAATGAGATCCCTAAGGCGTATGTGTGGTAAAACCATGTATGATCTTGTGAGAAATGTGGGATCCGCAAAGAATGCAAGGCTGATGTAAGCGTAATGGGTAAGATTAATAAAAGGGACTCTGGTTTGGGCATGCAGAGCGAGTGAACGAAGAAAGGAGTGTAAAGAGAATATATGATGCAAATGTTAATTTTAAAAGAAGTCGGGGACGCTCGAGGAAGACATGGCATGTCAAGAGTCAGAATAATAGAAGAGTGTGTATTAAACGATATATGAATGTGAACGAATCAAAGAGCGTGTGCCAAGACCGAGTTGTTTGGCGGTCCGTCCTCTGCCTATCCCTGCGGACACGGCGTGAATATGATGATGATACAATCACACAATTGAGAATCGTTTAGGCCCCATTTGTGCATCATAAAGGTAAGTATATTGGGTTCTTTCTGTGCTTCAAAATTTATTAGCTTTTATTTAGTTTGATAAACTTGCATAAATGAGCCTTTGACCAGAATAATGCTATATCCAACAAAACTATCAATGTTGAAATTATTCATGGAATCCTAATTTAATTGTTGTTCTTCACCACTTTTCATTTAAAACTCAAGAATTGTATGTTTATTGTATTTTATATATTTGTAAATTACAATCATTTTTTTTTTTTTTTTAAAAGAAAGACAAATAATAATAATAATAATTGGATAATTTGTATAGCGCCGTTTTTGTGAGAAATCACCTCAAGGGCGCTGTACAATTTAAAATATAATTCTTAGGCTATATTTAAGTTTATTATTTACAATTGTATACAGAAACATACTTACCTGGTCGGTCACTTCCGATAAACACACTTTAATAAGAAAGTTTATGCTTGGAGAAGATACCAATTTGCACGCGGAGGACATTATATTGAAAACACTGGACTTTGCATGATTTTACATTTACTGACCCCATAACTTTTGGTATTCACTTATAAGAAGTAAAATGCCAAAGGTGAGTTAATACTTACTTTGAAAGACTTGAGAATTTAATGATTCTTTACGACTGGAGAATTTTCATCAAGTGACCATTATAAAAGCTAACAAAAAAGAATTAGCTCATATTTTCACAATTAGTTATTTACAATGTCACGGGCTGTGAATGTGAAAGTGAGAAGGTTTTGACTTTATGGATAAGACAGTCCGAACAGATGAGTTTTAAGTTTAGCTCTAAATTCCGCCGAGTCCAAACATTCCCGGGTTACGAATAACCCAACAACTTTTGAAAATCTCCTACTACCACCACACTAAGCGGAAGATGTTGCTTGTGTTGTGATGGAGGACTTAGCCAGCCGAGGAATCGAACACGGAACGCCTGGGTGGAACCCAAACGCTATACCCACTCAACCACTGACCGGTCTATCATATATAACTGGTTTCATTTTTAACATCTTTCTCAAAACAAGAATGTTTTTGGATACATTATTCCGTGCTAGGGCTCAAATGGTAACACAACAACTGTTGTAAGGGAGAATCTGATCTACAAAACAGTATACCATTTGGAAGGCGGGTATGGGTACCGCCGCCCCTTGAACCATTTATTGGATATTCAACACTCCTGCCATAGGTCAGCCCAAGTGGTTTACTATGTTTGGTGAGTTAGCGGGGGTGCCCGGGTTCATGGGGTGAGGTTTGCCTAGGTCCTGGCGGCAGATGCGTTAGCCCACCAACTACTTGGCCAGATTGGGAGAGACATGTTGAGGAAGACTTTTTGACCTCTCCTGCTGGACTTTCAAATTATCGTCTTTTATTTATTTATTTGGGAAAATCAACAGATTATTTACACCTATTACAAATAACTTAATAATAAAAATAAAATCCAATTACAGATTTTCACATAACTTAACATTGTAATAATAATAACAATAAAATAAAATAAATAAAACTAAGGGTCCTGTACCCATGGGCTGACATGTTTACCAAAAATACAAAATTATAAATATTAGATAAAAATAATACAAGTAAATAATAATGTCTTGCACCACAGAGGATCCGTCAATCTTCCACATAGCATCCCAAAAGATGACAACTGAGGGAAATTTATTCCTCCGTGTCTCCTATGTGGAGCTAATGAAAAAACAAAAAAGTATTTCTGAACCAGCAAAACTCTGGCATCATGAAATTTGCACAACTTTACTCAGCTAAAACGGGCATTTTTTATCCTCATTTTTTCTACAAACACTTCCTTAATCATCAACAAACTCCATATTGGGTATGCCACTGGCTCTGCGCAGTTAGAATTCTTCTGCGGTCATTTCCATAGGAGCGGTTGGGACTCTCGTTTCTTAGTCAAGTGGGAAATGTACCTATAAAATCTGTACCAAAGGATAAACCACGTAAGTCCACTTTTGGGCGGTTTTGTGTTGAGTATGCAGAAAAATTCTCTGTATTTCATTACATTATTGGATGAAACAACGATATCCATAAACAGTATATTGAGTTATCTAATTTCAAAACCACTGAAGTCCAATTTACTTTAGAGGATAAATCAAAATATATTCATAAATTGACATATTTCTCTTAACAATGGCCAAAAACAAATAAAGTTACGATATATATTGTTCACAAATCTTAATTATTTCAGTTAGTAAAAAAGTTATAGACCTTCAAACATTTAGTTCAAAATCACAAAAATCGCTTTCCTGAACTAAAGTCCAAAGTGGACTTACGTGGTTTATCCTTTAAATGTCGGCCTTCAAATTTTATACATAAAATAATCTGTTCAAATATTGGGGACAAAAAACAAATTGTATTGTTATTACTCAGAATTGAATAATCATTCTTATGAATGTAAATATATTTTATCTTATTCAGTAAAACCACACAATATTTATGTAAATGTTCATAAATAATGTAATTATGCATTAAAATTAAAATAAATTTGAAAGAACTGCAGACATTGTGACAATGATTTATTTTCAAGATGGTTATTATTTTCATGAATATAAATTACATATTTTTGACACCGTAAATAGATTATCTGTGTAAGTGCAGACAGTACACAGTTGACTTTTGTCAAATGAGGGTCGCTTCTACGACTCATTCTTGAGTTCAACAGCTCGATTTGCCGGCCTCCGTGTTTCCTCCTTCCTCTCCTCAAAAAGACCCTCCACACACCATCTTCAAAGATGACACAGGCCATGAGGGAAATTTTTTTCCTCAAGGTTTGCTGTGTAAGAAAAAAAAACGATTCCTGTGCACATTTGGAGTAAAAATGTCATTTTGATGTCGGTTGACTTTTTTGTTCAAATAAAAACAAGGAGAAATATCTATCACGCATTCCCACACTAATCACGCTGCCATGCACACGCAACGGATCACGCGATACGCGCTCTGTCTCGTCAGTACGGTGCCGCTGGAACAAGACGCGGTGCGTATCACAAGATTGTACGTGGACATCAAAACTTTTTTTTTACTATATATTTATGCTCAGAAATCGCAAGGGTAAGTACCTACTGACACAATATGTTTACAGGTTTTATTCTAAATTGAAAGAGTCGCTTGAAATGACTTCAGCCGTGTTTAGTGACTAGATCTGATAGCCAAGTTCTGCTCAACCTTCCTCTGACCTGTATCTGTCTTCTTCCCCATTTCGTAAGACTCAAAAGGTAGTCAGTAAAAATAACTAAGGGGCCCTAGTCAAAAAGTCCATTTTGAATGTGATTTTTATGCAGAAACATTCAAATAACAGTATTGGTAGCGCGGCCTTTTTCATAGAAAACATAATTTTGTGTTTGAGGCCAAAATACCCATTGGCACACGGAGTTTTGGGGCACATTTTGAAAGCCATATAAACCAACAAGAAAACAGTAAACCGAGTACGGGTACCGCCGCTTCGGGAACCATTTATTGGATAACCAGCACCCCTGCCATGGGTCATCGGAAGTGGTTCTGAATGGTGATCTTACACCAGGGCGATTCTGAGAGTATCTTCCACACTGGAACGTGCCGCAAATATACCTATCTTATATTATTTTTAATTAATTAATTGTGAACTAACACAAATTAATCAAATAAAATTTATTTGCGCACGCCGGGTTCGAACCCGCGACCGTCGAAATGGAAGTCCAAAGCCTTGCCCAAGGTCAATCATGTACCCCTACGTACATTATTATGATTGTATGCTTACGATATTCAAACATAATGCAATTTATTCGAGTGTGGAAATTCCTAGAAAATATTGTTTTATCACAATAGATTGCTAAACTACTTAGGTATCCTGATATTTTAATGTTGTCTTTTCAATAAATGTGACAGATGACGCACGCTGGTTCGCACGTAGTAATATTGTCACAATTAATAGACCCGTGCCCGAAAGAAATAAATTTTTGAGTAAACTGTATTGATTGCTTTCGTAATGCTGTGATGCAATATTAAGATGAAACCCGGTTGTGGAGAAATTTGAAAAATAGATTTTACTAAATCTTTGCTGTCACTGTTGCTCTTACTCCACCGGATATTGAGCGAAAGGGACAATGCACCTCGGGCTACTAATATCTAACAAAAATCGAGGTTTTGTATTCCCCACTTTTCTCCTTCAGAAGTGTACAGATTTTCAATTTTTTTTTTACCAACTACATAAGAAAAATCTATTTTATGTCTGTACGTTTTGCTTTTTTTAAAAAAACTTTGTCTAGTTTGTATACTGAACGTCTTTTGACGGCGTTTAAACCAGTCAATTTTATTGATTTTTCAAAGGTGATAACTTCTATAAAAAGTAACTTATCAAAAAAACAAAAAGTACCGACACGCTAGTAGTTGATATTTTATGTCAAAACAATATTTTCTCTAGGGTTAAAATTCAGAGGGATAAATAAGGAATACGTTTGTATGGAAAAATCACCGCCGGTTATCACCTTAAAGTCGCACAATTTGGATTCTGAATATATATATTTGTGCATAATAATTTTGAACAATTTCACAATTGAACTATCTAAAATTAAACAAAGTGCTCGAGATAATGGTTATTCCACACATTTAATTGATAAAATCCTAAATAAGAAACTTGAGCTCATTTCAACTAATATATATTTTTTTTTTTTGGTAAACCTGAAACTAATAATAAAATCACAAATCCCTTTCAATGACGTAGGATCTTATATGTATCCAATTTTTCTTCACTTATTTTCTTGTTATATGCAAATTATGCATTTATGTAGATAAATAATAAGCAGATAACCACTCGAGCTCTTCTTGCCACAATATGGCACTATTTCCAAAACCACGGATTGCTTTGTTACCAAAATATGGCAAATTTTATTTTTTTATTAAAGTCACTCAAAATATAACAAAATAAATATTCTCTAGATTCTTAAAAATGTTTTAAAGTTAAAGATTTAATAATTTTTTTTTTATAAATCCTACGAATGTGTGATAATAAACCAAAGATATTATGTGAATTCATTAGCTATATAGAACTATAATCAATTTGTATGTCTCCATATTCAAATTCGGAGGTATGATTTTTTTAATGTGGGCGGAAAATTTTCCTTTAGCAATCCGAGAAAAACGTTTTTAATTGCTCTGCGCTCCAGTAGATAATGATGCAATAATATAAAATGCAGTATGATAATATGAATTTGTTTGTTTTTACATTAGCTCCATATAGGAAGCCTTGAAGGAAAAAATAATATGTTTGGGGATGCTGTGTGGAGTGTCTTTTAATGGAAAGAGAGGAGAGTAAGTATTATGAAGGAAAAGGTATAATGAATATAATATAATGAATCCATTCCTCCCATTGCTGTGCAAGGCGATGGGTCGAGAGAGTACGGTTGGAGAGGTCAAAATGCCTCTCCCAACCAGTCTCCCAATCCGGCCCACAACGAAGTAGCTAATGCATCAGCTGTCAAGACTTAGAACTTAGACTTAGACAAACCTCATCCGATGAACCCGGCCAATTCGTTGGATTGTAAGAAAAATCTTAATCTGGAAAATTCTACCGTAATTTTAATGGAGCCTGCTCTAAAGATCTCGCAGCTCGTTGCGTGTACGTGAAACTCGACGGATACGAGCTGAACACCCGTTCACAGTTAATGAGAACGGGTAGTTTCTTCGAGTCGTTTTGTGTAAGTATGTGGAACGAGCTATTGGCATCTATTTTTCTTCCTTCGTACAACCAGGGCCCCTCTTCAAGACACGTATTAATATATATTTTTAAATGGTACAATATCATCATTTTTTATTATTATTTATAAGACATACATACAACACATTTAAAAAGAAAAAAAATACGGTTCTTAATTAATTAGAATAAATGAATAATTTCTTGTTAACAAAACTACCCAACTCAAAGAGAGAAAAGTCGCGAATATTCTACTGTTGTAACACATTTGTTGGTAAAATGTTATTTATTGAAGGTAAGTTCACAGATCACATATAGTAAAAATAGTCACAATGTATCAAATCACAATAATAATTAACTGAGCAAGGGATCGGAGGGAACCTTGCTGATTAGTCTTTGGGAACAACAAAACTGACTCGTGCCGTTATGGTAACGTGCGGCGGCGACTGTGTTCTGCTTAGAGGATCGTACCATTGGACGAAGCGCAACTAAGGCAGCAGTCGGGGTCTGGTTGGTGCTTTGCTTATGGAAGTAGAATACTCCTTAGTGGGTCGTGCCAAAGGACGAGGCGCAACTAAGAGAGTGTACTAGCCAAGGGCGAGCTGCAGACGAACTGGTTGAATTAGGGCGCGCAGCTCTTTATACAGGCCATTCCTTGTGGCGGGGCGTAATTTATGGGGTGACTCGGGGGTAGGAAATGCGCAGAAGGCGTCTGCGCAGCCTGGTTAGCCTGGGTTTGGGTGAGCAGGATGGCGCTGTACGGGAGAGAGATGGTGTAGTGGCAAGCGTAAAAACGGTGTGCTACACTGTTTGTATTTGTTCACACTCCATAAAAGTCTGGAAGCTAACATTCTGGCATCGAATATTCTCGAAACAACCGAGCTACGTACATAGGAAGCAGAGTCGCTGCCAGGGTGTAAGTTTTTTTGCGCACCTCCTTTGAGTTTTTTCTGTGTCCGCCACTGAGTAGTATAGTAGTACCATTACAGAATAAGGTAAAGAAATTATATTATTTGAAGTAAGAAATAAATAAACTTATATAGCATGCTTCGTAATAATATGATGTCACCGTCAACAGCTGACAGCGGCTACGTCACATTTCTGAATCACAACAAAACATGACAAAAGTCACATAGACTATTATTGTATGCACTGTGTCGTGTGACTGGAGAGATAATACACATAGGTACATACAATGTAATATATGTATATTATATGTATTGCGTGAAGGCCTTATCGGCACTAGACTATCGGTAGAACTCCTTATCAGCTATCAGTCAAATTAATGCTGGCACGATAAAATCGAATATTTTATGATAAATTGTACTGGTATGATGTGCGAAGTGCATTCATTTAGTTATTCTAAATTCTAGTCAAAGAAAGATTTTATTTTTTTTAATTGATAAACAAATGTAAAAGACAAGATTTTATGCATAGCACAAAGGCTAACAATTATTATAAGCAATAATTATCAGCCTGAAACACTCATCCACATTGAAACAATCTTCCGATAAAAGATACATGCCGCCGACGGGACTCGAACCCGCGCCCTTCTGATGTCCAGTCGGGTGATCTTAATCCACTGAGCTACGGCGGGTTACCTCTTACCCACCAAATGATTCAATATATACTAGTGTTTCATTCAACAGCTACCGCTTATTACATATTTTCCACCTGCAAACAAACAAATTTATTTTTATATGACAAAGGCATTTTAAGTACTAACTTTCCCACTAGGTGGCGTCGAGATATATCATGTCTACATTTTTTGGTGAAGTACTTAACTCGTCAAATATTGATTATTTTTAATTGATAAACTAATGTTTATGACAAGATTTTATGCATAGCACAAAGGATAACAATTATTATAAGCAGTAATTTTTAGCCTGAAACACTCATCCACATTGAAACAATCTTCTGAGAAAAGATACATGCCGCCGACGGGACTCGAACCCGAAAGATTTTATAATTTTTTTAATATTTAATAAATTTTTATAAGTTACCTACAGTTTTTTGTAATTTTTTTTTATCTACCATACTAGGCTAGTGGATTTTTATGTACAACTAGCGTACTAGGCTAACAATGGATTCTTTAACAATAACCCAAAGGAACTACATTGTTCCCCCGACCGCTCGTTGAACCTTTTAAAGGGGTTACACGAGTCTATTATCACTCTAGGTTAGCTGAACTCACAAGCAGACGGTTTTACCAACGCGTATCTTTGACTCTCTTCTGTCATATATTTTCCTGGAGTTGCGCGGTTCAAAGCAGGAAGAAAAACTTAACTAAACTAACTAACTAACTAACCATCACGCCGTTTCCCCGCAGGGGTAGGCAGAGAGGACGGACCGCCAAACACCTCGGTCTTGGCACACACTCTTTGCCTCATCCACATTCATACATCGTCTCATACATACTCTTCTATTTTTCTGACTCTTGACATGGCCCGACTCAAGTATCTGATTCACTTGATCGTGCCATGTCTTTCTCGGACGATCAAGCGAATGAACAAAGAAAGGAGCGTAAGGAGAATATATGATGCAAGTGTGAATGGTATAAGAAGTAGAAGAAAAACTTAACAGAGTTAAAACAGAAAAAAACACAAACTTAACAGATTTATATCGGTCAGACCATATGTGACATCTGTGGCGTCTACCAATATTACCCCTCGCTCCTTATTAGTAAGGGGCGAAGCGATGCGGGAATTAGACAGTATTCGAGATTGAATACTTATACGCTCGAAAATAATTAGATTGGTTTCACTTTGATTTTTTCTTACTTATTTATTTATTACAAATTTGTCAATGACTTTTATCCGAGAATAACACGTTCAAAGCATGTCTTGGGGTAATTACTAAATCAGATAACTCCGAAATCAGAGTTTTTTTAGTTACACACTAAAAACATAACTTTATTTCCTCGTCTATGAATGCTACAAACAGAAAAGTCATAAGGCATTAGAATCATCAAGTTATTTAAATATGTTTTTTGTGGTTATCTCAAACAACGGTATCATTATTTAATTCTATTATTACCATGTTTCAATTAGGCAGCTAGACTTAGCTAGTTGTAGCACCAAATTTTGTTGCTTTCGTCGCATTTTTGTGGGTAACAACAAACTAGGTAAGTCATTCCATTTTCGTAAATCGTATACATGAAACTTAATGTTTGTTTGTTTGTTCGTATGTTATGCGGTGCCATACCGTTCATCCGAATACGATGAAACTTTGGGGATTTGATGTGCCCGGAATGGTTATAGGATAGTGAGCTCTGGCGTCATTAACAGGTACTATTCATCCGATTGTAATTTGGTGAATTGTTGTGAACATGTCCGCGATGGTTCCTATATAGCGATATTTCTATATTGGTGAGCTCTGGCGTTAAAAAAAATTGCTCAAAATATTTCAAGAGGTTACAAGTGAATTGTTTGAAAAATGGGTGTATTTTATGGTGTTTAGCAACAGGGAAAAGGGGGAGAAGGGAAGGGAATCCGGGAGGGGCGGAGGGAAATTAAGTAGGGGGTTTGTTGAAGGAGTGACGAGGGAGGGGGTGAAGGCGGAGAAGGTGAAAGTTGAATGCGTGTGAAGGGGGTAGCGAGATGGGTGACAGCGGGAAAGGGGAAGTGGAATGCGGGGAAGTTGAAAGGGGTAACGCGGGAGGGGAAGAGGAGGCGGAAGGGGAACGGGGACGAATGGGAAAAGACACACGCAGGGTGAAATAATTTATTTTTTAAGTGGCATTGCAATGCAGGCCGGATATCAGCTAGTAAATGCATTAAAAAATGATTGGCATTTTTATTATTTCTAAAATATAAGTATTATGGTAGATTCAGACTGGGTCGACGTACGTACGCATCGCTACGCCTAACAATATCTGGGCTACCTAGCAACCATAGATTTTCAATGAAAATTTATGTTTTAGAATCACATTGGCCACACGCATCATTTACATTTACACAAGTAGCCATTTTCATAGAAAATGTATGGTTTCTAAGCATTGTTTGGCGTAGCGATGCGTACGTACGTCGACCCAGTCTGAGTCTACCTTTACGGTTCCCAACACATCAATATACGATTTAACAATACGTGACAGTATAAATATGAAACAACTGATTTATCATGTCCCTAGGGACCTGTGTCATATTTGGGGATGCTGTGTGGAGGGTCTTTATGAGTATAGAAAGGAGAGGAAATTCTGGGCAGGAAAAGTTGTGAGGGGTGGGTAGCAATCCAGGAGTGACGGACATATGAATCTAATAATAGGAGATATCGAACTAAATGTTTCCGTATCTTTTTTAATATAAGTGGCCCATTTCTTTTTTAATGTAAGTGGCCCATTTCTTGAACGCCTGGCCTTTACGAACAAAAAATGATAAATTCTGGTGCCTACATATCGGTCGTCTAGTTGACTAGTCAGACATCTCCGAAAAATTGAATTTAGAATTGAGTATATGTAAAAGTGTGACCTCTATCTGGTACCATACTCATAAACATGCATAAAATTGTTGAAATCTATCTGGTACAATACTCAGATTACTCATAAACATGCGTGAAATTGTTGAAATCTATCTGGTACAATACTCAGATTACTCATAAACATGCGTGAAATTGTTGAAATCTATCTGGTACAATACTCAGATTACTCATAAACATGCGTGACATTGTTGAAATCTATCTGGTACAATACTCAGATTACTCATAAACATGCGTGAAATTGTTGAAATCTATCTGGTACAATACTCAGATTACTCATAAACATGCGTGAAATTGTTGAAATCTATCTGGTACAATACTCAGATTACTCATAAACATGCGTGAAATTGTTGAAATCTACAATAATCAGATTACTCATAAACATGCGTAAAATTGTTGAAATCTATCTGGTACAATACTTAGATTACTCATAAACATGCGTGAAATTGTTGAAATCTATCTGGTACAATACTCAGATTACTCATAAACATGCGTGAAATTTTTGAAATCTACAATAATCAGATTACTCATAAACATGCGTAAAATTGTTGAAATCTATCTGGTACAATACTCAGATTACTCATAAACATGCGTGAAATTGTTGAAATCTATCTGGTACAATACTCAGATTACTCATAAACATGCGTGAAATTGTTGAAATCTATCTGGTACAATACTCAGATTACTCATAAACATGCGTGAAATTGTTGAAATCTATCTGGTACAATACTCAGATTACTCATAAACATGCGTGAAATTGTTGAAATCTATCTGGTACAATACTCAGATTACTCATAAACATGCGTGACATTGTTGAAATCTATCTGGTACAATACTCAGATTACTCATAAACATGCGTGAAATTGTTGAAATCTATCTGGTACAATACTCAGATTACTCATAAACATGCGTGAAATTGTTGAAATCTATCTGGTACAATACTCAGATTACTCATAAACATGCGTGACATTGTTGAAATCTATCTGGTACAATACTCAGATTACTCATAAACATGCGTGAAATTGTTGAAATCTATCTGGTACAATACTCAGATTACTCATAAACATGCGTGAAATTGTTGAAATCTATCTGGTACAATACTCAGATTACTCATAAACATGCGTGAAATTGTTGAAATCTATCTGGTACAATACTCAGATTACTCATAAACATGCGTGACATTGTTGAAATCTATCTGGTACAATACTCAGATTACTCATAAACATGCGTGAAATTGTTGAAATCTATCTGGTACAATACTCAGATTACTCATAAACATGCGTGAAATTGTTGAAATCTATCTGGTACAATACTCAGATTACTCATAAACATGCGTGAAATTGTTGAAATCTACAATAATCAGATTACTCATAAACATGCGTAAAATTGTTGAAATCTATCTGGTACAATACTTAGATTACTCATAAACATGCGTGAAATTGTTGAAATCTATCTGGTACAATACTCAGATTACTCATAAACATGCGTGAAATTGTTGAAATCTATCTGGTACAATACTCAGATTACTCATAAACATGCGTGAAATTGTTGTAATCCATGTGGTACAATACTCAGATTACTCATAAACATGCGTGAAATTGTTGAAATCTATCTGGTACAATACTCAGATTACTCATAAACATGCTTTAAATTGTAGAAATCTATCTGGTACAATACTCAGATTACTCATACACATGCGTGACATTGTTGAAATCTATCTGGTACAATACTCAGATTACTCATAAACATGCGTGAAATTGTTGAAATCTATCTGGTACAATACTCAGATTACTCATAAACATGCGTGACGGTAAAGTGACAGTAACGGCAACAGTTTGGTAAAACACGTATTATTCTAATTTCTCGATGACCATTTTTGCCATTTCAATAAACAGCCAGGTACTTCCCCACCTTCCTCATCCAACCTCCTTCCCATCCCCACTTACCTTCAGCCTCACAACATACCCCAACTGGGAATGACGTAATCTTACTGGCTCCAGACGGGAGCAGTTGGGACCTTTGTGAAGTATATACATTAAAAAATATATTTTGATTAAAAAAATATTTTCTCGAGTTAAGTAGATACGAGTATTTTGGCCTCGTATTTAAATTTAAGTTTTTTTGTGAAAAATGCCACGTAGTCATTCCCCTTATTGTCATAGGGTATTTATGATTGGATTAATTAAAAAAAAAACTTCATAAAATCAGATATTATGCCGTGTTTTCCCAAATATTTATTGCCGTTAATTTGTGACGAAGAATTCGAATGTTTTTTATTGTCTGTTCTATTGATTTTGGAATATTCCCAAAGATAAGACCCACGCACTAGAAAAATTACAGATAATAAATGTTCTTGAAACTCAATATAATTTGTCGAAGCTAAATCTACAGACGTGCGTCATTATTCATTATTATTATTTTTTTCTGTGGAAATATTCACCAACTATTTTCTCAGATACGATTCGATCATCGTCACTTCTGTCCTGTCCTGATGGTGGACACTGTAAAGCTGTCTGAAACGTTGGCTATAGAAGGTTTTCGGACTACCATGGGACACTCGTGTCAAGGACATCTATTCAGTTTCCGGTATCCTTCCAATCATAATCCTTCCTAAACATGAAATCACAATTTTTTTTAGACATTTATTTTATTTTATTTATTTATTTTATTTACATTTGATACATTTAAAGCCAAAATAACAAATAATATTACATAATAAGAGAATATATTTAAAATGAATATAAGTGTTATTACGTTGTTTTAGGTCGATATTAGTTCCTAGCTAGGCAGATTGCCTGTTCTAAGGAACCAAAGTGTGTAAAGTGCCAAATGCAATTTATAACACAATTGTTGGTAAAAGGTTATTTATTTAAAGTAAGTAAGTTCACAGATCACATAATATGGTAAAAATAGTCACAATGTATCAATTCACTAATTAACCGAGCAAGGGATCGGAGGGAACCTTGCCGTTAGGCTTTGGGAACAACAAAAACTGACTGTGGTTCTGCTTAGAGGGTCGTACCATAGGACGAAGCGCAACTAAGGCAGCAGTCGAGGGTCTGGTTGGTGCTTTACTTATGGTAGTAGAATACTCCTTAGAGGGTCGTGCCAGAGGACGAAGCGCAACTAAGAGAGCGTACTAGCCAAGAGCGAGCTACAGACGAACTGCCTAATTTAGGGCGCGCGGCCTGTTATATAGCCCATTCCTTGTTGCGGGGTGTGGTTTATGTAGCGGCTCGAGGGTGGGAGATGCGCAGAAGGCGTCGGCGCATCCGGGTTTGCTTAGGGGTGGGTGAGCAGGATGGCGCTGTACGGGGGAAAGAGATGGTGTCGTGGCGAGCGTAAACGGCGCGCTACAAGATAATTTTTTTTTTTTTTTTTTTTTTAATACCTATGTACTAAGTTTTTACTAAATGTGCCATTCATAGGTAACCATGTATCGTTTTAAGTCACATTATATAACAGTTTTTCAGACTCCTCCCTACCCAAGCCAATCAACCATTTAGTTATTATTGAATCAATGCAGGACATTTTGCAATTTTTAATATTTAAGTCTGGGGGGATTTTATTGTATAATTTCGGTCCCAGATACGCATACGTCTTTTGATACTTTGCCGTATTGCTCCCTGGGACGAAGAGATCCTTTCTGTTGTGACTTCTTGTATTGTATTTGTAATCAATTTTATTAAAATTTTCTATATTTTTATGTACATGGATAATAATCTTTTTTATGAAGTTTTGACGAAATTATATAAATACTTATAATCAAAAAATACTTAGAAGAAATACACGATATTTAATAATTTATCATCGTGCGTTTTGAGCATTTTTATTGCTTACTTAAATGTAGGTATATATTAAAGCAGGTTTTGAATGAAATAAATTGATATTAAATTTTATTTAAAAAAAATTGATACGGGAAATAATCGATCTTTCTCGTTGGAATCTCCATGTACAGTTGCAAGCATTTTTAAACTTTTATTCTCAGCCGCTGGTCAATTGCTCTTGGCGTATTTCAATTCTATTTTTATGTGACAGCGCCTAAACTAACTTGGCCATCAGGACCTAATTATTTTAAGTCAATTTAATCGATTTCATATTTTAAATTGAGAATTTTAAACATTATCTTCAACTTACTTTTTCCCATATTTCGGCTGTTATCTTTTAAAATAAAACTTTTGTAATAGAAAATTAAGAAATGTCCCTTTAAGACAAAGATCCTGGGTTCAATCCCCAGTTACAGCCATTTCCTATTTTTATTTTACTGTGCTTGTTCTATTTCATGTTTCGTTTAGATTTATTAGTAGGTATTATTTTCTTTTTCAATGACATTTTGGATGATGGGTTTAACCTTGAAAAGTAATTCAAAAGGTTGTTCCAATACAATTAACGTAATGCCCCTAAAGAAATCTTATTCAAAATATAATAATTAAAAAATTATTTTCTTGGCGTGTTACTACTTGACAAAAAAAGGAGTTCCCCTTAAGAATTGGAAGATAAGCATTTGCTATCGTATGGATATTTGTGCTAAAAATATATATACTAAATAAACAACGATTTAGAGATTGTGGGCATATTAAATAACACATAAGCTTTAAGAACTGGGCTGGGCAAACCGTTCTAATTGGTGACGCATTGAAAATAAGTTCTTTACAGCAATAATTATTAGCCTGAAACACTCATCCATATTGAAAAAACCTCCTAAGACTCGAATCCGCGCCCCTCTGATTGCCGGTCAGGAGCTCTATCCAATAAGCTACGGCGGCTTATCTCTTTCCTTATTATTACATTTTTTCGCCTGCAAACAACAAACTTAATTTGTTTAATAATTGTTACCCTTTGTGCTATGCAAAAAATCTTGTCTTAAACATTAGTTTATCAATTAAAAATAATTCTTTACAACAGATAAGATTTTTTAAAAAATTATATCTTTAAAAAAATGAGTGTGCTTTAGACCATACGACTGAAGTAAAACTTCTTTAGCTCCATCTAAATGTATACTTCATTTTTCATTGCCAGTAGTAACCCGGGCGTTTATAAAGGTAATATAATATTTTATAAACAAGTAAGTTACCCGCCTCACTAGACGATGTCTGTTTTGAGACAGTATATGTATGAATATATATTATGTATAATATATACATGTATATACGTATATTAATTTTCTACAAATATTTATTTTTAAACTTATTATCGTTCGCCTCGCCTGATCACACTTTTCGTAACTCTCTCGTCAGCTTGCTCCCCAAGTCAAGCGTGCGTAAAGAAGTTTTACTTTAAAAACATGCTTTTCAGACAAAGTTTGGCTCGTAATATATCGTAGGTAGATATATCTATATACCAATTTAAGGAGTGCGTTTTTTTTTAAATTTACATATTTAGAGACTCTGAGGAAAGTAATTTCCCTTGGGGCATATGTCATCTTTGTGGATATGGTAAGAAAGGAAGTTCTAGGGAAGAAAGAGGTATGACTGTTGGGTAGGAATTTAGGGGTCAGTGTGTCCAGTGCCCCTAGCACGGTCCATCGATAAGGATTTCGGTAACTTCTCATCGTTCTCTAGCAAAGAATAAGTATTCAATATTCGACGTCAACAGTTGTTTGTGTGTTAGCGATTTGCAATTATCCTAGGGAACGATGAGAAGTTACCGAAAATCATCCTATCAATCTTTATCGATCGACTGCACTAGGGGGCCAGGAGTGACGAAGGTATGAATTGATCTCTCCCACGTCGATAGAGTTCGGCAGGAGAGGTCAAAAAGTCTCCCTTAAGAGGGTATTACCAGAGAATACTGGAAATTGGTCCTTTTTAAATCAAATTCTAGATGTATTGACTCTTTTTTACAAAAAATCATAAATTGATTTTAAAAGATTGTTATTTTATCTGGTAAACGCACTTTTCAAATTTTGAAAAACTAAGTTTTTTTTAATATACTCAGGTTGTACCGTTGGTCGTTGGCAGATTTGTTCAATTTTCAAACGAAATATTATATTATACAACACAAATTTCAAATAATATAATCATGCAGCAAAATAAATCAATACACAATCTAGTAAAAACACTTTTCAGAATTTAGAAATCATTAAAAATCCGAGAACATGTTTTGTGACGAAAATACCTCAGTTTCTCTATTTATATAATGTCTTACAAACTCAAATATTTCAGATTTTTTTTACACACTTATTTTGTTTAGACATTATTAAAAAATTATATATTACAAGAAATACAAGAACTTACAGCATTTTTATTGCTTACTTGAATGAAGGTAAGTATATATTAAACCAAGTTTTGAATTAAATAAATCGATATTAAATTTTTAATTTAAAAAATTTGATACGGGACAAAATCAATCGATCTCATCGGAACCTCCCTGAACAGTTGCAAGCATTTTTAAACTTTTATTCTCTGCCGCTGGTCAATGGCTCTTAACCAGTCTTTTTCGATCCAGCCCGCCATGCGAAGGTGGGCAAAAGCACCTGCCGCCAAGACCTTCACAAACCTCAACCATGTGAACCCGGGCTGTTAAATCACCAAACGTAGCGAACCATCTGGGGTGACCTTTGGCGGGGGTGTTGGTTATCCAATAAATGGTTCCCGGAGCGGTAGTACCCAAACCCGCCTCCTAAATTGAGAATCAATTGAATTGAAATCAAACATACACTAAGTTTATTCGACTACTTTGCATTTACATGATTGTAATAATTCAAAAATATTACTTTAGTCAGTTATGTAAATCATATTATTACAAATTCTCTAGATTCACCGATTTCGGAACTAATCTACTGATCTAAAGAATTCACTGCATTTTCCAAAAATTCGAATAAATCTCGTATTTTGAGTCAAAATCTGTTGATCACTTCATTAACCTCTGGTGTGTCAAGAAATCCCCCGTAGATATCTAACAATTCAAAAATATTACTTTAGCCAGTTATGTAAATCATATTATTACAAATTCTCTAGATTCACCGATTTCGGAACTAATCTACTGATCTAAAGAATTCACTGCATTTTCTAAAAAATCGAATAAATCTCGTATTTTGAGTCAAAATCTATTGATCACTTCATTAACCTCCGGTGTGTCAAGAAATCCCCCGTAGATATCTAACAATTCAAAAATATTACTTTAGCCAGTGATGTAAATCATATTATTACAAATTCTCTAGATTCACCGATTTCGGAACTAATCTACTGATCTTAAGAATTCACTGCATTTTCTTAAAATCGAATAAATTTCGTATTTTGAGTCACAATCTATTGATCACTTCATTAACCTCCGGTGTGTCAAGAAATCCCCCGTAGATATCAACGTTTTTGTACTCGTCGGTCGAGTACCGGGGAATTCGCATCGTATTTGCTAGTAACTCAATGCACTTGCCACTAGTGACTAGCGATGAGTCGTTCATAAACGAACGGCTCAATTGAGCTAGCTCTTTGTTATGAGCCGTATTTCCAAAACCTATACCGGTTCAGTCGCGGTGGCGACTGAAATAGGATAGGTTTAGTTGTGCAAAATCATCAACAAACCCTGTACGGGTTCAGTCGCCAACACACTTCGTTGATCTATCCGTCCGGGTGGCGATTCTGTCATTCCAATAATACCATGCCCATTCACCATGCGGCGAAACCATCTGATGGTATTATAGTCTGTTCGGAGGATAGAACTAGTAGGTGAAGCAAGGAATGCTCAGTAAATGACCAAATATGTACTGCTAGTTTTAATTATGTATCAAAATGTACTGTTAGTGTACTAATAACTTTTGGGAATATAATGCAAGCTATGTATTGTACACGATTGTAATATAATATATACACATTAAGATATAATAAAAAAAACTCCAACATAAGCTACTCTATAATAACGTTCGTCAGCGAAACGGATAGAACAACGAAGTTCGTTGGGGACTGAAACTATATAGGTTTTGTAGATGATTTTGCACAACAAAACCTAATCCATTTCACTCAGCGCCACGACTGAACCGTTATAGGGTTTGTTAATGATTTTGCACAAAACCTAATCCATTTCACTGAGCGCCACGACTGAACCGTTATAGGGTTTGTTGATGATTTTGCACAAAACCTAATCTATTTCACTCAGCGCCACGACTGAACCGGTATAGGGTTTGTTGATGATTTTGCACAAAACCTAATCCATTTCACTCAGCGCCACGACTGAACCGTTATAGGGTTTGTTGATGATTTTGCACAAAACCTAATCCATTTCACTCAGCGCCACGGCTGAACCGATATAGGGTTTGTTGATGATTTTGCACAAAACCTAATCCATTTCACTCAGCGCAGCGCTACGACTGAACCGTTATAGGGTTTGTTGATGATTTTGCACAAAACCTAATCCATTTCATTCAGCGCAGCGCTACGACTGAACCGTTATAGGGTTTGTTGATGATTTTGCACAAAACCTAATCCATTTCACTCAGCGCAGCGCCACGACTGAACCGTTATAGGGTTTGTTGATGATTTTGCACAAAACCTAATCCATTTCACTCAGCGCAGCGCTACGACTGAACCGTTATAGGGTTTGTTGATGATTTTGCACAAAACCTAATCCATTTCATTCAGCGCAGCGCTACGACTGAACCGTTTTAGGGTTTGTTGATGATTTTGCACAAAACCTAATCCATTTCACTCAGCGCAGCGCTACGACTGAACCGTTATAGGGTTTGTTGATGATTTTGCACAAAACCTAATCCATTTCATTCAGCGCAGCGCTACGACTGAACCGTTATAGGGTTTGTTGATGATTTTGCACAAAACCTAATCCATTTCACTCAGCGCAGCGCCACGACTGAACCGTTATAGGGTTTGTTGATGATTTTGCACAAAACCTAATCCATTTCACTCAGCGCAGCGCTACGACTGAACCGTTATAGGGTTTGTTGATGATTTTGCACAAAACATAATCCATTTCACTCAGCGCAGCGCTACGACTGAACCCTTATAGGGTTTGTTGATGATTTTGCACAACAACCGCACCGCAATGGGCTGGATGGATTCATATGTCCATCACTCCTGAACACACTGACACCCAGATTTCTACCACTTCCCAGCACTTCCACTCCTTTCTTTTTGTTAAAAGACCATCTAAACAGCACCCCCAAAGATGACACAGGCCCGGGAAATTTTCTCCTCAAGGCCTCCAGTGTGGTGCTAATGAAAAAAAAGATCTGAATTGCCTGGAAATTCCCCACCTTCCTCTCCCACATCTCCTTCCTGTTCCCACTACCTCCAGCATCACAACATACCCTAATTTGGGATGCCATAGTCTCACTAGCTACAGGCGATTGGGACCAGTTGGGACTTTTGTACAGTATTCACAATTTAAATATGTTAAATTTTAATACTCGCTAAAAAAAAACACGAAAAAACGATTTCAAAATCGTTCAATTAATCAAACAAGTTTTTTATCAAAATATTAAATTTTATCTAAAATATTGTACTGCACAATATAATATTGTCGTTATCAAATATTTAATACAATCTAATCTAAAGTGCAATAAAAATTTTATCCCCCTTTTATATTATGACGCGTGAAACAATTTATCATGTATGATAGTCTGGACTCCGGCCTTATTCTCAATAATATTTGTCCTTGGATTTCGAATGATTAAATTAAAAGACGAATGAGTACATTAATTAACAATTGTTGATGAGTCCATATCGCATTCGCCAAGAAAAAAATAATCTACTTTTAGCAAAGCATTTTTAAGCGGTAATTTTTTTTTTAAGTTTTCTTTATTCATTGTATTGTTGGGCTGTTGGGTGCGCGGCCGGCTTCACACAAAACGTAGTTTTGGATTTTAGGCCAAGATACCCAACCAAACTGAAAAATTATTTTAGTTATCAATAGGTATGCCAAGTGTCGATCTTTGACAGGAGCTACTTTGATACGTTTTTAGATTTTCACGGCCAAAAGCATTTTCTTTGTTTGTTTTTGGGGTGTTATGCCGTGTTATGCTACCTCCTTCTTCCCTCCTTCAGATCCTCCTTTCACTGTAATACCTACCAACTCGTAGCTGGCTACACGGTATCGCTTCCAAGTAAATAAGCACACACTTAACACTAACAACTACACATCGTTGGATCTGCCCTGATGATGGACACTGCAACGCTGTCCGAAACGTTGGCTAAAGAAGGAGGTAGCATAACATGGCATAACACCCCAAAAACAAACAACGAAAAAAAAAAAAAAGGAGCTACTTTATTTATTTTTGATTTAATTTACAAAATATAGGCTATTCAAGATTTTTATATTTTATGATTTTAGAGGCAACTTGGACAATTATTTGGGAGTAAATGTAAACATTTACTATTTTTTTAAATATGATGGCATTTAAAATCAAAAATATTGTTTTTTTTTTTTAGAAAGAATTTTGAAGGGTGTTAATTGGAACATTAACTTGTCGTTTAAATTTTAAAATTACTTCCCAAAGAAACGCATTTTTAACATTTTTTTTTATTTTTTTATATTATTTTTCAATATTTTAAACTCAACTATTAGGCAGACTTTTTTTTGACGCAGAAAAATAAAAGCGGTCCAAATTTGGAACTAAATTGCTCCAGTAGAAAAAAAATCGTAACTTCAAATGCCGAAAAAAAAATCGTAACTTCAAATGCCGAAAAAAAAAATATAATAACTTCAACTGCCGAAAAAAAAAAATCGTAACTTCAAATGCCGAAAAAAAAAATCGTAACTTCGAATGCCGAAAAAAAAAATCGTAACTTCAAATACTCAGTACTCATGGTGCATTTAGATGATATTTCTGATAATACGATGTTATCAGATCGTAAAATCAGAAATATTCGTAACGTCAGATAGTAGAAGACACGTAATTTGATAACATTAATTATTGTGAAGATAAAACATCGATTTTAGTACTTAATAAATTAATAGTCAACTGTGACAGTGACGGTTCGTGGCATTTTTTAAACTCATTTTGTCAGAAGGCTAAATAAATGAAATGTTCATGAACGTATTCGAAAACTAAAACCTTCGAAAAAAATATAATTTTTTAAATGAATGATTTTGAATGGAAACATAAAAAGTTTTAAACATTGCTCACCTCACGTTTTTTCTAACTAAAAATGACTGATAAAGAAACAACTTAAGAACATATACATATTTTATTAGACAAATATATTACAAACGTTTTTGTCATTCCATGTAAAAATAATTAATAAAAATTTCCCAAAGTGTCATAATTAGAGGGGCACATTTAATTTTTTTTCTAATTGTGATCCAAAACTTTGGCACATTTAATTTTTTCTAGAGAGTGTTCACATTTCTCACCATGACAATAAAGGAGATACAACGATTTATATGAGATACTATGTTCCCTAGGACAAATATAGTCTCCTGTGATTCGAAGGGAAAAAGTGTTTTAACTAAATATCATGTAATTTTTTTTCATTCATTATAATTATTTATTTTCTTTTCTTTATTCTCTTTCTCTTTATTGTAAACATACTATGTTTAATATTTTATATAGCTTATTATTATTTCTGTTTTTTAATTTCTTTAAAGGCAGGAGGCCCGGAAAAGGAAGAAAATGATTTTTTGGGAAGGAAAAGGGTATGAGGGGTTGGTAGGAATCTGGGGGTCAGTGTGTCCAGGAGTGACAGATATATGAGTATATTCCTTCCACTGCGGTTCAAGGCGATAAGAGAGAGAGTCCTGCTGGAGAGGTCAAAAGTCCTCCCTCAACCAGTCTCTTCCATTCCGGCTGCCACGTAGTAGGTGTGCAAAATCATACGCCGCCAAGACCTAGTGATTCCTATGAAATATTATACCAAGCAATTAAATTTATGTCTACGATACTGCCGCCATGCGTCGAACCACAGTACCATTCTTGACAATATCAAGGAGTATAGTGTAATTTTTACTTATGTCGACAGAAAATCACTTAATCCAAAACATGCGAACACCTCAGCACAGGTTCTGCCAGTGAGATGTTGACAAAATGATACTACTAACCTTTTTACATCCTATTACTGAATATTAACATTTTTCTTTTTGTACTACTACGTAAACCACTGTAATCATTTGTAAAATGTGTGTTATGCCTGAAAAGCATATTTTTTCTTCTTATTTATGAAGATATACTTTTTTTAAATCGATTTGCCGTAAAGAACTTATTTTCTATGTATAACCAATTGGCACGATTTGCCCAGCCCATTTCTTAAGGCTTATATATAATTTAAAATGCCTATAGTCTCAAAATCGTTGTTGATTATTGTACACATTTTTAAAATTTATACACAGCACACATATCCATAAAGATTCCCCCATCTTTAAACGACTGCAATCATTATAACGCAGGCATCAGGTGAAAATGCTGCTGTCTTTGTCCTACTGGTATTTTAGTGGAAGATACTCTGAGCAACCACATACTACATCGCTTATCTGAATTTTCCACACAACTAGTTACAATTTTGAAAATGACACTTAGATTCGAGAGACAATCGAAATTAGTATGTTTCTACAAAATAGCAGCACATTAGCCATCTTTAAAAAAAAATATGTTTAAAATTAAATTAAATAATTTATTTATTTATTTATACTGGGTTTTACAGATGTTCTCACTTGCGTGAGAACAATCCAGTTACAAAACTCAGTTAATGTACAATAACAAAAATCTACAATTACATACAATTAACTAAAGATTCATTAAATAAATCTACAATTACATACAATTAAATACAGACACATACAATCAGGAAAGTAAACATCACAAAAAATATATATAAACAAGCTCACTCAAGTAATTATAGCATTACAGTAAGTGGCAAGAGGCATAAAAAACATTAGAGGCATGCATAAGAGAGACAATTGACACAATATAATTATAATTAGTTATAATTTTTTAACAGCGCCAGAACTTTCTTTCTGAATCCGTGCATGTTATCGATAAAAATATCTACTTCATCACACTCTATCTTGTTATATAGTCGACACATCTGGGTCAGAGGGCTGAAGTAGGCGATATTATTTTTAAATGTATTCAGGTGAAAAATTTTATGGCGTCTTAAACAATCCCATTAGTTGGGGACATCTATTTCAATATTGCTAAGACATAATGTAGAATCAAGATGGCCGTTAATAATTTTATGTAAACATATTAGATCAGTCAATTGCAAATAATAATGTTATTATTAAGTTCTGCAAGTATGTTCGTTTTTTTATTACTGTGACAGCTGTTTCGGTTTTTGAGAATGGCCTTGTAAACCGAACTGTTGTAATACTAAAATACTTGCAGAACATAAAAACTATATTATTTAATTTATTCTATTTTTTTTAAATAAATGGATTTCTACGAATTAAACACAATACCACGAAATGCACGAGACGTCACTTGCTTTAAATTGCCTGCACTCATTGATCAAATACCGACATTGATAATGTAATTTTGAAACACCGATGAATCAATGGCAACTGACATATTTTTAAATGCCGGATACACGTGATTGAAAGGGATTAAAGGTTTCTTTTTTGTGAAAACATCCTCCTAATGCCCTTCACTTGTTTTAAACTAGTGTCAATGATCAATGTGTCCTCTTTATTAATCTTATTGGTTAGGTACACTCATATCAATCAGCATTTGATTATTTTAGGATCTTGTCATTTCTATTGTATTGTATTGCTGTCCGTGTGGGAAAAATGAATTTTCCAAATTTACCTCCTGCTATTCCCTACCGCTACTTTGTCTCCCTCAGCCCCTTCCTCCTTATCCGTTTCCGTTCCCTCCCCTGTTCTCCTTCCGCGTCCCATTCCCCACCCGTGTCCCCCTTCCACCTTCCCCGCCTTCGTTACGTCCCCCTGTCCCACAAAATCCTCCCCAACCAACTAATTTTAATGGTTCTCTCACCGTAACTAACTAATTTTAAGAGGTAATATCCAGCAATCCATTATTCCGTTTTTGTTAACAGCGCTGCTCGCGGATGTTTTTACAACCATGAAGCTAAACGGTATTAATTTTAAATTTAATGCAAAAAAAATTTGAGCGACGCGAACACAGGACCTCGCACGGCCGCATCTCAGCGGCTAATGAGTCGCGGGAATTTATGTCTCGAACTACATCAAAATGATCAAACGGAGATGGTAAATGAATGAAAATTATATACTTCTTAAAATTAATTTTTGATCAAAATAATTTATAATTTTTCAATAATGTCCAAACAAAATAAGTGTGTAAAAAAAATCTGAAATATTTTAGTTTGTAAAACCTTAAATAAATAGAAATACTGAGGTATTTTTGTCACAAAACACGTTCTAGGATTAATTTTTTTATGATTTTAATTTGTCTAAAATTTAAATCTTGTAAACTGTGTTGACTAGATTATAATATAATGATTTATTTTGTTGTATGATTATATGATTGGAAATTTGTGTTGTTTAATGGAATCTATCGTTTGAAAATTGAACAAATCTGCCAACGACCAACGGTATAACCTTAGTATATTATAAATACACTTAGTTTTTCAAAATTTTAAAACTGCGTGTACCAGATAAAATAACAATCTTTCAAAATCAATTTATGTTTTGTTGTAAAAAAGAGTCAATACGTCTAGAGTTTGATTTTTAAATGACTAATTTCCGATATTCTCTGGTAAAACACACTTAATGGTTCTCTCACCACCTGAGAAAGAATCGAACATTTATTTAAACACGTTTTCAATCAATTAAACACAGTTGTAAAGAGTGGAATTATCTTACACATAATTTTTTTATTTATTTGTTTGTTTGTTCGTATTTTATGCGCTGCCATACTGTTCATCCGATTGCGATGAACATTTGGGGATTTGATGTGCACAAGCCCGTGATGGTTATAGGATAGTGAGCTCCGGCGTTATGCAATTTTTTCCTATATTATTTGTTTATTTATTATTGTTATACGCCCATAGAGGCTTTTACGTAGATTATAAAATAATATTTAAGTTATCAAGGATTACAAATACATAGAATTTATACCAAAAGTTATAAAATGAAAATTTTTAAGAATATACAAGTAGTTTTTGAAGAATTTGGCATAAACCGTGAAATATTTTAAACAATACAATATTTGACAATAACATAGAATAAAATATAATATAAAGCATTACAATAACGCATCAAATCGTTAAATATATTATACCTATTGATAATATATTATATAATGTATTCATCCGATTGCGATTTTTTTTTTTTTAATTATTGTGAACATGCCCGCGAAGTTTTCTATGTATACTGGTTAGCTATATATAGCTAGTGACTTAACAGGAATGACCAAATTCATTTAGTGAGGTTTGACTAGATGCGCTTGCCTACCTATTGTAGAGACGAGAGTCTGATAGAGACCTTCTGACCTCCAGACTGACTCTCTCTACCCATCGCCATGTACCGCAGTGGGAGGGGTGGATGCATGCGTCTGTCACTCCTGGACACGTTAACCCCCAAATTCCTATCTACCCTGCATACCCCTTTCTTTAATTGTATAATAAATTTAATACAATGCAAAAGAATTAAAAATATATTGACATTAGACATTACACATTGGCTATTAGACTTTAGACATTGTACATTAGGCATTAGACTTTTAGACATTAGACATTATACATTAGACATTAGACTTTAGACATTATACATTAGACATTAGACTTCAGACATTATACATTATACATTAGACATTAGACTTTAGACATTATACATTAGACGATCCGGTTGTTTGACAACTCTACCATATCTGGTAACGTTGTTTGGGTCAATTATGATATTTTCGCGACCTATACTTTTAACTTACAGGAGTGCAAAATATGAAAACGTTGAGTTTTTCGAAATCTGCTAATTGAATACGTTTCCACGACAAATGACCAAGGCATTGAATGTGACCATGACGAATCTAACACTGTAATTAGCATATGGGACAAAGCAAGCTATGTGTAACGCTCTGTAATTACTGCCTTCCCACGCGGGTTTCGAACGCGTAAAATGGGCTGACTTTGATCAATTTTTCACCTTGAAACTAAATAATTTGTCAATAAAAACATTTTTGTTGGAAATTTAAGATCGGATTTATTGTACATGTTTAAATAATCGAAATAATACATGGTGTAACAGCACGTCCCCGAAGGATTTTGATCAGCGATTCCTGAAAATATTGATAAAAAAAAGGTACGCGTCATTTCGCTATCCGATGCGAGGTTTCGAAGAAAATAATTCCTTTCAGGGCCTGTGTCATCTTTGGAGATGCTGTGTGGAGGTTTCTTTTTAGGAAAGGAAGAAGAGGATGTGTTGGTAAGGAAAATGTATGAGGGGTGGGTAGGAATATGTGGGTCTGTGTGTCCAGGAGTGACGGACGAACGAATCCATCGGTCGAGAGTTCGGCTGGAGAGGTCTCCCTCAACCAGTCTTTCCCGAACTGGCCTGCCACGCAATTGATGGGCAGACGCATTCGCCCCCAAGACCCGATCAAACCTCAACCTATGAACCTGGGCACCCCTGCTAAGTGATATGTATATCGATAAATACTCTTATTCTTTAACACGTAAACGACAAGAAACTATGAAAACATTTGCATTTCTTTCTGTTAAAAATATTTATTAGGTTTCAGAATTCAAAGCACGATATTATATGAATATAACTACAAACCAAAGATGTAATTTGACACTTATTTTCGAAGTCCACGTTGGAAGAAAATCATTAAAAAGAAGCGAGTAATTTTGGAGTGGCAGCGAGAATGAATTATTCAGATATCCGCGACGACTATGTCGCCCCACCGATTAACAAGTCACCCCATATTACGATACTAGTAATATGACAACTTCCTGTTGGTTAGGTATTCGTAGAGGAGTTGCACGCGGATGCATTCGTATCCGGTGGAAAGTTGACCAAAGAGTTTATCGACTTAAAATATCACTTTAGGTGTCAAACACAATCTAATATAAATAAAAAATAATGTTTGTTTGTTCGTATGTTATGCGTGGATAATACCATTCATCCGATTGCGATGAAACTTTGGGAATATGATGTGCGCATACTTGGGTTATAGGATAGTGAGCTCTGGCGTTATGAAATTATTTCCTATAATTTTCATCCGATCGTGATGTTGTGAACATGTCCGCGAAGGTTTTTATATATCTCCCTCGAAATATGTGACCCAGTTATGACTTTTACTAATGTGAGCAGTTTTTTATTTTTTTTTTTTATCTGAATGCAGTTCTTGCTATTTCAATTCTGTACTTAAGGGGCCGCTCTGCCAATTTCTACCGATTTCTTACACGTTTTCCTTAAACGATTGAAGTTTTTAAGTTCTTAAAAAATATATGTTATTCTTTAAGATAGTATCTATACATTCCCCACGCTAAAACGGTAATTATTTGAAATTCCCTCGATAGAAATAAATCGCAAAATATGCTCCAAAAATTATCATTTACACGTTTTTTCTGTTATTTTACAAGTTATATGTATGAAAAAATTCACAATGTTTCTATAAATGCTACTTGACACAGCCCCCACGAGATTTTTGCTCTTTTTAAAACGAGTCGTCTTTTATTAAACATTTTCACAATTTTCGCATGAATTTTATGGTTTTTTATGTTAGCTTGCTCGCTCCCACGTTCGTATTGTCGTATCTCTCCATCGTCTTCTTTTTGAGCGTCTTCACATGCTCCACTCTCCACTCCCTTGAGACATCTTGGTCAAGAGTCTCCGTGAGAAGGCTGCCGAGGTATCTAAATCTTTCCACCTTTTCTACATTGCAATTATTTACTGATCCAGAGTGATCTTGTCGTCCAAATCAATTTAGTTTTATTGACGTTGGTTGTTAGGCCAAGTTGCTCACCATATTTTTCTACGGTGCTTTCTTTATCTTACTAAAATATCTAGGAAAGCTACTTTTCAGAATTTTAATTTGAGTTCAAATAAAAACATTTTAAAAATACGTGTTTTGTGACGAAAACACTTCAGTTTGTCTATTTATTTACGGTCTTTCAAACTAACAAATTTCAATTTTTATAACACACTTATTGTGCTTAGACGTAATTGAAAAATGGTGAATACTTATACCTATTGAAACAGTGTGGGTATCGCCGATCCTGGAACCTTTTATTGGTTAACCAACATCTCTCAAGTGGTTTGCTACGTTTGGTGACTTGTTCATCGGGTGAAATGTGTCCATGTTTAGGCGGCGAATGCGCCTACACACTGGTTGGTCTCTTTCGACTCGTCGTCTTGCACCGCAGTGAGAGAAATGGATTCATATGTCCGTCACTCCTGGGCACACTGATCCCCAAATTCCTACCCACCCTCATACCTTATTCCTTCTGGGAACTTCCTCTCCTCCCTTTCCTTAAAAAAATTATCTAAACATCACCCCTAAAAAAGAGATAGGAAACCAATTTTCCTCATGGTCTCCTGTTTCTCAACACCTCCTTTGAAAAGTCATTAAAAGTGATGAAAAAAACATATTAAAAATATGGTTAAATAGGTTACATTAGGTTAGGTTATGGGCTATTTAAAAATAAAAAACATAGTTTTTAATGATTTTTTAAAGAGGTGTTGCTGAGTTGAGTTGATTCTGGGTTGCCATGGAACCAAATTTAGATATCAATGTGTGTTTAAAAGGTTTTCAAGAAGTCAGTATCTTTCAACACCGGACTACATTACGAAAGAGTGCGTAGCATCAAACGAAGTGTGCTTTAAAGGTGATCGAAGTTTTAACGTGTGAAAATAAACACTTACCCGATTTTGTTATAAATAGTTTTTGGTATACTTTCGAATTCCTCTCGAATGACGCTGTGGAATGAAAACTGTTTATATATTAAAAACAAATATTTGAACAAACTTTTCAATAGTTCTCATTGATGCATCCAAATAGAATTTGTGTAAATTCGTATCTTTAAAAACAATAATTTGTAATTGTTTATTAATAATTGTTAATTGATAATAAGGAAGTTGAGTCCTTTTTTTTTTTTTTTATCAATGTTCACAGGCAAACTTAAAAACTAGTATTTTTTTAAGTCCGTTTTCATATTTAAATTAATTCTACAAGTTTGAATTTTATTAAGCCCGCGAAAACGGCGGCAAGTGCATAATACCGTGCGGCAGAGTTCGTGACGTAACCCGGTCCTTGATTGTGTGAAATATAAGGGAAAATATTTACAAAACCGGGACACACTTAACATGGACGAAAAAAATCAATTCAAAAAGGTGGAGTAGTTAGATATTAACTAGTACTAATCAATTCAGTTACCGGAATTTCGAAAAAAATGCATTTTAATGGATATTTTTAAAATTTAAAAACACGAAATGTCATTTTTCAACGAAACTTGCAACAGTTCCTAACATAGCGGTCGGTGAAAAATGACATTTCGTGTTTTTAAATTAAAAAAATAAACATTAAAATGCACTTTTTTCGAAATTCCGGTAACTGAATTAATTAGTTCTAGTTAATATCTAACTACTACAACTTTTTAAATTAATTTTTTTCGTCCATATTAAGCGTGTCCCGGTTTTGTTAATATTTTCCCTTGTATTTCACACAATCAAGGACCGGGTTACGTCACGAACTCTGCCGCACGGTATTATGCTCGGCTCAGCTCGGCAGTTACTGGGCTTTTAAAAACATATATATTAGATGTCTGTAAAAGCCCGTATAGACGTATAATCTCAATATATAAAAATGAATGTTTCTTTGTTTGTGCCTTATGCGTTCCTATACCTTTCACCCGATTGCGATGAAACTTTGGTTATTTGATGTGCGCACCCTTACGATGGTTTCTATATATAAAAGTGAGCTCAGGCATTATGAAATTTGTATAAAATTCTACAATAGTGTGTATTTCATATAGTGCCATATAGATTGAGCGGGGACGGGTACAGAAACGCATGGAAGAGGACATGCAGAAAAGGGGCGACGAATGGATGGGGGACGAGGAAGGGGCAGATAGAGGGATTGTAAAAGAAGAATAGTAGCGGTAGGGCATAGCAGGGGATAAATTTGAAAAACAATACAATAGACTGAATTAAAACACAAACTATTTCTTTCTTTGAGTGGCATTGCAACGCATAGAGAGTACTCGATAGTAATATAAATAAATAATTATCAGTGGTTATTGAGAACTTGTTATAATATCATCAGAAAAGGCGATATCATCTACGAATAAGGTTAAGGTTATCTGCCGTTGAGATAGTAAATTTAACAATCTTTTTTATCTAGTTTTATCAGAACCCGCATAGTTACTATTTACCCGGGATAAAGTTCTAAGCAATCTACCTATTGTATTATAGGACTTGTGTCATATACGCACGTAGTAATTGTTTAGGTAAATAGTACTTACCTACGCTAAAGGAAGGTTATACTGAAAAGTGATTACACTGATTTGGTAGGTACCTACCAAGGTTGCATGAAAATGGGACACATATGAACTTTTCGGAAAAAAAAACGCTTCGGGCATTAACAAGCTCGTGACAGAGTGTACGATCATAAAGAAAGCGGGTTTCGGCTTTCGGACTACCCGCGCACAGCGCCCGAGCGCGCCGGCGGTATTTTGTACCGAGTTGCGGACATCTGAATCTGGCTTCACTGTGTGCGCTTTAGTACGTTTACATACAAACATTCTTGTCGGCCGTCGGCTGCCCATGCGCCGACTGCTTTACCCGCGTTCTACGTGTTTCGACCCATAGTTCGGAGTCCAGTTGGCGTCTGAAAGGAACGATCTCTTTCACTTTTCACTTCGTAGGAAATTTGAACGATAGATATTTTACCAAACTGTTGCTGTCACTGTCGCTGTTGCTCCCAGAATACTGAGCGAAAGGGTCAGGGCACCTCAGGTTGATAATACCTAAATAAAATCATCGAAATCGAGATTTTGTATTCCCCATTTTTCTCCGCCTGAACTGGACAGATTTTTAGTATTTTTTACACTAACTGTATTAAAATAAAATATTCCATAACTATACGCATTGCATTTTGGTGAAATACATTTTCTAGTTTGTATTAATGTCTGTTGATGGCGTTCATTCCAGGAAATTTTAACGATTTTTGGAGGGTACAAACTCGTATAATAAGTAACTTATCAAAAAAAGACATGCTAGTGGTTGATATGAATATATATTATACTAGCTTTTGCCCGCGACTTCGTCTGCGTAGGATTAGTACTTCGAGTAATTAATTTTCTTTTCCTAGGTCCAATCTACGTTTATACCAAAATTCTTAACCTATTTATTAAAAATATTTATAATTCTTATTTAGATTCAAAGTATTAGGCGAGTACTTCAAATAAATTCATTAATTTAAATATTTTCTAAAATAGAATTTTGATTTAGCAATCATTGTTTTTCAAAATGTCATTCTCAAATTTTGACATTTTCTATTAAACAATAATTATTCTTTCCAATATATTGAAAATAAATAGCTAGCTTTATAAATTATAGCCTATATGTTATTCTGAAGTATGAGCTATATTATTGTAAAGTTTCATTAAAATCCATTCAGTAAATTTTGCGTGAAAGAGTAACAAACACACATATATCCATACAAACTTTCGCGTTTATAATATTAGTAAGATAAGATAAGAAAATATTTGCACAAGTGTCAAAATCCAGAGAGCAAATTGTGGTATAGGTTTTTATGGACAAAACTCCGCCCGGTTTCCTTTTAATGGCAAATTTTCACAAAGAGTAATTTACACATTAATTTTCTTTCTATCGTACATCGTACCTTAACCTGCCGGGTTCAATGAAACATATTACAATAGCTATGTATGTTATGAATACGACATTGAATTGTCGGAATAATGAACCATTATCGACCCAAATCGGGCTTTGGAGGTTATAATTTGCGATTTCCAGTCATTCCTGTAAAGCAATTCCTGAATAATGTAACGTAATTCAATAGCTTCATATCCCGATGGATTATTAATGGCATACAAACTTAATTGCACATTTCTTTGTATGGCATGAATGAACATGATACTGATGAATTGTTATTATTGGAGAGAATATCTATGTATCTTATATCATTGAAGAAGAAGATAGCACTATAATAATCTAATAATCTAAACGAAAATATGAAAAAGAACAAGACACATTAAAAAATAAAAGTAGAAACTGGGACTCGAACCCAGAACCTCTCGTCTTACCGGGATGAACGCCTCTGTGTTATATTAGTTAATCTCATATTGCAAATTTTATCATCACAATATTATCTTAGACTATTTTTTTTCTTCATATTATTGACTGCTACCTTATTCATTAGAAACAAGTGTTCTATGAACTGGTTTGTAACCTAGATAGTGTCTCGGATGGATAAATCCGATTTTATTTTTATACAAATCTAAATGATCTATGTATCTCTTTATATATGGTGTGACAACATGTATAGAACGCGCAAGCTTAAATGCCGAACTAAAGTTGATTATATCCATTCCCGCGCAGTTACAGTCACTTTACTGACTTTACAATGACTGTAAGCAAAAGAGAAAGATGCGTAAAATATACGTGCAACAGAGAAAGGCGTGGGCGCTTTACGGATGTTAAACTGGTATATTGCGACGATTTCTGTATCAACGTCAGGGTACCTAGTACGATCGATCGAAATGGGATTTATCGATAATGTCGGTAACTTGTCATCATTCCCAATCACGACTGCAGACCACCATTAAAAAGTTGACTGCTTTTCCATATTATTATGATATAATATCGATCATGGTAATTTGAACTGCTCTAAAGGACAATAAATTCAAAAATGAGTTAAATATCTCAATTTTCTCCGTTTTTTTTTTCTATTTCGATCTGCTTCGTCGAAATATTTCGAAAAAAAAATAAGTGCATCTTTTACGACGTGCATTTTAAGAGGTTTTTTTTCTGAAAATTAAAAATAAATTAAATATGTACTTACTCTTTATTAAAGAAATTTTCAAATAATGTTAAGTAATCTAAAATATCCATCCTATTTATAGGACATCGAAAAGAAAGTTTTTTTCAAAAATCTTATCTCTTGTTTTTGTATACCTATAATTCTCAATTTTTATTATAAAATACCGTAGATAATAAAAATTCAGAATTATAGGTCTACAAAAACATGAGTTAAGATTTTTTTAAACTTTCTTTTCGCTCTCTTGAAGAATTAACATTTTGTCTAAATTAAATAAGATAATATTAGAGAAAATCGAAAATCTGAAACAGAAAAATCAGAAACCCAAAAAGCCGAAGGTCCTGGGTTCGAATCACAGATGTATCCGTATCTTTTTCTGATTTTTCTGTTTAAGATTTTCGATTGAGTTTCGCTAATATTATCTTCATTAATTAAAATGTTATAATTTGAGGTTTAACTCATTAAGTTAAAAAGTTAAAAATAAAAATAACCTTTTGTCATTTACAGCATTTCAAATTTCCATGTCGAGGTAATGCATAAATGGAATGTATATTTTTGGTGCTTCAGTGCATTTTATTTTTATTTTTGTACAAAGATATGTAAGGTAAAAACAAAAAGAAATGGTGCTTATTTAATATTTTTCATTGTGATCCAAAAAAAACTAAAATCGTTGATTAATTAATTAAAATACGTTGATTAAATTTGATTTGAATATGCAGTTATATGTAAAAGTGTACCTTCCATCTGGTACAATATACTGAGATTACTCAAAAAACACCACCAAATCAATTATAATACCGATAAACTTGAAGTAAATTAAACAAAATTTTGACTTTTTCTGGGTCACTAGCAGGATATATTGAAATGTCATTTTAATGTACCGGAACGTTACGCCTTCCAGCATTACGTTATATCATAATGTAAAACACACACACGTGTAAATAATATTTGTTTATTTTTATTTTTAACTTTAAAGGTAAAACCTCAAGATATAATTTTTTTATTTATTTTAAATTAAATTTAATGATGTTATTATTAATTTCTGCAAGTGTTTTAGTTTGTTTATCATTGTGACAGCTGTTTCGGCTTACAAGGCCATTTTCAAACTGAATGTCACAGTAATAAAAAAACAAAAACACTTGCAGAACTTAATAATTTGTATTAATTTTTTTTTTAAATTAAATGGAGTTTTACGAATTAAACACAAAAACAATAAATATTATATTTCAATTAATGGAGGCAATATTAGCGAAACCCAATCGAAAATCTGAAACAGAAAAATCAGAAAATGATTGATTTCAGTTTTCGATTGAGTTTTGCTTATATTGTCTTCATTCATTAAAATAATATTTGACTTATGGTGAGCTTTCGATTTTTTTTCCTTACTATGTCTGACTATAAATCGACGATCGATATTTGGACTAGGCCAATTTCACTATATCGCTCAATATAATAGTGAAACAGACCACGCCCACATATTATATTACGAGAGTACAGCTCTCGTGTGAGACTAGCTTAATTCGTTAACAGTCCAAACTAAATATCTGTAATATCACTGGACTGAATTCGAGGCTATATTTTACATTTTTGTACCGACAATTTCACAATTAATTATCATAAATAAACAAAGTAATCTTTTTGCCGGTATTGCGAAACATTTCAACCTACAAAAAATACTAATTTAATAAAACCAGGAGATAAGATTGCGTTGCCCTATATATTTGACTACCACTTTAAGCGCTTTGATAATAATGGGAGACAATCAAATATTTGCTTATCAAAAATTATCTATCTTATAACTAGAATTTAAACGTAGGTACTAGACAACTAGACCAATCGTTCCCTTGGAAAATATGGTTCTATCTTTTGTAAAAAATGTTTTTTTTGCACTATGTTTCATAGGTGTTATTCTCTTAAGAGGCTAGACTTTGAACCACACGCGGAACACCCGCGTCTGTCATTCTGTCCCGCTCACAATAAGCTCACGCACACTTACAATACATGCGAATGCGAAATGTGCGAATGAGACAACGCTCAAATTTACCTAAAGACATCGCTCGAAAAGGGGTTTATGGAGAATAAACTTTTCTACACCAAAACTTTCACGAAATTGAAATTTTAAAAAATATATATTTTTTATAAAGAAGAAGCAACGTCGGTAGCTTTTTATAATTTTATAATTCTTTATGAGAGTTGAGTTAGCAGCACTTTTTCCTTAAATAATATTTTTTGAAAAATCGTACATGTTTGACAGTGAATGTTTACGTTAATACAAAACGCATCGAAAATTCAAAAACATACCGATATAGTTTTAACCTTTTAAAAGGCAGTATAAAAAAAAATCATTTTGTGCAATTTTCGATGTAGAAAAGTGTTTTTTCCCGGGCGTCCTTTTTGTATGGGCCGAAAAGCGAAGTCTATCATCTTAAGCGTTCCAGATTGTGTACATATGATTTGTATTGCGGGTTCCTTACTTGTGAAGCGTATTCTAGAAAGCTGCGGACCTATGCAAAACACAGGATTTTTATTGTTTTAAGGTTATTGATTTTTATTACATGTTCTAAGAATGAATCCTAACATTATGTTATCATGTATCCCGATTATATTATTCCTTAATTATGCATATTATATTACATGTACCTTGATAACATCTATCATGTATTTTCAAACTCAGACTTACATTCGGGTGTACAAATCTACAAATATATCTAAAAAAGTTTTTATTTTACTGTTGTATGAATATGTATATACTTTTTTATTTATTGTTTTTAATTTACCATCATCACAAAAAAAACTGACTTGGTACTCTCAGAAGCTTTTTATTATATTTTTAATATATATATATAAATGTGAATATAAAGTATGGAAATGTAATTCATAACAACAGCGTGTACAAATGTGAACTAAACCAGGCAATTTGACTATCCTAAAACGGGAAACTTTCCTAGTTGGACAGTCAAAGCTTCCTTACTATGTGTATGTAACTTTTTTGTATCGAATAATAAATAAATAAATATAATATCAAATGAATTTATTTTCAGTATCTATTAGTTTGTATTTACAGTATATATTTTAGTATATAAGTCAAGTTTTAACATTGAATCACGCAACAATCTTGCTCTTATAGTTATATTTTGTGTAAATAGTTACGCCGTATTTTTCCTAAACCAACCGCATATTGTATTATAAGTATGCCGAGATCACTTCTCTCGATTCTATTTTGTTTTATTTTATATTTATATTTATGCACACTGTAAATGATTTTTTAAATTTTTTTGTGTGCAGGGGTGCCCGGGTTCATGAGGTGATGTTTGTCTCTTGCGCATCTACTGCGTGGCGGGCCGGATCGGAAGATACTGGTTGAGGGAGACCCTTTGACCTCTCCAGCAAGACTATCTCGACCCGTTGCCTCATACCTTTTTCCTTCCCAGGTTTTCCTTTCCTTCCTTCCCCTAAAAAGATCATCCACATAGCATCACTAATCACAGATAAGGTATCTAGGTAATATGTAGATATATTTCAAATGTTAAGTTGTTTTTCTAATCTATATAATAATATACAGGGTATTCAAAAAGTCAACAATATCCCTTTTTGGGCTGTTAAGCCAACTCATGACAGGCCAGGGCCCCTAGCACACTCGATCTATAAGGATTGACAGGATAACTTTCGTTAACTTCTCATCGTTCCCTGGCACGACTGCAGATCGCCAACGAATAAGTTACAGTTCACAATGACTAAGTGTTCTTAATACATTCAACATCAACTGTTGTTTGTACGTTAGCGACCATCGGTTGTCCTAGGGAACGACGAGAAGTTATCGAAAGTTATCGATACAATCTTTATCGATCGAGTGTGCTAGGGGGCCAGAATATCATAACGGTGACCAGAATGTTCAGTAAAAACTTTTTAAGTGTATGAATATTGAGTATAAACTTTTCATCGGATGTTAATTCCTCACATGATAATTCATCATGTCTCGAAGCGTCGAAAACTGATAATTGGGGTTTTTAACCTTAGGTTAGGTTAGGTTAGGTTAGGTTAGGTTAGGTAAGGTTATGTTAGATTAGATTAGGTAAGGTTAGGTTATGTTAGGTTAGGTTAGGTTAGATTAGGTAAGGTTAGGTAAGGTTGGGTTAGGTTATGTTAGGTTAGGTTAGGTTAGATTAGGTAAGGTTAGGTAAGGTTGGGTTAGGTTAGGTTAGGTTAGGTTAATGTGAGTTATGATGTGATGAATTATCATGTGAGGGAGTATCGTGTCTGAATAAATTTACTATGGGAATTCAGACGCTGAGATCTCATAGTCCGATTAGACATGGAACCATCATAACATGACTTTAAATGTCGTTAGTTTTCGAGATATTGGCACTTTTATGAATTTCATGATAATCGACACGTTAGATCACTTTTTCGAGTTCTCTTGAAATAACAGGAGTTTATTAAGTTATGTTATGAAGAGGGAAAAAATGTGTTTTGTAACCAATTAATTTTTCACGAATATCATAAACATGCCAGTATCTCAAATATTTTAATATAACTCATAAAATTCATATTAATAATGTAGAAATTAATTTCAAATTAAATATCCCCTAAGAATAAATTAATTACATATTTTTATTAAACACCATACATACACTTTAGAATCGGCGAAGGATAAGCAACATGTGTTTCTGATATGGTTTTAGATTATCACGGCAAAAAGTACTTTTGTTATTTATTTTTAGGGTGCTATGACGTGTTGCGCCACCTCCTTCTTTTGCCAACGTTTCGGACAGCTGTACAGTGTCCTTAATCTACACATCTGTCCCGATGATGGACACTGTAACGCTGTCCGAAAGTAACGCTGTAAGTGGCTAAAGAAGGAGGTAGAGCAACACGGCATAACACCCCAAAAATAAATAAGAAAACACCTATTTTTGCTTACCAATGGCTGAGTGTAGTCACTTTAAGAGCACCTACTCGACTCCCTATGCATAAGGACCTATTTCGATGTCACCATTCACAAACAAATTATGAAGCAAACTCGCCAATGTTTTGCTTACATAGTTTAGCAACCAAATATACAAAAATGTTTTTGTATATTTGTAATATAAATTTCGAAGTTTAAAACATATTTAAATATTTTTTTTATGTCAACATATTACATCTGAATATTTCAGCTTTTTTCATTGTTATTATTTTTTTTTAATTTTTATCCGCTTGTAAACTATCGTAATGTAAAAAAAATGTTTTTTTACTAATTCCTGTGTAAAAAAAATAATTTATATAAAACTAGCTGACCCGCTAACGCGTTGCTGTGGCTGACGAAATACAACGCCGACTACTGGATGGGCCGTCTGTTTCGCTAGCTACAGTAAAAGTTAAATTGTCTAGCTTTACACCTGCAAGTTTTATCGTAAGTTTACGACTTTTGGCTAATTGGCACATTGGATTTTCAAATTTAATATCAATATGCATTTTGAAAATCCGATGCGCCGATTGGCCAGAAATCGTAAACTTACGAAGAAACTTGCAAGTGTAAAGCTAGCCAATTTAACTTTTACTGTAGTATGCGTTGAAACAGACGGCCCCTAGTATAGTATCAATAAATTAACTCACACCGCCATCTGTCAGAAACTTATAAAACTTACAAATAATTGTCCAATAAAAAACATTTAATTCGCAATAAAAATATTGAGGTCAAAAATAGAGATAAAAACTATTCATGTTTTAAGTTGTACCAAATTACACACAGTAAGCCAAATTTCATCAAAATCGGTTTATTAGTTTCGGAGTTTACCTCGGACGAGCACTGTGACACGAAATTTTTCATTGACGTAAAAACACAATGGGCTTATAAAAGAGTAAATAAAATAAATTTTACTAAAATCGTTATATGGTATTCTGAGGCCCTAGCACGCTTGCTCTATATCGATCGGTAGGATAACTATCGGTAACTTCTCATCGTTCCCTAGGACAACTGCACATCGCTAACGTACAAACAACAGTTGATGTCGAAATGTTAAGGACACTTAGTCATTGTGAACTGTCACTTATTCGTTGGCGATCTGTAGTCATGCTAGGGAACGATGAGAAGTTACTGATAGTTATCCTACCGATCGATATAGAGCAAGCGTGCTAGGGCCTCTGGTGTGCTAGCATGGTCCATCGATACGAAGTTACCGACCGACTGTCGGTAACTGCTCATCATTCCCTAGGACAACTGCAGATCACAAACGAATAGGTGACAGTTCACAATGACTAAGTATCCTTAATATATTCGATATCAACTGTCGTTTGTATGTTAGCGATCTGCAGTTGTCATAGGGAACGATGAGAAGTTACCGACAATCGGTCGGTAACTTCGTATCGATCGACTATGCTAGCACACCTGAGGCCCTAGCACGCTTGCTCTATATCGATCGGTAGGATAACTATCGGTAACTTCTCATCGTTCCCTAGCATGAATACAGATCGCCAACGAATAAGTGACAGTTCACAATGACTAAGTGTCCTTAACATATTCGACATCAACTGTTGTTTGTACGTTAGCGATGTGCAGTTGTCCTAGGGAACGATGAGAAGTTACCGATAGTTATCCTACCGATCGATATAAAGCAAGCGTGCTAGGGCCTCTGGTCCGTCATGGGTTGTCTATCAGCACTTCAAGGGATAACGTTTATATCCTGTATAGTATCAATTTTGGGACATCCTGTATAGTATTCAAAACCTTGAAAAACAATGTAAACACATACATTAGCTGTTAAGTAGTAACTTCCCTGATTAAAGATAAATTTACTTAATAAGCGTGGACATTTGCATTTATCTGATTATCTGACTACGCTAAGTCTCGATTTGAATGCAGTTATGCGTACATGTTGCACCAATGCACGTAATGTATGATATGCATACATAGGGCCGGTATATCAGTTGGTCTAAAGCTCGGCTTTGATGGAATGTGGAGCTCAGCATGGCTTAGCACACAATCCGTATATCAGTCGTAATCCTAGAGTTGACCAATTTTAAACGTTTAGTCTATGATAATTTTGGTCATTTCTATGCCGAACCAATATATTTATGTAAGTATCTATGGACTCTATGGTTATTATCAAACAACCAAACGTCAAACGATGCCTAAATCGTCATCACTCGAAGAAAGTTCGAATTCCATGTTGATAGGTAAATTTATTCTTCCAATGTAATTTATTGCGTCCGTACGTAGCAGATCGAAACCCAAGCAATGTGAAATCTGACAGACGAGAGACGTGTTTTTGCCAATAGCGCTACAGCGTCTAGCAAAGGAACTATTCTGCGGCTTACCACGGCTTAAGCGGCCGATTTCGGCGGTTTAAGTTGAGCGAGGAATGTGCTCCTTAGCAAAGACCGATATACCGGCCCATACTGGTAACTGAATGAGAGGATACACACTTCTATTTACGGTAGGCCGGTTTTACCATCAGATAATGCAGTGGTAGTCTACTGATCGACGACGAGCCCATTTTAAGAGCGATTGACCAGCAGCTGAGAATAAAAGTTTAATAATGATTGAAACTGTACAGGGAGGTAAAATGAGAAACATCGATTATTCACCGTATCAATTTTTTTAAATTAAAAATTTAATATCAATTTATTTCATTCAAAACTTGCTTTAATATATACCTACATTCAAGTAAGCAATAAAAATGCTCTAAACGCACGATGATAAATTATTAAATATCATGTACTTCTTGTAAGTATTTTTTAATCATAAGTATATATGATTTTTCAATAATGTCTAACCAAAATAAGTGTGTAAAAAAAAATTGAATTATTTTAGTTTGTAACCTTAAATAAATAAAAAAACTGAGGTATTTTTGTCACAAAAAACGTTCTCGGATTTATTTTTTAATGATTTTAATTTAAGTAAAATTTAAGTTTTTAAAACTGTGTTGACTAGATTATGTATTGATTTATTTGTTTGTATGATTATATGATTTGAAATTTGTGTTGTTTAATGGAATCTATCGTTTGCAAATTGAACAAATCTGCCAACGACCAACGGTATAACCTTAGTATATTAAAAATTCACCTAGATTTTCAAAATGTTAAAACTGCGTGTACCAGATAAAATAGCAATCTTTCAAAATCAATTTATGTTTTTTTTTGTAAAAAAGAGTCAATATGTCTGGAATTTGATTTAAAAAGGACTAATTTCCGCTATTCTCTGGCAATACCCTCGTAATCAGTGAAAATATTTTCATTTTTTATAAGAAAAACTCTCTTTCTAACTTTTGAAGGTTATTCCTAACAATGTTATATACCATTAAAGAAGAAGACATCAATAATAATATAAATTAAAATATGAAAATTAACAAAAAACAGAAAAATAAAAAAACATAATGGTCGCAACTAAATCATGAACCCAGATCTCACGTCTTACCGGGACGGTAAGACGTGAGATCATTGAGATAATTTATTACATCTTCATTTCACATAATATTTGACGTAGGATACGTAGTTTAGAATATATTTCACGAAATAAGTGACGATTTCGAAATAAATTCACTTTTTGGAAAAAATGGTTTAATTTCGAAGAACTGTATCTTGGGAATTAATTGCTGTATATAGCTCGCCTTAGTCTCAAATTGCAGCAAGTTTAGTCTACTTTAAAAATGTGTAGAATGACTATACTAGTTAGACCCTTCCTTCACTGAGATATTGAGCAAAAACTGAAAAAAGTCCAAAAATTTCATGGTTTTTTGGGTATACCGCCGCTCGCACAGCACTTTGGAAATTGCAAATCTGTTTTTTAAATATTGATATTTCTAACAACTTATAAAACATTCAGAAATATCGGACCTTTTGTAAGCACGGATGTACATCTTGACTGGACTATGCGTCGGTTCTTCATTGCTGAGGATCGTGACCCCTGCTCCAATTTCCATGGTGGACAAGACAAAAATTTCCACTTCTCACGGTCCTGCGCTGAGTGGCGAGACAAGGACACCCTAGTACCAGATGACAGTGATTCTTGGTCACTCTAGCGCATTGGTGACATTTCTCTGCTTCTTCTGCCAACACTTCTGACAGTGACTATGAGTTTCTCCAAGTTGGAGCCCGCAGTTTGGCGAGCAACGTGTCCAAAGTATCTTAAGATACGTTGTAGTCAGATAGTTGAAAGCCTATTGTGGATGTTGTCCATGCTGTCCATGGAATCCTGAAAATTTTAGTTTGTAAATATTTCTTTACTTCAAAATTCGATCCCAAGCATCGATACATAATAACATTAGATTAGCACTCTCATACCTATTTACAATCTAAAAATAACACCACCCAATTAATTTCATAAAACAACTCTTCATCGAATACGATGCCTCGCTTCGAAAACCAAGATATAAATGCAAGTTCCCTATGACCTACGACATAATATACACCAGAGCACACAGCATAATGTTTCATTTGTAAATTTATCGGCCAATAGCAAGTCTGAAAGCATCGCGACACAAGATATAGAGATATCGTCCATCTCCGTTAAAAATATCTCCTTTTCGCTGATGATATCAAACTTTTCAAAGCCATAGGTTGGGAAGGAGACGGGAAAGAAGAAGGCGGGGAAGTACGTGGCTATTCAGATCTGGCCACCGAAAACGGCGAAAGCCATTTCAACCAACGTTTCTATACTGAATAACGGTCTTACAACCTTCGATACTGAAAGAATCTTTCACTTTGGACAGTACCGCAAATATGCTATATATTATATTTTTTAAAATTAAATTGTGAAATAACACAAATTAAGCAAATAAAATGGATTTGAACCCGCGACATTTTGAACCCGGGTTGCTAGTCGAGAGTCTTGCCCATCGAAAATGTGTTAAGGGACATACATTAATTACGTGAGCTGTTTTTTATAAAAATTTAGACCCCTCCCCCCCTCCCTTGGTGAGATTTAGTGAGATTTGTGGGGCCCCCCCTCTCCTCACGTGAGATTTTTTTCTTATTATCGAAATAAATGATTTTCATAATAGCCATTTGTTCAGCGGGCAAAATGGGACACTTCAAAAGAAGTGAATCATTTTATTTTATATCTATAATAATATAGATATATATATATATATATATATATATATATATATATATATATATATATTTGTTAAGTTATGTTTATTGACCCCCCGGTTTAAATGAGATTTGGTGAGACTTTACTGGACACCTCCTCCCCATTTTAAGTTCACGTTATTTATGTATGCCCCCTTGGGACGTTGGAGCGTTGGGACGAACTTGCTGGAAGACACATTTGCTCCGTGTAGACACTGTAGACCAACAAAAGGTAAAACACAATGCTTTCTTTTTGTTACATATTTTCTAAAACCAATATTTTTGGTTTCGCTGATAATTTTAAAATGCACACACCCTATCTAGATAATACTTGGCCGATGATCCCAACAATAAACATGTTGTCCAACCCTGTCGCCTAGTATAATTTACGAGTGATGCGTTGCAAAGTGAAAAAATATTAATCACTAACGTCATAATAATTGCTTAAGGCGGAATCAGACAGTTCACTCGAGTGAAGGTTTACGCCATGTTTTTTCGGCCGAATGTTCCATCTTCGTTTCATTCCATGTTCAGACGGCGCTATAGAAATAATCGTCCATTCCCACTACAGCGTCGCCGAGCGAGGTCAGGCGCGCTGGAATTCGTTTGATTTCCAGCGCGGGCCGGCCTCGAATTTTAAGGAAAAACATGTAAAATGCATCGATTTTTACGTAATTTTGTTGACACAATTAAATAACTAAAAAAAACAATATTTTTTCGTCTTATAAATCTTTTTATTTTTTATGACCTAATTAGGTACACAATTTGATTTTACTACACTACTACCTACAAATTAACAATCTTACATCTGTTTAAAAAAATATATAATACATGGATAGTAAGGGAGACCCAACAATTTCTATGAGACGTGTTCCAAAAGCAAACAAATTAGCCGAACGAATACCATTTTGACGTTTTGCGTGCGACGTAATAGCGTCCTTCCAGTACAGGACGTGAGAATAACTGATTGACATTTCACTCCGTGTTCAGACGTTTCACTTTACTCTCTTCCGCACGTGAATGAAGGATGCCGATTGAAAATATCCAACATTGTTGGATCGGTTCACTTGAAGATTTCATTCGGCAGTATTCGGCACTTTCGTTTCATTTCATGTTCAGACATGTCATTTCGAGTAAAATAGGCCGAATGAAATACGGAAATGAACGATTAGTGAACCGTCTGATTCAGCCATTAACCACATACTGAGAATAGACTTACATATTTATGACACTGGCAGAATGAATTATTTTTCAATTAATTAAGACAATATTAGCGAAACTCATTCGTAAATCTAAATTAGATGAATCAGAAAAAGATACGGTCACATCTGGGACCCAGGACCATAGCCTTGCCAGAGCGCAGCTCTACCAACTGAGCTAATGTGTCCCTAACCGATTCGGTCATATTTAACTGTATCCGACTGAAAACTAATACCAACATTTTCATCGACTACTATCTTTAGGTATGATTGCATGATTCAAACCCGAACTAAATGCTATCTAGATAGTGCCTTGGATACACTTATCATTTTTTTTAATTAACATGCGACATATTGTCTTTATTAATTATACAATTTGAGTTTTTGTAGAGAATTATTTTTCCTTGAATAAAACCAAATTTCCCTAGATATTGACAACATTTTTATATAGGGGCTGGGCTGGGCTTATCAAAATACTTATTTCGGCATTCTGTCTCAAATGTTAGTTCTGCGTGGAAGCCTGAAAAGTCCTACCAGACTATTAAATGGGAAAATAATTCACCGACTCCAGATATTTTCATATCAGAGGGTTCGGCTCGGTGGAATTCCTAATTTAAATCCTACTAACCCTCAATATAAATATTTGAAAAATCTTTCGTAATCCTACATGTATTTAAAATGACTGATTTTTTCATTTTTATAGACAAATTCTTTGACAAATCTAAAATGCCTAAATTTTTAATGAGAGAGCTAGGTATAATGCCAGTAGCCTAAATCTGGTTCAATGAACTCAAATTAAGAATGAACTCTAATTGAATTTTAAATTGTGGACTTTGCAGATCAAATCGAGACCGCCCCTTGTTTCTGCCACCCGAGTGCACAGCACACATTGCGCAAAACATTGCTACGCACCTGCTATTACAACATGTCTAATCGTATCTTGAATTCGTATATTTAGACAATACGATGATAAACACTTACAATTCTTTTAACTGCCTTGACAATGATAATATTAATAATCCTTTTATAGCGCAGTATCATCGCTACTCAAGTAGTTATTAATTTTCAAGATATTTTATAATATTTTTCTTATCTTATGGAAAATCTCTAACAGAATTATATTGTATCACTAAGACAACATACAGAAGCAGAGCTGTAAACTTATTAGCTCTGAACTCTGGAGTAGGTTCGAATAAGATATCTTTAAAGAATTTTTTCATCAATAAATTTTAGGGTATTTTCGATTGCCTCAGTGGGAAATGCGGTAAATGCTTTCAGGTTTGTCCTCGTTTAAAGATTCTCATGAAGAATCTAAAAAATTAACATAACTAGTAATGGCATTAGCAATGACTGTAGTTCTAGCATGAACTATCAATAAAACGTTATGTCAATACGATACTGACCAAATTCGTCATCTATGGTCAGTTATCAATATTTACGATCACTATCAACAATTGGTAAGAGAAATTAATATAAATATGATAAATTTTAGCCCGGCCTTCATACCATCAGATAAGTTACAGTTAACTGTCAATATACGCATTTATTTAGATAGTAAATGTCGTATTTTTTAAATTTAATCTGTGGAACTATACTTAAACCTATGTTGAAAGACGTTAACTTATATTATGTGCATAAGAATTATACTCGTGGGAGATCCCGTGCACTTTTTTATGCTCCGAAGGCGAGGACGTCTACCTATCAACACGACAATCAACAGAGCGACTCTACTGCTTAAGCGCCATTCACATGGTTCACTAATCGCTCATTTCCGCATTTCATTCGGCCTAGTTTACTCGGAATGACACGTCTGAACATGAAATGAATCGAAAGTGCCGAACACTGCCGAATGAAATCTTCAAGTGAACCGATCCAACAATGTTGGATATTTTCATTCGGCATCCTTCACTTGCGCGCGCATGCGCGCGGAAGAGAGCAAAGTGAACCGTCTGAACACCGAGTGAAATCTCAATCAGTTTGTCTCGCGTCCTCGATCAGATTGGTTCATTTATGCGCGTCTTGTACGGGAAGGACCATGAAAGGACGCTATCACATCGCACGCAAAACGTCAAAATGGTATTCGGTCGGCTAATTTGTTTGCTTTTGGGAACACCTCTCATATAAATTTTTGGGTCTCCCTTATTATCCATGTATTTTATATGTTTTTTAATATATGTAAAATTATTAATTTGTAGGAAAATGTTCGTAATAAAAAAAGTAAAATCAAATTGTGTTATTATGTCATAAAAAATAAAAAGGTCTATAAGACGAAACTATACTGTTTTCTTTATTTATTTTTATTTAATTGTGTCAACAAAATTGCGTAAAACTCGATGCATCTGACATGTTTTTCCTTAAAATTCGGGGCCGGACCGCGCTGGAAATCAAACGAATTGCAGCGCGGTTGACCTCGCTCGGTGACGCTGTGGTGGGAATGGACGAGTGAACGCTTATTTCTATAGCGCCGTGTGAACATGGAATGAAACAAAATGGACGATTAGGCCGAAAAAACATGGCGTAAATCTTCACTCGAGTGAACTGTCTGATTCCAGCTTTAAGGCTGGAATCAAACGGTTCACTAATCGTTCATTTCTGTATTTCATTCGGCCTATTTTACTCGGAATGACACGTCTGAACATGAAATGAAACAAAAGTGAAACGAAGTTGGGAACATTCGCTCGAGTGAACCGTCTGATTCAAGCCCAACGAGTCTGCATCGACCATAGATATTTTCAACGCCACTTTTTTTTTGTATTTATTATTATTAAAAATACATGTACATAAGATTTGGAAAATAAATACAGTTTGTTCTTAAAAGCAATTTACAAATAGATTTTTTTTAACAAACTACTCAACTCAAAGGAGAAAACACTTCTCGTGTTTGAGTTGGGGAGTAAAGCCTTTAAATAAAAAAAGTTAAGAAATTATAATGTATGAAGTAGATAATAACTGTTTACAATAACTGTTTTAATTTTTATTTTTAACTTACAGACAGTTTAGCGACTACCTTTTGACGCATGTAATAAAATAGTAAAACTTTCTCCCATGATCTTTTTATACTTACATATGTACGTACCTACCTCAAATTTGTAATCTTCCTAGAGTATATTGGTGTATTGTTCTATAACATGAAATATATAAATAAATTAAATACAACCCAACTTGTTGTACAAGCTTCTAGAAACGTGTGCGAAACAAGTGAAGATCGTTCACTTTGTGGCAAGTAATGATGTAATTTGTTACATGGTTGTTTTGCATCGACATTTTCAACGCCTAAACTAGCAGAAAAAAAAACGCACTACCGGGTTTTTATCTGCTAGTAAATATAACATTTTTTTATATACGCACGTGGAAAATTTACACTTCGAAGAGTGCACACAATATCCTATTGTTCATAAAGATAAATTTTAACGATGGGGAAATCCTCAATACTCAGAATCAATTAAGTGATCACATACCACGTAGGCGTGTAAATAATACCATATAAAAAATAATGATAACAGTTTTCATTGCAGAATATAAAATCATTTGTTCTGAAGGTATAAAAGTTATTGTACAATAAAATACAAGCAACGTTATCTAGTTATACTGATAAAATTAATATCGATGATTCATAGGGTAGACTGGGGATAGTTGAAACAATTTTACTTTAACTATGTGTGGTGATGTATCTTATGTATTTACATATAAGATGTTTATACTAGATGAATTATAATCCATTTAGTTTCCAAATTAAATTTATTGGGTGGCCATAACTCGCACAGGTAAACTACAATAACCTTTTAAAGACGATGTCATATTGTGGACGATTGATATCTACAGTATGTGGGGGTAATTGAAACGCACTAATATCTTTGGAATAATTGGAGTAATTTTAATCAATGCTAAACATGTTCATTATTATAACAGCACTCAATGAGATATTGAATAGTGATGTCGTAAATGTCTTGAAATAAAACAACTTTGTGTTGTTTTTTTTTTTTTTTTTTTTTTTCGTTGTTTGTCAGATCTGCCGGATCTGCCCTGATGATGGACACTGCAACGCTGTCCGAAACGTCGGCTAAAGAGGGAGGTAGCACAACACGGCATAACACCCCAAAAACAAACAACGAAAATGCTTTTGGCCGTGAAAATCTAAAAAACGTATCTAACTTTGTGTTGTGTTTAGTTAAACTTTAATATTCTCTCACTTATATTTTTATTTTGCATGTTATGTTAATGTACTGTATAGAAAATCGACCACCATAACACGGGCACGTGCCTATCATGGTGGTCGAAAAATCCTTAATTTTAACAAACTATACAATGAATAAAGAAACATTAAAAACTAACTATGAGTATTTGGCTAAATCAACAGATTGAAACGTTGCAATCATCCCGAGACAAGTTGTTTCAACTATGTTACATTTGTATTTGATTTCATGCGACATTTTCTCCTTCCAGGTCAAAAATAAACCGTTTAAACCAGTGGTTCCCAAAGTGGTCCGTACGGGCCCCCGGGGGTCCCTGGGATCATTCAGGGGGTCCGTGGAAAATTAAAATTGATTTGGGGGTCTCCAAACAACGTCTGGGGGTCCCTGAACAATGTCAGGGTGTCCGCGCAAGGTTTAATATAAAATAAAATAAATTGTGAGAAATTTTTATGAATATGGTAGTTGTAATAACTATCAATGCATACATTATTTGCGATTTTTACGTTTTAACCATTCTCTGCCCCTCCCCCCCCCCCCCCCTCTCACCCCCTCCTCCCACTACACATAATGGATGGGTTACACCGGATGACAGACGGATTTCTGACCGATGATCTGTTGACTTAATGATTCCTGAAATTCTCTAGCCACTCCCTCTCCCCATGATTCTTATTGCTAAGTCAGGGATTTTGGCAGGAAAACTCATTCCCTATCCCCGGGGTCCGTGGGCAAATTTTGACTATGAAAAGGGGTCCGTGGGCCAAAAGAGTTTGGGAACCACTGGTTTAAATAGACACTAACGCCACGAAAATGCAGTAAAAATACTCTAAAAAGATAAAGAAGAGAATAGAATAAAAGTTTGGTCAATCTGCGAGAGTATAATGAGTTATAACATAAACCAAAATTTCGTAAATATTTACTTTTCAGCTCGAAATCCAATAATATCTCCTGTGCATAATGTGACCAGACGTCCCGTTTTCACCGGGTCAGTCCCGTTTTCAGGCAGCGCGTCCCGGTGTCCCCGAACACGGCTTCGGGACGCCAAAATGTCCCGTTTTCGAAAAGAAAGAAACTCGCAGTAGAATTTTAAAAATATAAAAAAGCGTGCACATAAGAATCCTGGCGCATGGCGGTAGAATCAAGACGAGTTATGATCTAGCCTTGCTATGTAATTTTAGTAAAAAACATTTTTACTGTAGCAAATTACTTTATTTCGTTTATTAGTAAAAAAAGGGTTTAGAATTTCAATCGTCCATGCGATTGATAGCTACAAGATAAATTGTAATCTAGTCTCTTTCGTACGCTCTTGAGTAGGGTTACCAAATGACAGGATTTCTGATATCCGGAATTTTAGCGTCCTGTCGGGGAAACGGGGAAAATTCGAAATGTTTTTAAAAATATAAGAAAAATAAAAATAATAAAATTTTGTGTGCAACCGAAATTAAAGGATGACGGATTTCCTTGCAGAATCGAATAAAATGACAAACATTTGTGCCTGACCGATGATGTGCTAAGTTTATGATTTCTGAAATTCTCGAATAACATTTTTCTCCGTGTATGCACGATTGTATCACTCGCCGGTTAGTGCGCTATTGACGACAGGTCCCAACAGAGCTGATGGATCGATCGAGTGTTGTGTTAAACTCTGTATTATAGTTATGAGATGTTTCAATCATTACGCGTTTCAATTGTCCCCAGTCTACCGTATATATGTATAAAATATATCGACAGTAAGAAGTACTCCGTGGGTGCATACTGAGAACCAAATCAAGAGATTAAATTGAAAGGTAATTTATTCGTTGGAATATGACACACCTCGGAAAATTGTGATTGTAGGATTATTATCAATATCCATTTTTTAATTTTCTGTCACAATCACTTATAATCGTCAACAAGAACAACTCGATCTAAAATTCGTTTTGATTTCAACAACAATATCAGGACTGAGTCATTTAGCCACTCGAGCGCTTTTTACCACATTATGGCACTATTTAGAAAACCTCGGATTGCTTTGTTGCCAAAATGTGGCAAATTTTGAATATATTATTTAAAACGACTATATAATATATTGTACATTCAAAATATAACAAAATAAATATTCTCTAGATTCTTTAAAATGTTTTAAGGTTAAATATTTAATTATATATTTTTTATAAATCCTACAAATATGTGATAATAAACAAAAGATAGGGGAATTCATTGGCTACATAGAATTATAACCAGTTTGCATGTCTCCATATTCAAATTCGGAGGTATGATTTTTTTAATGTGGGCGGAAAATTTCCTTTAGCAATCCGAGGAAAAATATTTTAATTGCCCTGTCGCTCCAGTGGTTAGATACTTGCTTGCACCTAGATTGCAAGCAAAAGTAGTAGATCTGTTCAACTACACGGAATATAGTTATAAGAAAGCCATAATAATATACTTCAATAATAATGAATCCATCACGGGATGTTCCGAGAGAGCCCTAATGGAGAGATCAAAAGGAGACCTCAATCAACCCCTTCCGATCCGGTCTGCCACGCTGGTGTCCACCAGTTGGTAGGCAGACGCATCCATCGCCAAGACCCTTACAAACCTCACCCCATGAACCCGGAAATCCCTGCTAAGTCACCAAACGTAGCGTACCACTTGGGATGACCTATACCCGCCTTCCAAATTGTATTTTATGACAAACAAAAAAAGAAGATGCTTTTTTTTGAATACGGAGTACTGCGGAAATGTTTTGATATGCGAATTATAAATCCCTGCATTTTATTTTCTTTATTATTTACATCGTTATGTATATAGTGTGTTTCATATAGTTTAGTTTGACATCCAGTATTACCCCAAGGTCTCTGATAAATTTTACTTACTGATACAATGTGAATTGTGAGGGCATACTCAAAGTAAATTTTATTTTTGTTACCTGTATATTTATTGATCATTGAAGTAGGGGGTGATACTAATAAACTTAAAATAAAACATGAAAAAGAACAAGACACAGAAAAATAAAAGGGTAACGGTCTGTGTCTTGTTATTTTTCATATTTTCGTTTAGATTTATTAGTATTATCTTGTTCGTCAATTATATAATTACATCAACGTGGTTATTTAAAAAAATGTTAATGACATTTTAGACAGCCCTGATTTATTAAGCTTTACCTTCCATACACCAACAAGAACTACTCGACCTAAAACTATTTATAATTGCAACAACAACATCAGGACTGAGTCAATTAAGTCCGATCTCTAGCTTCAACAAAACGTTCAACAAACGTCGAGAACATTTTTTGTTTTTTTCCACATTGTCGTCTCCAGCGTTTGTTTGAATATTGGAACGCGGTACCTAAACCCTGCCTTCCCCGCTTCATCCGAGTATTGTCGTGTTTTCCATCGTCCACGGAAAGCAAGAACTTTGCATCTGTGTGTAAGCCCCCCCCCCCCCATTGACGATGTTGTAAGTCATCTGGAAGCAGAATGTTTTCGCAGGAGACGATTGTATTGAAGGAAGAGACCCAGCTTTAGGTGCACTCTCTTGTACCTAGATTGCATGCAGTTTGAAATATTTTTTTAGAAGTAGTAGATGTATTGTGTGCAACGGAATATAGTTACAAGAAGGCTATAATAACATAGCTCAATAATAATAACCAATGTTAGCATAATACCTACTATTCTTCTACATACTTTAATTTAATTAGAATAATTTATCTCGCAGGAGTACTGTTCTACTATTACGTAAATCACATGTTTTGTAAATGCCCATGTAGACGTATTTATTCATTTATTTATTTACGCCCTAATGGTATTTTACATGAAATTTTGTGAAATTACAGTAATAAAGTATAAAAAGATAAATACAGTTGTAGTAATTGTAAGAATAAGGGAGGATATTGATCAGCGATTCATTTAGGTTGTTGATTTATCCTTTTATAATTATTTATATAAAAAGGGGTAAAATTTACCTGCGATTCAGCCATTTGAATTCTAAACAACACTATTTTTATTATCACACTACTGCCACTTTTTACTTCAATAGCTAGATTCAATCATAGAGAAAAAATTGTAATATTTATCGTAAAAAATAATATTTACAAATCAAGAAATTCAAATAAAATCTTTAGTTAAATCACATAATAATCAACAAAACATAACAAAAACCTGTTGAACTTACCTTATATATTAGTAAACCAAAATAAACGGGTGACGTCTGACGTTTGAATTTGCTTTGACGTTTTGTTATTCGTTGCTAGGCTTCAGACTTATCATTGCCATACCTATGAAGTTAATATGATGAAATATAATATTTTCGTTAATGTTACTTCCGTTTTTTTTATTTTTTATAGTGACTACCTTACAAGAGTCTTTACTGCTCCCGCCTGGAGCAGTAAGACTATGGAATCCCCAATTGGCTTATGTTATGAGGCTGAAGGTAAGTGGAAAAGGGAAAGAGACGAGGAAGAGCAAGGTGGGGAAGTACCTGGCTATTCAGATCTAGTCACTAAACACGTCTAAAACCATTTCAAGCAACGTTTCAATTCTGCATGGTGGTCTTACACCAAGGTATCTTTTACTCTGGAACGTGCCGCAAATATATTATTTATTATTTTAAATAATTAATTGTGAAATAACACAAATCAATTAATCAAAAGAGATTTGAGTTACCCGTCGTAATGCCCCTGAAGAAGTCTTACTTCAAAAATGATAATATTATAAACATTTATAACAAAATGTATTCAATAATATTTATTTCAATCCAGTTGTTACACTTCTTTGGCAATGATAACATTCCAACGTAAAATAATAATATAGCGTAAAGAGAACGGTGTTGTTGATTCTCGCTACATTGACTGACTATATAGGTACAAACAATGTACATATTATTTAATTATAGTTTTGAAGGTGTTTGTGTCTTTGTCAGTTTATTGTGTACTTTGTCCGGTTTTGAACTCAATGTCACGGGTGGGCGATGACGCGTGCTGCGTGGTATGGCAACGGTTTGCACGGGGTCTAGAAATACGTGGGCTGTATTTATAAGAAAGAATTGTAATATGAAAATAATATGACTTAATGCATTTCATATTTATTTATTTCCACATATACCGCACAACATGTGCCATTAACATAATTGACATAACATATAAATAGTATCTACAACAACATGAAGAATAACAGTATAAATGTAAGTTAAATATAAGAAAAAAATGGTAAAAAGTAAGTAGTAGTAAGGTAATAAGTAGTAGGTAATATTAAAATATAAATATAAACAGAAAAATATGGTATTAAGTATAAAGTGTAAAGTATAAAGTACAAACTATAAAGTATTAGGCAAAAATAAAAATTTATAAGTGAGAATGAAATAATGAAAAAATAAAAAGTTAAATGTAGAAATATAAGATATAATTAAAAGGTACAAAGATTTTAATAAATTACAAGAGGTAAGAAATCCTCATAGGAGCAAAGAAAAAAATGTATATTTAAAAAAAATATTATAATTAATAGGTAGGTATTATTTGGACCGAAAACTTACGTAAACGAACTTTCACAAACAGTGCATACCGATAAGTCATGCTGAAATGGGATTTTAAATTTATTTCGTAATAGCTTCTGCCCGCGACTTTGTCTGCGTAGGATAAGTAGTTCGAGTAATCTATTTTCTTTTCCTAGTCCCATCTACATTTATGCCGAAATTCTTGACCTTATTCAAAATATGTATAATTCTTGATTCGAGTTGAAGTATTAGGCGAGTACTTCAAATAAATTCCCTAATTTAAATATTTTCTAAAATAGAATTTTGATTTAACAATCATTGTTTTGCAAAATGTCATTCTCAAATAATATTTTCTATTAAATAATAATTATTATTTTCAATATATAGAAAATAAATATCTAGCTTTATAAATATTTAGCCTATATGTTATTCTGATGTATGAGCTATATTATTGTAAAGTTTCATTAAAATCCATTTAGTAAATTTTGCGTGAAAGAGTAACAAACACACATACATCCATACAAACTTTCGTATTTATAATATTAGTAGAAGATAAGATTACATACTTTACGAAGTAATTTTCGCACTTTCAAAGTACTTCTTAAGCACTTTTAAAATATCTTGTATATGTACCGGTGATGTATTTTTCTTTTTTTTCGTCATACTTGTATTTACTCTGTGAATTTTTATGTTGTTACTACAATACTCACTTTTTATTTTTTTGTAAACTTTTGATGAACCTTTCTTCTAACTCTCATCATGCGATTTCCTATTTGTATCTTTCCCATTTATGCTGTATACTTATTATTGTATACTTATTATATGTTGTATACTTTTATTATTTCTTAACTGTGTATATTCTGTATCCATATATCAAATTATTGTAAATCCCATGTAAAAGCCGACAATCGGCGTTAATTGGAAGATACTCTCAGTATCGCCCTGGTGTAAGACCACCATTCAGAATTGAAACGTTGCTTAATAATGGCTTTTGCCGTGTTTAGTGACTAGAACTGAATAGCCAGGTACTTCCCCACCTTCCTCTTCCATATCTCATTCCCTTCCCCACTTGCCTTCAGCCGTACAAACATACCCCGATTGGGGATGCCATAGTCTCACTGGCTCCAGACGGGAGCAGTTGGGACTCTTGTGAGGTATTCTCTATAAAAAATTTAAAAAATTGATAATAAATAAATAAATGAAATAATGCCGAGACAATGACAATTTTCTGTCATCATATTAAAGATGAAGACTTATACAAATTCATATTAAGAGCTTATAAACCAGTAGACAAAACGGTTGTTGTATAATAACAATAAGGTTGCATTGGAACACATACAATATTTATGATTCCGTCAGTTTCGGTTGAAAAAAACCGTAAATTTTAACGTAGGCTCCTAAATATCCGGTTAGCTGCCAATATACAGATCTTTTTGATTAATGTCATTGGTTAAGCAAAATAACTGGCTTATTAATGGATGGAGATGAACTAACGAAGTTGTTAGAATTGAAAAAAAATCATAGACGCGATTCATACTCTTAATTAATTGATCTAAGACGCGATCAATTAATTCCGTTCTATCTTGGATTGAAACAAAAATGGTTAAAAAATGACTAAAGTATGCTTAATAATAACAAGTGTGCTTTATTGTTATTTTTGCAAAAATCCAGTGTGTTCAAAATTGCATATTTTTCCAAAAAATCTAAAATTATTGAAGTTAATGCAAAAATTAGTAGAATTTGCATAATTGACCAATTCAAATTTTTTTATAAAATAACGTTTTCTCGTGGAACAAATTAAAGAAAAAAAATAATAATGTTTAAAAAAATACAACAAAAAATGTTCAGCCATTAGAGAAGTATTATTTTTTGCAGTTACAGCTTTGTGCCATCATAAATTCCTTTTGGGAAGTAACCACAATAAAAAATGTAAGTAAGTTCATATTATTATCTTGTACCTCGATGAAAGAAATTAATTGGGCGCTATAAAGCCAAAACGATGTATCTATAAATAAAGCATATTGCCATAACACGAGCGTGTGCAAAATGCTTATTAATCTAAAAGAACCTTTAAATCGACAGTTTTTCCTTTCAACTACAAATTTCCGGACTCCGTGTAGTAATAACCCATTAAAACACCTGTGAAATCAACAATATTTTTTAATGAATACAATAGGGTCTTGTATCTCCAGCAATCTAGGTATTATTGCAACAGGTTGGCCTAATTTATTTATTTTTGTTGGTGCAATGAACCAAATGTCACCGATCAAACACCTAATAATAGTAGTTATTTTTTCCAGAAGGTTTGCTTTATATAGAGTACTAGCTTCTGCCCGCGACTTCGTCTACGTAGGATCAGTACTTCGAGTAATCTTTTTTTTCTTTTCCTAGGTCCCGTCTACGTTTATACCAAAATTCTTAACCTATTTATTTAAAATATCTACAATTCTTGATTCAATTCAAAGTGTTTGGCGAGTACTGCAAATAAATTCACTAATTTAAATATTTTCTAAAATAGAATTTTGATTTAACAATCATTGTTTTTCAAAATGTCATTCTCAAATTTTGACGTTTTCTATTAAACAATAATTATTATTTCTTCAAACTTCGCAAAATCACTTTGTGGCGTCATTTTGAATTAAATTAAAACAAATAACTTTGTTTAAACCACTAATATAATCACAATTACCTACATGTTTCAAAACCGATGGTTTCTTCGTCAGGGTAGTAATGACATTAATAACAAAATAAACAAACAAGTATAGACTAAAAAGAACTATGGACAAAAATATTTTAGAGAGAGGTGATTAATTAATTAAAAATATCGTAAAAAACAATTAATTAAAATTAAATATAAAAATTATTTAAAAAATATGAAAAATTAAATTATATAAATCATCAAAACATAATAAAGATGTTTAAACAACAAAAATAAATTATTTTAAATATAATTATTAATAAGAAAATAAATTTAAGAGATGGCTATTTTTAAAAAATATTTGGTTATTAATAATATTTAATTTACTATTTCTAATTTCTAAAATTTCTAAGTTTGCTAATTGTAAATCTGTTGAGATTGTGTGTAAAATTTTTAACCCTTTATTTATATCAAAAGAATGATTTGTTTCTAAAATGTGATTGGCAAATTCAGAACATGTAGGTAATTGTGCTTATATTAGTGGTTTAAACAAAGTTATTTGTTTTAATTTAATAATTATTATTTTCAATATATTGAAAGTAAATAGCTAGCTTTATAAATTATAGCTTATGTGTTATTCTGGTATATGAGCTATATTATTGTAAAATTTCATTAAAATCCATTCATTAAATTTCGATTTAAAGAGTAACAAACATACATACATCCATACAAACTTTCGCGTTTATAATATTAGTAAGATAAGATTTTAGTAAGGACGCTCGATTTTAAAATGTAAATAGAATAAGTTGAGTAAAAAAAAAATTAAAAAAAAAAAGTATGAGATATCCATTAATTTTTTTGTTATTTGAAAATATATTTTGTGGTAATAAATGTGGAATATCGTCGTTCAAATGTCTACCGCGGCTTTGCTTGGTGGTATGTATTCGATAGGACCAATTTTGAATAAGGCGATCCGCTCACTGAAGAGACTGAAACCAAACTAAACTGGCTTATTGCTATTGTTTCCAATCAAACAATTTAAACTAAAATTCTGCTGATGGAAATCTACTTTCACCTTATTTTTAAATTTTACTACAAATATATCCTTTCTAGGTGATAAATGGGTTATCAAAAGCATTATAAAAAAAAAATTACTTATCCGAAGTAATAAAATTGTTATCGTGACTTCAAATATTGTGACTACACCTTTCAATTACCTACTTGGCACAAAAACAACATCAGCACATAGTCGATATTATTTTGTGTATTCTTGTCCGTTGAGGTTATTGTGTGTTTTAAATAACAAAGTTTTTATTTTATTTTCCCCACAGGTGTTTTTATTTAAACAATTGTATAGGGTGTAAGAAGTATAAGGTTTATTGGTAATTTTAAGTATTTTGTTTGAAAACCGTACTTTTTATATAGGATTTATACGGACAACAATATATACCTATATACACTTAAAACCAAAAGGCAATTGACTGATCTAATATGTTTACATAAAATTATTCACGGTCATATTGATACTACATTATGCCTTAGCAATATTTAAATAAATGTCCCCAATTCCCATTGTTTAAGACGCCATAACGTTTTTCACCTGAATATATTTAAAAATAACATCGCCTACTTTAGCCCTCTGACCCAAATGTGCACGGAGAAAAACACGTTATTCTAAAATACGATCATTTTATTCGTAAAAACGGGACTAAAGTTCTTACGAACAAATTAACAGGGTTTCAATGTTTATTGGCGGGAACATGTAATAATAATTTGTTGTTATACGTAATTTCGTACGTATACCAACAAACTATTCTTACATTTTCCCGCCAATAAACATTGAAACACTGTTAATTTGTTCGTAAGAACTTCAGTCCCGTTTTTAACCGTTTTTATGCATTAAATGATCGTATTTTAGAATAACATTTTTTAGAAGACCATATAACATAGAGTGTGCGAAGTAGATATTTTTTCTATGCATGCCTCTCGTGTTTCTTGTGCCTCTTGCCACTCATTGTAATGTGTTGTTACTTGAGTGACCTTGTTAATGTATTTTTGTATTTTTTTCCTGATGTTTTGGTTTTTCTATTTTTTTTAATGTTTTATTTATTCATGGAATTGTTTGTTACATTAATTGGGAATTTTTCGACCACCATGCTAGGCTCGTGTTGTGGTGGTCGATTTTTATACAGTACAGTAGGAATGACGTATGTCCCGTACCTGAGTTATTAACATATGCAATATAAAGAATGTGAGAGAATATTGGAAATTGTACGTATTTTTATTTAATTGTATGTAATTGCAGATTTTTGTAATTGTTTAATAACTGAGTTATTATAACTGGATGGTTCTCACGTACGTGAGAAATAAAAGCCGGTATAAATAAATAAATAAATATAATAGAAAATTTGCTTGAAATGACTTTAGTATAGTTTGGTGAAGAGATCTGAAATCCTCTTTCCCGTGTTCCTTCCCTTCTTCGCTTCAGTCTTACAACATAGCCATATGGGGGAGGCCATAGAAACACGGTTACAGCCATTGTTATTTTATTTTTTACTTTAGTCTAGTAAATGTATTATTAGTACCTCGCTAAGAATTGTGTTCTGAGGCCGACTGTTGGTGTAAAATCATATTCATGTTTGTAAACTTTATATACATGTGTTGATTGTTGATTTCCTCGTATTCATGTTTACATATTTCATCCACAGATTTGTTGATTCCCCGTGTGCATGTTTGTTGATTTCGTCGCCTTTATGTTTTTATACATCATCTACATATTTGATGATTTCCCCATCATCATGTTTGTTGATTTCCTTGTCTTCATGTTTGTAGAATTCATCTACGTATTTGTTGATTTCCACATCTTCGTGTTTGTTGATTTCGTCGTCTTTATGTTTGTATACTTCATCATAATATTTGTTGATTTCCCCATCATCATGTTTGTTGATTTCCTTGTTTTCATGTTTGTAGAATTCATCTACGTATTTGTTGATTTCCACATCTTCGTGTTTGTTGATTTCGTCGTCTTCATGTTTGTATACTTCATCAACATATTTATTGATTTCCCCATCTTCATGTTTGTCGACTGTTTTCGTGGATTTCATCATCATTTCAGCATCCCCAAAGATGACATAGGCCCTGAGGGAAATTATTTTCCTCAGGGCCTCCTGTGTGGACATAATGTAAAAAAAAATCTTCATGTTTGTTGGCTGCGTTTGTGGATATCCTCATCTCCATATTTGTAGACATCATCTACATGTTTGTTGGTTTCCTCAACTTCATGTTTGTGACTTCTTTAGCCCAGTTAGCCAGATGGTTTTTGGACGGAAATAACATTTTCAATCCGAAATGACGTTCGATTTATATTTCATCATATTAAAGTCGTAGATATGGCAACAGTGAGTGTGACGCCTAGCAACGAATAAAAAAACGTCAAATCAAACTCAAACGTCAGACGTTTATCTTGTTTACTGATATTTAAGGTAAGTTCAACAGGTTTTTTTTGTGTTTTGTTGATTATTATATGAATTAACTAAAAAATTTAGATGAACGTATTGTTTTGTCTTATTTATCTCTCTGATTCTTGTGAATTCTAGCTATTGAAGTAAAAAGTGGCAGAAGTGAGCAATAAAAATAGTGTTGTTTATAATTCAAATGGCTAAATCGTAATTTAACAAATTTGTCGTTAAATAATTATAAACAAAACAAATAAACAAGCTTGTCATATTCCGCCTCATAAAAATGTAACTTTTTAGGTTAGACGCACTCATTTTTTTCCCTCATTTTCAGGTTTGTAGACATTATCTACATATTTGTTGATTTCCCCAACTTCATGTGTATTGATTTCTTCAATTCAGTCTGGCAGATTTCCTTATGTTACGTTCATAGACTTTTATATTCATGTTTGTTGATTTCCTTGTCTTTATGTTCGTGAACCTCACATTCATCTTTGTTGACCGCAGTTTGTTGTTTTTTTATAATTTCAAGCAAAATTTTGAGTCTGAATGGTGATCTTTTACCAGGGTGATACTGAGCCTAATCTACCACTCTGGAAAATATCGCAAATACATCTTCAAAAAATTATTATGTTCCAATATGAATTTATTATTGAATAACATTTATTTTCGCATTCCGACAATCGAACCCGTCCACGGAGGTGACCGAAGTAATATAAGTATGAATATTACATTATTTTCTGTGCTGCATAACTCAATACCGCAAGTTTTCACCACAAATTCTCACCACAAGTTTTCACCGCATAGCATCACCGCGAAATCCTATACTGGTATCATATTTCTTTGGTTCGGCTTCAGTTGAGTCAAGATGACATTCCATCTATTCAATAATTACTGACCGACAATTCACCACGTCATTTTCTACAGGGATAGGAACACAACTCGGTCTTGGCACTAACAAATTACAATAAAAACCGGAAACAAAAAATTAGAAGATCAGAAATAGAAAATAATATAGTGACACTAAATATAGACTGAAACCGAACCTACTCAACGACACTAAAAAACACGACATAATATATATCTATAGTGACCGGACAACTCAACATCATGCAAGTTCATCACCTCCTTTGACAAGTGAAAAAATGGTTAAATAGGTTATGTTAGGTTAGGTTATGAGATATTTTTCAATTACTTTTTTTATAACTTTTAATGACTTTTCAAATGGGTGTTAAAATGCCACTTTGTTGAGTTGTCGTCGAAACATAATATATTAACATAATATGCCATAATAAAAAAATTGTTACACCAAATATTTACAGAGAGAGAAATAACTTAAAACTATTATATGGCTCAGAGAGCATACTTACAACAAAAGGTCTCCTTTGGTTCATTACTATTATGGATAACGCGGGGGAAAGCTCATATAAACACCCAATGGTATACAAACATACCACAAGATTTAAAGAAGGAAAGGACCTAAAAACTCTTCGAATATTAAATAAATATGGAAGCCGTACTCTTGAATACCAAATACCAGTGATTTTCAATAAAATAAATAAAATAAAATTTGTTTAAACAAAGTTATTTGTTTTAATTTAATTAAATAAATAAAAACTTAAAATTTGAAAATAATGACAGATTATGCCCTAAAATGATAAAAATGTGGTTAATTAACGAAAACTCCATGTATCTTTAAATATGTTGAATGATTATCTTAATGTAGCTGCCTATATATCTTATTATTAGGCATGTACATTGAAATATCTTATAGATGTAATTCAAATAATCTAATATTATTATGTGATCTATCCTAATGTTTCCTTAAAACTATATAATATGTCGATTGATATAAGATGTCGATTGATATAAGATGTCGATTTCAGTCTGAAAATGTCCGTAATAGGACGAAACCGGTCCTGGTGTAAATAAACAAGTGGAACAAAGTGAAAAAAATTGTTTAATTTCATATCTAATATATAATATGTATTAACAAATATTTCCTCATGTATAATATTAAGAGTGATAAATTGTAGAACCTACAGACAAGCTGCCATATGACAGCTTTGTGGGACTACCCTTATTTTGTACAAATGTATTTATGATAAATAAATAAAAAAATAAAAATGTATAAATCTAAAAAAAAAACACCACTCACATAATAAATTATTAAATATCATTGAAGAAGAAGATAACAATAATAATCTAATTTTTAAAATATGAAAATGAACGAGACACAGAAAAATAATAAAAGATAACGGTCGCAACTGGGACTCGAACCCAGAACCTTACATCTTACCGGGACATACACCTCTACCAATTAAGCTACTGCGATCTATTATGAGACTGTCGTAATTGTCAACTTCATATTTGAAATTTCAGAATTAACAATATTATCTTCGACTAATGTTTTTTTTCCATATTATTGGCAGCTACCTTTATTATTGGAAACAAGTATTCAAAGAATGTATTTGTTACCTAGATAGTGTCTCGGATAAATATATCCGATTTTATTTTTATGAAACACCTATTGATTTTATAAAAGTCTAAATGAATATTCATATTTTTATAAGAAAAACTCTCTTTTTAACTTTTAAAGGTTATTCCCATCAATGTAATATATCATTGAAGAAGATGATAACAATAATAATCTATTTTTTTTAAATATGAAAATGAACAAGTCACAGAAAAATTATAAAAGATAACGGTCGCAACTGGGACTCGAACCCAGAACCTTACGTCTTACGACAGTCTCATAATAGATCGTAGTAGCCCAATTGGTAGAGGTGTATGTCCCGGTAAGACGTAAGGTTCTGGGTTCGAGTCCCAGTTGCGACCGTTATCTTTTATTATTTTTCTGTGTCTTGTTCATTTTCATATTTAAAAAAATTAGATTATTATTGTTATCTTCTTCTTCAATGATATATTACATTGATGGGAATAACCTTCAAAAGTTAAAAAGAGAGTTTTTCTTATAAAAGTATGAATTATTAAATGTTTCTGAAAAAAACACTAAACACATAATAAATTCATAAATTTTTCGCAAAAAGTTCTGCCTACATAATATATTTATAAATCTTTCAGAAAAAACACTACCTACATTACAGTTTGCATCCGTGGTCAGGGGGGTAACGCTCCCAACCAGCAATCCGACGGTCGCCGGTTCAAATCCAGTAAATTTTATTTGATAAAATAAAATACTTTTTTGTTTAAAACCACGAGATTTATTGATTTATGAACCGACCGGTTTCGCTTTACTCAAGCATCTTCAGGGAACAAATTAATACTGTATTAATTTGTTCCCTGAAGATGCTTGAGTAAAGCGAAACCGGTCGGTTCATACATTAATAAATCTCGTGGTTTTAAACAAAAAAGTATTTTATTTTATTAAATATGTCAAACCACAAAGTGATTTCTTTCTACAATAAAATTTATTTGCTTGACTTGTGTTATTGTGGCACGTTTCAGAGTGGAAGGTACTCTTACGCGAACGCTTTGTAAACGACCGAAAGTTTCACGGTATGAGCTTGAAACATGGTGTATACAGGTGTAAGAGCACGAATTCGAAAAATTTTAACCAACAATTCCTGAGCGTATTTGGAGTAAAAAACGTGTTTCTATCACACGTTGCCACTGATCATGTGATATGCACACTTTCTCCTCTGTTACCGTGCTGTTAGAACGAGACGGATTGCGTACAACGTGCCCCGTGCTGGCTGCACCCAACTACACAGTTACGACGTGTGATGAAAAAATATATATTTTTAATGAATGAAGATAATATTAGCGAAAGTCAATCGAAAATCGGAAACAGAAAAATCAGAAAAAGATACGGATACACCTAGGACTCGAACCCAGGCCAATTGGCCCGGATTGCCAGAGGTCCTGGGTTCGAGTCCTAGATGTATCCGTATCTTTTTCTGATTTTTCTGTTTCTGATTTTCGATTGACTTTCGCTAATATTATCCATTCATTAAAGTATTATAATTTGAGGTTTAACTCTTTAAGTTAATAAGTTAAAAATAAAAATATATATTTTTGTTTTTAATTGAAAAAATATCAGCGGTCATCAAAGTGACAAGTGACATTTACATTTTTTACTCCAAATATGTTCAGGAATCGCCGGTTAAAATCCTTCGGGAGCGTGCTGGTACATCCTGTATGTGTTATTATTTTCTCCGATGTAGTAACAAGTCCACGTTACATAACACCACTAATTATTATTATTGTACTTCGGTCTAATACAGGGTGACTGGAACATGAATTTAGTAGTAGAACTGCACGCACGCGTGGCAGGCGATACTTTCGCTAGAGTTAATTACGTAATTGATTACAATTCTTTTTTGTAATTGATATATGCTTGACAACAAATATTTCGTCTTTATTTTTATAATAATAATAGCGAATTTAATTTAACAGTGTATTACCAGAGAACACCGGAAATTAGTCCCTTTTTAAGGCCATGGAGGCCAAAATATCCAACCAAACTGAAAAATTATTTTTGTAATCAAAAAATAAAAAAAGGAAAAAAAAGTAGCTCCTATCCGAGATCGAAATTGAACCTACCTTTTTATTATAAAAATAATTTTTCAGTGCGGTTGGGTATTGTGACCTCAAACCAAAACTACGTTTTGTATAAAAGCGGCCGCGCAGCCGTTCCTCTTAAATCAAATTCTAGACGTATTGATTCTTTTTTACGAAAAAACATTAACTAATTTTGAAAGGTTGTTATTTTATCTGGCACACGCAGTTTTAAAATTTTGAATAACTAAGTTTGTTTTTAATGTACACCGTTGGTCGTTGGTAGATTTGTTCAATTTTCAAACGATAGATTCTATTAAACAGCACGAATTTCATATCATCATATAAACATACAACAAAATAAATCAATACATAATCTATTAAACACAGTTTTGAGAATTTTAATTTTAGTTAAATTAAAAAATAAATCCGAGAACGTGTTTTGTGACAAAAATACCACAGTTTTTTTTATTTTTATTCAAGGTCTTATAAACTAAAATATTTCAGATTTTTTTACACACTTATTTTGTTTAGTCATTATTATTTATCATAACCCAACCAACATCGGCTAGCACACTGGGCATACTGACATTGACTGACAACAGTGGTCGCCAGACCCCGGACGCCGGACGCCGGACGCCGGACGCCGGACGCCGGACGCCGGACGCCGGACGCCGGACGCCGGACGCGAGGAACGAACAATCAAAAGAGCACGACAGCAGCTTTGATAATAGCAAAATGGTGAAGGCAATTGTAAGAAAACTGGCGTGATTCAATTATTACGACTCAGTCCTTTCTACTAATTCGCGGGATTGTTTCAGGTGCTATCGGAGCTTAGGAACGGGGAAATGTTCTTATGCAGGGGAAGTGGGGCGGGAAGAATTCGAAACATGGACGGAATTCGATAGAAATTATTTAATATCTAAAAAAATAGTATTGCTATATACATTTTTTAAATGCAGAACGATAAAACTGAATAGTTTGTCGAGGGTTACCTAAATTATTGAGTATGTGGTGTAAAAAACATGTACGTAAAACTCAGCCAAGTACGGTCCGGTTTAGTGATAAGGGTTAATTTACGGCAGCTACTCCGTCAAAAATTTCACGGTCATAATGGGTCAGGTCAGAACGGTTTCCATACAGTGTGGCGTCAGAGATGTCATCGAAGTGGGGTTCTTAAATATCAACCATACGGGCACTCGGACAATAATACTATAAATGCATGCTCTTTCTTGTAAAGAAAGCTTTTTCGCTTACAGTAATGTGTATTGGTATACAAGACATTGATAACGTGCCAAGACTTGTTAATAGAGTTACCATTGATGTACGGTATAAAATAAATAAACAAAAATAAATCCTTCAATGTTTCATATCAACTAGCAGCCACCCTGTTCACTGTACTGTAGCTCCGACACCATCAACAGAGGTCAATTACTCCTGTCCGAATAGTTGAGCTGACCTCAGAGACTTGTCATCTTCATTACCCAAATCCCACGACACCTAGAGCTAGAGGTATAGAGGATAATTCGTGACTCCTGGTCGGTATTTAGAGCACCTTACGAGCCTGACGTTAATTATCCTTGTAAACAATACAATCAGTTATCAGAACATCCTACTGATAACTTTATAAGTATATATATCCGTCTAAGGATAATAATGCACATATCTGTGTAAAGAATGTGATTCATATCCTTTACCACTATTTGATAAAACAATTATATTATTTTTCAAAATTAATAGATTACTTAGTTTGACCACGTATCCTGCTTAAAAAACCTTCAGGATTTACTTAAAGTTCTAAGAATACACTGTAAGGTAAGCATTGCTTACGAAATTTGGTGATTTTTAAAAACAAAAAAGTCCTTAAAACTAAGTATTTTATTAATTTTGAATTAAAATGGTGTCGCAAACACGTTTGCTGTTTTTTTTTTGATTTTGGGCTGAAATTTAAAATTTATATGAGATAACTTTGTGTTCCAACATAAATCGGTCGTTTATAATTTTAATTTACATGAGATAACTTTGTGTTCCAACATAAATCGGTCGTTTATAATTTTAAATTTATATGATAACTTTGTGTTCCAACATAAATCGGTCGTTTTTAGTTTTAAATTACATGAGATAACTTTGTGTTCCAACATAAATCGGTCGTTTTTAATTTTAAATTTATGAGATAACTTTGTGTTCCAACATAAATCGGTCGTTTATAATTTTAAATTTATATGATAACTTTGTGTTCCAACATAAATCGGTCGTTTTTAGTTTTAAATTACATGAGATAACTTTGTGTTCCAACATAAATCGGTCGTTTTTAATTTTAAATTTATGTGAGATAACTTTGTGTTCCAACATAAATCAATCGTTTATAATTTTAAACTTATATGAGATAACTTTGTGTTTCAACATAAATCGGTCGTTTATAATTTTAAATTTATATGAGATAACTTTGTGTTCCAACATAAATCGGTCGTTTTTAATTTTAAATTTATGAGATAACTTTGTGTTCCAACATAAATCGGTCGTTGTTAATTTTAAATTTAAGCCTACCGATATGTTTTTCGTAAGAATTTATATTTTTATTTCATTACATTTGAATATATAATATTTTACATTAGCTCCACACAGGAGGCCCCGAGGAAACTTATTTCGCTCGGGGCCTATGTCATGTATTGGCGAACACAGCGTCAATTGTCAATAAGGCATTTTTTTTTTTTTTTTTAATTTAATGACAATACAAATTAAAATGAAAATACAATATAAAGTAAATTAAGAATACAAAGTTAAGTATTTTGTCCTCAGTCCTCCTCACTAGGTATTCCTGTTCCGAGGTGGACTGCAGGTTGTTGTATGGTGTTGATCATGATTTCCCATCATTGTTGTTGGTTTTTGTTGGTTTCCATGAATTTTTTTTAAATTTTTTTTTTAATGTTTCTTTATTCTTTGAATAGTAAATATATAACAATTGTGGAATTTATGGCCGCCATACTAGGCACATGCCCGTGTTATGAAGGCCGATTTTTTAAACAGTGGATATAGAATATAAAATATCATAAAATAATGTAAAGGAAAGTAAGAAGAACTATATTATAATACGAAGTGAAACATAATCAAAGCATATGAAGGAATGTAAATGAAAAAAAAATAATAATAAAAGAGTGTTTGGAAGAATACAGCAGAGATGAAAGAGTATAAAAAGTATAGTAGGTGTAAAACTATAAAGAGGATGAAATATTAATTATATATAAAAGCAAAATTAGCACTGTAGAGTGGGCAAATAGCAACGGATTATTACAATGACTATATTTTATATGTGCACGTAAAGTTATAATGGTAAGTACAAATTTATGTACAAATGACTTCTTATTGAAACTCCGGCTAATAATAATGCCGAGATTGTTATTGCTACATTTTGTAGTGATGCACCAAATAATTCGAACATATCAGAGGCAAATAAAGCAAAAGGTGTTTATGTTTATTACTTTGCGTTGTTTTAAAAAGTGTTTATGTTTATTATCTGTAGGTTGCGTTGGGGTTACTTAATAATTTTAATTAGTTCCTCATCTTCATGTTTAGTTAGCCATGATTTGAAATATTCTCTAGATTCTTAAAAATGTTTTAAAGTTAACGATTTTATAATTTTTTTTTATAAATCCTACGAATATGTGATAATAGATAAAAGATAGGTAAATTCATTGGCTATATAGAAATATAATCAGTTTGTATGTCTCCATATTAAAATTCGGAGGTATGATTTTTTTTAAAGTGTGTGGAAAAATTTCCTTTAGCAATCCGAGAACAAAGTTTTTAATTGCTTACAGTTGTTAAGGAAAGGAAAGAGAGGAAATTTTGGGAATTTATAATATAATAAAGAAATAGAGGGAAGCGTAGGAATCTGGAGTTTCAGATAATAATCAGGAGTGATGGACGTACGAATCCATCCCTCTAACTGCAAGGCGATGGGTCGAGATATTCTGGCTGGAGAGGTCAAAAGACCTCCCTTAACCAGTTTCTCTCGATCCGGCCTGCCACGCAGCCGATGGACAGATGTATCGGCCGCCAAGACCTGGATAAACCTCACCTCATGAACCCGGGCACCCCTTCTAAGACACCAAAAGTAGAGAACCAATTGGGGTGACTTATAGCAGAGGTGTTGGATATCCATTAGATGATTCCCGGGGCGACGTATATTATACATATTTTTTTAAACATTTTAAAGTCTACATTACATTCTAAAGGTTTGGTCAAGTTTTTTGGCCTCAAATCCAAATTTTAGTTTGATATGAAAAAAGTTAAGGAAAAAATTAAATGTGATATTTTACGGATTGTAGATATATTTAATTTATATTTTATATTGTATTTTTTTGTAAAATAAGTGAAAAATCAAGGGATTTCATGCGGCCCGTGGTGCAATTTGAGTTGACCAGGTCTGCTCTATCTGGTACAATACTCAGATTATTCATAAACACCACGAAATCAATTATAATGCAGAAAAAAAACGAGTGTGCTTTAGACCACACGACTGAAGTAAATCTTCTTTAGCTCCATCTATATGTATGTATGTATATATTTGTTTATGTGTATAATATATACATGTACATAAATCAATTTTCCACAAATATTTATTTATTTATTTATTACATATATTAAATTTCTACAAATATTTATTTATTTAAATTTATTACATATATTAATTTTCTACAAATATTTATTTATTTAAATTTATTACATATATTAATTTTCTACAAATATTTCATTTAAAATTTATTATCGTTCGCCTTGCCCGATCACACTTTTCGTAACGCTCTCGTCACGCATTCACCAGCTTACTCCCTAAGTCTGTCGTGCGTAAAGAAGTTTTATTTAAAAAACTTGTGGTGAAATAAACAAACAAAAAATTATATGGGTCACTAGTAGGATACTTCAAAATGTCCTGATAATGTACTGGACCGCCATGCTTCCAGGTGTTATTTTATAGCATATTTAATATGTATAACTCAGACACATGTAAATATTATTTGATTTATGGTGAGCATTCGAATATTGCTTTCCTCATTATCTCAAAAACTATTTAGAGATGTCTAACTAATCAACTTAGCGATCGAACAATCGACGTTCCTTAACCAAATGTTTTCAAAATATCGAACAAGAACAAAAACATTGGAGCCACAACATTTTTTGTTTTGTTTTCAATTGTCCACTGAAAACAAAAACGTTCTTACCCTGCCTTAATGTTTTATGTTTGCACAAACGTTTGGTTAAATGTTTGTGATAATATTATCGCTGGATACCCGCATTTATAGTGACACATCTTCAAGAATAAGGAAAAATTGCATCAAAACATGCCGCTATAATCATCTGTAATCAATGGATATAATTATATCAAATCAACAGATATAATTATATCTTTGTAACATGTTCATAAGCTGATCAACTGATCACAATCTGCCTTAGTTGGTAGATCCTATATCCGGGGAAGTACCTGAACAATTTGTTTTTCTTAAAAAATATAATAAAAAATGTAATGCTTTTTATTTCTAGAAGTATTTTCTTATTAGATAATTTATTATTTTTAATTGATAAACTAATTTATTTATTTATTTCCACATATACGGCACAACATGTGCCATTAACATAATTGACATAACATATAAATAGTACAACAACATGAAGAATAACAGTATAAATTTAAGTTAAATATAAGAAGAAAAAAAATGGTAAAAAGTATGTAGTAGTGAGGTAATAAGTAGTAGGTAAAATTAAAATATAAACATAAAGAGAAAAATATGGTATTAAGTATAAGTATAAAGTGTAAAGTATAAAGTACAAACTATAAAGTATTAAGCAAAAGTATAAAGTGAGAATGAATTAAAGAAAAAAAAAAGAAGTTAAATGTAGAAATATAAGATATCATTAAAATGTACAAAGATTTAAATAAATTACAAAAGGTAAGAAATCCTCAAAGGAGCGAAGAAAAAAAAAATTGTAGGTAGGTATTATGGATTGTAAATATAAACCGATACAATAAATTTTATAAGTACCTATGATTTCTAATGAATTGATAATTTTAGAGTGCAAGTACTAGTAACTAATGTTTAAGACAAGATTTTTATGCATAGCACAAAGGTTAACAATTATTATAAGCAATAATTATTAGCCTGAAACACTCATCTATATTGAAAAAACCTCCTGAGAAAAGATACATGCTGCCGACGGGACTCGAACCCGCGCCCCTCTGATTGCCGGTCAGGAGCTCTATCCACTACCCTCTAAGCTACGGCGGCTTCCGACTCGAGCTCCTGACCGGCAATCAGAGGGGCGCGGGTTCGAGTCCCGTCTGCGGCATGTATCTTTTTCGGAAGGTTTTTTCAATATGGATGAGTGTTTCAGGCTAATAATTATTGCTTAAAATAATTTGTTTATATACTGTTTAGAACCAAGATCAGACACATCTGATCTACCAAATAAAACTGAGAATTACCAACATTATCACCAGTTTCTTAACGCACATTTTTATTGGCTGCTTTATCTTTACTTATGATTTTTATTTGTTTTCATTTAATTTCAAATATCTATTCGCTTTGAATGCGTTGCTTGCCAAACTGAAGACTGACTCTAACGCCGTTCTTCCATGGAGCTATTTTCAAGCGACGCGATCGCCGCTCGTCTGTGTTTTCTATACTATTATTAGTGTTTGAAAACGCCGCTAGGTGCTACACTAGCAAATTTGTTTGACAGGTAGCGGTAGCGTCGCTTGTGAATAGCTACGTGGTAAGTGCCTCCGCTGACGAGGCAACTGAAAAAAACCAGTTTGCAACTAAACTCGCTATCCTGTGTATGTCAATATGTTGGCGCGCACACTACACAGCTTCTCAAAAACCCGTTGTCAATGGTAACGCAAGCAGTGACTCACGACAGCTGATTGTTCTTCGTCTATGGTTAAACAAGCTAAGATAATTATTGAAATCGTAAAATTGAGTAGGAAATTTGGTTGGAAACCATAGCAAGTTTTAGTTTGGTTTCAGTTGCTTCAGTGAGCGGATCGCCTTACTTGAAGAAATCAAGTTTGTAAGAATCTTGCAATCATACATAAAGATAGCAGCCAATAAAAAAATCGTTTTTTTTTTTTCATGTTGACAATATACCTAAAATGAAGTTAGTAGTTCGCAGTCGAAGTTTGGTACAGTTAAATATGATCGAAGGAGATAATTACCACAGTGGTTAGAGCAGAGCCCCGGCAAGGCTAAGGTTCTGAGTTCATTTCCTAGATACGACTGTATCTTTTACTGTTTCTAATATTCGTTTGAGAGTCAATAATACTGTATTCAATGATTTAAAATAAAAAAACATTTAAATGTACGCTGAATGAGTACATAGGTGTTTTTTTTAATACTTGTCTCGAATTACAATACTTTTTGCTTCCACATCAAAGCATCTGGTTACAAAATATTTGCACAAGGAAGAAAAGTTGTTGTGGCACAAAAAAAATCTATTTTTATCTTAAAGAGACTGCCTCAAGTCTCAAGTTGAAGGTGAGAGGAACACGTTGTTAATAAATATCTCGATTTAGTATCTATTAACGTCCTTGATAAAAGTTAAAAGTGAAATCGTGAACCATTTTATGCTAATAAACAAAGAAGTTATGGAGCGAAGTAATCGGTAGTCTTTGGTAGGCGAACCAAAAATAACACGTTTGATTTTTTTTTTATTTCTTTAATGGATCAACAAAATTTTGGTATTAATTATTGTTTTTGTGTTTAATTTGTAGAACTCCATTTATTTTTTATTTTTTTATTTTAAACTATTAATAATGTGATTATTAAGTTCTGCGAATATGTTGATTTTAAAATCATTATTGTGTGAGCTGTTTCGATTTTCAAGACCATTTTAAAACTGTGGCTAGGCCACTTTGAGGCGACTTATTTATTTGATCCCCTCTCATTTCAGTTTTTATTAGCGGTTATATATTAGCGGTGAAACCAATTTACTGTGAAAATAATTGGGAATCTCGATTCTGTGGGGTACTTTTCAATCTGTATTTCCACATTAAAAGTTAATGTTTTCTTAATTGTCTAATAATGTCGTGACTGCTATTGACTTGTTTAAATGTGTTATATTGTTTGAAGGAACATACTCGTACTGAGAAGCAGCGCCGGATCTGCCATACGTTCAAAAACGTGCAAAAAACCTGGCGCCAACTTCGAAGGAGCGCCGTGATAAAATAAATATTGTTTTAAAATTTAATTAAAATATTCCCCGAATCGTTTGAAAATTACTCGTAATACGGAATTATTAGTATGCGCTAGCAACACTCACTTTCCATATGCGTGAACCTAATGCGCGCGCATCGATGATTAAAATTTAACGAAATACGGATTTGACTTACGTCAAGGAATTTTTTTCCAAATACGATATATTTCATACGAACGTAAGACCTATTTTTCCTTCTTGTCTCTTACGACCATTGTATCCTTCGAAATTCAACAAACATTGTGATTGGTTCATTGATCGCTGCTCGCGAAGGAAACCCTTCGTTACAATTTATGCCTTCGTTGTTCGTTTGCGTTCGCCGCGTTATTTTATGTTCGCGCGCGATTTGGCACCATACAGCTGGTATTTTAGGTTATAATTCGATTTATATTCATGCATTTAAAGATAAAAAGGAATCCAATTAAACAAACTGGTCGGAATATTATTATTTCTGAACTTAAACTGCCTCCTGTTTTATATTATATTTTGTTATGATGTTCTTATTTTGTCCAGTGTCATAGATATTGCCTGGTAACTTGGAAAAGTTACTCTTAATTCTTGTTGGCGGGATTTTAATTTATTTTGAACGTATTGCATAAAATTGTAATTTTTTTTTTATAGATATGTATATCTATATATGTATATACATTTTTTATCTAATTTTTAAAAAAAAATTGGGGGGGGGCGCCATCGGTACTTCCTGCACAGGGCGCCAGATTTCATAGAACCGGCGCTGCTGAGAAGTGAGGAATGAATGATTTTTTTACTTTATTAAATGTTATATTAGGTGAGTTTATTGTTTTCCAATTGTTCAATTAAATTTAATCTAAGACCGTTTCTTTCTATGTGTGGAGGTTTAGGTTCGATGTTCGTGATTATTTACAAAGCAGTGTTAAGCGGCGTTCTGCGAATATTGTAGAACTTTCTAATCCTTGCAGAACTTAATAATAACATTATTAAATGTTTAAAAAAGTTTAATAATAACATTATTAAATGTTTAAAAACTTAATGCTAACATTATTAAATGTTTAAAAAGGTTTAATAATAACATTGTTAAATGTTTAAAAACTTAATAATAATATTTAATAATATTAAAATAAAACTTAATAATATTATTAAATGTTTAAAAGGGTTTAATAATAATATTATTAAATGTTTAAAAAGGTTTAATAATAACATTGTTAAATGTTTAAAAACTTATTAATAACATTATTAAATGTTTAAAAAGGTTTAATAATAACATTATTAAATGTTTAAAAAGGTTTAATAATAACATTGTTAAATGTTTAAAAGCTTAATAATAACATTATTAAATATTTAAAAAGGTTTAATAATAACATTGTTAAAATTATTAAATGTTTAAAATGGTTTAATAATAACATTGTTAAATGTTTAAAAACTTAATAATAACATAATTAAATGTTTTAAAATGTTTAATAATAACATTATTAAATGTTTAAAAATTAAAAAAATCACATCAATTTTTTTTAAATTGGGTGATACGTAAAATCAGTTTTAGCATTGAATAGGTCAATAGGATAATCCTTAGAAAATTGATTTATAGGTACCTACCGAATGGTAAGAGAACTGATGTAAGATCTTTCGGCTAGAATAATGAATAACACAATAAGGGCCTTGTGTGTGTATTGTGGGTGATCCAATTATAGTCCTAATTTCAGCCTATAATTATAGGTACCTAAACAAAACTGTGTTTTTTTTACATTACCGTGATTACGACATTCAAATGGGATGGCAAAATACAATTTCCGGTAGGTGTAAGAGAGACAGACAGCGTGTTAAATGGTCTAGAACTGAAAGGTACTAAGTCAGTGCCACATTTCTCATTTTTTCCGGCAGCTAAAAAGATTAAAAAAATCTTCTGGAGATGGGTGAATGCATCGACTGAAAACATGAAACTTTTGATTTGGTTTACTCGAAAACAAATATAAGATCGAAAGTAAATATCTTTCATAGCAAACTTAAAAAGCAACTGAAATTATTCCAGTTCTAAAACAGTCAAGTATTAGTTACTTTTTAGTTTGCATTTCCAAAGTTGCCAACCCCTGACCCATGGAATGTCTGTTCACTGTTCCTGTAAATGTCACATGTCACACGCAGTCCGTGGGTCGCCAACGCGAGGAGATATGATGCCACGCTTCACGCCGCGGCACGTCTCGCCACGCCACGCCGAACCACACCACCCGGGGCAAACCTCTTGTGGTCTGTCGTAGTCCGGTTTACGGTTCAACCGCAGTAATGATAGTGTTAATAATATTACACATATCCGTGGGAGAGATAGTATTAACTTAGGTAGGTGTTAACTCATATTTAAACGAGGGCAATAGATAGTATAGTCTGATCAATTCAAATTTTAATATTTATTTTTATTTTTAACTGAGGTAAAACTCAAATTGTAATATTTCAATTAATGAAGATAGTATTATCAAAACGCAATCGAAAATCTGAAACAGAAAAAAATTTGGTATATATATTATCCAAGACACTATCTAGATGGCATTTAGTCCGAGTTGAATCTTATAATCATATGTATGTAATCAATAAAATATGTGGTAAGAAAATGGAGATAATGTGGGTAGTTCTCAGTCGGATACAGATATGACTGAATAGGATAGGGACACATTAGCTCTGTGGTCAGAGCAGTAGCCTGGAAAGCCGGAAGTCCTGGGTTCGAGTCCCAGATGTGACCCGATCTTTTTCTGATTTTTCTGTTTCAGATTTTCGATTGTCTTATTAATTAAAATATTACAAATTTTATTACACTATTGTTTAAATTTCTAGTTAGCCTAGTTATAAATCCCAATATTATTTGTAAGCCCTTATTATAAATATTCAATATGTGCAATATTATTCAAATGAAACAAATTACTTTGTGTAAACCACTATATAATCACATGTTATAATAATATCTACATGTTTCAAAACATGGTTTCTTCGTCAGGATAATAATAACATGAGAGTGGTGATTGATGATTTTTTTATGAAAATATTATAAAATATAAAAATTGTGAAACATGTAGATATTATAACTTGTGATTATGTAGTGGTTTAAACAAATAAATTTGTTTCATTTAATTAAAATGATGCCAAAAAGTAATTTTGCGAAGATTGAAGAAATAATATTATTCATTTTTATAAAGATAATAACTTCTGTACCTATAACATTTTTTGTCAACCAACGATAATATAACTTGGTGGTTTACCTTTAGCTAAAAATACCACAATCAAAATAGATAAAAGACTTTAAAAAGTCAACATTTACCGTTTTAACATGAATACGTTCATAATATTATGAATGCTAATATTTGCGTTGTCGTATTGTAATGTTGTTTAATTTAAAAATTAAACAAACATCGAGGCATTCTAATTATCTACCGCTTCGTAACCCAACCTGGGGGTCGCAATCAGGTATATAAGTGGGGGTCGCGATTAGGTAAATAAGTGGGGGTCGCGATCAGGTAAATAAGTGGGGGTCGCGATCAGGTAAATAAGTGGGGGGTCGCGATCAGGTAAATAAGTGGGGGTCGCGATCAGGTAAATAAATGGGGGTCGCAATCAGGTAAATAAGTGGGGGTCGCGATCAGGTAAATAAATGGGGGTCGCAATCAGGTAAATAAGTGGGGGTCGCGATCAGGTAAATAAGTGGGGGTCGCGATCAGGTAAATAAATGGGGGTCGCGATCGGGTAAATATGTGGGGGGTCCCGATCTGTCAAAAAAGTAACTTAGCTATATTATATACGTTTTTTTTATAGAGAATACCTCACAAGAGTCTTAACTGCTCCCGTCTGGAGCCAGTGAGACTATGGCATCCCCAATTGGGGTATTTTGTGAGGCTGAAGGTAAGTAGGGAAGGGAAGGAGATGGGAAAGAGGAAGGTGGGGAAGTACCTGGCTATTCAGATCTAGTCACTAAACACGGCTAAAGCCATTTATTTATTTATTTATTTATTTACATTTGATACATTTAAAGCCAAAATAACAAATAATATTACATAATAAGAGAATATATTTAAAATGAATACAAGCAATGTTTCAATTCTGAATGGTGGTCTTACACCAGGGCGATACCGAGAGTATCTTCCACTCTGGAACGTGCCGCAAATATAGTATATATTATTTTTATTAATTAATTGTGAAATAACACAAATTAATCAAATAAAATTTATTTGCGCACGCCCGGTTCTAACACGCGACCTTCCGATTGGCAGTCAAGCGTCTTACCACTCGACCACGGGCGGCCGTCAAATCCTTTTATTTATAATGTGTCATGTTATAATCAAGTGTTTTATATAGGCATACCTTTTTTACATTAGCTTCAGAAGTCATATGATGATATGATTGAATGTTATCTTTGGGGATGCTGTGTGGAGAGTCTTTTAGGGAAATGAAGGAGAAGAAGTTCTGGGAAGGAAAAGGGTATAAGGGTGGATAGAAATCTGGGGGGTCAGTGTGTCCAGAAGCGACGGACGTACGAATCCATTCCTCCCACTGCGGTGCAAAGAGATGTTCCTAGAGAGTCTAGGTCAAAAGGTCTCCCTCAACCCGGCTCTCCAGATCCAGCTCGTGGGAAGATGCATCCACCGCCAAGACCCATAGGCAAACCTCACCCAATGAACCCGAGCACTCCTGCTAAATCACCAAACGTAACGAACCATTTGGGATAACCTATGGCAGAGGTGTTGGTTATCCAATAAATGGTTTCCGGGGCGGTGGTACCCATATTCACCTCCGAAATTAACCTACTTTTTAATGAACTATTAAATAAAAATGTGTTATTACTTGTTTACACAATGAATACTGCGGGTTTGGAAATATATTAAATTTATTTATTAATTTATAAAACACAGATAAAATATTTAAACTTTTATGTATATATGATACATTAAATCACCATATTAGACGATTGCCTGTTTCATGGAGACCAATGGAATATAATTAATGTGAAGTAGTTACTTTCTGAAGTCTAATGTAAACATATGGATTAAAAATAACTATAAACATGCTGAAAATTCGAAAAGTTGTAGTAGAAAAATACATATCTATATTTAAAAAAGAAATTATGTTTACGTTTGAGTTTGAGTTGGGAATTAAATGTTTTTTTCAGGAAAGTAACTTTGACTAGTTGAGGCCGATAAACTCATTTCTGGAAAATCAGAGATTTGCAAAATGGGTACCCAAAACCATTTAAAATGCAAAATGGGTACCAAAACCATTAAAAATGCAAAATGGGTACCCAAAACCATTTTAAATACAAAATGGGTACCAAAACTATTTAAAATACAAAATGGGTACCCAAAACCATTTGAAATACAAAATGGGTACCCAAAACCATTTAAAATGCAAAATGGGTACCAAAACCATTTAAAATGCAAAATAGGTACCCAAAACCATTTGAAATTCAAAATGGGTACCCAAAACCATTTAAAATGCAAAATGGGTACCAAAACCATTTAAAATACAAAATAGGTACCCAAAACCATTTGAAATACAAAATGGATACCCAAAACCATTTGAAATGCAATATGGGTACCAAAACCATTTAAAATGCAAAATAGGTGCCCAAAACCATTTGAAATACAAAATGGGTACCCAAAACCATTTGAAATGCAAAATGGGTACCAAAACCATTTAAAATGCATAATAGGTACCCAAAACCATTTGTAATACAAAATGGGTACCCAAATTCATTTAATTTGCGAAATAGGTACCCAAAACCATTTGAATTTGAAAATGGGTACCCAAAACCATTCGAAATGCAAAATGAATACCCAAAACAATACCCCAAAGCAAAATGGGTACTTAAATCCATTAAAAATGATAAATAGGTACTCAAAACCATTTGAAATGCAAAATGGGTACCCAAAACTATTTGAAATGCAAAATGGAATGGGTAGAGCTTTTCCATTTTAAAATTCAAAATGCAAAATGGTTTTTAGGAAAACTTTTCAAATGCAAAATACCTATTTTCAAATTGCTGTTTCAAAATGCAAAATGGTTTCTCAGATCAAACAATAAAAGAGTTAAAAAAAAGTTACATACCCGATAAACTAACATATTCTATTTTAGCATATATTATGTCGATTTTGGTAAATATTCCACGACTCCCGAACTTTTAATAGACTTTGAAACAGATTTTGAAAATTACACTACGTTTCAACTTAATTACTTCAACATGTAGTACATGCCCAAGCCACCTCAGTTGCGATTTTTCTATGAAGAGTAGCAGTGGTTCAATGCTTAGATCATCTCGGATCGTAGAATTTCTTATATGATCCCATTTCGTAACCCCAGCCACTCCTCTCAAGTACTTCATTTCGGCAGCTTGGACTCTAGAGCGTGTTTGTTCGTTTAGCATCCATATCTGGTGGCCGTAAGTGAGCGTCGGGCGGTATACCGTTTTAAACACTGCCATCTTTGTCTTGATACTGAGCTCGGCTTTTCTTATCACTGAGCTGTAGAGAGGACGTAGCACATAGCTTGCCGCACTTATTCTTCGATCAATTTCTCCGTCTTGCCGACCGTCGCTGAAGAATAAACGGTAAACAGTAAAGTTTCGGAAGAATTTGAAGTGGAAATCGGCCTCAGACAAGAGTGCCCTATGTCCCCAATCCTCTTCACTATTAGCTCAGTCAATGAAGGGAAAAAAACACCCAATGTCGGAACTAATTCCCCGGAAGCTGAATTTTTCACAGATGAAGGAATACCTTTAAACATGCTTATTTATAAAAATCCCCGGATATCCCCCTTGTGCTTTCCTCCCCACCCCCTCTTGAATACACTTTTCATAGCCTTTCGGAATACGCTAATATCTCCTTAACCGCTGAATAAAATCAGACTATTATTTTTTCTTTTAGTTGATAATTAGTTACTCTAAAAAATAGTTTCTTAACAATTTTTCGATAAAAGCCATACATTCCTTGCAATTTATTAATAAAGAAAATATATCGTTTTTTTAATAGTATTTCAAAAAATATTTGCATATAACTTTTTTTTGAGCTTGTTAGGGCAAAAGATGCTCCTACAAAACTTGTAGGCAAAATTTCTAGCTTTGAAATAATGTATATAATGATAGGTTTTAGTTAATAATAGGGCACGTAGGCTGTTAAAAAGGAGCGCGGAACGCGGTGGATCGGACGCGCGGCGGCTCGCGGCGCGGCGGTGGGGTTACGAAAACCCTAAGGTAGGTACTGATAAATTGATTTATTTTCTTTTTATAATAAATTCATAAAAAATTTAAGAGTTTGTATTGTTATTTGCCAGTTTTGTTTCGGGGGGGAGAGGGGGGGGGGGGGGCATATTCCCCTTCTAGCCCAGTCAATGAAGGTTTTATGTCGGAACTAATTCCCCGGAAGCTGAATTTTTCACAAATGATAGAATACCGTTTAACAAGCTTATTTACAAAAATCCCCGGATATCCCTCTTGTGCTTTCCTCCCCACCCCCTCTTGAATATATTTTTCAAAGCCTTTCGGAATACGCTAATATCTCCTTAACCGCTGAATAAAATCAGACTATTTTTTTTTGTAGTTGATAATTAGTTACTCTAAAAAATAGTTTCTTAACAATTTTTCGATAAAAGCCATATATTCCTTGCAATTTATTAATAAAGAAAAAATATCGTTTTTTTAAATAGTGTTTCAAAAAATATTTGCATATAACTTTTTTTGAGCTTGTTAGGGCAAAAGATGCTCCAAAAAACCTTGTAGACAAAATTTCTAGCTTTAAAATGATGTATATTATGATAGGTTTTAATTAATAATAGGGCACGTAGGCTGTTTAAAAGGAGCGCGGCACGCGGTGGCTCGGACGCTCGGCGGCTCGCGGCTCGGCGGTAAAATTTCGAAAAACCTAAGGTAGGTACTGATAAATTGATTTATTTGACTTTTTATAATAAATTCATAAAACATTAGAGTTTTTATTGCTAATTGCCAGTTTTCGCTCGTGGGGGGAGGGCATATTTTCCCCTTCACAATAAAGAGCTTTCCACCACACGCCGTGCCCAGGACTGTATATATTACGGCCGTTTGTTGGTGACCACTAGACATGGGCAGATTTTTTCACAGTAGTGAATCGATTCAGTCTGATTCCCTCGGCTTTTTGATCTGATTCCTTTCATTCGATCCTTTAATTCATAAAATCCCAAAAAAAAAAAATATATATATATATATATAAAAATAAAAAAAAATATATATATATATATATAATAATAATAAAATAAAAAAAATTTGATACTGATCGACGAAAACCACGACGACGGGGTTTTGAATTTTTTAATGTGATGTTATGACAGGAAAACCGATAGAAAAATGTATTTTTATAAGTAGTTATATCCAGAATATAATAAATCAAATAAATCATCAAATTAAACAGTTTTACTAATTTTATTATATTTATTTTAAACTTAAAATAGTTCCGCCTCGCGTGATCGAATATAAAACACATTCTACCCAATTTACGCAGGGCTCGAAATCGGAAGTTTTCGACCTACGATGTAACTAAATTGACGGCTCGGCCCACGGGGAAATCGCACTGCACTCCCAAACGGATTTGCGGCAGGCATTGAGAATGAATTGTATCTTTTGAGCAGTGTCTTGTGTCTTGCCTGGGACTTGTGACTGGGAACTAAATTGACGGTTCCGCTGCGCGGGGACTAACGACGAACCGATTCGCAGCGGTCGTTAAGGATTGGATTAGGAACTTCCGACTAGCAAGTGTCTTTTGACTTGCTGTGACTTAATTTACTTGCGTTCCGCGAACCTAACGACTCACTTCAACAGAGGCAGTACATACTCGATCATGGGAGCTTGATTTGAAAAGAGGCGATCATACTAATTCGCTCATTCGTTGAATTAGTGGAACAGAAGTGACGCAGAGACTGGGTTTGACCGCTTCGGTCCGGAGAGACTTGTAGGACTATGACGACACAACTGAATAAGGAATACATGTATTAATTCAATGAATGAGTGGGACATATGGGACTGTAAAAGAGAGGTGCGTTGCTCGGAACTTGGAACTACTTCGTTCGACTCGCAACGTTTTGTCGCCTGGGCTGGAGGTGTGGGGACTCTCTGACCTATGGGTTTTCGGCGCGGGATATACTATACATGATAGAGGTAGTACAATGCATATAGCACATTACCTCCGGTATCTTCGCGGCGCGCGCTTATAGGTAACTTAACCGCGCAGTAAACATACAGAATAATATTAAATAAAATTTCTACGAAGCATTAAAATATGTAAATCGTTAACATAAAATATTTTTTTAATGTAAAATAAATAGAAATAAAAATATGGTGCCGTTTAAAAAATCTGTAAGGAATGAAGATTTAATTCCTTCTGAAAATGAGAATCAGATCGAGTGTGTTACAAGATTGAATTGATTCATTCAATTTTGCCCACGTCTAGTGACCACTGCGCTAGGCTATACCCAACTACAAAGTTTCGACGTGTGATGGAAAAATATATTATTGTTTTGAATAAAAAAATAATATCATCAGACAGTAAAACTACTATACATTTTTACTCCAAAAATGCTCAGAAATCGTTGGTTAAAATTCTTCAGGTACGTACTGTTACACCCCGTAAAAGCACTAAATTATTGAAATGACCCAAACTAAGAAGCTAATAACCTATTTTGTGCATACCTATTTAAAATTATATTTTTATGTCAATCTTATACTACGTTTCTCAAAGAAAATTCTACTGTAGACGTTGTAAAAATGTTTTCTCAATAATTATTTCTATCGAAATAATTACCACTTCTTCGTATTAATTCAATTCGAAAGTGATGATAAACACACTAATAATGTAAAGATATTAATATTCTATGACAAAGTAGCCGATTCATAGGTCATCATCACTGAATGATTCATTTGTCACTCACTACCACGAGATTATTAGTAACAACCGAGTACTTACCTAATTCTGACAATCAGAAAACTAGTATGCCATTAACCCAACAAAAAACGATAAAAATATTATTGCACATTACAAAAAATATCCTTAGTTTTATTTCCGGAAAAGAATTCGTGATTCACATCATTGCGAAAAATAACTACCTGAAAAGATTTGAAACATTTGAATACTACTAGTGACATCTATGTTCTTTTTAAAAAAATAAATTCCAATTCAAACAATAGTAGTGCCATCTTGCGGCAAGTGTAGAAAACAATTATTCATATCTTTTCATTACCATGTTATTTTGTTATTTTCAAAGATCAAAACAAACCTGTCGCTTCATCCTGTTGATGATATAAACACAACACGAAATTCACACGAAAAATTCTTTCGCAGAAAAACAGCTAAATAATAGTAAACAACTATTATTTCCATGAATTTAATTATTTACATAATCATGACGTTCGAGCTCAACTCAAACGTCTAAGAAAAAGTAGTTTGAAAATTATCGGTCCGCTCTCTTTTTTCTTACAAGTATGAGAGAGAAGGAATTTGATTTCAGCATACGTGTTTTTAATGGAACGAAGCAGTATTTTGCGCAAGCGTAGTTAGATTGCGAGCAGTGGTGGCGTTAAATGATACTAGATGGAATTTGATAATAACACAGCAAAATGGAACTTTTAACATTAGTTTTTTTGTGATTAGGTGTTACACAAGATTCTGAAGCCAAATGGACACATGAAAATATGGGAAGGGGAAGGAAATGGTAAAATGGAATATTGGGAAGTACCCGACTATTCAGATCTTCTCACTTAACACTTCTACTGTTGAAAATTTGTTTTTTTCCTGAACACACGATTTATTTTAACTTAAAATTATGTAAATCTTAAAGATAACCTTGAAAACCCAAGCTGTTTGATTCAAGCAATAAAAATTATTAAAACAAAAACAAAAAAGTTTTTTTCGCAATTTTTTTAATTTTGGATTCTTTGGAGATAATAATAAAAAAATCAAATTGATATTAAATTATTATTGACAAAAAAAGTTTTAAAATTTGTATGTTTCGAATGACGCCACAAAGTGAATTTAACAATTATTATTGAAGAAGCTAAGAATCAAGTAGGTACTTATTGCAAGATAAATTCTCTAAATCATTATTGCAGAAATCAAGCTTAATTTTATATTTATTTAAGACTTATAGCTTACTGTACTTTTTTTACATCGGTGTTATTATCTAATTACAAACAAATGCTGTTGGTAACACACTTTGTTTTTCTCAACAAGCAAAAATCGTTCAAGTGTCTCAACCTATCACAAACCACTTCTTTCCGATTAAACAAGTTGCAGTCAAAGTAAATTATTTGTCAATGTGTTTAATTTTTGTGACATCATGACTCCTTTGGAAAAATCCATATCGAATATTACATGGATTGTGAATTGCATAGTTCCGCGCGCCGCTGAATTCACAATCAGCTGTTTAATGACAGTTCTTCTGACAAATACAAAATGGTTGAAAACTGAAGTTGCCAAACAAAGAAAGTGCGCCCCATCGCTGTGAAAAGACTCAAATTATCTCTCCAATCGTGAAATTAGTGTTAATAATCATCTAGCAATAAAAAATAGTTGAAATGCTGGACCTCGAGGTGGTTCCGGAGCGGTCCCTAGGCTGTGAACAATGGGAATTCGTCCTCGGTAAGAAATGTCTCCCTACTCTTCGCTGTGTTTACAATCATCGAGGTTTTTGCGTTGTAATTTTAACATTGAAAATTACGCAATGCGTGCTTATATTGTACAATAATGATTCCCGCGCTTTAGCGTTGGGATATTAAAACATCTACCATCAGACATCCTCGGCCGTCTCATCAACATTGTTAATATTATATATTTTTTGTATTTTCACAACAGTCTGGCCTTTGTTCAGTACGTCGATTTTGATAAAGAGTTTTTTTGTTTTTATATTTTTACTTGATTAATTTGCGCCGAAATCCAGCTGCACCGTGTTGCATTGTCTACAGTCACTTTCCAAGGTCGCACCTAGATAAATAAATTATGCTCTTATAGCTTGCACAAGGTTTTTGACAAGGTTCAGACGTCTTCTGATGTTTTATGATTCCCTGGTACTAAACTGTCAAAAAAAACCTTATTTGCTAAGCAAATTATTAAAAAAACAAAGCGTGCTTTAAATACATTTCAAACATCTCATAATTTTTATGCCTGATAATTTTAATCAACTATTACAATAAAATTACTCTGTTTTGATTTTTCAAACATAAAAATTGCACCGTTTTGACATAACTTGTCGTTTTTCCGTCTCATTCATCAGAAATTCTTTAAATAACTCTATACCAAATGTATTTATAAACAACAAAACCTTGCGATTTATTATGATATTGTTTGGGTCACTAATAAAAATAGATATTTGAGATTTACCATCCAGACAGACAGACCTGCCAATCTCCCATTACAACCACATGTTTGAAACAACAATCCAAATCATGTATATAAATGCTTAGTTCTTCTAGTATCATATATAATGATAGGTGTACAATAGCATAAATGAATGTTGTGATTTAAAAATGTCTGCATCTAAAAATTTATTAGCTCATAATATAAAGTGAATGACCTCTAGGTACACAATACACAATGATTGTGTGAACTTGACTTGCCAATAATTAATTGATGGATTTATTTTTTATTACTTAGGGGGTTTCTCACCATCCTACCAATAGCTTATCTACCCTAATAACGAATATTTTTAAAAATAAAAATAAAATACTCGCAGTGGTTAGAAAACTCGGCCAACTTATCCAATATATAGCCACTATTCATAGCTTCGAGTACCGAATTATAAACTCCAACTTAATAAATAAATAAACCGTAAATCGTAAATCGAAAATATTCGTTATTAGGGTAGATAAGCTATTGGGAGGATGGTGAGAAACCCCCTTAGTATTATGAATCAATAATAGTAATGTTGGTTGCATTTTTAATGAGAAATGTTATTTAACCCGTCAGGTTTCGGGCCTATTTTGTCGGAAAGTCAAAATATTTCTTATTTAAATGAAATATTTCTGAATGCATTTGAAAATTAATAACTTTAACCTTAAAACATTTTAATAAATCAGGTACAGGGCATACGTCATTCCTATGTCTACCTACGTTAAATTGTCGTGAAAACAAGCTTATGTGCCCAAGCGACCAGCATGACGTGGTTGAGTGGTAAGACTCTTGACTCCCAATCGGAAGGTCGCGGGTTTGAACCCGGCGTGCGCAAATAAATTTTATTTGATTAATTTGTGTTATTTCACAATTAATTAATAAAAAAATAATATATACTATATTTGCGGCACGTTCCAGAGTGGAAGATACTCTCAGTACCGCCCTGGTGTAAGACCACCATTCAGAATTGAAATGTTGCTTAATAATGGCTTTAGCCGTGTTTAGTGACTAGATCTGAATAGCCAGGTACTTCCCCACCTTCCTCTTCCCCATCTCCTTCCCTTCCCCACTTACTTTCAGCCTCACAACATACCCCAATTGGGGATGCCATAGTCTCACTGGCTCCAGACGGGAGCAGTTGGGACTCTTGTGAGGTATTCTCTATTAAAAAAAAAACGGTTAAAAACTGTTTTGAAAGGTGATGAAATATGCTTTCAAATTTTCGAAATAAACATATAATTTTTGATAAATAAAAATTTTGATTGCAAATATAATAAAGTTTTAAAAATGGCTCACCTTATGTTTTTTAGTAATTAAAAATATTAATAATGAAAAAAAAAAAGAAAACACAAAAATATATTATTAGATAAATGTATAGTAAACGTTATCTTAAACCCACCTTTTGTCATTTCAAGTAAAAATAATTAATATTTTTTTTATAAATCTACCTGAAGTATTCTTAACTTGATCATTAATACGATGTCAAATGACTTTAGCGATGAAGACTATAATATTGTCCTTCTTTATCTGTAAAGAGTATTCTGTCGTAATCCCGCCGGCTGACGATGACAGCAGAGAGGTTAAAACATTAAATGCGATTTTAACCCTTATGTATACAGAAACTGTACAAGGGCAAGGTAAGTATCGCTTGCGCCAATATTATTCCAAATTTTGCTTTTTATTAGAGCACTCTAGCTCCTCGGAATGCTCTGATATTCATTTTCTATGAAATACGGCCTTAACCTCTAACTGTCATCCGACATTCAAGAGGTTAAAAACATAAAAAACTATATGAAAGAAAATTTTGGCTTCACTCATAGAATGAAATAAATAATAATTGTAGGGCATTCGTCGCTGCAAAGGAACTACATGAGAATTTTTATTTTTATTTAAATCTGTTATTTTTGTATTATGATTGTTGTAAAAGCTCTATGGGCGTGAATAAATAAATAAATAAATAAATAAATAAATAAATAAATTATGTCAAATTGACTTTTCTCTAACCTTAATTCACACTTTCTCTGCTAATCCTTTCTTACGTATTCCGGTAAATTGTAGTTACATAAACATGGATATTTTCCCACCTCCAGAATAAATTTAACATTCAAATCATGTTTGGATGCCATTTCTCTCAAACAAGTGGTCGTTGCGAATGCAACTTGCGTAGCGCTCTACAAGTACAGTCTAGAGTTCGACCTGTCAGTGGTTGAGTGGGCATCGCGTTTGGGTCCCACCCAGGCGTTCCGTGTTCGATTCCTCGGCTGGCTAAGTCCTCCATCACAACACAAGCAACATCTTCCGCTTAGTGTGGTGGTAGTAGGAGATTTTCAAATGTCGGGTTATTTGTAACCCGGGAATGTTTGATTTATTTTTTTAAAAAAAGTACTGTCAGTAACGTGCAACTGACGTCAAACCCGTAGTCGTAGTATCGTGTACGAACACCAGCAAAATACTATTGTGGTAATAGTATGCCAAGCGCAAGAAACTCGAGTCGCTTGCAAGTATCTCCATGTACGAATGCTTTTATTTTGTATATTTTTGGCACTAGGAGGGTTTGGGAATGCTTTAACCTCTCTGAGAGTGAGCTTTTTCGAACAAAACTGTGTCTCGTAAGTGAGCAATTTCGGTAAAATGAGTCAACTGCTCCAAATGTTCGAAATATCCTTGCAAACTGATGGCAGTACACTTCACATTTCATGAATAAATCGCATTGGGCATACGTCAGGCACACGGCCGTAATATTTCAGCCATACTCCTTGGAGACTTTTTTATTTTGGCCGTATTTTTTATTCGGGCACCCGTTAGGAACACAGCCGTAATATTACGGCCATACTCCGTTGAGACTTTTTTTATTCTGGCCGAGAGGTTAACCTTCCAGCGGGCGCGCTGAGTAATTTCCCTTGAGTGGGCACATGTCGTAAATTTTACGTCATAAAGTTTTCTCCATTTAAATGGTGTTTTCTTTATATAAATGTTAGGTAAATGTTTGACATTTGATCTGAAGATAAGATGCTCTTTTACCATGGTAAATGCAAATTTTTTTAGGAAGATTCTTGAATGCTTTGAAACCTTTCCTGGACAGGCAAATTTGTATAAAATTTTAGCATTTATGCCGCCGAAATTCATTAGAGTACAAAAAACTACATCTCTTTGTTATTCTACAGATCGAGTAAGCGGCATACATTTTGTCGACTGTTTTCACTCCGCCTTTGGTTTCGTTGTAGTCCAGTATTGCCTGAGGCTTTCTGGTGTTTTCTCACTTTCAGGCATGTGTCGTAAAATTTACGCTCAATGGAAATTTCCAAATATCAACGAATAACAAAAATTTCTAAGCACACCCGGTACGTCTGCAGTTTAGAGAGACACTGACCCTCGAATAGCTCGGACCTCAATGCTTGCAACTAAGAGGTAAAACTGGGGGAAGTGATAAGTATTTGTCGTAAGTTTTACGACAACGTGCCCGCTGGAAGGTTAATAAACTCCGACATCAGTCGTACATTGACCACCGAAGAGCGCACATTGAAATAACCAGACGATGCGCAGAAAAGTAAAAGTCCGCCATAGTAAGGCAAAGGTCTGCAACGCCGGCCATTGTGGGACTTTTGTGCGCATGATCTGAATATTCAAATAAACCGCCCAGACGTAGCGACGCTAAAATTGAGTTTGGTGGGTAAATCATAACACATTTGTAAAAGTGTCTAATTAAGGGGGTTTCTCACCATCCTCCCAGTAGCTTATCTACCCTAATAACGAATATTTAAGATTCACGATTTATGGTTTATTTATTTATTAAGTTGGAGTTTATAATTCGGTACTCGAACCTATGAATAGTGTCTATATATTGGATAAGTTGGCCGACTTTTCTAACCACTGCGAGTATTTTATTTTTATTTTTAATAATATTCGTTATTAGGGTAGATAAGCTATTGGGAGGATGGTGAGAAACCCCCTAAATACATTAACAAAGTATTAATTTCGAAAACAAGCCCGAACTTTCGATTGACTGATATAAAGTTCAGCATTGCTCAACAGTTTTTGTTCTCTATATTTTTTATCTCCATTGTTATTTCTCTAACATTTTTCTAAGCATTCACACATGTACATAAAGAGATGTTCAGTTAAATCCTTTTGATTTTGAAAAGAAAATAATATAAAGTTCAGCATTGCTCAACAGCTTAGTTCTCCATACTTTTTTTATCTCCTTTGTTATTTCTCTAGCATTTTTCTAAGCGTTCATGTATGTACATAAAGCAATGTTCAAATATTATAAGCAATAATTATTAGCCTGAAACACTCATCCATATTGAAAAAATCTCCCGAGAAAAGATACATGTCGCCGACGGGACTCAAACCTGCACCCCTCTGATTGCCGGTCAGGAGCTCTACCATTAAGCTACGGCGGGTTACCTCCTACCCGCCAAATGATTCAATATATACCTAGTGTTTCATTCAACAATTACCGCTTATTACATTTTTTCATCTGCAAACCACCAACTTTATTTTTATATGAGAAAGTCATGGAAGTGCGAACTCTCTCACTAGGTGGCGTCGAAACATAATTTGTCTACATTTTTTGGTGAAATACTTTAACTCGTCAAATATTGTTTATTTTTTATTTGATAAACTAATGTTTAAGACAAGATTTTTATGCATAGCACAAAGGGTAACAAATATTATAAGCAATTATTATTAGCCTGCAACACTCATCCATATTGAAAAAATCTCCCGAGAAAAGATACATGTCGCCGACGGGACTCGAACCCGCACCCCTCTGATTGCCGGTCAGGAGCTCTACCATTAGGCTACGGCTAGGCTTGTTTTTGTTCTCTATACTTTTTATCTCCGTAGTTATTTCTCTAGCATTTTTCTAAGCATTCAATATTATCAATTTTGTGTACATAATATGTGAAATGTTAATTAAGATAAGATAAATTATTTAGATATCACGACAGAAAGAAAACTTATCTCAAAGTAAATAATCATAATATTACATATTGCAAACTAAACATGTTTTTCTAGTGACTATGGATTTGTTATCAATGGTATGTCATATCATGATATTATTTTTGTTTTGTTTCCCACAATGAAGATTATGTCATAGCAAAATTAATATATACTATCATCTACCTGCTTCCGATAAGTTTTTGATAATAATGCGGTCTACACACCATGCTGCGAACAGCTGGCTATTGTCTCCTGTCTCTTTTTTCCTCATGCGAACCCGTAACATTCTGTTTCACGTTGCCTTCTGTCTCTTTTATTGCACAACAAATTCATCCCATTTCACTGCGACGCATCTGTTGGTACTAGCGGCAGACGGTTTCTTCCAATTTGCAGGCAACGTGAAACAGAGTGTTACGCGTTCGCATGAGGAATAAAGAGACAGGAGACAACCTCCAACCTTCGATTTTTAGCCAGCTGCTAACAGCCCGATACGTCTGGCTGTTCGCAGCATGGTGTGTAGACCGCTTATATAATATAATATGTGATATTTGTGTACTTTCTTTTGTTTATTTATTTTACAGTAAAAATAAACTCGATTATTATAATGTAAACATTTCATTAATATGGAGTGTGTATAATACTATACTACTAGCAGATAAATAGCTGCTAGGCCATGCAGGTGGCTTTTTGAGGGGCTTTGTCAAATATAGTGAGGTTCCCTGATAGTAGAGGTTTGCCCCTTCGTATGCACAACAGTAACTATTACTAAACAGCTCCATGGGTTTTTGCCGCTAGGCCCTGCGGGTGGCGGGCGACATGACAGTAGCTTTGAAACAAGCTGATGATGATGGTTTTACATGCTTTTTCTTTCCCAGAACACCCCCTCCTTCCTTACCTTTCAAAGACCCTCCACACAGCATCCTCAAAGATGACATTTTCAGTACATTTTTTTTATTTTTTATCCAAATAAAAACCATTTGTGAATATCTACGCACGTATAGGTGTGTATGTTGTATAACTTTGTTCATTTGAAATTCACTGGACGAATGAAACCTAATTTCTACAAAGTAACAAACTTCCATTAAGAGGGTATTACACGATATTTAATAATTTATCATTGTGCGTTTTGGGCATTTTTATTGCTTATTTGAATGTATGTATATAATGAAATAAATCGATATTAAATTTTTAATTAAAAATAATCAATTTTTCTCATCGGAACCTCCCTGTACAGTTGCAAGCATTTTTAAACTTTTATTCTCAGCCGCTGGTCAATTGTTCTTAACTTAGAAATCTATTGCCAATCAGAACTCAAGAAAAAAAAGTTGCCGAAATTATGTATGTCACATTCAGATTACACGCCATATATCCATCTACATTCACAGCAAAAATTGTTGATTGAAACTGACGTTTTGTGCGATCGGCATTTGGCATATTGTCATTATTGCGTTGATAAAGTTTTATATCTGTTTTCTGTTATTTGTTACCATGTTGTAGTATGTCTGGAATTTATAAATAGTAAATCGCAAAAACATTGATTTATGAAAAAATTGCATCATTATTTTTTTCTTTTATGTCTTTTGTACTCAAAACTTACAAAATAAATTGATTAAAATCTTTGTCCAAGTATATCAAGACAAGCCGTGTCGGTCTTAAAAATGACACCGGAATCAAAAATATTGGTTTACAAAAACATTCATCAAAAAGAAAGTGCACCTTATCACAGTCAAAAGATCGCATGAAGCATTGGTTTGTACCTTTTGTTGGTCTGTGTAGAGCAAATTTATTTTCCAGAATGACTTGCTTCGTGAAGATCATTTTTAAAACACAATATTGAGGCAGTTAGAAATATTTTAAGTATGGACTGTCGCAGACTATATTATTAACAATTTAATCAGTTAAATGAATATTTAAAAATACATAAACGTAACATATAGATTGGAGGTGTCGTATAGAGAAAAGTAACATTCGATAAAAATGTTTAACTTCTTCCTAGCAAAACAACTACATCAGCAATGGAATTCAATGTGTAGTTTGTATTATGAAATGTCTCGTGGGTGGTGTTATTTTTTTGATTGAAATAAGGCAAGGGAGGACTAATCTATATTTATTACACAGATGATTAAAAAATACGTGAAACGTGTTGTATATTATTTCAAATATCTTATTATATTTGGATTTACTGCTCACTATGGTCAAATGAATTGTTTAACAGCCCATATCTTGGAACTAAATTTTTACTTAACATTGTTTTTCCGCATAAAGTATGTTGCATCCAAACCTGCTTATGAATTATAGCTTCAGATGCTCTTATCATAATGGACTGTAAATACTAAAAATTAATCGAGACGAAATGCTGCTTTTGTGTGATAATATGTGAAGGAAAAAAAATGTGTGCAAGGAAAAGGGATAACCAATCACTTGCACTCAGATGCACTTGTAATGTAGATACTAAAAGTGAAACTGTAAGAAATGGTATTTGCTGGAAATGGGTGATAATATGTGTACAAAAAACAAGGTATGCAAGGAAAAGGGGTAACCAATCACTTGCACTCAGGTGCACTTGTAATGGACTGTAAATACTAAAAGTGTAACGAGACGAAATGGTGTTTACTGGAATTGGGTGATAGTATGTGTAGGAAAAACAAGGTATGCAAGGAAAAGGGATAACCAATCACTTGCACTCAGGTGCACTTGTAATGGACTGTAAATACTAAAAGTGTAACGCGACGAAATGGTGTTTGCTGGAATTGGGTGATAGTATGTGCAGGAAAAACAATGTATGCAAGGAAAAGGGATAACCAACCACTAGCACTCAGGTGCACTTGTAATGGACTGTGAATACTAAAAGTGTAACGAGACGAAATGGTGTTTTCTGGAATTGGGTGATAGTATATGTAGAAAAAACAAGGTATGCAAGGAAAGGGGATACCCAATCTATTACCACTATATCTCTGCAAAGGAGCACACGACACAACCACAATATAGGTATATATGTAGTTCCACCGCGATACCTCAAGGTAATTATCGCCACAACACAACAAATGAGTACAAAACGATATTATGTACTTTCGAGATGGTCAAATTCCTTCTTTTGACATAAAAGCAGGATTGTGTACACGAAAAACACCAACAATTTACTTCCAAGGTAGTTCCAATCCTTCTTCTGTTTTCATAACAAATGCACCCGAATTTTCACTATTTTTCTTGCCATTGTTATAAATTTCAAACACTTTTCCAGCAAAATGATGGGTAAGGAGAGGTAGGAACTGGATAAATGTTAAGAACCATACATATTCTCATTTCATAACCGAACAAAGGCTCAATTGGTTGGCTATAAGTTATGTATCTTTGTCTGAGTTGTCTTTATAAATAAATATTTGTTTGTATGTTTCAGGAATGCACTTCTCCCAGTCTGTGGCCATCATCCAGTCCCAGGTGGGGGTCATCCGAGGGGTGCAGGTTCTCTACAGCGATGTGGTTAGTATTTCATTATTATTTTTATAATGTCTAGCGAGTACCCGGAAAAGAAGAAAGAAATTGTTTCTCCCTGTCCCATTCCCGCCCCCCGTTCTCCATCTCACGAACCCCCCTTCTTTGTTTCCTTCCCCCCTCCCCCGCCCACTCATCTCTCCCGTTTTCCCCTCCCTTCCTCCGGGATCCACCTCTTCTACTCCCGGATCTCCACCTCCCTACCGGATCCCCCTCCCCCTCCCGTATTCCCCTTCCCCTCCCGTCTTCTCACCATGCTGCTAAACTATACGAAATACACACATTTTTCAAACATCTCACACACCACCTATTGTAAAAAATTTATAATGCTCACCATTATATATAGAAGTCTTTGCAGATGTGCACACGATAAATTACTAAAGTTTCATCACAATCAGATGCTCACCATTACATAAAGAAACTATAGCAGGCTTGTGCACATCAAATCACCAAATTTTTATCGCAGTCGGATGAATGGTTATAAACTATAAGACTAAACAATATGAAATACACACATTTTCTAAACATCTCACATGCATCTTGTAAAAATATCATAATGCCAGAACTCACCATTATGTATAAAATCTTTAACAGGTGTGTGCACAAAAAATCACCAAAGTTTCAACGCAATCAGATGAATTGTAAAGGAAATAATTTCATAACTCCAGAGCTCACCGTTGTATATAGAAACCTTCACGGGCGTGCGCACATCAAATCACCAAAGTTTTATCGCAATCAGATTAATGATATAGGAAATAATTTCATATTGCCAGAGCTCACCATTATATATAGAAACCTCCATGGGTGTGTGCATATCAAATATCAAAGTTTCATCGCAACCGGATGAATGGTATAGGAAATAATTTCATAGCGCCAGAGCTCACCATTACATATAGAACCCTTCACGGACGTGCACCCAACAAATCACCAAAGTTTCATTGCAATCGGATTAATGCTATAGGAACGTGTACGGGACAAACAAAGAAACATTCATTTTTATATATTAAGATTACATCCCTACTTACGTAGCCTGCAACTTACAAAAAGTCAGTATCCGTATCGTTCATGTCACCGTTTCGGCCGGTGGAGCTCTCTCCGCCCGATGCTATCTCCATAGTATGGTAAAACAAAGTTTTGTGCACATCGGAATATGCAAGACTCGTTTATGCTAGCGAGAAGGTCTTGTACTAGAAGATACAGTAGAATTCGGATATAACGACTTTGCTTATAACGACTTACCGTTTTTAGCGACGACAAAACTCAAATTAGGTTTCATAGTTGGGTAGTAGGAAAACATATCCGTTTAGTACGACTCCGTTTTAATTGACCAATTGTGATAATTCGTCCATTTACAACGACGCGCAGCGTTTTGTTTACAAAACCTACGCATCAATACCTTGCCGCCCCTCGCCTCGCCTATTATCATATATCAATGGCTGTGGCACATGTCGTTGTAAGTTTTGTGCAGATCAAAGACATGTAGTGCAATACACACATGCACATACGAAGAACCGCCTCTGCTGCCCAGAATACTAAAGGAGTGAAATAATTATGCAGAGTCAGAGGACATGACGGCCGGCGTAGTCCAGCGTAGGGCGTTGGACTTCCATTCCACAATTAATTATTTAAAATAATATATGGTATATTTGCGGCACGTTCCAGAGTGGAAGATACTCTTAATACCTGGTGTAAGACCACCATTCAGAATTGAAACGTTACTTGAAACGGCTTAAGCCATGTTTAGTAACTAGATCTGAATAGCCAGGTACTTCCCCACCTTCCTCTTCCTCGTCTCTTTCCCTTTGCCACTTACCTTCAGCCTCATAACATACCTCAATTGGGAATGCGATAGTCACACTGGCTCCAGACGGGAGCAGTTGGGACTCTTGTGAGGTAGTCACTGTAAAAAGAAAATCTTTAATTTATCAATAAATCAATACAAAATATTGTTACTGGTGCAGTTTAGTTATCTATAAAAAGAAAGACCGGTCAGTGGTTGAGTGGGCATCGCGTTTGGGTCCCACTCGGGCGTTTCGTGTTCGATTCCTCGGCTGGCTAAGTCCTCCATCACAAGCAATATCTTCCGCTTAGTGTGGTGGTAGTAGGAGATTTTCAAATGTTGTTGGGTTATTCGCAACCCAAGAATGTTTGTCTTTCTTTAAAAAAAAAAAAAAAAGAAAATACTGTGTCATTTATAATAATTATAAAAAAAAAACTAAATTGTGTGACTGTTCATCTCTCTATCTCTATTAGTGACGGCCACCGTGGTCGAGAGGCAAGGCTCGATCCGGAGGATGCGGGTTAAAATCCCTGCCTGTGCAAGTAAATTTTATTTGATCGATTTGTGTTATTTCACAATTTAATCATTTAAAAATAATATAAAGTACTAGCTTCTGCCCGCGACTTCGACTGCGTAGGATTAGTACTTCGAGTAATCTATTTTCTTTTCCTAGGTCCCATCTACGTTTATACCAAAATTCTTAACCTATTTATTTAAAATATCTATAATTCTTGATTCGATTCAAAGTATTAGGCGAGTACTTCAAATAAATCCACTAATTTAAATATTTTCCAAAATAGAATTTTGATTTAATAATCATTGTTTTGCAAAATGTCATTCTCAAATTTTGACATTTTCTATTAAACAATAATTATTATTTTTAATATATTGAAAATAAATAGCTAGCTTTATAAATTATAGCATATATGTTATTCTGATCTATGAGCTATATTATTGTAAAGTTTCATTAAAATCCACTCAGTAAATTTTGCGTGAAAGAGTAACAAACACACATACATCCATACAAACTTTCGCGTTTATAATATGAGTAAGATATTTGCAGCAAGTTCCAGAGTGGAAGATAATCTCAGTATCGTCCTGGTGTAAGACCACCATTCAGTATTGAAACATTGCTTGAAATGGCTTTTACCATGTTTGGTGACTAGATTTTAATAGCCAAGTACTTCCCAACATTCCTCTTCCCTAACTCCTTCCTCTTCCCCACTACCTTCAGCCTCACAATAAACCCCGATTGGGAATGCCATAGACTCTCTAGCTCTTCGAGCGGCATTCACATGAAAACATAAAAAAAGTTGTTATTTCAAAAATAATAAGGTTTTTGATATAAAGCAGCATGAATAACAAGAATGTAAGAGTGATTGAACATTAAACGTGACGTATATGTACATTTGTGACACATATGTGACAGTTTAATGTACAGCTGACCACATTATGAGTTATATCTGTGGGGTGACCACAGTAACAGTGAACACATTTCTATATTATTTTGTAAACATCCTCATACCGTCAAGACTGAGTTCAAAATTTGGGAAGTAGGAATGGGTACCGCCACCTTGGGAACCATTTATTGGATAAGCAATATCTCTGCCATTGGTCAACTCAAGTGGTTCGCTACGTTTGGTGACTTTTTTTTCATTTGCTTACTTGCACATTTTGGGAGGCAGGTATGGGTACCGCCGCCCCAGGAACCATTTATTGGCTAACCGACACCCCTGCCACAGGTCACTCCAAGTAATTCGCTACGTTTGGTGACTTAGCAGGGGTGTCCGAGTTCACGGATGAGGTTTGTCTGGGGTTGGCGGATGATTTTGTCCACTGATTGCGGGGCGAACCGGATCGGGAGAGACTGGATGATGGAGACCTTTTAACCTCTTCAGCCGGGCTCTCTCGACCCATTGCCTTGCACCACAGCTGAAGGAATGGATTTGTACATCCATTACTCCTGGACACTTTAACCCCCAGATTCCTACCCACCCCTCATGCCTGTTTCTTTCCCAGAACTTCCTCTCCTTCCTTTCATTAAAAAAATCCTCCACACAGCATCCCCAAAGATCACATAAGTCCTGAGGGAATTTTTCTACTTCGGGCCTCATCCCCCTTGTTTCATTAACATTAATTTTGGACCTTTTATTTATTTAAACGCCATAAAAGGCTTTTACATTCAAGTGATACATAAGTTTACAGTGATATACACAGGAGAGAAACAGATTATGAACAAAATATGTACTCTGAAATAATATCGAAATATATCTCAAAAAATAACATCAAGTATATCTATTCATACATACATAGTTTTATTTGCATTTGTTAAATTCTAGGAGTTGAATTGTTTACAGTAATTTTGTATTGGGATTATTGTTACCTTCAAATTTATATTTGTTTGAAATGGCTGGGCATTAATTTTTAATTGGGAATTAACTTTTCTCATATTCTCTTCTGTTATTCTACTTGACATGACCCGACTCAAGTATTTTATTCACTTGGTCGTGCCACGTCTTCCTGGGACGTCTCTGACTTCTTATACATTCACTTGCTTGTAATGAATCATCCCAAAAACTCCTTTCTTTATTCATCCATTCCAGATGAATTTGCTATCATAAATATTGACAAAAAAATATATATATATATATATATATTTGTATATAACATGGTCACCCCAACAGTACAGCTGATAAGTTTGTATTTTTTACTACCAATAAAATTTTATCTACAAAATAATGAGCACTAGGAATTATTTTAATGACCTTCTAATTATAAGTAATAATAATAATAAAATAATTAAATAAATTAAACTAAATAAAGATATTTATGTTGGCTTTCACTGGTTTGATGACTGTGCTGCTAATTTGATTTTGCAATTTGTTATTTGTTCATTTATTAACCTCTCAGGCCTCGGGCATATTTTGTAAGAAGGTCAGAATACTTCCGTTTCGCAATAAAAACCAAATAAATTGAATATTTCTGAATGTATCCGAAAACTTAAAACTATTTATGAAAGGTGATAATTTTATTATTCAGAATAAACAAGTAATGTTTTAAATATAAGATTTTTATAAAATACTAGCTGATACCCGGCATGCGTAGCAAAGCCATTTAAATAAATAAATTGTTTCTCCCTTCGTGTCATTTCCCATTCGTCCCCGCTCCCCTTCGACCTCCTCTTCCTCTTTCCCTCCCGCATCCCCTTCCTCTCCCGCGTTCCCTTTACATCTTTCCCGCATCCCCCATCCCCTCTCCAGCTCTCCCCTCTCCTGCGAAGCCCCCCTCCTAAATTCCTATCCGACCTTCCTGCATACTCCTTCCCCTTAGCCCTTTTTCCCTGTCGCTTAACTCCGTAAAATACACCCATTTTTCCAACAACTCGCGTGACCTATTTCATTTTTTATGCAAATTTCATAACGTCAGAACTCACCAGTATATATATATATATATACCTATATAAATATTCGAGGGCATGTTCACAACAATTCAAAAAAAATTAATAGCAATCGGATGAAATTTTAATCGCAATCGGATGAATAGTATAGGAAATAATTTCATAACGCCAGAGCTCACTATCCTATAACCATCCTGGGTATGCGCATATCATATTCCCAAAGTTTCATCGCAATCGGATGAGCGGTATGGCCGCGCATAACATACGAACACACAAACGAACATTTTTTTTTATGTATTAGATGTCTTACTCCGCTTACCGGTTAATACGGAATATTTCTTATTTAAATATGTAGTTAGATTAAGCTTCATTATTACGAAAAGTGAGTATTTTTGTCGGGGGAGACGAAAAAATATGCATTTTGTATAAGATTATTTCACTTATACGAAGTGTTCGACGCCATGTTTGGTCAAGTGAAGCGGCCTTTTACACTTCATTTCAACAATACTACAAGAAACAACTATTTACGTGCACAAGTAGGTTATTAGGTTCTTAGTTTGGGTAAACTAAATAATTCTTGCGTATTTAGATTGAAACAAAATTTCGCAAACATCAAATCCATACGAAAGAAAGCGGAGTACTACTATTTTCGTTGTTTGTTTTTGGGGTGTTATGCCGTGTTGCGCTACCTCCTTCTTTAGCCGACGTTTCGGACAGCGTTGCAGTGTCCATCATCAGGGCAGATCCAGCAGCTGTCCGAAACGTCGGCTAAAGTAGGAGGTAGCGCAACACGGCATAACACCCCAAAAACAAACAACGAAAATGCTTTTGGCCGTGAAAATCTAAAAACGTATCGGAGTACTACTACTTTACCAGATTTTTAAACAATCATACAAAAGTCTTAAAAATTACTTAAAAGAATTAACCTAACAAAAAATATTATTTTATTTTATTCGAAAAAAGTTTTATAAATTTTATAATCACCTCAAGTTTTTGTTGTTTCATGTAAAAATAATGATTAAAAAATACACAAAGTTTCATAATTTTTTACGTATCTATTGCTGTGTCAATCAAATCTTCTATGCATCCAATGCTGTGTTAATCTAATCTTCCATGCATCTAATGCTGTGTCAATCTAATCTTGTATGTATCTAATGCTGTGTCAATCTAATCTTGTATGCATCCAATGCTATGTTAATCTAATCTTCCATGCATCTAATGCTGTGTCAATCTAATCTCGACAGCCGGCGTAGTCTATGGACTCCCATTCCGAAGGTCGCGGGTTCGAACCCGACGTGCGCAAATAAACTTTATTTGATTAATTTGTGTTATTTCACAATTAGTTAATAAAAATAATATATACTATATTTGCGGCACATTCCAGAGTGGAAGATAATCTCAGTATCGCCCTGGTCTAAGATCACCATTGACAATTGAAACGTTGCTTGAAATGGCTTTTAGCCGTGTTTAGTGACTAGATCTGAATAGCCAGGAACTTCCCCACCTTCCTCTTCCCCATCCTCCGTGTATGTATCTAGTGAAACGCCTGTATTGAGATGTCAATTTTCAGAATTGGTTTTCCAGCTAGGTTTATGTTATGTAAAAGACAAACGGATTACAATTTATGAATTTTAACAAACTTAAACCAATTTGTGTGCAATATATAACAACAATATAATAACAACAATATAATATACATATTTAATGCTGTGTCAATCTAATCTTGTACATGTGTATATAATGCTGTGTCAATCTAATCTTGTATACATCTAATGATGTGTCAATCTAACCTTGTATGTATCTAATGCTGTGTCAATCTAACCTTGTATATATCTAATGCTGTATCAATCTGTTTCAGGATCCTCTGGCCGTGGACCTGGTGATCAACATGCCCCTGGATGGGATCCGACTGATCTTCGACCCCGTCGCGCAACGCCTCAAGATCATAGAAATATACAACATGAAGCTGGTCAAGCTCAAATACTGGTAACTATAACTTATTATTATTACTATTCTGGTGCCAGTGCAGTTACTATACTGTCGTCTAGCTTGTTAGAACTGTCCATTTTACCAGTCACCGAGGTTCTTTATTGGTATTTTAGGATGTTTCGGTTAGTCCTATGTATATTTTAGCAACTTTTGCATGTGTTTCTGTTTATTTCGTTCAGCTATGTTTTTTTTTTTATAAGTTTACGAAGTGGACTCTCCTTGCAAAGGTAAACATGATACCTTAACTCCCAAAATGGGAATTTTACATACATTCGACAGTAGTGTTTGTTTGTTTTTTTTTTTACGAAATAGGTGTTTTAGAGCCAAGAAGGACCAAGAAGAGCCAAGAAAGGGAAGCAACAGCTAAAAAGAGCCAAAAAGAGTCAAGAAGAGCCAAGAAAGGGAAACAACAGCTAAAAAGAGCCAAAAAGAGTCAAGAAGAGCCAAGAAAGGGAAACAACAGCTAAAAAGAACCAAAAAGAGTCAAGAAGAGCCAAGAAAGGGAAACAACAGCTAAAAAGAGCCAAAAAGAGTCAAGAAGAGCCAAGAAAGGGAAACAACAGCCAAAAAGAGTCAAGAAGAGCCAAGAAAGGGAAACAACAGCTAAAAAGAGCCAAAAAGAGTCAAGAAAAGTCAAGGCAAGTGAACACGAGCCAAGAAGAGCCAAAAAGAGTCAAGAAAAGTCAAGGCAAGTGAACACGAGCCAAGAAGAGTCAAGAAGAGCTGACAAAAGCCAAAATTAATGAAGAGGAGCCAACAAGAAACAAGAAGAGCCAAGAAGGACCTAGAAGTGATAAGAAGAGTCATTAAGAAACAAGAAGAGCCAAGAAAAAACCATGAAGACACAAGACTAAAAAGAGGCAAGAAGAGGCATAGAACAAAAACAACGCTCAATCAAATCCCCTCTTCCTACCCATCCTAAATTCAAATATTGGCTTATTAGGTTGCCATGTATATCGGATTGAACACCAACCTCCTGCGCATCCTCAGAACATGTGTTCAAAGTCCTAATAAATCAGTGCCCCCTGTCATCTCTGGCCGGTCTCACCGGAACAGAAGTGCTCCTGACTGGAGTGGTACAAATGTATTGTATCAGAATACGTATTTTAGTTTTTAGCGTAATATTTTGTATTACGGTAACAATCCGCCACTTTCACTAATTGGACATTTGCCCAGTTTTTGGGGTGGCGGATAAGTGAAATAATACTATATATAACAGTTTGCTGTGTTGTAACATTCCAGTGGCGCCTGGTTCAACGCCCCCGAAGTGCCCCCGTCCATTGAGCAAGTGGAGCACTCATTTGGGGCCACCCATCCCGGCCTGTACGACTCGCAGCGCCAGCTCTTCGCCCTCAACTTTCGGGGGCTCTCCTTCTACTTTCCCATAGATAGCAAATTCGAGGTGAGCCCCCTTCTTTCTTCTACGTTTTGATGCTTGCCCCTTGCAAATCGGTTAGAAATTGACTGAGATATTGACTAAGATAATGGAAGCACGAGAGATGGACAATGGAACGTTATTAGTATGATACAATGCTCGTCGCCAAAATCGTTCACCCATACTATTGCAAATCACAACTACGTACGGCAGTGTCCCGCCGTTGTTTTTGATTACACACTAAATAACATAACATTCTTTGTATAGCTGCTTTGATATTTCGCACAGTTTGGTCGTAGATTGGTGACTCTTGCTTTCATCCTATTTATCTCTTTGTTTCTCTTATCTATTGTCCCAACAAACAATGTCAGGTTGGTAACTTTACATTATTAGGGTGATTCTGTTCTTTTTTGTTATCTTTTACATCATGACAAAAAGGCAAAATCAGAAATTATCATAAAAAATCAACAATATCAGAAAACGTCGGATATCAGAAAACGTGCATTATCAGCTGTTGAATTTTTGTGATTTTATACGGCTTTCAATGACTTGTCTATGCCTTTCACGTGTTAAATGGATTGATAACCTACATATTGTATTGGTTATTAAAACTTTTTTTTATATATTAACTTCACACAGGAGGCCCTCAGGAAAATAATTTCCCTCAGGGCCTATGTCATCTTTGAAGATGCTGCGTGGAGGGTCTTTTTGAGGAGAGGAAGGAGTGAACATGGGTCTTGAAGAGACCCATGTTCTAAAGATTGCAATCCATTTGTTAAGACGGGAGAATCTATCAAACGGACCGTTTCCGCACAGAGTTGAGGGTGTTTTTCAGGTACTTTGGGGCTCCAGACTACAGGTGGCTGCCAAATTCAACCGTGGGGCGCACTTGCGATTTTTGTACAGGGTTAGCAGTTGTGTACTATTATATACACAAACTACTTGCTATCCATTTATCGTATTTTTTTTATGTTTGTACGCGATGACGTTCTATTTGCAAATTTTCCCACGACTGACATCTCTTAAAAGTTCCTGTAATATATTATTCCAGTGAAATAACTAGGCATATATGTAAAATATCATAATGATCAATATTATGAAGGTTATCATATGAGGGGTTTAAAACATAAACGCCACTCTCCAAAAGCACCGTTTTTGGTACATCACAAAAATCCGATTCAAAGAATACTACGCATTTTTCGTGTGATTTTTTAGTAATAACTTAACAAGTACAGTCCAAAGTGAATTATTATACCGTGTTGTGCTACCTCCTTCTTTAGCCGACGTTTCGGACAGCGTTGCAGTGTCCATCATCAGGGCAGATCCGGCAGATCCGTCGATGGATCTGCCCTGATGATGGACACTGCAACGTGTCCGAAACGTCGGCTAAAGAAGGAGGTAGCACAACACGGCATAACACCCCAAAAACAAACAACGAAAATGCTTTTGGCCGTGAAAATCTAAAAACGTATCTGAATTATTATAATACAAAATGTTATAATAATGTGTTCATTGGTCATGTTGAATTTATTTTTAATTCAGGCTTGTGATTGGCTTTTGTGGAAAATGGTGATTTTGCTTTTAAATCCTATATTCATTTCGATTTTTCTATGATTTGCGGTTGATTTATCTAAGGATCTCAAAAACCATCTTGTAGCTACGGACATTGCGCATAAATTGGCATTTGTGATTTCGACATTTTTGGAGAGTGGCATTTTTGCTTTTATACCCCACGTATAAAGAAGTTTCTAAGAATTGTATGGTGTGTTTTCAGCCTGGCTATGCCCATGGGCTAGGCTCCTTGCAGTTCCCCAATGGTGCCTCTCCCGTGGTGGCTAGAACTACGGTGTACCACGGTGCTCATCATTCTCAGGTAATTATCTACTTCTAACATTCGTGAAATATTTTACGTATAATATTCCTTATTGCCTTGCTTTAGGCCCTGCGTCGTATATGTACATACATATGGATACTGAAAGACTGGATGGACCCTTAAACACTGGATGAACACAGAAAGACTTGATACACACTGAAAGAGCGGATATACACTTAAAGAGTGGATGGTCACTGAAAGACTGGATGGACACTCAAAGAGCGGTTATACACTGAAAGAACGGATATACCTGAAAGACTGATTAGACACTGAAAGAGTGGATGGACACTGAAAAAACTTGATATACACTGAAAGAGTGGATGGACACTGAAAGAGTGGATGGACACTGAAAGAGTGGATATACACTTAAGGTCTGATAGACACTGAAAGAACGGATACACACTGAAAGACTGATAGACACTGAAAGAGTGGATGGACACTGAAAGACTTGATAGACACTGAAAGAGTGTATGGACACTGAAAGACTGGATAAACAGTGTATGGACACTGAAAGACTGGATGAACACTAAAAAAAATTTGATAGACATTGAAAGAGTGGATAGACACTGAAAGACTTGATAGACAATGAAAGAGTGGATAGACACTGAGACTGAATGGACGATGAAAGACTTGATAGACACTGAAAGAGTGGATGGACACTGAAAAAACTCGATAGACACTGAAAAAACTCGATAGACACTGAAAGAGTGGATGGACACTGAAAGACTGGATGGACACTGAAAGACTGGAGGAACACTGAAAAAACTTGACAGACGTTGAAAGACTGGATGGACACTGAAAGACTTGATAGACACTGAAAGAGTGGATAGACACATACTGAATGGACGATGAAAGACTTGATAGATACTGAAAGAGTGGATAGACTGATTGGACAGTGAAAGACTGCCGTAATTACCGTGCAGTAATCCCGTTGGCCGTGAGAATCTTGTATCAAAATTTTTAAATTTCCTCTTGCAGACCAGCAACAGTTCAGGCCCTGTAATTGGACCTGCGACTCCTGAATTACCCCTCAGCTGCTATCAGAGCCACCTATACCTATCCCGCTGCGACGTCCTCAGGGAGAGACAGCAGACTAAAGGGCTAAGGCTGCACCTCTACACTGAAGGTAACCTAACATAACCTAACCATACCTTTACTTGATACCAAGCAGTAACAGCGTAGGACCGTAGTGGCCCCGAGCTCTCCCTAAGCCGCTACCAGTTTAGATTTAACCTTTCTCCTGGAATACTTCTATATTAGGTTTAACCTTTCTGTTGTTACTTCGTATTAGGTTTAACCTTTCTGTAGTTACTCCCGCAATACTTCTGTATTAGATTTAACCTTTCTGTTGTTACTCCCGGAATACTTCTACATTAGGTTTAACCTTTCTGTAGCTACTTCTGTATTAGGTTTAACCTTTCTGTGGTTACTCCCGGAATACTTCTGTATTAGATTTAACCTTTCTATTGTTACTCCCGGAATACTTCTTTTTTAGGTTTAACCTTTCTGTAATTACTCCCGGAATACTTCTGTATTAGGTCTAACCTTTCTGCTGTTACTTCCGGAATACTTCTGTATTAGGTTTAACCTTTCTGTTATTACTTCCGGAATCTGATGACTTCCAAATGAAACTCCAGGATAAATAAAACACTGTAGACTTTTATTGTGATAATTATAAATATAATGTCCTAATTAGCCGGCGGTAGGAATAATTCTGAGCTCTTGATCTTGAAAAGCAATGGTATTTATTTATTTGTGCTGGGTTTTTACAGATGTGAGAACAATCCAGTTATAAAAACTCAATTAATTCACTTTGGGTGGGAAGAGTAGTTCTACCTTTTACGCCGGTCCTATTGAATGCCTGGAAAGGCATTGCTGTCAAATAATTTTGTATGAATATTGAACACCAATCTCTTCGTAAGTGTCCCAACTATATGTATAATAATACATATAAATATACATGTGTATATTACACAAGCCTTCCCCATCTTCTTATCTTATTGTCTTTTATGTGGAAGAATATTATATATAAGAAACTTACATTTTGGCACTGGAAATGCGCAATTTTTTGACTTGAAAACTATTTATTTTGTAATGAAATAAATTACATACATTTTTAACCGCTTGGGCACATAAGCTTGTTTTCACGACAATTTAACGTAGGTAGACATAGGAATGACGTATGCCCCGCACCTGAGTTATTAAACATAAAACATCACTGAATGGTCCAACACTGACATTAACTTCTGTTTGTGGAGTCCTATTACCAAGTAGGCTATAATTTTGTACAATATTTTTATATTTTTATCTTTTTAACTTAATGAGTTAAATCTCAAATTATAATATTTTAATTAATGAAGATAATATTAGCGGAAGTCAATTGAAAATCCGAAACAGAAAAATCAGAAAAAGATACGGATACATCTGGGACTCGAACCCAGAACCTCTGGCAATCTGGGCCAATGCGCTATCCACTGCGCCAATGTATCCCTTGGTTCCTTGTTTTCGCCTGCCTGTATGTATTAATCTTGAAGTATTCAAGACGTACGTTTTATGATCTAAGATGGTTATGTAGACCACATTTGAATATCATGCCATCTTGATACTACACTATGTCTTAGAAATATTGAAATAAATGTCCCCAAATCCCATTCCAACATAACATTTTTCACCTGAATACATTTAAAAATAATATCGCCTATTTTAGCCCTCTGACCCAGATAATAAATTTGTTTAACTAATTATATTGTGTCAATTGTCTCTCTATGCATGCCATGTGTGTTTCTTGCCTCCCATTGTAATATATGTTACTTGAGTAAGCTTGTATATAATTTTGTATTTTTATTTGTGACGTTTCTGTTTTTCTAATTGTATGTATCTGTGTATGTAATTGTCGTTTTTTTGTAATTGTATGTCTCTATTTGTACAATAACTGAGTTTTTGTAACTGGATTATTCTCACGTAAGTGCGAACATCTGTAAAAACCCAGTATAAATAAATTAAATAAATAAATCTCTGTATTACCAGCAGTTCTACATTACCTCTACAAGTGCCATCTGTGATGTGCACCTCTAACTATAATCTAATTATTTTGTACAATTGTTCCAGGTTCAGGCCGCAGCCTGGAGCCGACCCGCCTGAAGTTGTGTCGCTCTGTGCAGTTTGGGCAGCGGCCCCAGCAGGTGGCGCGAGCCCTAGGGGCCCCAGCGCGAGTGTTCTACAAGGCCGAGGACAAGATGCGCATTCACAGCCCACACGCCCACCGACCCCGCCACTCTAACCACTCCGATTACTTCTTTAACTACTTCACACTGGGTCTGGTCAGTATAATGTTTTATTGTGTATTTATAAATATTATTGAATATTCTCGTGGGACGAGAGCATGGTCAAAAATTCGTCACTTTAGTTGGACAGGGTTCTAACTTCCCTTTACCCTGTTCTGAGATGGTGTCAAAGTTCATATACCTCAATTGGACGAAGTTCAAATCGACCCTTTTTTCAAAAATGAGTTTTGATTGCAAAACCATTTCTACAACCAAAATAATTTTCATAGTCATCTGCGTGAATTTCCGTAGATACTAGTTCTAATATAAAGTTTTAAAAGCTTCCATTTATTTTATAAGGTTCTATCTTCACTTTGAACCTTTTGCAATTGCCATTGTGTTTGTATCTGGCAGTTGATCGTTTTTACGAGGCGTAGAATAGTCCGTCACAATGAAATGGTTTCGCATTCAAAGGTCATTTTTAGAACCTTACCTAAACAAGGTGACGAAATGACATAAAATATTTCGACAGCCGGTAGACAAAGGCTGTCTAATTTAGCACGGCTTCTTGCCTGCCAGATAAGTTTCGGTTAACGAACAATGTACACAACTATTTAAATAATGTCATTCGTTGTGCAAAATTAATGGCTTATTAATGAACGGAGACAGACTAATGAAGCTCAAAGAATTGAAAGACGGTTTGTATTGTTCTAGCTTTATTGAATTCACAAAGTTCAGAATATCAAAGTCCCCCTGGCGGGTCCGGATTTTTGAAGCGATTTTGTCCCTTATGTATAAAGAAATTGTATGAAGAACAAGGTCAGCATCGCTTGGGCCATTCTCGTTCTTGACATTATGAATTACTGGATAGCATTTAGCCACTCCGAATAATTCATATTAATTGCTAATGACACGCCGGGCACCAAAGATGGCCGACAAAATGGCTGCCGCTTGATAATACGAATATTCAAAGTCTTTATTTATTCATTGTTTTTTTATATAAATACATTGTGGAAAGCATAGATTTGAGTGATTATTAGGAAGTTCGTTTTATCTTCATTATTTTGATGTAATTTTTGTATTATATCACAAAAGAAATGTTATAAAAATTGAATTCGTAAGAAAGGTGAGAACTGTCAAATATTTTATGTTGTATTGAAAAAGTATATTTTTTGTATGCTGGCTTTCAACACGTTAATCTTGGCCTTCCTAGGATCCTTCGCCAAATCAGTTCAGCAGGGACTTTGGTGCTTGATGTTTGGTCATTCTCTCCACATGACCCAGCCACCGAAGTCTTCCCAGTTTTATAAATTAGCCTGAGACTATGCAGTGTTAATGATGCCTAATGACTTGTATTGTGATTACAGGACGTCCTGTTTGACGCGCGCACACAGCGAGTGAAGAAGTTGGTGCTGCACACCAACTACCCTGGACACTACAACTTCAACATGTACCACCGCTGTGAGTTCAACCTGGCCATCCCCCCTGAGAGGTAATTTACAATAACCTTTTTTAACTGGTTTTAAAGATTAATTTGATTAGATTTTTCATTTCTAAAAATAATTTTGCTAAATCATTTTAAGGTTACTGTCAATTCAAGTGACACCGGAATCGCCCCTGGTTAATGAAACGTCGTTAATTTTAATGTTATCGTCAATTCTTTATCTTTAAGTAGAACCATAAACACCCCTAGTTAACGAAAATTTGTTAATTTTAAGGTTAAGGTCAATTCCTTATCCTTAAGTAGAAGAACTATAATCGCCAATAGTTAAATAAAAGTAATTACATAATTTGAAGGTTAAGGACAATTCCTTATCCTTAAGTAGGGTGGAATTACCCCTAGTTAATGAAAAGTCGTTAATTTTAAGCTTACGGTCAATTCCTTATCCTTAATAGATCCTGAATCATCCATAATTAAACAAAAAGTCATTAATTTTAAGGTTAAGGACAATTTATAATCCTTAAGTAGAACCTAAATCACCCCTCTGACCTTGTAAAATTAGATTTCAATATTTTCATTTATAACATAATAAATTGCTGTGTTAATAGGTCTCAGCTAGCGTCCGATAAGCTGGTGGACGTGAGTCCCCCGCCGGCGGTGTCCGTATCGGCGTACTCTCGCTGGGAGCAGGTGGCAGCGGCCCTGAGGCCCTCGCAGCGCCCCGTGGTCCTCAACAGGGCCTCCTCCACCAACACGACCAACCCCTTCGGCTCCACCTTCTGCTATGGGTATCAGGACATCATCTTTGAGGTAAACCATCAATAATATATTATCATTTTTCTGCAGCACAAACACAATCAACTATCAGACTCGGAAACCAATCGATGGGTGAGAAATACAGAAATGTATCTACAACAAATGTTGTTCTTGCAAACAACTTCTTTGCAAAAAAGTATATAAAAAATGTACAGTTCTAAATTCCATTCGTGAGAATGACATGCATTTTTTACATATGAGGTGTGTTAAAACAAAGATGGCAATCTCCACCATTGGTCTAAATTGAGTTAGATATGGCGATGGATAGAGAAACAAAAATACTTGCAAAGGGTTAGGAGCATAAATGACAGTAACCAATACATTTTCCATTAAAAATTGCAGGGTACAGAACAAAAACGCCAGTCTCCTTTTGGGCCAATCAGAACAAAAGTGGCAATCTCCATCTAATTAACCTTTAAGTACTGACGTGGGTGTCTCACAGACGGCAAGTTAACAAATATGAGTCTTAATTTGAAGTCTTTAAAGATACCCCCGCACTCTTACCCTTACCTTCGGTATCGAACACGGCGATCAAAAAGACGTACAAAGTACAATTGCATTGAATGTCGCAAGCCTGTTTGTCTTGGGTGTTCAAAAACAGTATGCGTGGACTGTGTAGACAACAAGTGATTTATTCTAAAATATTTACTTGATTTCAAAAGCAATCAATCACTACCTAAGTTATACTATAATGAAAACTGATGTTTGAAAAATAAAAACAAATCCAAAAAATGTCAAAATAATTTTATTATAGCTAAGATTATAACGAATATTTGTCTAGTTGAGCGAAATATAGGTTATATGATTTGTATCAAATAAATGTTGATCTCATATTAAATATTGTTGTTTTTTGTACATCCTTAGTAAAATAGTAATAAACGAATCATTATACAAGTAAATTATGTGCAAGTCAGTAAATAATAGACGGATAATAATGATAATAAATAATAAGTAGACGGCTTCATATATAATTAATTAGTTCATTCATAATATTTACTTATATCATAATACAAGTAAATAATGTGCAAGTCAGTAAATATAAATAATCCATTTCGATTATTTAAAGAAATTCACCTAGCTTAACGGAAATATAGCACTTTCGACCGCGATTGACTGGTGTTTACGAAGTAATGGAATACTTCAGAAACAGCATTGAAGGTGGCAATTTTATTATTTTCACCTTTGCCTTTAGCAAGAAGCGAGCCTCTTGCTCACCTCGTCAAGAAAGACAGCTGGATTTCATCGCACAATTTTTGACTGACATAAGGCACATTTCTGGACAACAGAATAGAGTAGCTGATGCACTATCTCTCATTAAATACATAGATTAACAGTCCTACTACAATTGACCACGGACAGATGGGAATAGCGCAGAGCCAAGACGACAATCTCTTGAAGGCAAAAGTTGACTCCGCCCTTGTCCTACGATAAATGGTGATTCCTGGTACTGACACGTCATTATGGTGTGATATTTCAACTGGTCATGTTAGACCTTTTGTACTACGTAACCATCCAGGTATTTTAGGAACCACTAATTCAGTCAAGTTGAGATTTGTTTGGCCCAACATGGCGAAAGATGTTAAGATCTTCGTCAAGCATTGTATAGCTTGTCAAATATACCGCATAACTCTCATTGCCAACTCCACATATTTACTAACCTTTTAAACTATTTTTTATTTTAATTGCAGGTTATGCCCAACAATTACATAGCCTCCGTGACTCTGTACAGCGGGGGCGAGAGTGCCGGCGCTCCCGCGTGACCCCCCGCCCCCCTCGCCGCCCCTCCCCCCTCTCGCCCGCCGCCCCCCGGAGCCCCCGCCAGCCCTCGTCCTCGCCCGCCACTCAGGGCCCCCGCTAACAAATGACACACACTGAATCGCATAGAGATGCTGCAGTAATTATATGTGTCACACAGCAAAGATACACCATAGCAAGTTATTAACACAGCAAAACAACAATACAGCAATCACTGCAGTTATATATACAGTTATAAATGCAGCAAGTTCTCAATACAGCAAAGCGACTATCCAACAAGTTGTAAATAATGTACCTAATCCATACGGAAAGTTATCAATTCAGCCGATTATTATTACAGCAGGTTGTTAATACAATAATGCAATCAAAACAGCTAGTTATTAATACAGCAATCAATATATTTAGTAAGTTATCAATACAGTAATAATGCTGTAAGTGTTTAATACAGTATCTAAGGTAATAATCCAACGATCAATGCAGCAAGTTAATATAGCCGGTTATTAATACAGCAATCAATGCAACAAGTTGTTATTAATACAGCTAGTTTCTGTAAGTCAAATTATTAATACAGCTATCAATTAAGCAAGTTATTAATATGGCAGTTGTTCTTCAGCACTGTTAACGCAGCATGTAATCAATATTTCAAGTTATTAATACAGCAAGTTATTAATACAGCAAGTTATTAATACAGCAAGTTATTAATAAAGCAGTTATTAATACAGCAAGTTATTAATATGGCAATCACTACTGCAGCACTGTTAACGCAGCATGTAATCAATATTTCAAGTTATTAATACAGCAAGTTATTAATACAGCAAGTTATTAATACAGCAGTTATTAATACTGCAAGTTATTAATACAGCAAGTTATTAATACAGCAAGTTATTAATACAGCAAGTTAACAAATTTAATATAAACCATTACTAATGTAACAGTTTATAAGATGGCCATAGCTTTGCTTGCTTGATTTGAATTAATTTATGTAAACATACAAATTTAATGAAAATAAGTAACTTTTTATACACCACTATTTTATCAAAATAATTGACATATTTATTCTTATATTTGTTAATTTTTAATATTCGTTCATCCTGTTGAAGAAGCCATTAGTTTTCAAACATGTCGTTTACGTTTTTTAAATAGTGATGTATACAAAGTTATTTATTTTCATTAAATTAAAATGACGCCACAAAGTGAATTTACAATTATTGAAGGCGTATTTACAAATTGTCTATGGTTTAAAATTTTGAATATAATTGGGGCTTGTTTCAAATACATATCTAGGATTATAATTTATAAAAAAAATAATTTCAGCTGGTTAGTAACTGCGGGAATTTTAATTTATATATCTGTGGTTTTAGGTTTGCAATATATGTATTATACCTATATATTAGTGCAAAAATCATAACTTTGTTATCTTTCTTACTATGTGTAATTATACAGGGTGTATCGGCACGTACCCGACAAACTTTAACCAGCGATTTCTGATCATATTTAGGGTAAAAAATGTTATGGCGATTTTGCTCTCCGGCAACATTTATTTTCATTAAAAAAATTTTTTAAATCCACACCCTTTCACCGTCCACTACTCCACGCAACCCCCACCTCGATACCCGCACCAATAGCGCGATAGAGCATCGCGGCGGGTGGGGAGGTGGGGGTAGCGCGGAGATGTGGACAGTGGCGGAGTGTGGAATTTTTTAAAAATTTTTATTGAAAAGAAACGTTACCTGAGAGCAAAGTCGCTATAACATTTTTTTACTCTAAATATAATCAAGAATCGCTTGTTAAGGTTTGTCGGGTTTTTTTTCACCAAACCAGACAATTAACAGAAATATTTCACACTGTTCTTATAATTTTTGCACTAAATAATCGTTTTTTTAAACTAAAGTAGATGCCGACGAGAGTGGTTAGTTGCGGAGACAGCATAAAAATCCATTACGTTATGCGCACACAAGAAACTCTTTTTTTTTTTACTAATCTTATGAGTAGAACCTTCAAATTGTAATATTTAATCGTTAAAGACAATATATTTCAGAAAAAGATAAAGTCGCATCTAGAAATTGAACCCGGGACCTTACCCCTGCCAGGGCTCTGCTCTAACCACTGAGCCGATTCGCCCTATCGGTCATATTTAACTTTATCATACTTAGACTAAGAACTAAGAACTACCTACTTCATTTTCTTAATGCATATTTTTATTGATTGATATCTTTATGTATGATCGCAAGATTCTTCCAGAACTAAATTCAATCTAGATAGTGTCTTGGATAAATATATCAATTTTTATTTTTATTTACGACATCTGTTGACTTTTCTGTGAGTCTAGGATGAATATTTTTTTTCCTAGGTTCGATTTTTAGATGCGACCGTATCTTTTTTTGATTTTTCTGTTTCATATTTTCATTTGAGGTTCGCTAATATAGTCTCTAATGATTACAGACTTTTTAATTAGCTCCGCAACTAAAGTTTATCATCTGCGGGCTGCTTTAGTGTTACAGAAATATAACTGGTTTTCAATTTTTCATAATTATTATTGATCTTGGATCTGAATTTGTGTACCGAACTGGGATCGTATGGTTCCAAATTAGGTTGGGACTAAAATTTTGGAATAAAAAATTGTCTGTAAACCGTGAATTATAATCTATGATAAATTTTTCTTTATTGCAACAAGAATTGTTGCATATAATAATAATTGTGAGTAGATATATGTAGTAAAAAAAAAATTGAAATGAAACTTGTTTAAAAATTGTATCTGGATTGATTGCGAAATTTAAAAAAATGGAACTGAGAGATAAAGATGCTCAAAATAATCCAGGATCGACTGCACATTTGAATGGAAATTTTGGCTTACAGTATTGATATAAAAACTGTTGTTTTGAAGTGTAATGGAAAGTTTTTTTATAAACAGAGTTGATGAATAAACACGTGGTTAATCAATTTTATAAAATTTTGACTAATATTCAGCCTAAATTAATCATAATTTGGCATACAAAATTTGTGTTCATGGATGTTTGTGTGGAATTTACAAAATATTTTTCCTGTGTACATGAAGATTGATATTCGTCAGTGTGTGCATAATATATTACATAATATGTGTGTGTTGTGTTGTTACACTATATCGGGACAATTTAATAAATTTTTTGGCGTGCGAGCTTTTAAATTATATAGCTATATAACAATTTTTAATTTGTGAGTTGTTTAATTATGTATAATATTATATAAAAAATAATCTGCGAATTTTTCTCTCGATCCCAATTTATTGGACCAATGTATTGCTCAGAATAGAAAATTTGACAAAATAAAATACCTGAGACAGTTATTTCTTCCTTGGAAGTTCCTGGGAAGACCCAAAACGCATTGAGCACGCCTAATTAAGGAGGCGATTGAAATCCACTAAAATCACTTTAATATTAAAGCCTTAGGCTAATTTGTTCGCTGTTTGGAACAACTCATATAGGTCTCAATTGTTGTGTCTCTCTTACTATCATAGTGAGAAATATGATCTAAACGGTGTTATAAAGAGAAAGCACCACTCTTTATATTAAAATCTCAAAGTTAACCACAAAATAATTAAAATATACACCTTTATGAAACCAAAGTTTTTGACCGCAATTTTTTTATGAAGCCTTGGGAATTTTTTAAATAATTATCTTTATATATAAAAATCTCGCGTCACAATGTTTGTCCAAGGTAAACTCCGAAACTACGTAACCGATTTTGATGAAATTAAGCTTACTGTGTGTAATTTGGTCCTACTTAAAAGATAGGATAGCTTTTATCTCGATTATTGACCTTAATATTTATTATTGCGAATTAAATGTTTTTTTATGGGACAATTATTTGAAATTATTTGTAAGTTCCACAAGTTTCTGAAAGATGGCGGTGCGACTTAATTTATTGACACAACACTTGGTTACCTAGGTTAGGTAACCATCCAGCAGATGGCGTTGTGTTTCTTTAGTCACAGAAACGCGTGGCAAGGTCAGCTAGTATAGCTTTATATAAAACAACAAAAAAGTGAAATGATGGTAACATTTAAAATACATTTGTCTCATAAAACAATAAGGTTAGCCATTTTTAAAAGTTTTTTAATTTAGCATTCAAAATTTTTATATTTGAAAAATTACTTGGTTATTTTTAATAATAAAATTTGAAAGCTTATTTCATCACCTTTCAAAAACAGTTTTTAGTTTTCGGAAACTTTAAGAAATATTCCATTTATTTGGATTTTATTGCAAAGCGGAAATATTCTGACAGAAATTTTTAAATATTGCTTGAAATGGCTATAGCCGTGTTTAGGGACAGGGTCTATATATCCAGGCACTTCCCTTCCTTCCTCTTTGACATCTCCTTCTCCTCTCCGCTTACTTCAGCCTCAAAATATATATGTATTCGTACAGAATATTTTCAGTATGTACAAGATTCTGAGCATTATACTGGTCGTTTTAAAAGGGACTTGGGATGAAATTTAGGGTGTGTTTATAAAATTACTGCGAGAAGGGTAAAGGTTTCTACAATAAGTAGGCATGAAGGGTGTATTTCTCTTTTTATTGATAAGTTATTTTTAATTTAGTATCACTACTTAGGGATCTAATGTTGCCATGTAAAACAGTCAAAGTGTTCATTAGTTTTGACAGCCTTGCAACACACATGTTGCAGGTTTAGTATTGTTACTTATTTCATGTTTATTGATTGACATTTACCACTTTAATCCTGAGATTTTTATACTTATTAGTACATTTATAGAACTGTCATGAGTTCAAATCATTGTTGACATCATAACTAAAACATTGATATCTTGATGACATCATAACTGAAACATTGATATCTTGATGACGTCATAACTGAAATATTGATATCTTGATGTCATCGTAGCTAAAAATTGATATTTTGCTGACATCATAACTAAAACATCAATATCTTGATGACATCATAACTGAAACATTGATATCTTGATGTCATCGTAGCTAAAAATTGATATTTTGCTGATATCATAACTAAAACATCGATATCTTGATGGCATCATAACTAAAAACATTGATATCTTGATTTCATCATAACTAAAGCATTGATATATTGATGACATCATAACTGAAACATTGATATCTTGATGTCATCGTAGCTAAAACATTGATATCTTGATGATATCTTAACTAAAACATTGATATCTTGATGTCATCGTAGCTAAAAATTGATATTTTGCTGACATCATAAGTAAAACATCTATACCTTGATGGCATCATAACTAAATACATTGATATCTTGACGTCATCATAACTAAAGCATTGATATATTGATGACATCATAAGTAAAACATCGATATCTTGATTACATCATAACTAAAGCATTGATATATTGATGACATCATAACTGAAACATTGATATCTTGATGTCATCGTAGCTAAAACATTGATATCTTGATGATATCCTAACTAAAACATTGATATCTTGATGTCATCGTAGCTAAAAATTGATCTTTTGCTGACATCATAAGTAAAACATCTATACCTTGATGGCATCATAACTAAAGCATTGATATATTGATGACATCATAAGTAAAACATCGATATCTTGATAACATCATAACTAAAACATCGATATCTTGTTTACATCATACCAAAACATTGATATCTTGAAGACCTTATAAATAAAACATTGATATCTTGATGACACCATAACTGAAACATTGATATCTTGATGACATCAAGACTAAAACATTGATATCTTGATTATATCGTAACTAAAACATTGATATCTTGATAGATCCTAAAAAAACATTAATAATTTGATGACATCATAACTAAATCATTGATATCTTGATGACATCATGCCAAAACATTGATATCTTGATGACATTATAACTAAGTCGAGATATTAAATCTGGTTTTGGATTTAGCAGTCAACAAAAAACATTCTTAGGATTAAAGTGTTCATTTTTAACAGATTTATTATGTCAATTTAAAATCTGTTCTGTAATTAGTTATCACAATACAATTTTGTAATTATTATCAGTATAAGAGTTGTTCTTCAATGAATTATTAACACAACACAATCCAATCACGAGAGTAGAGCTTATTATGGAGGTATGGTTATTTATGAATAAATGGATGTTAGTTTTGAAGATAGAAATGATTGTGTCTGGAATAAAATTGTCATACCATGAGTTTCTGCAATTTTCCAGAACAAAAGCTTTTGTTGGTATTTTTCCACCCAAAATCTTTTTGTATGAAAAAGTATTTTCCATACAAAAACATTTTCCATACAAAAAATATTTTCCATACAAAAACATTTTCCATGCAAAAATATTTTCCATACAAAAATAGTTTCCATACAAAAATATTTCCTTAAAAAAAACCTTTTCATACAAAAAATATTTTCCTTACAAAATTATTTTCCATACAAAAAAGTTTTTGTTTGGTTTACTTTTTATATAGGAAAATACTTTTTTCCATGTAAAAAAACATCTATCTACAATGCAAATTATTTTGTTTCTGGAAAATGTCACGGTATGGCTCTGATTCTAGATGTGTGATTTTTTACACACTTTGTTATATAAGGTCCTCTTATTGTAATGTAGCAATGTTATAAGTTTTACCTAATAACCTATAGACGTTAAATGGACATTGGACAAAATATTAATTCTATGAATGAATTGCGACAATTGCTTGGGCTCTCTGTTATGAAAACTGGACAGCCTCTGTAGCGTCATGGATGTATCTATTATATATATTAGAATGATGAAATACCACGCTTTATATTCAAATCTAAAATTTAACTACAAACTAATTAAAATATGCACCTTTATGAAACCAAAATTTGTGAATGCAATTTAAAAAAAAACGTTGAATCTTTGGGAATTTTTTATAAATTATTTTCCCATGAAACCTCATAAAAGTAATGTAACGATAATGTTTATAATACATTTGTCTAATAAAATGTGTGTGTTTTTAGTTTTCATTGTCAGTAATTTTATTTAAAAAAAAGTTTGATGAGCCATTTTTAAATCTTTTTTTTGCTTTCAAATTTTTATTTAAAATGATTGTTTATTTGGAATTCTAAAAATTGAAAGTTATAACACAATTGTTGGTAAAAGGTTATTTATTTAAAGTAAGTAAGTTAACAGATCACATAATATGGTAAAAATAGTCACAATGTATCAATTCACTAATTAACTGAGCAAGGGATCGGAGGGAACCTTGCCGTTAGGCTTTGGGAACAACAAAAACTGACTGTGGTTCTGCTTAGAGGGTCGTACCATAGGACGAAGCGCAACTAAGGCAGCAGTCGAGGGTCTGGTTGGTGCTTTACTTATGGTAGTAGAATACTCCTTAGAGGGTCGTGCCAGGGGACGAAGCGCAACTAAGAGAGCGTACTAGCCAAGAGCGAGCTACAGACGAACTGCCTAATTTAGGGCGCGCGGCCTGTTATATAGCCCATTCCTTGTTGCGGGGTGTGGTTTATGTAGCGGCTCGAGGGTGGGAGATGCGCAGAAGGCGTCGGCGCATCCGGGTTTGCTTAGGGGTGGGTGAGCAGGATGGCGCTGTACGGGGGAAAGAGATGGTGTAGTGGCAAGCGTAAACGGCGCGCTACAAAGTGTATTTCAACACCTTTCAAAAACAGTTTTTAGTTTTCGGATACATTAAAAATATGCCATTTATTTGGATTTTATTGCAAAGAGGAAATATTTTGACCTTCTGACAGAATATGTCCGAGGCCTGAGGGATTTAAAACTCATAACTTTTTAATTTTTGGATACAGAGAACTCTTTAAATATATATAATACATTTTCATTAAAGAATTTTTAATAAATTCCCAACTTTGAGGAATTTATATTAGGTCGGGGAATATTCCCAAACATATGCATATAACTATAATAGGAGTAGGGAAAATTCAAATATTGTCAGGTTATTCTCAACCTGAGATTTTTTAAAAGTTTGGTTACAGAAAGAAATGTCCCTTGTCCATTCAATGTCTGTATCTAGAATAGGATAAAGTTTCCCTGTAAAACTTATGATAATGGTCAACACATATAAACATAATATAGCATCTTACATAGTAAAGAAATATCGCTATTTATTTATGGCTTAAAATTTTGTAAAACTACATAATATGTATTTTATTATACTTTTGACAAATAAAAACAAGAAATGCAGTTTTTTAATCATATTAAAATGTTTTAAAACATTATTTGACAGTTGTTTTTAATTCATTGAAAATTTTCTTGAATTTAATTTAATTTTACGGCAATTTTTTTTTAAATATAATTTTAAACTAGTCTTTTTTTACGTATGTACTTATTTCTGTCAAATGAACACCTTTTTAGCATTCTGTAGAACAAATACATAATTTTAGTATGTATACAATATTTAAAATCATTTGTTAAATTATGTTTGGAAGTACATAACACAATAACGTCTCATCAAATACAATGTTATATATTTTTCCTACAACGCTGCCATCTGTTGTTGAACTTGTGAAGTAATTTAACACTTATAATTCAAAGTGACTTGTATCCAATTCAAAGAATAAAAGTTTATTTAGTATCAAACACTCGTTGATTCAAAATACGTTAGGTTTTTCCGATAAGCGTACGTACCAGACTTTTGTTACATATTTAAATATTATAATAAAATCATTTTACAAGTCTACAAAATCAATTTTGCTGGCATATGAAATTGTTTGATAAATACTATATTTTTTAGTTGATTAGTCAGACATCTCCAAATACTAAGTTTTGAGATAACGAGAAAAGCAATATTCGAATGCTCACCATAAATCAAATATTATTTACACTTGTCTGAGTTTTTTTCATATTAAATATGCTATGAAATAACACCGGAAGGCATCCGGTACACTAGTATGACATTTTGAAATACCCCACTAGTGACCCAGAAAACATAAACATTTCGTTTAATTCACTACTAAGTTAACATGGGTCTCTTCAAGACCCATGTTCACTCCTTCCTCTCCTCAAGATCTTAAATTCACACAACCTCCACACAGATCTTCGTAGATCACATAGGCCCTGAGGGAAATCATTTTCCTCAGGGCCTCCTGTGTGGAATTAATGTAAAAAAAAAAAAAATCTTTGTCGCCAATTTGGATTTTTTTTTGTTGTATGTATTTACATTCGCGTAAGTTTAATTTCAATCTAAATATGCGTGAATTACTTATATAACCCAAACTAAGAACCTGATAACCTATTTACTGCATGTAAATAGTTGTTTATAGTAATAATTGTTGAAACAAAGGAAAAGTTCTTGGGTATTTTGAATTAATATGTGTTTGAATAGTTTTTAACAATATTTAACAATAGCCAGTGTTAAATTAATATTATTCTCATAGTTTTGTAAGTAATCCAGGCATTATTTTCTATCATTAGTTACCCCATGTAAATATTTTAAATACTAAAATGGCACATATGACTGAAAAAAAAAGAATTAATTTTTATCGTTTTTTTTTCACCAAATTGTTAGTTTTTAGTTTACGACAGGAATGAGGTGAGAATACTCTTAAGGAATAAAAAAAAAAATATAATTTATTAAATAATGAAATAAAAAAAATTGTGATACATTAAGGTTAATTATTTTAGTTATTAACAATATTTTGCAGTCCCTGATCTCAATATATCTTTGGAAAGTTGGTAGTTATGATTTTAAAAGGTTACAATTACAGTTTTCCGTTAACTTCAGTTTGGAACCGCTTCAAAATCACAGTGACAAAAAAACTATGTTATTTTTTGCATCATTTGAAACATTAGTTTTTGATGAAGTAATGAGGAAGATATGTCATTGAGATGATGCGCAGTTTCATTGAACTGAGTCCAATGGACATACTTTAGTGGACCATTCATGTAGCTACATATTATATTCATTCACACGTCAGACATCGAAATACTAAGTTTTGACATAATAAGGAAACAATTTTCGAATGCTCACCATAAACTAAATATAATTTACATGTATCTGTGTTTTACGTATTAAATATATTATAAAATATCACCAAGAGCCATAATGGTCCGGTACATTAAACATCAACATTTAGTTAAATTCACTTAAATTTAAAAATTAAAAACGTTAGATTCATTCAAGTTATTGTACTTTATAATAGATTTGGTGGTGTTTATCAGTAATCTGAGTATTGTACCGGATAAAGGGTACACTTTTACGAATAACTGCATAATAAACCGGTTTTATTTAAGATTGCAGTGAAGCATTTTCTGAAATTTTTAAATAATGGGTATCTTCAGAAAGTACAGTTAGGTTAACGTCTGATTCCCAACCAGCCGTTGTGCGTTAAATTCCTCTGCTAGCTAAGTCCTCCATCATTGCACAAGCAGCATCTTTCGCTTATAACAATGATAGTACGAGTTTTTCAAATATTGTCAGATTATTCGTAATCCAGGAAAGTTTGTCTTTGTTATTTTTTTTTATTATTAATATCTTTACTGAAGTTTGCGGGGAACTGAAACTGTTTTGTATGGAAGAAGCTCTGAAAATATCAGTGATTTTAGTAACTGTTATTTCGGCACCATGTAGGAACTACTCGTAATTTAATTTTTAGTGCTGGCAATATTAATTTAGTTGCCACACTGAAATGCATGCGCGTTGGACCGTGCTTCTGAATGACAGAGCGGTTATGAAACAAACCGTTATTCTGTCTCAAGTGATGTTTGTAATCGTATCATACTTCTTACAGTACGCGCAAATCTTAAATGCCGACCTGAACTTGATACGATCCATTCTCGCTTAGGTACAGTCACTTTACGGACTTTTACACTTTAGGTACAGTCACTTTACGGACAATGACCCTAAGTGAAAAAGAAAGAAGCGTAAAACAAATGTGCAACAGAGAAAGGTGTGAGTGGGTAGGGATGCCACTTAAACACGCCTATTGCGACGATTTCTTTATCAACGTCAGGTCGGTGTTGTTTGGCATGTACTGTACATATTAACCTCCTTGTATCCAAACCTTTCTGATAACGTCGCTTTTGTAAATTTGGGTACTGAATAACAGTCAATCCGTTTGCATCCCAATACGGCTTTCGTGTCCTTTGGCAATCATCAGTTTAAAAAATAAAAATAAATTATATGAATACAGCACAAGAGTCCCAACTGCTCCCGTCTGGAGCCAATAAGACTATGGCATCCCCAATTGGGGTATATTGTGGGGCTGAAGGTAGTAGGGAGGGGAAGGAGCTGGGAAATAAGGAGGTGGGGAAGTACATGGCTATTCAGATCTAGTCACCAAAGACGGCTAAAGCCATTTCAAGTGACGTTTCATTTCTAAATGGTGGTCTTACGCCAGGACGATACTATGAGCATCTTTCACTCTGAAAATACTATATATTATTTTTAATTAAGTAATTGTGAAATAACACAAGTTAATAAAATTAAATTTATTTGCGTACGTCGGGTTCGAACCCGCGACCTTCAGATTGGGAGTCCAAAGCCTTGCCCCTGGTCTACGTCGACCGACAAATCACATTAGCATTCAATAATAAAAGACTAGTTCCTACAGTATGTAAGAAGTACGATGCTATTATAAACGTCACTCGAGACAAAATGGCGGTTCTTTTCAAAACCCCTCTGTCATATGTCGAATTGTTCTTTTAAAAACAAAAATTGTCCATTTAAAAACCGTGCGTGGTCCAATGCACATGCATCTCAGTGTGGCAACTAAATTAATATTGCCAGCATTTAAAATCAAATTACAAATAGTTCCTACAACCATTTTGTTTTAAATAAAATTGACAAATTCCGTTATTTTGGAATTCAAAAGTGAGGCCAAAAATTTAACATTTTGTACCATTTATTTGTAAAAAGTAACATTTTTCTCATATTATTATTATTATTATAGTTGTTTGTTAGCTATTTTAGTGTTTTGTATTACAAAAATGTTTTATGTTTATTTATATAAGTTACATTTAATTTAGTCAATGCTTTTAATTTTTAATATTTTCAGACATTGTATAAAATTTAAAAAAAATGCAAAAACACAATTGATATCTGTCGGATTGTTTTAAATTAATTTTATTTTAGGACCATTTAAATAATAAACATTATAAAGCCGCCATCTTTGTATTTTTATTAAGATTTGTTTTGATTTTTTTTTGTTTCACATAAAACTTGATATACCTACTCCTAAATATAAAATACAATCGAAAATTAGGCTGTGATTTTTTGCAAGGCTACCAATCACGTGGGTGGCAACCAAACCTAACCTAACCTAACACTTTAACTTTTTTTGTTATTATTTATCTCTTTCCTTGGTCAATTCCCATATCTATGTTAGGTTAGGTTTGGTTAGATTTAGAGAGGGACGCCCAATTCGATCATTAGCGTATGAATAAAGCCCCGTAAAAACTTGCAATTTAATTTTTGACTATATTTTATGCAACCTAACCTAACCTAATCCACCAGTGTTTCTCCATTTTTTACTGTTCCATAATAAAAAAATTGTCAATCCCCACATAAACTTTATATCTATCTGTTAAATTAGGTTAGGTTAAAAGGAGTGTGCACATTTGTGTTCAAATGTCGATGCAGCTAGGTACCTACGCAAATTTGTTTTTGTTTTATTTTTGGATTGTATGATTTATACCTACCTATTTTTCTACTATAATATTAAAAAAATCACTGGAGCGTTTACTTATAATAGCGCGTATTATTTACTTTAAAATTGGCGTACGTAGTATCTACCTATTCCGAGAATATGAAATATTATGACTTCCATAAATATGTTGTCTATAGCCTAATTGATAATAACAGATATAAATTTAAATTCGAACATGCATTTTTTAATATGTAAACACCAATGGCGGATACAGAAAAAACTCAAAATGCAAAAAAAAACTGACTGTCTGGCAGCGACTTTGCTTCCCTTATATATGTAACTCAGTTGTTTCGAGAACATTCGATGCCAGAATGTTCGCTTCCAGACTTTTATGGAGTGTAAACAAATACAAACAGTGGAATATTTGCGACTCTTCTCGAACAAATGAAAGGCAGAATAATCGAGATCACTAGAATGATCGCGACATTTCTGGTTGGTTAGCTATCTATGTGTCAGACATAAACGTAAGAAATAAGATGACGCGGGCGCGCGCGTGCTACATAAGAAAGTAAAAGGGGGGGGTGCCCCCATATGTATCCGCCACTGGTAAACACTAAACACATGATCAATGATTTGTAAAAAAAATATTTCAATAATTTCGATTCACGAAATGTCAATAACAAGTAATTCAAAAGAGATACGAGACATCTTCTTTCTTCTTCTTCCTTGCACTGTCCCAACTCATTGCCTAGGTAGGCTGTTGGGGTCGGCTCTCCTCGTTCTCAGGTTGTAGCTTCTTCGGTTCTGGGTATCGCTCTCTTCCAGGCCGTTTCTACTTAGAATTTTAGAGCATTGAGTCATCCAGGAGTTCTTTGGTCTTCCTCTGGATGACTGTCGATGAAGCTCCATAGACATTGCCTGCTTCACTGTGTGGTCTGGTGGTCTCCGTTTTATGTGACCATACCATCTCAACTGTCGTTCCTCTAGCTTACTGTTTATGTCTGTGACACCCAGGCTACCACGAATGCGTGAACTTTTAATTTTATCTTTTAGTGACACTCCTGCCGACCATCTAAGCATTCGCATTTCTGCTGATTCAAGTTGCCTGGTGTAGGAGTTGTACATGGTCCAGCATTCGGAGCCATACATTATCGCGGGTCTAACAATAGTCTGGTATACCTTTCCTTTTAGTTTTATAGGCATTTTTGTGTCACACAGGATTCCTGTTACGGATCTAAATTTACTCCATCCCACACCTATTCTGTGGTTAACATCTGCTGCACATCCTCCATCTTTGTGGATGAGTGAGCCGAGATACTTAAATGTGTCACAGTTAGCTAATGTTACTCCATCCAGTTGCATCGAAGGAGTTACAGCATTTGTGTTTTCAAATGGCAAGTACAAATATTCGGTCTTTTTCCTGCTAATTTTTAGGCCATTATCCTCTAGGATTTTTCTCCACCTTTCCAGGCTATTTTGTAAGTCACAGGTAGATACGAGACATCTCTTGTTAAAAAAATAAACTATTAAAGTTATATTAAATTAAAACAAATAACTTTGTTTAAACCACTAATATAATCACAATTACCTACATGTTTCAAAACCGATGGTTTCTTCGTCAGGGTAGTAATGACATTAATAACAAAATAAACAAACAAGTATAGACTAAAAAGAACTATGGACAAAAATATTTTAGAGAGAGGTGATTAATTAATTAAAAATATCGTAAAAAACAATTATTTAAAATTAAATATAAAAATTATTTAAAAAATATGAAAAATTACATTATATAAATTATCAAAACATAATAAAGATGTTTAAACAACAAAAACAAATTATTTTAAATATAATTATTAATAAGAAAATAAATTTAAGAGATGGCTATTTTTAAAAAATATTTGGTTATTAATAATATTTAATTTACTATTAACACTTTTTTTAAACATGTAGGTAATTGTGATTATATTAGTGGTTTAAACAAAGTTATTTGTTTTAATTTAATTCAAAATGACGCCACAAAGTGATTTTGCGATGTTTGAAGAAATATTAAAGTTATATTTGTGAATAATCGAAGTATCAATGGGCGGGAACTTTTGGAATAATTCCAATAAATTATTTAAAATATCTCTTCAAATTGGCCACATTTTGGCCGGCGAACGCTTCGGGGTGTTTGGAAATGGGCCAAAATATGGCCAAAAACGCTCCAGTGAATAGATAACAGTCGTATATACCAACTTAACTACTTAAAGTCAAGTAAATTAATGTTTCTCAACGCTTATTTACTGTTTATAATTTATATTGCAATTTGTAATTAGCCAATTTCTTATTAATTTATAATTTGTTACAAACACAGACATATGACAAAAATATTTTAGAGAGAGGTGATTAATTAATTAAAAATATCGTAAAAAACAATTATTTAAAATTAAATATAAAAATTATTTAAAAAATATGAAAAATTACATTATATAAATTATCAAAACATAATAAAGATGTTTAAACAACAAAAACAAATTATTTTAAATATAATTATTAATAAGAAAATAAATTTAAGAGATGGCTATTTTAAAAAAATATTTGGTTATTAATAATATTTAATTTACTATTAACACTTTTTTTAAACATGTAGGTAATTGTGATTATATTAGTGGTTTAAACAAAGTTATTTGTTTTAATTTAATTCAAAATGACGCCACAAAGTGATTTTGCGATGTTTGAAGAAATATTAAAGTTATATTTGTGAATAATCGAAGTATCAATGGGCGGGAACTTTTGGAATAATTCCAATAAATTATTTAAAATATCTCTTCAAATTGGCCACATTTTGGCCGGCGAACGCTTCGGGGTGTTTGGAAATGGGCCAAAATATGGCCAAAAACGCTCCAGTGAATAGATAACAGTCGTATATACCAACTTAACTACTTAAAGTCAAGTAAATTAATGTTTCTCAACGCTTATTTACTGTTTATAATTTATATTGCAATTTGTAATTAGCCAATTTCTTATTAATTTATAATTTGTTACAAACACAGACATATGACTATGGTTACAAACAAATTTATTGAAATAATTAAATATTTCTTTATTATGTCATCTGATTTCAAATTTTCTAATACATGATTAATAAAAAAAACCAATTCCAACCAGGTCAAGCTATTAAAAACGTAATGATTTTGCAATTTCACATATTAAGTTTGCAATTAAAAATCCGTAAAAATATTTCATGTCGATAAAAAAATATATTTTGTTTAAAATTCCTGGTGAAAGACCACCGTTCAGGGTATCCGGCATGGTCGATCGATAAAGTTTTTATCGATAACTTGTCAGCGTTCCTGAGCATGACTGCAGATCGCCAACTAACTAACAACGCTTCACAACGACTAAGTGTTCTTAATTTTTTCGATGTGAACTGTTGTTATCTGGCAAGGTCGATCGATAATTTTCGGTAACCTGTCATCGTTCCTAAGCATGACTGCATATCGCCAACGAACTAACAACGCTTCACAACTACTAAGTGTTGTTATTTTTTTCGATCTGTACTGTTGTTATCTGGCAAGGTCGATCGATAATTTGCAATAACCTGTCATCGTTCCTGGACATGACTGCAGATCGCCAACGAACAGACAACGGAGCACAACGTCTAAGTGTTGTTAATTTTTCGATGCGAACTGTTATTTGTACGTTAGCGAACTGCAGTCGTGCTCTGAAACGATAACAAGTTATAGGTATTATCGATACATCCTTTATCGATCGACTGTGCTAGATACCCAGATCTGAATAGCCAGTTATTTCCCCACCTTCCTCTACTCCATCTCCTTTACAGACCCACTCCCTTTAGACTCACTACATACCTCAATTGGGACAGCGTAATCCCACTGGCTTAGACAGTCATGGAGTCATGAGCAGTTGGGACTCTTATGTGGTGTTCCAGTAAAACAAATTAATAATGTTTTTATTTAGTGGTGTAAACATTGTTTAATTTTTCATTGGAAACAGGTGTTTTACGAACTGGTTTGTAACCTAGATAGTGTCTCGGATAAATATATCCGATTTTTATTTACATGGAACACCTATTGACCTTTTTGTAAAAGTCTAAATGAATATTAATTTTTTATTAGAACAATTCTCTTTTTATAACTTTTAAAGGTTATTCCCATCAATATAATTATATATTTGGAGAATATACAGGTTGTTCAGGGATGTACTTGACTTAATTTAACCAGTAATTCCTGGCATTATTTGAAGTAAAAAATATAAACAAAATTTTTGTCTATTTATGCCGGTGATATTTATGTTATTTTTTTTTTTCTACAAAAACATAAATAATAGTAGGTGTTTGACAGTTAGGGGCGGGGTAAGAGGTTGGTCGGTTACTCGGCAGAATGACCAGTGACTACATGCGGAAGAAAAAAAAATTTATTGATTTAGAAGAAAAAAAAATTGAAAAAAAAAGGAATCGAAAAAGTCACCGGAGACCAAAATTTCTTTTACGTTTTTATTCCAAATTATGTCAGGAATCACAGGTTAAATAAAGTAAGTCAAGTACTTAAGTCCGGGGTTAAAGTGAAATAACTTCGGGAGGTGATTCTACAACTACATGATTGTAGGAGTAAAAAAGAATAACAAATTTTTCCTAAATTCCAACATTTTTCCCATACAAAAGGAAGTACCTATTAAAAATCCTTAGTGTAAGGTACAAACATACCCGATAAATTTGCTGCGAGTCAGCCGGACGCGATTGTGGTGACGTTGGATGGTTGTGATTCACCCGTATCGCAACAGCGTAAAATAATAGTGCTGGCCACACACGCCGGACTAATTTTATCTTTTTACCAAAAAAGTACCCCTAAAAGTTGGAATTTCGAAAAAAGTTATTTATCTTTTTTACGTATACTATCATGTAGAATCACCTCCCGAAGTTAATGCACTTATAAATATGTATATAAAGAGAGTTGTTCTAATAAAAATTAAATATATTTACTTAAACCTTTACAAAAAGGACAACAGGTTTTCCACACAAATAAATTCGAATATATATATATATCCAAGACACTATTGTTTAATTTAATTTTCTATCTATTATTATTCTATAAATTTCTTTGATAAATTATTGCTTTTCGGTTTAGTATAAAAAAATAATTTTATGTTTGCTTGACCCGGTTCTGTGTAACAATGTACCTTGTCCCGATAATCTGTGTTCAATTTTTTTTTACATTATATTTTTTTTCTTTTTTAAAAATATAAGCTATATTGAAATACGTCTGTCAAATGATTCAATAAAGCGCATTTTAAAAGCAAAAATAAATGTTTATTATTTCTACATTAGCTGAAGTTCCCGGCGTTGCCCGGACTTTATCCGGAGTTTTCCTCTTATTTTGAATGTCAAGTTTAGACAATTTTACAAAATTCTGCAAGGCTCCTCCACAACAAGCGTTCAAAAATAAGAAGAATATGGATTGAATGGGAGATATGTAAATATGTATGTTAGAGAGAGCGCGCTAATATTATATAACCTCATGTTGTTCGCTACGTTTGGTGACTTGGCAGGAGTGCTCGGGTTCATTGATGCTTGGCGGCGGTTGCGTAGCCGGATCGGGAGAGACTGGTTGTGAGAGACCTAACCTAGACCTCTTCAGCACGACTCTCTCGAACTATCGCCTTCCACCGCAGAAGGAGGGATGAATTTATACGTTCGTCACTCGTGAACACATTGACCCACAGATTCCTACCCACTCCTCACACATTTTTCTTTTCCAGAACATCCTCTCCTTCCTTTCCCTAAAAAGGCCCTCCACACAGCATCCCCCAAGATGACACAGGCCCTAAGGGAATTTTTTCGTCTTATTGGGGATAGAGTTAAAAAAATCGACAAATGTAAGTTTATGAAATAAGTTTTTTTCAACAAGAAATATTATTTGAAGTATTTTCGAAAAAAAAATATGGGCCAAAGTTAACCCAATAAGGTGCAAAGTATCCATATCGGTTTTACGAAAATCCTTTTTCATAAATTTTTTGATGTTATCAACTATTTTTTCAAGATTTCAAATCTGACACTTTTTACAAGTGGGGCAAAGTTATCCGTTAGGGTACAAAGTTACTCCATTAGGGCGTAAAATTACCCCTTAACCCCTTAGGCAATTTTTTTCGCTGGGAACAGCTCATATAGGTCTCGTAGAAATCGTTGTGTCTCCCTTACTGTCTTGGTTAGAAATAATAAGATCTAAACGGTGTTAGAAAGAGAAAATACCACGCTTTATATTCAAATCTAAAAATTTACCACAAAATAATTAAAATGATCACGTTTCCGTAAGCAATTTGAAAAACCTTTATGAAACTTGATGAAATAGGTATTTTTACATGAATCGATAAAAAAGTGAGGTAACGACGACGTTCATAATAAATTTGTCTAATAAAATATGTGTGCGTTTTTATTTTTTTCGTGATCAGTAATTCTAAGGGGAAAAAAAACCTAAGATGAGACATTTAAAATAAAAATTATGTTTGCATTAAAAAAAATATATTTAAAAAACTATCTATAACATAAAAATTAATGTTTGTTTGTTCGTACCTTATGCGCGGCCATACCGTTCATCCGATTTCGATGAAACTTTGGGAATACGATGTGCGCAGCGCATACCCGGGATGGTTATAGGATAGTGAGCCCCTGCGTTATGAAATTATTTCCTATATCTACTATTCATACGATTTGCGATTAAAATTTCATTCGACTGCTATTAAATTTTTTTGAATTGTTTTGAACATGCCCGTGAATACTTATATATCTATACTGGTGAGCACTGGAATTATGAAATTTGCATAAAAAATTAAATAGGTCAAGCGAGTTGTTGGAAAAATGAGTGTATTTTATAGAGTTAGGCGGCAGGGAAGAAAGGCTGGGGGAGAGGTATGCGGGAGTAAGATTCGCGAGAAAGGGGAGAGCGGGAGATGGGAGGGGGAATGCGGGAAAGTGAAACGCGGGAGGGGAAGAGGAAAAGGAGTCGGGAGGGAAGCGGAGACGAATGGGAAATGACACGCAGGGAGAAACAATTTATTTATTTATTTGGAATTGCAACCCAATGCCGGGTGTTAGCTGGTATGTTTTTAATTTCGAGTTATGAAATTTTAAAGAATATTTCATCACCTTTCAAAAACAGTTATTAGTTTTTGAATACGTTCAGAAATGTTCAATTTTTTTAAATTTTATTGTAAAATGGAAATATTCTGACCTTTTGACAGAATGTGACCGAGGCCTGAGGGGTTAAATTGTAAATTGATTTGAAATCTAACTAGGTAGATATAACCCATTGAAAAAAAGTTATCGAATTCACTTTTCAATTCCACCTTTCAAAAGAAACAAAAAAAAATACTCAAATAAAAATAATCCAATATAAATTAAATTCTCCTTCACTGACTTTTCTATTTCTGTTTCTTCTTCTTTTATTCTATTTTATTTGGCCACTCCCCCCGCTGTTTGATTGGTCGATATCCCCGATGGGCGGAGTCGAGGAAGCTTTTGATTGGTCGGAGAAGACGGGTAAAAGATAATTGGTTTGTTTAGTTTATAGACGGAGTTGACAGAAAATTGAAATATATAATAGATATTTTTTTCATGATTCTATTTTGTTTTTCTTTTGAATTTGGAATGATCGAAATAAAAGACACAGACAAAATATATATACGAATTTAAGTTTTTTTTCATAATATTTAAAATATTAATTCTGTGAAAAATCACGGGATAGTCTAAATTCTCAGTTAATCAGTTTCATATTTAAAAATGAAATAAAATAATTTTCTGTTAAATTCTTTATATATAAAAATCTAATTTAATAATGTTCGTCCGAGGTAAACTCCGAAACTACTTAACCGATTTTGATGAAATTTTGCTAAATGTGTGTAATTTAGTCCAACCTAAAAGATAGTGTAATTTATATCTCGATTATTGATCTCAATATTTATTATTGCGAATTAAATGTTTCTTATGGGACAATTATTTGAAATTATTTGTAAGTTCCATAAGTTTTTGACAGATGGCGGTGTGAGTTAATTTATTGATACAACACTTGGTTATCTAGGTTAGGTAACCATCCAGTAGATGGCGTTGTGTTTCTTTAGCCACAGCAACGCGTGGGCGGGTCAGTAGTACCTACCTATTTATTATAAAAACCTACTTTATTTTACCCAAGAATTCTTCAACAGTTCTAATTTTTAAAATGACACTTACATTCATTTTCATTTTTCATTTACATTTTCCCGCCAATAAACACTGAAACCCTGTTAATTTGTTCGTAAGAACTTCAGTCCCGTTTTTAACCGTTTTTTACGAATAAAATGATCGTATTTTAGAATAACCGTTTTCTCTGTGTATATTTTGTGCAGTTGACCACATCTACTACTTCTGAGAAAGTATTACCAATTGAATGCAATCTAGGAACAAGCGAGTATCTAAATAACTCATTCCTGATATTGTTGTTGCAATTAAACATAATTTTAAATCGAGTAGTTCTTGTTGGTATATATATGGAAGATTATTAAAGCTTTTAATATCTAAATCAGGTCTGTCTGTAACTGTACCTAAAACCTATCTACCATTTACATTTTTTAAATAAAATTCAAGTCGGAAATAAGTCTTCTATCTGAGAGTTTTGATAATATAAATTCTTTCATCATGGTTGTAATTTATTTTGAAAAATATTTAATATTTCGGTACCAAATTAAAAACGTAATTGGGCAAAAAGTGTTCCAAGGCCAATTAATTATTCTCTTCTCTTTCCGGCTACATTCATGCATCCCTTAGGAGCCTATTAGTACTTATTTATTATCCCCTTTTCTCGGCCCGTCCCCCTTTCTAACACATTTATTAGGTCGTTCCTGTGAATATAAAATAAATTCTTAATCTCCCGTATTCCGAATTTCTACCGATTTATAACATACTACACGGAGAAAAATGTTATTCTAAAATACGATCAATTTATTCATAAAAACGGTTAAAAACCGGACTGAAGTTCTTACGAACAAATTAACAGGGTTTCAATGTTTTTTGGCGGGAACATGTAAGAATAATTTGTTGGTGTACACGTAATTTCATACGTATACCAACAAATTATTCTTACATCGTTTTTAACCGTTTTTACGAATAAAATGATTGTATTTCAGAATAACATTTTTCTCCATGTAGTAGATACCCGGCATGCGTTAGCCCATTTGTTCGCCCATTTCCCATTCGTCCCCGTTCCCCTTCCGCCTCCTCTTCCCCTCCCACGTCCCCTCCCCTATCCCGCTGTCACTCTTCTCGAAAACCCATCTTCACGCTATCTCCTTCCATATTCTCCGCTTTCCCCCTTACCTCTTCCTCCCTCCCGTGAACCCACCTCTTTAATTCCCCTCCGTCACTCCCGCATTTCACTTTCCCACGCGCCTTTTTTCCCTCCCGCTAAACTCCATAAAATACACCTATTTTTCAACAACTCATGTATTTAATTTTTTTATGCAAATTTCATAACGTCAGAGCTCACAAGTATATACATAGATATGTAGAAACCTTCGCGGGCACGTTTACAACAACTCTTCAAATTTTCATCGCAATCGGATGAAAAGTATCTATAGGAAATAATTTCATAACGCCAGAGCTCACTATCCTATAACCATCCCGGGAATGCGCACATCATATTCCCAAAGTTTCATCCCAATCGGATGAATGGTACGGCCCCGCATAACATACGAACAAACAAACATTATTTTTTTATATATGAGATTTCTCTTGAACACGTTTTTAAGTTCCTAAAAAAATACCTATAGGTAATTTTTAAAGATAATATAACTAAATAACTAACTTTGTAGAGCCAAACGGTATTTACGTGGATATATGAACTCGAAAAATGTAGATATGTTCCGAAAATTATTTAAAACACATTTTTTATGTTATCATGTTATGGGTATGAAAAAAATCACAGCGTATCTTTAAATGCTACTTAGGCATTCTTCGAGGGATTTTTGCTCTATTTTAAACTAATCGATTTTGTAAAGTGTTTTCACAATTTTGGCTTTATTATTATACTATTTTTTAATATTACCGCACTCCCTCTAACATGTGTATTTACATATCTTCCTTTCAACCATCTTCTTCTTCTTTTTAAACGCTTACTTAACTTAAAAGAATTCATAATCTGCTAAAAACACTAACGCCAGAAATATTTGACATCTTATCCCTTTAGAACTCCGCGTATTTTTGGTATTATCTGCGCGAGGAAAGTAGTTTTTATTTTTTTATGAGTAATTTTACAAAAACGAAAAAAAGTTAGTCAATCAATCGAGTCAAAAATAATCTTAGCCATAAAGGGGTATTTTTAAAAAGTTGTTTCTTATATAGGTAGGTAACTTAATATTTATGTAACGAAAATACAAATTATTTTGTAACGTAATTATTTTTTTAAATTTTTATTCCATTAAATTTAAAAGGTAGGAAAGGCTTCAATGTATATCCATAACATATTTTTTCAAATTAATAATGTTAACCGATTCGTAGTAAAGATAAATCTAAATAGGGATTCGGCGCCTGTAGGAAGGTACAAATACGCTAACGTACAAACAACAGTTGATGTAGAATATGTTAAGGACACTTAGTCAATGTGAACTGTCACTTATTCGTTGGCGATCTGTAGTCATGCTAGGGAACGATGAGAAGTTACCGATAGTTATCCTATCGATCCTTATAAAGCGAGCGTGCTAGGGCCTCAGGGTACCTATAGCACGGTCGATCAATATAGTATATTCGTTAGATATCTGCAGTCATGCTTGAGAATCATGTCAAGTTAACCTATTGATTAAAACCTATATTGATTGACCGTTCTAGATATCCTCAATTACTTGCATTGATAACCTTTTGGATTCCACTACGCAATAGTAGAAGTCGGGATTTATTTCAGTACAGAAATTCTGGGACTAACTACCATATGTATTCATCTTTGCCCAGAATTCTAATGGAGGGAAATAATTATGCCGAGTAGATGGACATCTAATTTGTCCTAAATAAATATAAAATATTATTACTGGGGCAGTTCAGTTATGTATAAAAATAAAGAAAACACTATTTTACTAGTATCTAATGTAAAATCCCCTAAAAAGGGATTTAAGAATTACCTAAACGTATGGCAAGCCCAAAGAAAATATTTATATATATCTACCTACGTAGTATATTTCTCAATTTTCCAAAACGAAAACAAAAAGGTATATTCAGCCTTTTAATACTTATCTATTCCTACGGCGACGGCACAAAATATGCAAAAACATACGTTCTTTATCACAATAATGCTGCATCTCTTTCATACACACTAAATAATAGTGAGACAAACGATGTGCGTGTGTCCACCCATAAGAAAAATTCAATCTCCACTGGAGCGATTTCGGTCCAAATTTGGACCGCTTTTATATTTCTGCGATTGATATCGGTCCAAAATTGGACAACATTTAACGAACCTACAAATATGGGATAAACGGTGAAATCTAGATGGATTCATTAGCTTTAAACCGCAGTAAAGAGTTTATATGTTTCCATATTAATATTTTGAGGAATGATATTAATTCAATCGAATGGCCAAATCAAAAAATTAACACCAATCGTTGGAGTGGTTATCATACATCTCCCTCACTCGTATTAAAGAAATGAGAGGACGCGAGCCGTCGGAGGAGAAAAAATTAAATGGAAAATTAAAGTAGATAAAAAGAAAAGAAAGAAATAAATAAAAATAAAAGAAATGGAAGAAATTAAAAATAAATTTTAATCCAATCCTCTATGGCTTTTCTAGACAGATATATATATATATAGATATATCTACTAACCTACGAATCAATTGCACAAATTCTTATTAAAAGAATAATCTAGTTAGAACTTTTAGACCCATTGACCAGCGGCTGAGAATTAAAGTTCCAAAATGCTTGCAACTGTACAGGGAGGTTCCGATGAGAAAGATCGATTATTCTTTATTATATCGATTATAGATTATAAATTTAATATCGATTAATTTCATTCAAAACTTGCTTTAATATATACCTAAAAATGCTCAAAACGCCCGATGCTAAATTATTAAATATCATGTACTTCTTGCAAGTATTTTTGGATCATAAGTATTTTTCAATAATGTCTAAACAAAATAAGTGTGCAAAAAAAATATTTTAGTTTGTAAGATCTTAAAGAAATAGAAACATTGAGGTATTTTCGTCACAAAACACGTTCTCGGATTTATTTTTTAATGATTTTAATTTAACTAAAATTAAAATTTTGAAAGGTGTCTCTACTAGATTATGTATTGATTTATTTTGTTTTTGAAATTTGTGTTGTATAATACAATATATCGTTTGAAAATTGAACATATCTGCCAACGACCAACGGTATAACTTTAGTATATTAAAAATAAACTTATATAGTGTTATAATATAGTTAGTAAATTCTACGAGTTGGGGTGTCATAGAGGCAGAGCCCCCTCTCCCGCATTGTTGTGTAGTGTTTATTATTATTTTTCCTTGTGTAATGCGAGACCTCCTGGGGAGTACCTCGGCCCTAGGGGCTGGGGAACAGTTGTAGGGGGAGTTTGTCACTGAAGTATATTATACTGTGATAGGGAGATGGGAAGGGGGAGGTTGTGTTGAAGGGTTCGTGGCGGAAAGAGATCATCAATTAATTTAGATAATCTTGATTATAAAGCAGATAATTTGATTATTTGGAAACCTCAATCTTATTTCTGAAATAAATTTCTTATTTTTTTATTTCGATTATTAATAATTATATATATAATTATATACTATAGGATAACTTTCGGTAACTTCTCATTGTTTCCTTGGACAACTGCACATCGGTAATGTACAAACAACAATTGACGTCAAATATATTAAGGACACTGAGTCTTTGTGTCACTAATTCGTTGGCGATCTGCAGTCATGTTCACGATGAAAAGTAATGGGCATTATCGATAAATCCTTTATCGATCGACCATGCTAGATACCCAGAACATTTTAAATATGTCGATATTTGAGACAAATTTTTTTCCAATCGTATGAAAGCGAGGAATAGGTGCATGTAAGTGGTTGTTGGTCCTGGAATTATTGTTGCGGAATTATATATTTTGCCTAGTTGTTCGATTTTCTATTTTGAAGTCGATTTGATGCAGAAGTTCACAATATTGATATTGATATAGCCTTGAAAAGGGTCATTCCAGTTGTATTTCTACCGGGTCTCTCATCATTCCGGAACATCATCGTCCTACGCAGTCATCAAAAGCGTGGCCGTAATATCGGAAACACGGGTGACGTTGACACCTCCGAATCTCTGATGGCATCTTCCTCGCTGTCAATATATCCAAACATAAATAATAATATTCATCTTAAATGTTTGTACAGGAATCACCGTGTGTCTTGTAAATACGGTTGGTTTTACAGGGGGGTTGGTAAGTGGTGCGAGATATCGCATAAGTTAAAACAGGGGACATAATGTTGTAATAATATGTACCTACATACATAGGTACACATTATTACAAAATTAAAACTTCGGTGGCTGGGTCATGAGGAAAGAATGGCAGAGCATCAAGCACCAAAGTCCCTGCTAAGATCTACACGGAGAAAAATGTTATTCGAAAAAACGATCATTTTAATAGTAAAAGGGTTAAAAACGGGACTGAAGTTCTTACGAACAAATTAACAGTGTTTCAATGTTTATTGGCGGGAAATGTAAGAATAATTTGTTGGTATACGTACGAAATTACGTATACCAACAAATTATTCTTACATGTTCCCGCCAATAAACATTGAAACCCTGTTAATGTGTTCGTAAGAACTTAAGTCCCGTTTTAAGCGTTTTTACTATTAAAATGATCGTTCTTTCGAATAACATTTATCTCCGTGTAGACCTGTAGGGTGAAGGAGCCTGGAAAGACCAAAATCAAGATGGAACGACAACGTCCTCAAAGACCTACGTACCTTGTAGCTTCCAAACTGGAGAGAACTAGTACAAAACAGAGATGAGTGGAGGAAGACTCTCGAGGAGGCCAAGACCCACCAAAGGTTGTAGAGCCAATTGTGATGATGATGACATACATAGGTACCCATGCCAATCTAGGTACTTAGGTATAGGGTAAAATTTCCAATGTGGGAATAACAAATGACTATATTTTTGGAAGTGATAAGTAATAGCGCTTTTTTTAATTATAAAAACACCTTCACTTATATAAAGCAAAATATACAATTTAGCATTCGAGAAAAAATAATAATGAATATAAGCTATTGGAAAGTTGAAGAAACCAAAGTGCACACCAGATTCTGCAGATACCAAGTTCTGTGAGCGTGCTTTCGGAGTGTCAGGATCTAAAGCCTGGAATGGACTGCTATATGATTTAAAGAATGATCACCGACTACGTAGAATTTATAGCTGAACTTAAAACCCGCATTTTCAGACAGTCGTATCCATAAAGTTAAAAACCTTTCACCTTCACCTGCACAGCCCGCAACATTGTAAATAATTAATTGTGTAAAAATTTGAGCAAATTAGAACTTGTAAGCTTTTTAAAGACATTTCATAAAAAATCTACAGTCTTAAAGAGTCTTAAATTCTCCAGTCTTCTTTTGCACTAATCTCATCATAGGTAAATGTAATATGAATAGTAATGTAAATCTTCAAATCTACTAAACATTCCAAAATTAAATACAGCTTTCGGCCAGAAAAACCATTATTTCCATGCTACAAAATTATGCAATGCCCTTCCGATTGGAATTAAAAATACCATGGATATACAAAAGTTTAAAAAGGACATCAAATTATGGCTAACTAAACATGAAGATGAGGAACTAATTAAAATTATTAAGTAACCCCAACGCAACCTACAGATGATAAACATAAACACTTTTTAAAACAACGCAAAATAATAAACATAAACACTTTTTGCTTTATTTATTTATATTTCGTGAGAACCAACAAAAACCAACAACTATGATGAGGAAATCATGATCAACACCATACAATAACCTGCAGTCCACCTCGGAACAGGGATACCTAGTGAGGAGGACTGAGGATAAAATACTTCACTTTGTTTTCTTAATTTACTTAATATTGTATTTTAATTTTAATTTGTATTGTCATTAAAAGCAAATTTAAATCATTCAATGTCCATTGTTTTAAATAGTGTCCTCTGTGTACAAAGTCGTATATTCTCCAAGAATAAACTTTCTAATAAAAGTGTGATTTTCTGAAGTAACCTGCCAGGTAAGTTTGTTTTCTGTATCTGTTTGTAATTAATAATAAAATTAGATAGTGCCTAAGAACTCGTAATAAGCTGTACAGCACCTTTGAGGTGATTTTTCACAAAAATGGCGCTCTACAGATTATCCACTTATTATTATGCGATAATAGATTTTTAAGTACTTATACCTACAGTCCGGTCAAGGACGGCTGGCGTAGTCCAGCGGTAGGGCGTTGGACTCCCATTCCGAAGCTCCGTTAGCTTACAATAATTCGCATAAAGCTAAAAATTGGCACGAATATTGGGAACACCATTACAAATGAAATATGAAAATCCCCATCGATCAAAAAAATTGGAAACTTTCTGAATCGCTATATCTCAGAAATGGTGATTCTGAAGAAAAAAAGTGTATAAATAATTTGTATAGATAATTGAATGATCTACAATTTTTGTCTGACCTACTTTTATTATAAAACTCACCGTTTGGCTGAAAAATGCTAAAAACCCATATTTGCTAACTTGGATAAATTTTTTTGTCGATGTGGTTTCGATGGGGACTTTTCAAATTTCATTTGTAATTGTGTTCCCAACATTTGTATCAATTTTCAGCTTTTTGCGAATTATTGTAACGTAGAATGTCTATTTTGATCGGACTACTATTCAGATTTGCCAGTCATCACCGGTCACAAAAACAAAGTATCAATAAAGTATATATTCATAACCATGTAATTCAAATAAACGAGTTTTACGTCGAACAACCAGGCACCCTCTATTATACCAGATATCTACCTACGAATATATGACTGGGTAGGCAGTAGATACCGTATTGAAATTGGATACCAGAGCTCTGGTAATATCGCGGCCCCCGATTATCATATCGGACGGAGGCTGATGGGCAGTTGGGTCTGTACTACGGGGAGATTGTTATCTGGACCCCACAGCGATACACCCTATGACTTATCTTCAGTTTATTTTATCTCATCTTTATCTAGGCTACCTACTCAAAGTTATATTCAATAATAAATTTAATTTATTTAGGTATGGTTATGCCACTGAGAGCTCTGCTGTAACCTCTCTTTCTGTTTTATCAATGTAACTTTTAAGAAATTGTGAAGAAACCCAACTACTCCCAAACGCCTGGAGCCAATGATACGATGGCATCCCCAATTGGGGTATGATGTGTGGCTACAGGTAGTGGAGAGGGGAAATGGAAGGTCACCAAACACGCCTAAAGCCATTTCGAGCAACATTTCAATTCTAAATTTTGGTCTTACACCAGGGCGATACTGAGAGTATCTTTAACTCTGGAACGTGTCGCAAATATACCATATATTATTTTAATGATGGATGCGCCTGTCACCTTTGACCACTTCTTTTGACCCAGTTGGAGGGATGGATCATTCGTCCGTCAATGCTGAACACACTGACCCCCAGATTCCTACCCATCCCTCATACCTTTTTCCTTCCCGGGACTTACTTTCCTTCCTGTTCTTAAAAATACCCCCACACAGCATCCCCTAAGATGACGGAAATTATTTGCCCCCTCTATGGGACTAATGTAAAAAAATATTAATTTGAGAAATAACACAATTCGCGGGAATGGGTACCGCCGCCCCGGGAACCATTTATTGGATAACCAACACCTCTGCCATAGGTCACCACAAGTGGTTCGCTACGTTTGGTGACTTAGCAGGGGTGCCCGGGTTCATGGGGTAAGGTTTATCTAGGTCTTGGCGGCGGATGATCTAGACACACTGAACCCCAGATTCCTCCCCAACCCTCATACCTTTTTCCTTCCCGGAACGTCCTCTCCTTCCTTTCCTTAAAAATACCCTTCACACAGCATCCCCAAAGATGACATAGGCCCTGAGGGAAATTATTTTCCTCAGGGTCTCCTGTGTGGACCTAATGTAAAAAAAAAAAAAATTATTTGATTTGAGCCTGTGATCTTCGGATCGCTAGTCGAGAGCCTTACCCCTCGACCACGGAGGCCGTAAAATGCTGCTGTAAACACAAATTATATTATATTCAAATTATATACATATATATTAAACGCATTATGGATAATATTGCAGATATGATCATAGATAGATATATAACATCTTCTCCATTGAGCTAACCTGTCATCAAAATTACACTGGCCATCTGATTAGATCCACCAGATCATCACTAACCAGGACTAGGCCTGTATTTCCAGGTATACAGTATGTAAATACAGTCGGCAGAGCGCCACAATGGCTGTCACGACAGATCAGTGAAGGCCAGGCCACTATCCGTGTGGTAAAGAGATGTTGAACCACTGATGGAAAACCTATGCGAGCTTGATTGATTTTTGTAATTTAAAAATATTGTTTTTTGTTTATGTTTTTTTGGGCAGGGGATATAAACTGTAGGAACAGATATGATTTAAGATTTTCACGGCCTAAAGTATGTTTGTTATTTATTTTTGGGGTGTTATGCCGTGTTGTGCTACCTCCTTCACAACAAACCACCTGGAGTGACCTGTGGCAGAGGTTTACGGTTTAAATGGTTTACGGGGCTGCGGTACCTACACCTGCATCACAAATTTAGATGAAGTATTGAACAATAACTTTTGAAGGTTAATAATTTATATCATTGAAGAAGAAGATAACACTAATAATCAAAACTGAAATTTTGAAAAATAACAAGAGAAAACAAATTTATGAGGGTTGGTAGGAATCTGGGGTTCAGTGTTTCTAGATCATCCGCCGCCAAGACCTAGACAAACCTTACCCCATGAATCCGGGCACCCTTGCTAAGTTACCAAACGTAGAGAACTACTTGGGGTGACCTATGTCGGAGGTGCTGGTTATCCAATAAATGGTTCCCGGGGCGGCGGTACCTATTCCCGCCTCCCAAATTAAAAAAATCAAAGACGAGAGGTTCTGGGTTCGAGTCCCAGTTGCAACCGTTATCTTTTATTTTTCTGTGTCTTGCTCTTTTTTAAATTTTCTTTTAGATTATTAGTTATCTTCTTCTTCGATGATATATTACATTGATAGGAATAACCTTCAAAAGTTACAGTTGTTATAATAAAAATCAAAAAAATACCAGATCATTCATAAGAAGAAAATATCTATTTTTCGTTTAAAATGTTTATTTATTAAATTAGTTCGCACTTGTCTCCCCTGTCACCGCACGAGTCAGCAGTCACAGCCTCCGCCGTTGAGATGACCAGATGATCTGATGATCCGATGCGTCCATTATCTAATCTCAAATAACAACCGGGACTTGGAACAGCCCGGTGGTCTACCACTCATTCACACACAACACACGACCATTCCCGCTGGAAACGGGCGTTCCGCAAGGTACGGTTCTTGACCCTGTTTAATTTTTTTTTCAAATAATTGTAGTATTTTATTGATAACAGCAAACAATGGTATTCATGGTATATCATTATGTTGTTTATATTATCTTTTTTTTTCATGTTTATCCTTGGACATTATCTTATGACGTGAAATTTTTTTTTTTTTATAAAGGTAAACCTTTAAATTTCACGTTATCTATTCTATAGCTATATTTAAATCTGTGTTTTTCTTTTTAAATTATTTTTTTATTTTTTTTTTATTTTTCTACTACTTTATGTTTTCTTTAATAATCTATGTTTTTCTTTTTATGATATGAATTTTATTTGGAAACTTCGCTGGTTCATGCAACCATGTAACAATCTAATTACTTTAATAATATCTATAACTGTTCGTTTTCCTAATAAACTAAAATAATAAAAAAATGAGTACCTCCAGATTCCTACTTACCCCTCGTACCTTTATACTTTCCAGAACCTCCTCTCCTTCATTTACTTCAAAAGACACAACATCAATTATAGTTTAACCTGTTCACACAGGGTTTTTTTTCCTGAAGATGTAGTTCTTCTGTAATTATAGCTTGTTCAACATTTGAATCACTGCATTATATACTTATCCCTAGTCCACCTTTATCAGAGTGACCTTGGTTCAGCTATAGCTTCTGGTTGATTTTTATTCGTGGTTCGTTACACGTTCCAGTTCTGCTAAGGAATGGAAACTACTGAACTGTAAAGACGTGTGTGCGGTGAACGAAACGTCAAACGTGTTTTGACCGAAGGCCTGAAGCACTTGGTTGATACCTGCTTACTTGTATTTTTGGTATGGTGTTCATTCATTGTGAACTAAATCAATGACAAAAAATCTGATGTAGATGGATACATATATTAAATCTGAGAGGCGAATATTTAGCTGAGTGGAGATTGAAGGTCTGATATTAATGTGCTGTGGTTCATAGAGTCTTCTAAGTAGACTAATGTTTATTTATTTATGTATTTATTAACACTCTTTTTTATGAATATGAATAGTAAAAGTTATACAGTATTTATTATACATTACTGAAGTATATACTTCAGTAACAACATTTTGTAGTTGTTCAGTGATAAATTGAAGGCGTCTACACGGAGAAAAATGTTATTCTAAAATACGATAATTTTTAAAAACGATAGAAGTTCTTACGAACAAATTAACAGGGTTTCAATGTTTATTGGTGGGAACATGTAAGAAAAATTTGTTGGTATACGTAATTTCGTACGTATACCAACAAATTATTCCTTAATTTTCCCGCCAATAAACATTGAAACACTGTTAATTTGTTCGTAAGAACTTCAGTCCCGTTTTTACGAATAAAATGATCGTATTTCAGAATAGTATTAATTAACAGTAATAATTATTTCACTCTATTATAGTACCAATTCTGGGCAACGAGGAATACACATGATTGTGAATCCCAATTTCTTCCCTGAAATAAATCCCTATTTCTAGTATTATAAAAATTACTGAAAATTCAATTATTGTATTCATAAAGCTATAATTTGAATCTGTAAAAATCAGTGCTCGTTTTTGCACAGTTGGCTTAAAGTGTTCCACACAAGCTCTGACCACCTCCCTCGAGAGGTAAGGCTTCCGACTAGCAATCTACTTTTTTTTTTTTATTGAATTGTGTTATTTCACAAATTTAGTCATTTACAATAACAATAAGTCCCGGACAGGGAGAGACTGGTTCAGGGAGATCTTTTGAACCCTCTTGACCCATCGCCTTGCACTACGGTGGGAGGGATGGATTCATACGTCCATCACTCTCAGATACGTTGACACCCAAAACCCAAAATCCTACCCACCACTCATACCTTTTTCATTCCCGAAACTTCCTTTCCGTAAAAATACCCTCCACAGTTCCACACAGCATCCCCAAAGATGACTTAGGCCCTGAAGGGAATTATTTTCCTCAGGGCCTCCTGTGTGGACCTAATTAAAAAAAAAACGAAACACGCTATATGTAAGTTACGCATCTGTGTGAGTACCTACTGTGAAGTCAACTAAGATTGATCGACCTATACTGACAAACATTCAACTTGTTGAAGTGTTAAGTATATAAAAGGATGAAAAGTTTGTGGTTGATTGGATGTGGTCGGAAAAGCGAGTGAATGGAAGAACAGAGAGGAAACACGCACGCGAGGTTTCCACATCACTACTTCAGAGGCATGACTCGTCTTCTTCCTTACGGTTTTCCGTGCGTGCATTACACCTATGTTCTTAGCTCCAATCACGCAAGGCTGAGAGTTGAAGGGAGACGAAGGCAGAGTTAGAATAGAGCTTTCAATCCCGGGATCTTGAGAACCGGAATCCCGGGAATCGCACAACTTTTTCGGCACCGTAATCCCGGTGCTGTACTTGTTATAAGAGAAAGCTACAAGCTAAAAATGAATGTATTCTAAGTGTACCTTATATCGCCACGAATTTTGTTAAATCGCTTTGCAAACGAAGTAAAGAGGTCACCATTTCAAGAGCAAAAGTGGTTTTTATTTATTTTATAGGATAGAAAAAAAGTTATTCAATGGAAAATGTCACAGATGAATGTATACATTAAATTGTATTTAAAAAAAATTCTAACAAAAAAATTTCGCATTTTAAGTTTTTAAATATTGAATGAGTTTTATTTTATTTTTTGTCATTTTGTGTATCTACTTTTATATTATTGGAATTTAGTTAATAATCAATTCAAATCTGTGTATAATACCTGAATAATAAAAACAATAATTATAATTACGTTAAAGATTACGTTAAAGAACATCTCAGGGCATTAAATGGCAATAGCGAATCTGAGTTTGCAGATCATTTATTAAAGAATGATCATAATTTTGACAAAAACCATGGACTTACAATATTACATTCTCGGGTTACAAGGCATCACAGATAAATAATTTAGAGATTTTAGAAATTATAAAAAATGTAAATAATAAAGCAGACATAATAAATAAGCAGCAAATTTTTATAAACCCTCTTTTGAACCTTTTCCCACTTAACCGGTCTTTCCCTGCTAATGACTTTGAAATTTCTAATTCTAATAAACTTCCCTCACCCTTACCCCTTCCCCTTCCTTCTAGCCTTTCCTCCCATTTGTGATCTATATTTAATTTTTAAGTTTAGTATGCATTTGTTCCTGATGATGTGAACATCGTTCATGAAACATGTAGATTGTGTATAAATTAAAGAGATGTAAACAAAGTTATTTTGTATTTTAATTAAAATAAATAATGCCATCACAAAGTGAAAACCTTTCCTAAGAAGTTTCTTCGAAAAATTAATAATTATAACTTTTTTTGTATAATAATTTAAACAGTTGAATTTTCGGTGCCAGGACCGGGATCCCGGGATTCAACGATTCATCGTATTCCAGGTTCTGAAAAACATTCCCGGGATTGAAAGCCCTGGTGATATCTTCAGTCTTGCAATATCAGATAATTCAATATCCACGGTTGGAGCTTCTGAATGGTGGTAGTATCTTCGACTTCCTATTCTATATGATGAAAATAGTGGTACAGCATTTTTTGCCTTTAAGTTATAATTATGACACATTTAATGAAAAGTACCTTACCCTTATATTAAGGCAAATCTATCATCAACAATTCTTTGAATAGATCTACAATTCTGTGTAGAGCCATTTCAACCAACGTTTTATTTCTTAATCGCGCTTTTCGATTTATAATAGGACGATACTAAAAGTATCTTTTATTCTGGGCAACGTGAATGAGAACTTCTTTCTTCTACGAAAAATGCTTAATGTATTTGATCACCCGGAAATTGATGTTGCAAAGTCGCTATACCCACATCAATGCATTCATACCATAAAAATTGTGTCACGCAAAGAAAAAACTGACAAAAACGTCGTGGATTTTTTAAATATTATCCTTCCAGGAACCCGAACCCAGAATTCTCTACAACCCATTACGTCGCAGACAGACAGCCTTCAGCAGTTTTACCACTATGCATGGGGTACAAATCCAACAACCTAACAGCCACGCCATGTGTCAATGTGGACCAATCGCTGGACCGTGAGGAACTCCTTTGTTCCTGTCGAATGAACATTGGTTTGGAAATGACTTGGACAGCTATAAGAATATCTCTTGAACCTGGAACAAGTGACAATGTACCAAGAAAACTTTTGTATTTTGTCCAACACTTCTTTATTATTCTTCTATTTTTTTTAAATTGTTACATTGGGTACCTATTGATTTTGGTTGGCATGCATGTTATATCCATTTTTATTCATGATTAAATTGAATAATCAATTTAATCATGAATAATTCTTTGAATTTCGTATCTAGCTTATTTTATTTATTACCATTAAATTCATTATCATTTTATTTCATTTTAACTCATTATCATTTCAGTTCTCAGAAATGTTTTTGGACTTCCATGGGACACTCGTGTCAGGGACATCTATTCAGTTTCCGGTACCCTTCCAATCACAATCCTTAATAAACATGAAATCACATAATTATCCATATTTACATATTTATATATTTTATTTATTTTCATAATAAACTCGCAGAAAAGTCAATAGATGTCGCATAAAAATAAAAATGGATAAATTTATCCAAGTCACTATCTAGATAGCATTTCCTTCGAGTTGAATCTTACAATCATATATTAAGATAGTAGCCAATAAAAATATTCGTTAAGAAAATGAAGAGAATGTTGGTAGTTCTCAGTCGAAGTTAAATATGACCGAATCGAATAGGGACACATTAGCGCAGTTGGAAGAGCAGCGGCTTGGAAACCCGAAGGTCCTGGATTCGAGTCCCAGATGTGATCCGATCTTATTCTGATTTTTCTATTTGAGATTTTCGAGTTTCGCTAATATTATCTTTATTGATTAAAATATTATAATTTGAGGTTTAAATTAAGTTAAAAATAAAAATTAATAAATTCATCGTTCCTCAAACAGACACAGAATGCAGGTGCATGAACAATTATTCCTAATGTTCCTATCCATTGTCCATTTCTACATCTATCTATCTCTGACTCTCCCAAAGGTATCTACCGATCAACCATCAAGGTGTACAATCTCTAAGTCCTTATCGACCATTGCTTCCATTGTCCTTAATACTGGACACCCGACACCACTACTGAATCTACTCATCCAGAAACGTTTACAATTCTAAAACTCGCCACCATCCCCTGGAAATTCTGAAATAATTGACCTGCAAAAAGCACGCAATGTGAAGCAAATGCTTTGTTTAGAAATGCTAGAAGAAGGGACTCGAAAGTACTGAATTTCATTTAATTGTTTGTCCTTCTTCGGTTGTTGAAGAAGGTTTTACGGAATTGTTATTTCTAGTCAGGGGTGAAAAAACTTTTCATATATCAAACGATGGAAGTCTTTTTGATTAAAGTTACTAGCTTTTCTACCAGGTTTTGCCCGTAATTGGATTCTTAATTCTGTACCCGAGAAGCATAAGGATGCAAATCCAAAAAGCTAAATGTTTATGAGAGCCAAAACCGTTTTATTTCTGTAATTATGGTCTCATAACTTCTGCAGATATTCATGATGATTGATGAAATTTTTTAAATTTGTTAAATCAATTAGTTTTGTTTTAAAATTGAGAAAATAAAATGAAATATTTTACATGCAATGCCTAAAAATAAATGTTTAAAATAAATCACTATGGACTTGAGTCCTTCTGCTTCAAAATGAAATAGACTATTTTGTTATGACAAGTGATGAATTATTAAAAGATCGATGTTTGAAAATTTAATTTGGAAGTAAAATAATAACAATACATAACTGGTAAAAAATGCATACATTTTACTGTTTATTTCTTTATATAATTATTACTAATTATTGGTATTTTCATTATCTTCGTCATCTGAAAGAGTTTATAATAGTTTTATAATCTGGCATTTATGACTTAAAATTTTGTTAAAAAAGTGCAGTGGATCTTTTTTAACATTAGCTCCATACAGTAGGCCCCGAGAAAAAAATCCCTCAGGGACTATGCCATCTTTGGGGATGCTGTGTGGATTGGTTTTTAGGGTAAGAAAAGAAAGGACGTTCTGGGAAGGAGTTTTATTTTATTTTTATCCTCCCTATATAATGATTACAAATATCACAGGTGTCGTTTGTTGATAGATGAGGTTATTGTGTTTGGTTCCATAGAAAACAAAGAGATTAGAAGCAGAAGGATGGACTTGAGTCTTTCTGCTTCTAAGAATAATGGTAGTTGCATCCTTATACATTTTTGAAAAACCCTATATTTCTTCAAAATATTGTTTTTGTTTATTGTTTATTGTTTCTTCTTCACATTTTAGTTTTCAGTTTACAATACAATTTTTAACCTCACTAGGACAAGCCTGTGTTGAGGTTAACAATTATGACTACCATCTTTCTGCCACTGATGAACATGATCATTTACTACATATCTTCATCAAAAACTCATTTCTTCAAATTTTGGACTTGCATCCGTATGCTTCTCGGGTACAGAATTATACTTCCTATTAAATGTTTTAGTATTTCGCTGAAAAACGCATTAAAAGAAAAATGTCAAATTTTTTTTACTGTGATTTAGAACGAACAATACGGCACATCGTCTTTTTTTTAGTTGAATGCATATTTCAAAGATTTTTGGCCGGTTGGAATGAAGTTATCTGATGATACGGTGCCTTAAAATTTACAGACACTAAAATCCTTGCAAAGAGAGTAACTCAATCTAGTTTGGCAGGGAACCGCTCGTGCGGTGATCTTCTCGCGTATGTGACGCATGTATGGGGGCTTTGCCTGGAACGTCACGGAGTGACTCAATCGGTTGCACTGGACATTTCCAAGGACTTCCCGCATCCTTGTGTACGTGAATTACCGACTTTTTATGAGAGAGGACGATTCAGACGGTTGATGACGTTTTCACCTCCTTCTTGCATTCGATGAATGTCGGCGTCCCACAGGAATCGCTTGCGTCTCCGGCTTTGTTTTTGTTACACATCAATTACCTTCCAATTCATTTTTACGTGGATGGCCGCCCGCAGATACTTTGCACGCACACAACTGTTGTACATTTACACAACTGCTGACCCTGTACAAATTTCAACTGCACCCCATAATTCGGCAGCCACCTCTGGTCTGGAGCCCCAAAATGCATGAAAAAACTTCTGCGGGGAAGCGGATGGTCCGTTTGATAGATACTCCTATCTTAACAAACGAATTGCAATATTTAATACTGTGCTTGTTTAACCGGTATTTCAATGGAAGATGCTCCGAGGAACTAAGGTTATTAATTCCTTCGGCACCGGTGCACTTTTACGTATTTGAACATAGTTGACATTTGTCACATGAGAACGGTTCGTTTCTACAATCCGTTCTTGCTTGGCTGTAAAGCGATTTGCAAGCCTCTGTGTTTCCTCGCTGCTATGAAATGGGTCTCATTAAGACCTAGGTTTACTCCTGCTTTTCCACAAAAAGACCCTCCACACAGCATCCCCAAAAATGGCAAAAACCCGGAGTTAATTTTAAAAAAATATATAAGAAAATATCTGAAAATAAGTTTATATTTTACAAAAATCTGTAGTAAAGTCAGTTTGTTCATTGAATTTGATTTAAAAAATTCAAACGCCATTTTTAGGAATTTTGGATTTTTAGATACCTCCGTGGAAAAAAAATATCATCTCCCTCCAAAAAGGATCTCAAACCATACGTTACTGACCACTGCCTTAAAATTTAACGTACCAAACCTAATTTCAGTTGCACTTTTGAAAATTTCCCAAAATTTGGAAACTCAATCTGGCAAAATGCAGTAAACCAGACGAGAGACGCTGCAGCCTGCCCGGAGCATGCATTGTTTCCTCGTATCCGAAACGCGATATCCCGGCATCGGCTGGGAGTTAGTTAATATTGCTTATATTTATTCGTCCATGATAGCAAATAGCAACAAAGGGAGAAGTTTTACCGTCAATAGGTTTTAATGTATCTGAAAACCTCAGTTATCGTGCGGTTATAATAAATTGCCTGTTTTTTTTTTGTAAAATATCGAATTTCATACGCCAGATAATTCAATTTTTATATACTAGGTAGGTACATAGTTGTTGCTTCAATGGAGCCCCCGTGCCTGGGATGGTTACTTAGAGTTACACCAAGCATATCAAGCACCAATGAAAGGTAGATAACTAAAACACCCGAAAAATATACACCAATACCAAAAGACGAATAAAACTTCAACAATTGTTGAAGTTTTATTAGTGTTCTGGTATTATATATATTTCTTCTTCTTCTTCTTCTTCCCCGTGTCCTATTCGAATCGGGGACCCACTGCATCGACAAGGCTCCTCCATGCGTCCCTGTCTTGCGCCGATTGTTCGGCCTCCGTCCATGGCAGACCCATCTCCTCGCACAGTTTTTGGAGTTGCCTCGCCCAACTGTGTCTGGGGCGGCCCACTGGACGTCTACCCTCTGGAATGGCAATCAGTATTCAATCAATTCGGTCATCGGACATTCTTAATAAATGCCCAAGCCACCTCAGTTGCGATTTTTCTATGAAGAGTAGCAGTGGTTCAATGCTTATATCATCTCGGATCGTAGAATTTCTTATATGATCCCATTTCGTAACCCCTGCCACTCCTATCAAGTACCTCATTTCGTCAGCTTGGACTCTAGAGCATGTTTGTTTGTTTAGCATCCATATCTGGTGGCCGTAAGTGAGAGTCGTGCGGTACACCGTTTTAAACACTGCCATCTTTGTCTTGATGCTGAGCTCGGCTCTTCTTATCACTGAGCTGTAGAGAAGACGTAGCACACTGCTTGACGCACTAGTGTTTTCAGTTAGTTACCTTTCATTGATGCTTGATATGCTTGGTGTAACTCTAAGTGACCATCTCAGGCACGGGGACTCCATCGAAGCCATAGTCAAGTTAGCCTCTCCGAATCAGGGCGTACTGTACACTGTACAGGGCCCGCAGATACTGCAGATAGTATCACTTTTAGATAACCATCAGATACTTTGACATAACCTCAGATGGACAAATCATATCAAACTTATAACAATACACATTTTCATAAATATTTAAAAGATATATAAACTAAAACAAATGAAAAGAATATGCTTTGCACTTTGTTAATCCATAATAGGAAATGGAATCATTGTTTGGGGAGGAGCAACAAACTCAGCTATCGATCAAATGGAAATCGCACAGAAATTAAAAAACATAGACCAAATATTCAACAAGTTTGACGAATCAGATATGGTATAACGTCTTGGGGAAACTCGCGCAAGACATATAGGTTACATTTAAACAATCCAAAACTCTATGACTAAGCTTTTAGTAAACAAAAGTATTTATGCACAAATAGGAGATGTAAAATTATTATACGAGTCAGTTTTTACCTAAATTAACTGTTAATACATCACTGTTATCATCTTGTATCTACTATATTTAATAAGATGCCAATGCATATAAAAAGTTAATAATAATTGGAATACACCGAACTGAACTGAAAACAGTGCTGAAAAAATGGTTATTTTGACAGATGAGTTCAAGATTTTTTTTATATTGATAAGGTTTCTGCACCTATGTATTAGTACCATTAATTGTTCGCGTGTAATCTTATGTATCAATTAATGTGTCTATGAGTGTGTTTAAGTATGTTGTGTGCCTTTGGTTGTGTGTATATACTTACTGGGTTTTTACAGATGTTCGCATTTACATGAGAACAATCCAGTTATAAAATCTCAGTTATTATACAAATAGGGACATGCAATTACAAAAATCTACAATTAAATATACATTTGAAAAACAAAAACATCACAAATAAAAACTCAAAATTATGTACAAGCTCACTCGAGTAACATGTATTACAATGATAGGCAAGAATCATAAGAAACACGAGAGGAGTGCATAGTGAGACAATTGACACAGTATAGTTATGCTTTAACAGCAGAATAACAATAATAAAAAATAATTGGATAATTTGTATAGCGCCGATTTTTTGAGAAATCGAAGATAGAAGTTGTACAATTTGTTATATAATTCTTAGGCTATATATAAGATTTTACCGAATACCGGAAATTTGTCATTTTTAAATCAAATTCTTGGCGTATTGACTCCTTTTTACAAAAAAACATACCATTTTTAAAATTTTGAAAAACCATGTTTATTTTTAAAATAGTAAGGTTATACCGATGGTCGTTGGCAGATTTGTTAAATTTTCAAATGAAATATTGTATTATAAAACACAAATTTCAAATCATATATACAGTAAAATAAATCAATTCATAATCTAGTAAAGATACTTTTCAAAATTTTAATTTAAGTTCAATTAAAATCATTAAAAAATAAATCCGTGTTTTGTGACGAAAATACCTAAGTTTGATACGTTTTTAGATTTTCACGGCCAAAAGCATTTTCGTTGTTTGTTTTTGGGGTGTTATGACGTGTTGCGCTACCTCCTTCTTTAGCCGACGTTTCGGACAGCGTTGCAGTGTCCATCATCAGGGCAGATCCGGCAGATCCGACGATGTAACACTGCAACGCTATCCGAAACGTCGGCTAAAGAAGGAGGTATCGCAACACGGCGTAACACCCCAAAAACAAACAACGAAAATACCTAAGTTTGTCTATTTATTTAAGGACTTACAGACTAAAATATTACAATTTTTTTTACACATTTATTTTTCTTATACATTAGATATTGAAAAATCATAAATAGATACTTATGATCAAAAAATATTTACAAGAAGTACACGATATTAAAAAATGTATCATCACGCGTTTGAGCATTTTGATTGCTTACCTGAATGTAGGTATATAAGCCAATTTTTAATGAAATAAAGTCGATATTGAGTTATTAGTTAAACTTTTGGGTACGGAGTAATAATCAATTTATCTCATCGGAACCGCCCTGTACAGTTGCAAGGGTACGAAAGCAAGTTGAAATTTCTATTCTCGGCCGCTGGTTAATGGATCTTAAGTCTACACGGAGAAAAATGCTATTCTAAAATACGATCATTTTATTCGTAAAAACATTTAAAAACAGGACTGAAGTTCTTACGAACAAATTAACAGTGTTTTAATGTTTATTGGCGGGAAAAAGAAAGAATAATTTGTTGGTATACGTACGAAATTACGTATACTAACAAATTATTCTTACATTATCCCGCCAATAAACATTGAAACCCTGTTAATTTGTTGGTAAGAACTTCAGTCCGGTTTTTAACTGTTTTTACGAATAAAATTATCGTATTTTAGAATAACATTTTTCTCCGTGTATGTTTATTGTTGTTATTAGTTTTAAGTTAACTCTGCTGAAGTAAGCATTGCTTACGAAACATGTTCGCTGACGAGGCAACTGAAAACCAACTAAAACCGGCTGTTTTCTCTGTCTTGATTGGTCAAAAAGCTTGTTTAACCATAGACGAAGAACAATCAGCTGACAGCTGGCAACTAGCAACGGCCGGCCAGTGCAATCAGCAGTGCAAGTCGCAAGTCACCGCTTGCGTTACCATTGACAACGGGTGTTTGAGTAATTGTGTAGTGTGTGGGCCATCACATTGTCATACAAAGACAGTTGGCAGTTGAGAGTTTTCAATTGCCTCAGTGGGCGGAGACGAAACGTGGTTAAAACTAAGTATTCTATTAATTTTGAAATAATATATTGCCACAAAATAAGTTTGCTGTTTTTGAAGAAGTAATTATTTATACTGGGACCTAACAAGTTATAACAAAAAATCGCTTGAACAAACATCGATTTCCGATTCGTTTAGGTACGTACTTCCTCGTCAATACACTCCGTCAGTATAAATGTTTCTTACCCATTGCGGGTAAGACTTAAGGCCGGCCGAGTGGACTAATCCCTTCCAGGGAGCTGCCTGGCTGTCCAGACACTAGTCAATAGTCAAAACAAGTCTGGCGTCGGAATCGCCCGACAGATTACAGTCCTGACGCAGACGTAATTTCGGATCTAGACCTAGACGCATTTTGTCCAGAATAAATAAAACATTTATCATGTAATTAATAATTATTACATATTATTCTGTTTAAAATGTTGCAGCTTGCTGTTTAAAATGCTCCAGGAAATATATTATGAACTTAGGGTAAAAATGCCTATTTTTCGATTTGTTTGTTCCAACAGTTTTCTTTTCAATTATGTTTTTGATTATTTCGCATTTCTGATTTTGTATGAAATTTGACAGGAGAATTTTAAAGATTTGACCATGCTGTTTTTTCCTTATTATTTTTTTGCATTAGCTCCAAACAGGAGGCCCTGAAGAAAATAATTCCTCTCAGGGCCTATGTTATATTTGGGGATGCTGTGAGGAGGGTCTTTTTAGGAAAGAAAGGGGTGAACGTTCTTAGAAAGCAAAAGGTCCAGGGGTATTATATATATATATATATATATATATATATATATATATATATATATATATATATATATATATCTATATGTATCTATCCCTCCCGCTGCAGTGCAAGGCGATGTTCCGAGAGAGACCTGCTGGAGAGGTCAAAGGGTCTCCCTCAGTCTCTTCCGATCAGGTATGCCACGCAGTTGGTAGGCAGATGTGTCCACCGCCAAGATTCGGACAAACCTCACCCATAAACCCTGTCACCCCTGCTATTTCACTAAACATAGCAATCAACTTAGGGTGACCTACGGCAGAGGTGTTGGTTATCTAATGAATGGGGCGGAACGGCTGTGCCCATACTCCCAAATTTAACGAACAAACGAGAACTGCAGATCGCTAAAGAACGTGTTAGAATGCTAAGTGAATACTTGGGTATCGCAGTAGGTACCTAGCTACATAAAATTTAGTTTTGATTATACTCAATATTTTATTTGATTGATGGGGTCAAAATTCTGTGAATATTTTGCACCAAAAATAATTTGAGTACTAAAGATAAAGTACCACCAATTTTCAAGTGTTGTAATCATTGCATAACAATTCCCTTTCAATTTTGCAGGCCCCAAAAGCAACATAATTATTTATTCGCATGAGATATTCAACAATGGGCACAATAGACCAGTGGCGCCTGCCCTCCGCTCATCCAGGGCTAATCCAGGGCCCTCAGAGCCACTGAACCGCCCGTTGTGTCCCTTGCCTGTCCATCTAACTACTGGGTCTGGAATGCGCGTTGCCCAAGGGGAGAGAGTCTGCCATTTTTTTGCTAATCTGCTAATCCTAAGTTTGATGCAATCTAAACTTGCAGGTGAAAAAAGATAGATGTTTACACAACCATGACGTTTATAAGATCCATGTCCATCGAAAGTAAATAATGTGGGTTTAGAAAGTTACTAACATGATAGGAAGTTAGGTAAATTTCACAGTATATAAGTAATTGTATTAGCTTTATCTCTCTCTCTCACATCCCACTATCTCAGCTTAGATAGAATAGACGTTAGTCACAGCAGCATTTGTATTTTTTTTAACAATAAACTAACTCGTATTATCATTATTAATTATCACCATATCATTAATATAACATAAAAGAAAAATAAAATTAAGGTAGGACCCAACTCGCATCCCTGAGTAACTCCCTCTTTTAGTTGGTAAAGTTGAATTATTACAAAATATAAAGTTAAATTTAATCAGTCTTGTAAACGCCCTATCATTATATAACATAAATGAAAAAAAAATAATAATGTAGGACCCATCTCGCATCCCTGAGTAACTCCTTCTTTAAGATGGAAAATGTGACAGTCTTGCAAACTTATCGAGTCATTATTAATCGTCACCATATCATTAATACAACAGAAATTAAAGAAAAAAATAAGGTAGGACCCAATTCGCATCCCTGATTAATTCCCCATTTTAGTTGAAAAAGTTGACAATTATTACAAAATATAACGTTAAATGGTTTAATCAAACATAGGACAGGAAAAGAAGGTTAAACTAGAATGGTGATCGTAAAGGTAAAGCTTTAAAATATACAATAATTATTTTTTTATTTGAACAGTAGGTAGTGTGGATTTGAGATTACAGACAGAAGATATTATGTTGTTATCTTTTGTGATAAGTACGAATTATTTGAATCTTAAAGGCCATGGGTTTTGGTCATTATTACAGATATCTTGTTAAAGTTCGTCTGTAAAAAAAATCTTTTATGTAGATATCTAACCTTTAACTTCTAACCGTGAACAACAGGGAATAATATACCTCCACAGTTTAACAACAAAAATTCTGTAAAATCTAAATAATCAACAATTAAACCAGTATAATAAACCTAAGACAGAATCAGTGGAGTACATCAGTGAAAAGTTAAAATAATTGAAGATACTTAAACAGTTTGAAAACTTGATACAATATACTTAACCTAAAAAAAGTTGAGCTGTCAACTGATAGTCAACAACCAAATATTAAAAATAAGAGTGTAACAAGTTAATAAAATGTCACAGTAATAAAGTTTTAAGAAGACATTAATTAAGTGATCTGTAAGCGGGAAAAAAAACATTTTAAAAACCAACTCTAAAAACTTTATAAAATCTCAAAATTAAATTAGTATTACAGTGTTAATTAGACATTAATTAAGTGATCTGCATACGAGAAAAAGTTTTTTAAATCACACATTTGTGGGTTCGGAAGTGCTAATAACAATAATCATTAAAAAAAAAACAGTTGAAAAATAAAAACAAACATTATTTATTATTTTTAAAAGTGCACTTCGGAACAATATATCCAAAATAAGTCACAGTCTGTAATATCTGGTTCGTGGCTGAGTGGTTAGCGCTGCTGCCGTGCTCGTTTTAATCAACCCGATAAGCAGTGTTCAATTCCCAGTCAATCCATTTTTAAAAAAAAAAAATTTTTAATATTTTTTTTTAAAATACAACATTTAATTACAACACCATTTCGTGAAAACAACCAAAACTAACGGCATAAAATTATAAATAATAAAAAAAAAATATAAATAAAACAGTAACATGAAAAACACAAGGGCGAAGCAAAATGCAGATGCGTGCACAACAAAAACCGATCAAAATATTAATGTCGAACCATTCAAGAACGACAATCTTCAGCAATATACCAAGTACATCGATGATAAACTTGATAAACTGACATCAGCCCTGGAACATAACCTAATACAAAAATTTAGCGATGTAATTTCAAGTAAAGTGACGATGGAATTGAACTCAATAAAAGAAAAATTGGTCATGTTCGACGAAATTAAGACCTCACTGGATTTCTTATCAACAGAATATGATCGTTTATGTAAAGAAGCCAAAGAAAATTCTGCAACAATAAACAAATTATGCGTCGATAACCAACGTCTCCAAACAAATAATGATATTCTTACGAAGAAAATTGATGCTCTTGAACAATTCAATAGGAAAAATAATATAGAAATACAAATGGTTCCTGAGAAATCTAATGAAAATCCAGTGAACCTATTTAAAAAACTTTGTTCAGCAGTTTCATTCCCAATTCGAACTGAAGAGATATTAGCTTGTCATCGTGTCCCTCAAGCAAACAAAAGTTCAGGTCGACCAAAAAATATTGTAGTGGAACTACCTAGCAGCTACACCCGAGATGCTTTACTTTCTGCAGTAAAAAACTACAATAAAAATAACCCTAATTGCAAACTCAACAGTGAACATCTGGAGATTACTGGAAAAACCCCTGTATATGTCTCGGAACAACTTACTCCCAACAATAAAGAACTTCACGCCGCAGTACGTCACGTAGCCAAAGAAAAAAACATTAAATTCGTGTGGGTACGGAATGGAAAAATATATATTCGAAAAAATGAAAATTCCCCGGCAATATGGGCAAGCAGCAAAGACGTCTTAGATAAAATCTAAAAACTGCATAAATATACACTTTTCTACATCACTCTAACAATCACAATGGCTCTGTCTTTATATTATCAAAATATAAGAGGTATGAGAAGCAAATTAGATAATTTCACGATAAACGCTCTCTCGTCAAACTATGATGTTATATGTTTAACAGAGACATGGCTAAATTCTTCAATTCAAGATGCAGAGATACTGGATAAAAGATACACTATTTTCAGACAAGACCGAGAAAAACTAACATCCAGAAAAAAAGACGGGGGAGGAGTTTTAATAGCTATCAAGAAAAACATTGTAGCCTATCAAGTATATGAAGAACCCTCTAATATTGAACATATTTGGGTAAGAATTAAATCTAACGGATCAAATAAAAAATTTATAAATATTTGTATTGCTTATCTTCCACCAGACATTGCAACTGACGCATTTGCTAATTTCTTCAACAGGTGTCAAGACATCTCTATTGAATCTCAAATCAATTCTCATACACTAATACTAGGAGACTTTAATATTCCTTCTATTGAATGGTCAGTTAACGCCAATAATGATGGTACTTATGTTGAATCATTTGGTAATCAAAAATCTTCATTGTTAATAGAATTTCTACATTTCTCAAACTTACAACAGTATAACTATATTAAAAATGTTAACGGTAGAATACTTGATTTAGCTCTCTCTGATTTTACGCTTAATGTTCAACCTGCCCTCGCTCTTTCTAAAATTGACATGCACCATCCACCAATTGAAATGGATCTAACTATTAATACCATGCACAATCTTAATGATAACCTTGAACGTCCTTTATTCAATTTCAAGAAAACAGATTATCTTAATTGTACCAAAGAATTATCCTTAATCGACTGGACCCCAATGGAAACACTAAACTGCAATGAGTCTCTTCAATTCCTATATAATAGTATCTGGCCAATTATAGAGAAATACACACCAAAAAAAGGGAATAAAAATAAATATCCTATCTGGTATTCCAGTGTTGTTATCCATCAAATCAAAGAAAAAGATAAACTTAGATCAAAATTCAAAAAATTTGGGAATCCAAGAGACTATGATAGTTTCACAATCCTACGAACAAGGGTCAAAACTGGAATACACAAATGCTTGCAATCTTATATAAATTCTATCGAAGACTCATTACACCATAGTACAAAACCACTATGGACTTATGCAAAATCAAAAGGTATGATTAACTCAATTCCTAAAATAATGCACCTAAATGAAACTGTAGCAAGCAATGGTCATGAAATTAGTGAACTATTCTCAAATTACTTCTGCTCTGTTTTTAATACAAATGATAGGTCAAATCAACATGTAAATAGTGATTCTCAAGAAAGCACCTACTCGCTCCAGGTCCAGATGCCATTCCACCATTATTTATATCAAATTGTGCAAAATCTCTGGTTTATCCTCTTCATGTTATATTTTGTAAATCCCTTAAAGAAGGTGTTTTTCCTGATCTTTGGAAAATAGCACGTATCACTCCTATCTTCAAATCTGGGAATAAAAGCGACATCTCTAATTATCGTCCAATCAGTATACTCTCATGTTTTGGGAAAATTTTCGAATCCTTAATGTATAAAAGCATTTTTACACATTTTAAACATATTTTAAGTTCTGTTCAGCATGGATTCGTATGCAATAGATCCACTACAACAAATTTAATTGAATATGTCGATTTTTTAAGTACTAATTTTGACAAAAGAACACAAATAGATGCAGTCTATACTGATTTTCGAAAGGCATTCGATAAGGTCAGTCATCCTCTTCTGATCCAAAAACTAAAAAGAACTGGTTTCCACGGCAATCTCTTGAGATGGATTATATCTTATATTTCGCACAGGAGTCAATATGTACAAGTTAATAGTTATGAGTCCTCTCCCAAACTAGTCACATCTGGTGTTCCTCAAGGATCCCATTTAGGGCCACTTCTCTTTATTATATACATAAATGATCTAACAGCACAACTATTTTGTAAATGTTTATTATACGCGGACGATTTAAAAATCTTTCATCCCGTGAATTCACAAGAAGACTGCAAAACTTTGCAAAAAGACCTACTCACGTTGTCTCAATGGTGCATAGATAATGCCATGGAATTAAATATTAGCAAATGTTATATCATCTCATTCACGAGAAATATCCATAAAATTGATTTCCCTTACACGATATGTGATAAAGTCCTAAAACGAGTAGATTACATTAGAGATCTGGGAATTTTACTCGACTCGAAGCTAACATTCGTAAAGCATTATCAACACATTGTAAATCAGGCTAATAGAATGCTCGGTTTCATCACTAGAATCACCAAATCGTTCAAGAACATCAGTAGCTTCAGAATCTTGTACTACTCATATGTAAGAAGCATCTTAGAGTACGGCTCTGTGGTTTGGTCACCACACTATGCAATTCATAGCAACAAAGTGGAGTCCGTTCAAAAAAAATACGTAAGAATTCTAGCTTACAAATCTGGAGTACATCGCAATCTCGGTAACTATACTGAAAGACTTACTCACTTTAGAGAAGTCTCACTCGCCAAAAGAAGAAACGTATCAGATATAATCTCTCTGTTTAAAATCATTAACAATGTGTATGATTCATCTTTAATTAATCAAATTAATTTTAATATAAGGCCGAAATCCACAAGAAATCCGGTAACCTTTTGGATAGACACTTGTCGTAGTAATACAAGTTTTTTCAAACCAACATCAAGAATGACTCGATTGTATAATAGGTACTGCAATCTTCAAGACTTAGATATATTTTCAAACTCAATTAATACCTTCAGAAGGAACTTACACATACTTTTACCAGATGATCTCCTTACTTAAGCCATTTTATTTTTTTAATTTCTAACAATTACTACTTGTGCATTGGCTCCACAAGAAATGTATTTGTATGTCCAAGTGTAAGTACATGTATGCATATACATATATATATGAGTACGTTGTGCACATATATTCATATATAATTATGTGAGTATATTTGTGTGTGTATGTATGTGTGTGTATGTATATATATATGTATATTATATTTATAAGTATGTATACATTTTTCTTCCTAATAACTGATTTCGATCCTACTAATTTTTATATACATACTTGAAATTAAATTTATCACTCTTGTAACTAACCAATCATTAATTACATAAAGAATATTGAGATGAATGTTGTGCTCACCTATAATTAGAAACATCATTACAACCATGTATAATATGTAAATTACTGTAAAAATTATGTGATGTATTCTGTTGGCGAGCCAATAAATAAATAAATAAATAAAAAAACAGTACCAGCTAATACATTTAATACAAGATATATACAGTGAATTGAAGTCAAGCCAAAAAAGTTTCTTATGCTACTTGGCGATGGAGTTTTATTATATCTTAAAATTAATGCAGTTCAGAAGAAGGGAAGAGGAAGAATATAGGATAAGGGTAGGAGATGCTTCCGATATATTCCATTCTCTCGTATAAATTTAAGATCGTACGCGTTACTTCTATTCGATATTTCTGAAGGTTATTGCTAAATATGTCTATGATGTGTAATTTTGTGTTATATAGTGCACGTATACGAGGAATCGGGGATTTTTTTCTAACGTATTTGAAATAAATTGGGTTGTCGGGTTTGGCACATGTAATTGAAATTACGATAGTTGGATGATGAAGTCAAAGTATTTAGATATACCTAGTTCTATAAATTTATAAACGACAGCGATAATTGATATATAAAGATATGATAATATAGGAAGGAGTTCTAACTTCTAACCTACCATCACATGATTATGTAGTTTGTCTGCAGTATGTTTTTGTTAGAATTTCGGTAGTGCGTTGGAGTGAATGTTTGGTGTAATTATAGTGAGGAAGGTATCGATGGAAAATACTGATCTCAGACAGAGATAGTGTCCTTGGTCCCTAATCTTTTGTTTACATTATATTATTTTACTTTAGCCCTGATGCGTATATTATGGAACCTGTTTCACTTTCAATATCCTACCTTTCTTTTTCTTTCGCAATTACATTCCTACTTATTATTCAAGTTAATTACTGTATAAAATGTATACCTACATATATATTTAGGTTGGTACATTTTCTGATTTAATTCAATAGTACACAATTTATTGAAGGTACAAACTTTTAGAGCTTACGACTATCAAACTAGGCAAAAAATGTTGTAAGGCTGTTGTATGTTGTAAGGCTGTGTATGTTGTAAGGCTGTTGTAAATAAAATTAAGTTAGAGTTGAAGTATGGCGAACTTATCGCTCAAGGAGTGGAAACACGTCCTGCGTAGCGACCTCCAGCTAAATTGTGAGCTACCTTGCTCAATCTGAATGGCCTAGGGAACAGTGTCAAGAACAGTTCCTCCGAGAAACTTAGTCGCATATCGGAGTATTTAGACAGATTCAAATTTAATACAGAATTATATAAAACAACATCAAAACTCACTCATAACAATTATAATAATATAATAGATTTAGTAGTAACATCCTTTCCCCTCCAAAATCTACATCGAAACCCCTCCCTTCATCTCTTCTTTCTACCTTCTTCCCCTAATCACGCCACGTCCGCCCGACTGGACCCGTCAGGTCGCATCAAACCGAGAGTTCACGGATCGCGGACCGCAGCTTCCTTTTTTTTACCCCTGCTTTTATTGTCTTCTGTGGCGTCCTTGCTTCTTTTAAATTACAATCGATATTCGGCTGTATCTGGTTTCATGACCAAATTTTGTACCCAGGTACTTACTTTAGCCTAAACAAATGATTTTCATATGTACCTACAGTGGAAACTCGAGTATTTCGACCTATTTTAAATGGTCTTGAAATTATCCGTATTAAATCATTGAAACGCATTTACAATAAATTGAGTATTAAGAATTTATCATTTATTCACCATCACCATATCATTAACATGTGTACATACATTCAATAAATGACAGCCCTGAACTATTATAATTGATTTCTTTTCATATATATTTCTTCGCAAACCAACATCGAGGCAATATCTTACGTTCTATTATTAGTATAATCACAATTGAATCACAATTGTACACTAAAGATGTTGTTAACGTATTTAACACATCGTTCACTAAATATAAACAAGTCATAGTAGAATCTGGAATGTTTTATAACGGAAAGTAGAACAACAACGTTTAATTAAATAAATTACATAGCTCTACTTCGACTTATTTTTCCCACGCTATTGTTTTTTCCATCTTGTATGGTGGAGTATCTTGTTTTAATCTTATTTCGCTTTTGATTTGGTTTTTCCATCTTACATGGTGGAGTCACTTGTTTTTATCTTACTTCTTTTTGATATTGTTTTTGGTTTTGTTTTTCCATTTGGTTTTTGATTTTATTTTTGATTTTGATTTGTTTTGACATTTTTATGCTCATTCAGATGTTCTTTGTGAAATAAAAAAAATACATTTAAAAGTCCAACCAAGCGCGAAATTCAAAAATAATTAAAAAAAAATAAGGTTGGACCCAACTCGCATCCCTGAGTAACTCCCTATTTAACTTTTTAAAGTTGACAATTATTACAAAATATAAAATTAAATTGTTTAATCGATCATAGAACAGAAAAAGAAAATTAAAATAGAATGGTGATTGGACAGGTGTATAAAAATGTATAAAAGTTATAGTTGAAATAGTTTTGTAATAATAAACCTACCTAATAACACCTACATATTCCCCGTCTCCTCACTTACCTTCAGCCTCAAAACATAGCCCAATTGGGGATTCCATAGTCTCATCGGTTCCAGGTGGATGGGAGCTGTTCGGACTCTTGTGCGGTATTCACATTAAAAAATAAATGAAGTAATTAACAATTTTTTTTTTATTCCACTGGAGCAAAACGATAGAAAAATCTACTAAAACATATTTTCGGGTGTTAATTATGACGTCTGTTTCATAGTAAAGATCACTCGTTTTCAAATGGAAACCTAATGGAAGACAGTTTATAAGAAAACAGTTGATTTCCACTTGGAATCAGCAATCTGTTCAGAAAAATGGTTTGATATAAAAAGCTCCAGAAAATATAATAATGTGCATTTTTGAAAGTATTTTCATAGCTTTCACCACTTAGTTTACTCCTTCGTCAGGCACAAGAGCCAGTTTTCTTTTTTGGGGTGGAACAATGTTTTCTTTAAAGGGCAGGTAATTTGAAAAAAAATAGGTAAGGAGAAGTAAGAAGAGGCTAATAGAATCAAGATGAGGCAAAAAAATTAAGAATAGAAGGGCCAAAACGAAGCCAGAAGAGGCAAAAAGAAACCAGAAGAGCCGAGAAGTGGAAAGAAGGGCCAAGACGATGCAAGAAGAGACAACAAGAGCCGAGAAGAAACGAGAAGAACCAGGAAGAGGTAAAAAGAGAAAAAAGGAGGCAAGAAGATCCGAAAACATGCAAGAAGAGCCACGGAGAGTCAAGAGACAAGAAGAGATGAGAAGATCCAAGAAGAACGAATAACATCCAGAAATAGACAAGAAGATCTAAGAAGGGCCGAGAAAAGGCAAGAATAAAGAATGGGAAAAAATAATAATGCTCGATCCATTCCTTTACTCCTGCCCATCCCAAACGCCATTTTTGGATTATTAGGTTGCCATGTATATCTACCGGTCGAGTAAACTCCAACCTCCTTCCCATCCTCAGAGCACATGTTCCAAGTCCTAACAAATCTCACCGATCTCACCGGGACAGGAGTGTCAAGCATAAGAGCCAGTTTTCTTTTTTGGTGTGGAACAATGTTTTCTTTACAGTGGCAGAATATCTTCAATGCTTGAATTAGCCGTTGGCGCTGGTGTAGTTGGTTATGGATTCTAAATATGTCGAACAGAAGAAAGTTACATCAAATGTGTCAAACATGCAATTTAATGAATTCTAAAGTTTCTGCCTGTTTGACAGACTGCAGTGGTCCCGTGACTCTCATGCATACAGTACACGCCAATGAGACCATTTATTCAGACCATAAAACTGCTGGGTAAAACTTTGGAAAGAAAAATATCACTGCCTTTTCGAATATCGACATCGTTCAGTGTACCTTTTATATTATTCCGTATCTGGTTAAGTGCTAGTTTGGAGGATGAAAGTAGACTGAATGCTGTGGAAGTGAAATCCCTGGGGCGTATGTGTGGTAAAACCATGTGTGATCGTGTGAGGAATGTGGAGATCCGAAAAGAATGCAAGGCTGATGTGAGCGTTATAAGTAAGATTAAGATGGTTTGGGCATGTAGAGCAAATGAATGAAGAATGAGTGTAAAGAGTATATATGACGCAAATGTGAATGGTAGAAGAAGTCGAGGGCGCCCAAGGAAGAAATGGCACGATCAAGTGAATCAGAAACTTTAGTCGGGCCATGTCAAGAGACAGAATAATAGAAGAGTATGTATGAGAAGATTTATGAATGTGAATGAGGAAAGGAGTGTATGCCAAGACCGAGTTGTTTGGCGGTCCGTCCTCACTGCCTACCCCTGCGGCAAAACGGTGTGATTGTGTTAGTTAGTTATATCTTCTTCTTCAATGATATATTACATTAAATGGTATAACATAAGATTAGAGACCTTGGCGTGATTTTTGAAGCAAATCTCTCTTTCAAATCCCACATATTTGACATTGTCTCCCGCGCCAACAAAATGCTTGGATTTGTTCTTCGTAAAGCGAGATCCTGGAATATAGCTCCATTATTTGGGCCTCTTCTGAACAAAACCATATCCTAGAAATAGAAAAAGTACAGAAAAGGTTAATGCGTTACCTGTATATGAGGGAATATACGTAGGTACTACCCATTCCTGTATCCATCCTTGTTCTAACAGGGATGCTCGATTTAAACACCTTAGAAGCCCGCTGAAAAATATTTTTAGGTAAACACTTTTTAAAGCTAATCTCTGGTATCATACTCAATCCGCAGAGATTATTTTTTATGTCCCTAACAAGTATACTCGTGGGAGATCCCATGCACTTTTTTATGCTCCGAAAGCGAGGACTTCTGCCTATAAATAAACAGAGCGACTCAACTGCTTAACAATTCTGCATTGACCATCGACATTTTCAATGTCACTTACAGACAGTTCAGCAACTATCTTTTAACACGTGTCACCAAATACTAAAACTGCCCTTGTGTACTTTGTAATTTATAATCTTCTTCATGATAGATTGGTGTATAACCGTTTTACGGAGAACATGAGAAAATAAATAACTTTAAACAAAATTAAATTATCTTATGTGAGGATATTTTCCAACCTTTGCAGTATTTAGCAATTATTTGAGTTGGTTGCCAGGTAGGTGTATCAAGGGCTTTACTTCAATAACCACACTGAAAGGGCTCGGAAGTAAGAAGCCCTAATATAGCAGTGAAGCACTACCTGTGAGCTGTGAACCGTGAATTGTGAGCCCCCCAACGCACTGCAATTATTGGAAAGGCTGATTAAATTTTACACCTTTGAATTATCTGTTTTATGTAGCAGGTAACCTATCTACTGGGACCTATGAGGATGGTAAAACAAACGGTATGAGGTATGTTATGTTGCATCTTCTTCTTCTTCGTGTGCCCTAACAGGTCCCCCGACATTGGCGATCACTCTGGTAAATATGTCTCTATCTTGCGCTGCCACACTTCTAATACCGGTCCACTCTCGTACATTTCACAGCCAAGACATTTGTCTCCTACCAGGCCCTCGACGACTCTCTATCTTGCCTTTTAAGGAGGCGCTCTGTCAATTTCTACCGATTTCTTACATGCTTTCCTTACACGTTTGAAGTTTTTAAGTTCTTAAAAAATATATGTTATTCTTTGATAGTATCAATACATTCCCCACGCCGAAACGGTAATTATTTGAAATTTCCTCGATAGAAATAAATCGCAAAGTATGCTCCGAAAATTCCACGTTTGTTTCTGTTTTTTTACAAGTTATATGTATAAAAAAATTCACAATGTTTCTTTAAATGCTACTTGACCCAGCCCCCACGAGATTTTTGCTATTTTTCAAACGAGTCGTCTTTTATTAAACATTTTCACAATTTTCGCATGAATTTTATGGTTTTTAATGTTAGCGCGCTCGCTCCCACGTTCGTATTGTCGTATGTCTCCATCGTCTTCTTTTTGAGCGGGGTAGCGCGGCCTTAATATTAATTGGAGCAAGTGATATTTCTTCCCTCGAAGAATGTGACCCAGATTGGAAATTTTCCTGACTTTTACTATTGTGAGCAGTTCTCTATCTGCTCTAGCCCGCCTGAGAATTTCTGTGTTAATGATCATATGATATATATTAAAGTTTAGCATACATTATGATGTATGCCAAACTGAGATCTGACGTTGATAAAGAAATCGTTGCAATAGGCGAGTAAGGGTGCGAAAAATGGCATGCCTCCCCCCCACCCACGTCGGCGTCGTTCTCTGTCGCAAGTATGTTTTTACACATCTTTCAATTTCGCTTACGGTCATTGTAAAGTCAGTAAGTAAAATGACTGTACGTAGAATGGATCGTATCAAGTCCTGTTCTGAATTTAAGTTTGGCGTGTGCTATAACATATCTACTGGGTTACCTATACCTGTATAGATTTGATGGTTAACCAAACGGGAATTTTTTTAACTCTGTTGCCTAGACTAAATAATATCACTTCATCAAAATATGCCCGCTTGACATTAAATTTCAAATAGATTGGCTGCTTTTATACATAATTCCAACGTTAACGGCACGGCGACGGCATTAACTCTCGTCATCTCATTTCTTTAATACGAGTGACGGAGATGCAAGAAAATGATTTCCTTTTTTTTTTGGACGAAGTAGACCTACGTACATTATGTGTCTCATCGTTTGTCTCACCATTATTTAGTGTGTAAGAAAAATCTGCAGCATTATTGTGATAAGGAACGTACGTGTATTGCCTTTTTTATTCCGTCGTATTCAGTGCCGTAGCAGCCAATAATAAGAGGAAATAGAAAAAATTAGATCATTTTTAATATTCACACGACGAAGGCACGGCAACGGCACAAAGAAAGCATAAAACGGACGTATGGATTCACACGTCCTTCACTCATGGACACACTGACACCTAGATTCCTGACCAACCCTTATACCTTTTTCCTTCCCAGAATTTCCTCTCCTTTCTTCTCTTAAAAAGATTGATATTACTCATATTATACCTGCCAATAATTGGTTTCATAATATCTCTTTCAAGGCTTCTTCTTATCTTTAACGTCACAACATTTCCCTTATTCTTAATGAAAGCTCGAACCTGTTTCCTCCCTTATCCCTTTCCCGTGACAGGAAGTGGGAAGACCCTGCTGACAGCTGAGTAGTTCTTTTAGTAGCTATTGGACGGTAAAAGGGTGTGGAGGATGTGTTGTGGGAAGGTTTGCGGTTGATGACGATGACGGATGAAGATCTGACATGTTAAAAATTATTTTAATTTTTTTTTAATTATATATTTTTATTAATTCTATTACAATAATTATAGATGTGCTATGCCTGTCTCACTAGGAACTCTAGTGTTGAGAGCAGACGCAGTTTACAAGAAAAATACAAACAACTACACAATATCTACAATCACCTTCGTGCCATCGGAAACGCATACTTTTAAGAGCGATTGACCAGCGGCTGAGAATAAAAGTTTAAAAATGCTTGCTACTGTACAGGGAGGTTCCAATGAGAAGATCGATTATTCCATGTGTAAAATTTATTAAATTAAAAATTTAATATCGATAAAACGCACGATGATAAATTATTAAATATCGTGTATCTACTTCTTGTAAGTATTTTTTGATCATAAGTACCGATTTATGATTTTTCAATAATGTCTAAACAAAATAAGTGCGTAAAAAAAAAAAAAAATATTTTAGTTTGTAAGACCTTAAATAAATTTAAAAAAACTAAAGTATTTTTGTCACAAAACACGTTCTCGGATTATTTTTTTAATGATTTTAATTTAACTAAAATTAAAATTCTAAAAACTGTGTTTACTAAATTATGTATTGATTTATTTTGTTGTATGATTATATGATTTTAATTTAATCTATCTTTTGAAAATTCAACAAATCTGCCAAGGACCAACGGTATAACATTAGTACCTACCTATAGTACGCCCTTGAGGTGATTTCTCACAAAAACGGCGCTCTACAAATTATCCAATTATTATTATTATTATTAAAAATAAACTTAGTTTTTCAAAATTTTAAAACTGTCAACGCCGCCGAATTTACAAATAAAAACAAACATGTTGTTTTGGCGGCAAATCGAAAACGGCACCAAAATACCCTATTTATCGTAATTTTAATTATCGAGATTAAAAACAATAAAAATACCCTTTTCTTTCCAAGTTCTGAATCTATGTTGCTTCAAAATCTAGGTACTACATACATTATTTAATTTCCACATTTTATTATTAATATGTTCACTTTTACTATGATCTATTTATAATAGATTAACAACCTTCACCTGATCAAATCCACTGCCACTCCACTTGGTGCCGTGACCAGGAGACAAATGACGGAATAATCACTGTGAAGTGGATGACAGCACTGTCGGGGTGGTCCAGCTCTATTCCAATCCAGATGATGGTAGGTATATGGTATATTTCACGATGGTATTTCATATTCAGTTGGCAATGGTTAATCAATATGTTTTTTTTTTTTAATTCGCGTACTAATTACTAATAAAAAGTAGAGATTTTATTAGATTGTCCATTTGCCAGCCGAAGACATATTAATAGGTACTCGTGAGAGATCCGTCGTAGATGTCTTACCCACAGCGATATTCATAAACCTTTTTTTTATTTAACACAATAAACGAGTAGGTTGGTATTGTTTAAATTTTTATTTTTATTTCTTGTTAGGGCAATCCTGATGAGTTACAAAACTCATTTTAGGAAAGGAATAATTTAAATTTCATGGGAGGTAATAGGTAGAATTTTACTTAGGTATTTTGATATCAAAAATACCCACAGTAAAATTATAAATCGAACAAGGATATTTGAAATGCTGAAAAGAACAAAATTTTAACTGTTCAGAAAAGCGAAAAGAAAGTTTTTTTTTTCAAAAAAACATATATTCAATTTTTGTAGACCTATAATTATATATTTTTACTAGCTTACCCGCCCGCGCTTTGCTGTGGCTAACGAAAAACAACGCAATCTACTGGATGGTTATCTAACCTAGATAACCAAATGTTGTGTCAATAAATTAACTCACACCGCCATCTGTCAGAAACTTATGGAACTTACAAATAATTTCAAATCATTGTCCCATAACGAACATTAAATTCGCAATAATAAATATTGATGTCAATAATCGAGATAAAAACTATCCTATCTTTTAATTGCACCAAATTACACACAGCAAGCGAAATTTCAACAAAATCGGTTGAGTACTTTCGGAGTTCCTTGGACGAACATTGTGATGCGAGATTTTTTATACATAAATATTAGCTGACCCGCCCGTGCGTTGCTGTGGCTAACGAAACATAACGCCATCTAATGGATGGTTACCTTACCTAGATAACCAAGTGTTGTGTCAATAAATTAACTCACACTGCCATCTGTCAGAAACTTATGATACTTACAAATAATAACAAAGCAATGTCTAATAACAAACTTTGGAAATGAATAATCGAGATAAAAACTATCCTTTTAAGTTGGACCAAATTACATACAGTAAGCCAAATTTAATAAAAGTCGGTTAAGTAGTTTCGGAGTTTACCTTGGACGAACATTGTGACCCCAGATTTTTATACGTATATAAAGATTATAAAATACCATATAATAGATCTTTAAAAATACTTATCTTCTTTTGTAATTTTCTTTAATAAAAGATTTTAATTTATTTGAAAAATTATATCATACGTACACATTATACAAGTACACATTTTTTTTCTATAAATATTTCGACAGATATAACAGACAGATCGAAAGAGAAAAAATCGGTGAAAATTACAAATTTAACTCATTTTTGGAAGCATTCCTTTACAGCATTTCAAATTTCCATGACCTATGTCATTTAGGGCTTGGAAAAATAATAATTATTATTATTTTTACTTTTTTAAAATACTTTTTATTACAAAACTCAAAAGAATGTAACCTTATTGGGGTACCCCGTTCTAAGGTCATTAATTAATTAATTGTACATTATTTTGTGTATAAATCATAGATTAGGTCAATTTTATAGATAAAAATTCAGAAAAATTAAAAATTATTATTGAAGAGGAAAAATTTAAAGCAATATCTGCGAGGAAAATCATAATCATAAATCTTTGTTAGCTTTCAACCAGTGGCGGCTCGTGACTTTTGGTGAGGTAGAGTGCTAATAATATTAACAAAAATGGCATTATTGATGTCGTTGTAGCCGAAAAATATTTTTATTTTATTTTCGAAAATTTATTTTTTTATATGAAGATTTTCAGGAAATCTGTGCGGCGCACGGCAAAACTGAAATTTCCTGAAAATCTTCATACAAAAAATAAATTTTCTTAAAAAATATATATATTTTTCGGCTACAACGACATCAATAATGCCATTTTTGTTAATATTAGCACTCTAGCTCACCAAGTCACGACCCGCCACTGCTTTCAACGATGTACCTATCTATTATCTTTCTTCCCGTGTCTATAATAAATATTTTAATTTTTTTTTAAGTCGGTTAATTTTTTAAAGGTTTTAATTGCAAGAGGGAGGATATTAAACCTCAAATTGAAATATTTAAATTATGAAGACAATAACGACACTGAAACGAAAATCAGAAAAAGATACGGTCCTATCTAGGAATCGAACTTAAAATATTTGTCTTGCCGGGGCGGTGCTCTAATACTGTCTATTATTGTTTTAAATATTGTCTTTTATGTAATATTGTATTCATTAATTAAATATTACAATAATTTGAGGTTTTAGTCATTAAGTTAAAAATAAAAATAAATATTCATCATAGACTCGCAGAAAAGACGAAAGATGTCGCATATTAAATATTAAAAAATATGAATTTATCCAAGACACTATCTAGTTGTAGTTCGAGGTGAATCGTGTAATCATTCATAAAGATGGCAGCCAATAAAAATATGCGTTAAGAAAATGAAGATAATGGTGGTAGTTCTTAGTCTATACATGGTATAGTTGAATATGACCGAATCGGATAGGGTCCCATTGGCTCATTGGTAGAGCACCGTCTCGGCAAGGCTAAGGTCATGGATTCGAGTCCCTGATGTGACCTATCTTTTTCTGATTTTTCCGTTTAAGATTTTCGATTGAATGTCGCTAATATTGTCTTCATTAATTGCATATCTTTTTGTCCAAAAGTCGTTTTAGTTGTTGGTTGGTGAAATGTATATTGTAATGAGGATCTTGTGATGGAAGTTGGGATTACAAAAGTTCTAAGTTGTGATTGTTTGATGAATTGAACCATGACAGAATACCAGATACTTAAGTTGGTGTTATAGGGTAGTTTATTAAAGGAAGAGAAAGAAACCTTACGCTCTTTGGATTACTGACTTACCCACCCCCGTCTCTTGTCTACTGTCCCTTGTGTTGTGTGTTGTGGGTTGTCATGCGTAAGGCGTTTCCCTTTTCACATACTAATTCATGTATCGCCAACCGATTGTTTGCAAGAACTGATGGAGCACTATCCGGTATCATATTATCATAGAATAAATCTGAACACAAGTTAAAGATGAAGAAAGGACATATTAAACTATAATGAACAGAACTGTAGGTACCTATATAAATATAATTAACTTTATCATTTCATAAATCCATTTATCCGAAGTATTTTGGAATACGCATACACTGTTTGGTCTCCCAATTAAGAAATGCCATGTCTGCATGTTTCGTGATACAAAAATTAAATTTATCTTGTGCCATAGGTCATCCTAAGTGGTTCGCTACGTTTAGTGACTTAGATGCCCGGGTTCATGGCGTGATGTTTGTCTAGGTCTTTGCGGCTACATCTGCTCACCAACTATGTGGCAGTTTAGATCGGAAGGGACTGGTTGAGAGAGACCTTTTGATCTACCCAGCAGGACTCTATCAGAACATCGCCTTGCACACAGTGAGAAGGATGGATTCATACGTCCGTCTCTTCTGGACACACTGACCCCTAGATTGCTACCCAATCCTCAAACCTTTTCCTCCACACAGCGTCACCAAAGATGACATAGGCCCCGTGGATTATTTTCCCTCAGGGCCTCCTGTGTGGAGCTAATTTAAAAAAATATATTTCTTTACAAATTTTTTGAAGTTACATAAAATATAGGGTTTTTAATTAAGCAAGGTGACAGGAAAACTCAACAATTTAAAAACTCAAACTTTTTTGAAAATTCATTAAAATTGATAAAAAAACTTCGTTACATGGTAACGCTTTGACGGCCGGCGTAGTCCATGGGTAGGGCGTTAGACTCCCATTCCGAAGGCCGCGGGTTCGAACCCGGCGTGCGCAAATACATTTTATTTAATTGGTTTGTGTTATTTCACAATGAATTATTTAAAATAATATATAGTATATTTGCGGCACGTTCCAGAGTGGCAGTTACTCTTAGTATCGCCCTGGTGTAAGACCACCATTCAGAATTGAAACGTTGCTTTGGCCATGTTTAGTGACTAGATCTGAATAGCCAGGTACTTCCCCACCTTCCTCTTCCTCGTCTCCTTCCCTTCCCCACTTACCTTCAGCCTCATGACATACCCCAATTGGGGATGCCATAGTGTCACTGGCTCCAGACGGGAGCAGTTGGGACTCTTGTTAGGTATTCACTATAAAAAAAACCCTATGTTGGGTTAGGTTAAGTCACTGAATTTTCAAAGGGGGTGATGAAATGCCACTTTGTTGAGTTGCCATAGAACCAGGTAGGTATTTTGGTTTTGATTAAATAAGAGAAAAATAGAAACACACTTTTTTGGTCTACTAACTGTTCACAGAACTATTAGTTTAAAATAGCCTGAAACATTGAAGACCCCTGTTGTGTATGGGGAAGTGAAAGGTATCGGTAGTTGGTTGGTAGGTGCTACGTGGAAACCTTATGAGGTAATGTTTGTTGTCACCAGTCGCTAGTGAAAGGGGACAAATACGTCGAGTATTTAGCTGGTACTGGATAGGAATCTAAAATGTATTAGGTATATTCTCAGTGTCACTGCCAGGGCTAATCTATAGACGAAGGTGAAGAAAGGACATATTTAACTATACCGAACAGAACTATATAACTATAATTAACTTTATCATTTCATAAATCCATTTATCCGAAGTATTCTGGAATACGCATCCACTGTTTGGTCTCCCAATTAAGAGATTCGTAATTATAGGATTGAATTATTTGATTGACGTGAAATTGCTTATCGCGAAGGTTTATCTGATGAATTTTGCACTATAAACTACACTCCCTGACAGCCAGATGTATATAAACTTTCTGATTTATTGCGTCTACAATAAATTATACTTGCATCAGTTGATACACCAAACACTTTATCCCAAATTAACATCAACACACCATGAAGAAAATCAATCAATAAAGAGAATGAAAGACATTTTTTATGGGTATTAAAAATTAAAGCCTACACGGAGAAAAATGTTATTCTAAAATACAATCATTTTATTCGTAAAAACGGTTAAAAACGGGACTGAAGTTCTTACGAACAAATTAACAGGGTTTCAATGTTTATTCTTACGTTTTCCCGCCAATAAACATTGAAACACTGTTAATTTGTTCGCAAGAACTTCAGTCCCGTTTTTAACCGTTTTTACGAATAAAATGTATTGTTTCATAGTGCTTTCGCACAAACGAAGTATTGAATTCCGTAAGTCTAAACTTAAACTTTAAATGATCGTATTTTAGAATAAAAATTTTCTCCGTGTACCACACAAGTGCAGAATATTTCTCCTCAGTACAGCGTAAATTATAACACTTTACAGTGATGAAATAGACAATATTAATGTAATATATCGGAATATTACATTATTTATATCATTGTTCTTTTGTTTATGCTACGCTCGGGTCACATGGTGTCGGTTACAACGTGTGCCGAGCATAGCCAAATTTAGTGTCAACAACTCTCAGAGTGTCAAGTCAATAATTTCGCAAGAGCTCTTCGGAAAAAAATCTAGCTAGCGAGTTAAAGGGACGTGTGTCCTCTAAAACCATATTTTTATATCACTGTGATTTCAAAGAACCAAAGTCTTTTAATCAAACAGCATAGTACTGAGAAAAGGCCCAGTACTAACACTAAATACATTAATATCTCTGTAAACAGTGTAAAGGATTACAGAGAAACAGATATTACCATTAATAACCCATAACATACCTCGTCAAATAATTGTCCCATCGACACAGGTGCCAATAATAAATTGTTTATGAACCTCTTTGTATTCTACCTTTGAACAATTCTTGAACGTCATTTACTTGTTCTAATTTAGCTAGTTATGTATGTATGTAAACATCCATATAAATACATTTTTGGTTACCATGCCTGTCTTATGTACCGAAATAAAATAAATACATTTACATGATGGAATTTGATTACATTCCCAAATAAAACACATGAAAAAAAAACCAACACCGAAACTGGCTGTGCGTTTGATAGATTCTCCTGTCTTACAGCAACAGTTTATTAAAATACATAATTATTCAAATTTCGTGTTTCTCTTAAAACATAATTGGACTGATTCACTGGAATGAATGGTGGACGGTGATTCTGAGAATGACATTATTTTCCCCAAAAGTCTATAAATGAAAGTGTGCGCGCACTTCCTACTGGCGCCATTTACCTCGCGCAAACATTGTCCTAACTGTCCACCCTAACCCAACACTTCACTAAATACTGGACTATTTTGGAGCCCAACGAGTCCAACAGTGACGTACTTTTGTATTTGGGCTAAAATACCCAACCAAACTGAAAAATTGTTTTTGTAATCAAAAGGTGCATTAAATATCTTAACTTTAACATACATTGGTACTTCACATGTACTTTTGACAATAAACGTAAGTTAATGAGGTCTTTAATCATACCTGAATAACTTTCGATTCTTGAAGCTGGAACGGAATCAATTGATCGCAAATATCGTATTAGATGAATTAATTAGGTGTGTAAAAGCAAAGGCAGCAATCTCCATTTCGGCCAGATTGCTATGTTTGCTTTTAAAATGACGTGGAGATTGCTGTCTTTGCTTTTACTTTAAATATTACATACATATATTGTATACATCCATATTATGTACAATATTTGTATGTAAAAGTGAACGTAAAAGAGAAAAAACATAGCAATCTGGCCGGAACGGAGATTGCTGCCTTTGATTTTACACACCTCATATGACCTCATATGGCTTCGTAAGTTATTTTGCATAACGAACGATATTATTAAAAAAAGTTGTGTTTATTGACAGCTTATACGATACTCAGGAGCCCGCGCTAAAAACAGCAGCCATTGTCAACTGACTTTCAAATGCTTCGACTGTCGATGTTGACCGTGCTCGCCATTATCGATATCTGACCATAGATGACGAATTTTGTCAATATCGTGTTAAAAGTGGGTTTTACCGATTGACAGTGATAGACTTCCAAATGAGTCCCTCTATCGGTTCTCACATCAAGATTCTACTTTTGTTTTCATAACAAAGCTACTATTATAATTCCTACTAGTCGGGGGCTTTTAGAAGTCATATTTGGACAGTGGAGATATGGACAGTACATATGGAGACATCCGGAGAAGTACGAGATCTTGCATCTCATAATGGAGAGAAAGATTGCCGAAAGATGGGGTTCTGGAAGAAGGAGGACATCGTGGTTGAAAAACTTGAGAGAGTGGTTTGGCCAGTCTACTGTAGAGTTCCGGGCCGCAGTAAACAAAGTCCGCATAGCCAACGTGATAGCCAACGTCCGTTGAACGGACAGGGCACGAGAAGAAGAAGAATTTGGACAGTGGCATAAAGTTGACACAGATTTCCTTAAGATAAAAAATAAATATTTAAAGGGTACATGAAAAAGTCACTGCACGCCATTGGTTTCCACGTTTTTTCGGGGATCTAGACACTACTAACACTACTCCGCAATGGATAACTGGGTTGGCCGGGTAGGTCCGCGAAGTGAAGAGGCACTCGGAACTAGCGTAGACCGGACCAGAACTCCAGAACTAGTGAATGGACAAACTAGTCCTAGACAAACATCCTCGCCCTTGTCTTTACTTCAGTACCATTATGTGTTGGACTTTCAACAAACCTTGGGGTGGTCTCTTTTTTCTACATTTTTCCTGCTTTATCTTAATCAATTCCTTAATCGGTACCCAGGTACTGGGAATTCTCGACACTGTCAGTTCCAATTATGAAAATGACACTGAAAATCAAAACAAATCTGAGTTCATTGAACCAGAGTTACAATCACAGACAGAGACAAAAAATCTAAATAGTTTTTTGTGAAATTCTTAGTATTTAATAAAGTGTTTTGATTATTGAACTTAAAACTTAAAACACATCTTCTGTTCTGTAAACTAATTGTAATTGGGTCTTCTAAATATTTTCATTATTGAAGCAAGACTTCTTTAGGGGCATTAGCAAGAGTAACCCAGGTCTTTTTTGGACGGAAATAACGTTTTAAGATGATAGACTTCGCTTTTCGGCCCATACAAAAAGGACGCCCGGGAAAAAACACTTTTCTACATCGAAAATTGCACGAAATGAATATATTATTTTTATACTGCCTTCTAGGGGTGAAAACTATGTCGGTATGTTTTCGAATTTTCGGTGCGTTTCGTATTAACGTAAACATTCACTGTCAAACATGTACGATTTATCAAAATATATTATTTACGGAAAAAGTGCTGCTAACTCAACTCTCATAAAGAATTATAAAATTATAAAAAGCTACCGACGTAGCTTCTTCTTTCTAAAAAATATAATTTTTTTTAAATTTCAATTTCGTGAAAGTTTCGGTATAGAAAAGTGTATTCTCCATAAAACCCTTTTCGAGCGATTTCTGTAGGTAAATTTGAGCGTTGTCTCATTCGCACATTTCGCATTCGCATGTATTGTAAGTGTGCGTGAGCTTATTGTGAGCGGGACAGAATGACAGACGCGGGTGTTCCGCGTGTCGTTCAAAGTCTAGCCTCTTAATCACAGGAGACCATATTTGTCCCAGCTCACATAGGTCTCACAGAATTCGTTTTTTTTCCCTTACTATCATAGTCAGAAATGTGATCTAAGCGGTATTGGAAAGATAATACAACAAACTATATATTCAAATCTAAAAGAAAACCACAAAAAAATTAAAATTTACCCCTTTCTGAAACCAAAGTTTCCGATAGCAATTTGAAAAAAAATTATGGAACTTTGTGAATTTTTTAAGATTTTTTTTTACATGAAACGAAATAAAAGAGGTGATAGTAAGGTTTATAATTCATTCATCTAATAAAATAAGTATGTGTTTTATTTTTTTTCATTATCAGTAATTTTAGTTAGAAAAAAAATAAAGTGAGCCATTTTTAAAACTTTTTAAAGTTTTCGCAAAAAAAAATTATATTTAAAAAAATAAGTAGTATTTTTTAATGTAGAAATTTGGAAGCCTATTTCATCACCGTTCGAAAACAGTTTTTAGTTTTCGAATACGTTAACAAATGTTCCATTTATTTGGATTTTATTGCAAAGCGGGAATATTTTTAGCCTCTGACTTAGTGTCAATTAGTGTGACACCTAGGGACGCCTGTTTCAACGCTAGCTACAGCAAAAGTTAAGTTGACTAGCTTTACACTTGTAAGTTTTGTCGTAAGTTTATGACTTATGGCCAATTGGCACATTTTTACTCAAGGATTTTCAAAATGCAATATGCCTTAACTATTACTATAACTGAGGGTTAAAATTTAAATTTAGTTCACGATTTAGCTTTCTGATGAAACAGACGACCCCTACCAATGAATAACAAACGCCAAATCAAACTTAAACGTCAGACGTCATCCGTTTATCTTGTACAGGTTTTTGTTATATTTTGCTGATTATTATATTATTTTGTTATATTTTGTTGATTATTTTATTATACTTCAAATTATTTTGTTATATTTTGTTGATTATTTTATTATACTTCATATTATTTTGTTGATTATTTTATTATACTTCATATTATTTTGTTATATTTTGTTGATTATTTTATTATACTACATATTATTTTGTTGATTATTTTATTATACTTCATATTATTTTGTTATATTTTGTTGATTATTTTATTATACTTCATATTCTTTTGTTATATTTTGTTGATTATTTTATTATACTTCATATTATTTTGTTATATTTTGTTGATTATTTTATTATACTTCATATTATTTTGTTATATTTTGCAAAGATTGAAGAAAAAACATTATTATATGATTTAACTAAAGATTTTAGATGAACATATTGGTTTGTCTATTCTATTATTTTATTTATTCACATTTAAGCCCGCTAAACTACTTATATAGTTTATCAGCAGGGACATACACGGAAAAAAATGATATTCTAAAATACGATCAATTTATTCGTAATAACGGTTAAAAACGAGACTGAAGTTCTTACGAACAAATTAACAGGTATATGTACAAAATTACGTATACCAACAAATTATTCTTACATTTTCCCGCCAATAAACATTGAATCACTGTTAATTTGTTCGTAAGAACTTCAGTCCCGTTTTTAACCGTTTTTACGAATAAAATGATCGTATTTTAGAATAACATTTTTCTCCGTGTAGAGACAACATTTATTGTACAATAACATGATATATTTTTATTGGATTTTATATTTTATACAATAACGGTATATGATGAATGATGATATATAATTACATCAATTGGTTAAATTACAGAAAACTATTTTTTTTATTAAACTTGTAGCTTTCCTCTAATTCCTATTGCCTCCAATGTTTCTAATAGTTTATTTATATCAATGGTATCAAATGCCGTAGAGTTATCTATGAATAAAACAAACAAATATTTTTTTAGATTTAATTAATAATTTATGTGATTTAAAAACTCCTAAAGCAGCATTTCCGTAATTTTTTTCTTTTGAAATCCATACTGATTGGGATCTAACAAAGAGAAAGATTCTAAATATTTGTTAAGTTTTATGGAAATGTATTTTTTAAGTTTTTTTTCAAGGGCTGGCAATATGCTTATTGGCCTATAATTTTGAATATCTGTATGTTTGCCCCCTTTGTAAATTGGCCTATAAATTATGCTACTTTTTGGTTCATCTGGTATCACTGTTGCGATAAAATTACATCGATAAAGTGAGTTTTAAAGGCCCTAAAATATTAATATGTGTTTTAATGTCAAACATTCGAATGTTGTCAATCCCCGGTGACTTTAAATTGTTTAATTTGATAACAATAATATTGATTTATTCGCAGGTAGCTCTGGGTAGGTACATACTATGTTGCACTTCATTCGGCCTGACGGTCGATGCTAAATAATCACATTTATGTATCATAGAGCTAACACTATTTGTAAAATATTCAAAAAAGTTATCTGCTACAGTTTCTTCATTATTCCAATTTATAATATATTTCGAGATTATTTCGTCACAACTACTTTTGGACTTGCGTCCTAATAATTTATTTATTTCATCCCAAGTTTTTTTTTTGTATTTCCGAAATAATGTTAGAGTTTATTGTTAAAAAAGGTAGACCAAGCATCTAATTTTCAAACTAAAATCACATGATTTAGCATAGTAGTGCACCACCTTAAGGTGAAGCCACGCGAAAAAATGCAAAATCATACAAAATCTTGTATTTTTGTTTTGAAAATTTGATCGCTTAGAAACACTATGGATACTTGAATTAAATATTTTGAGTAGAACACATCTTGGCTTTTGAAGCAATCGAGTATTTTTTTGACAAGCCTTTTAATAAGCTTAGAAAAAAATAATGCGTCTGACCTATAAAGAATGGTTTAAAATGGAAAATCTCCTATTTACGAATCCTTTTTCTGGTATGGTTTTATTGAATGATGTAGAAAATTAAGTTTCTTAGAGAGTGATCTGAAAACATTTTAGTATTTGTTGCTGAACATCATAAAATAAAATAAAACGTGCATTTTGGCGACGTTTCTTTTCAGTGAATAAAACCAGGCGGTACCCGACGAATTTGTAATTGCGAATTCCATCCTTATGCCTTGTACGGAAGGATTTTAGCGCGTCGTTCAGTCGCCGAACAGAATTGGCGGCGAACGGACATGACTCTTTAAAAATATACTTTCGGAATAACAAAAAAAAACACTGTTGTTGGCTAGAGATTAGGGTTTTTATTGGTAAACGCCCAAAAATCGTTCGCTCCGCCCGATTCCGAATGAGTCGAGGACTAGTGGATCGCATTAATATACCTACAATACAACAAAAACAACAAAATAAACAAATAACAAATGGTCACTACTCACGACAACAAATAAAGAAACGTAATTATTGTACCCAGCTTTTCAATAATTACCTTATTTTACACACTGCAATTCAGCCGCTTACAAACACTGGATAATCTGTTTTTTGTTACGAATTCTTTCACATTATTATCTCCCATCTGCTTTGCCAAATCTACCGAAGAATCAGCCGAAACAAGTCCCTGCATTACTTATTGTCCGAGAGGTTTGTTTGCCAGCCAGAACTGTGTGTTTAGCAGTCTCTGCAAACACCTCGAGTCGGTCTTTAGCTGGACCAAACTGAAGACAATTGTAAACAAAATGGTAAAATCACATTTGCCTCCATTGTTGTTGCAGTGAGCAAATATCGTAGTGTAAACGAAATATTGGTGTTTGCGCGCTTTGTTTTGTCAAGTCTCGAAGGCAATGGAAATTGTGGAATATTGAAAGCACTAAGTAGCTTTTGACTTCATTATCAAAAATACTATTTTCGGTTGTGTGTCTGTCTGCAATTCTGGTTAAATTAGTATTTTGTGTGCCTTTGAGTGTGCATGCCTATAATTATATTGCCAGCGTTTTTATTATTATCTATCTAACTATGTATGTATTTTATGTCTTTGTATTGTAGTCACTTGAAATGTTATTCTTTAACATATATTTATATTGTCTTTTTTGGTTATATGTGTGCTTGAGTTTTATAATAATTGACGAACTGATAATCTGCTTTTGCAGTTTAGATGGAGCTTATAATGAGGAAAAATAAAAAAATATAAAAATCAAATTTAACTTTAACTCGGATTTGCTTTGAATTTAAGTGCATTTTTCAATTTTTTTTTTAAGTGTTTGTAATAAATCGATAAATTGATTTAGTGCCTACCTAGGTAGTAGGTAGGTACCTTTAATATAACTAATTATTTTTCACCAGATTTCTTTTGTATAAATTAACTACTATAAAGTATAACTTAAGTAGGTAGGTAACTACTTAAGTTATTTTTTTATTTTTTATAGAGAAACCTCACAAGAGTCCCAACTGCTCCCTTCTGGAGCCAGTGAGACTATGGCATCCCCAATTGGAGTATTTTGTGAAGCTGAAGGTAAGTGGGGAAGGGAAGGAGATGTGGAAGAGGAAGGTGGGAAAGTATCTGGCTATTTAGATCTAGTCACTAAACACGGCTAGAGCCTTTCAATTCTGAATGGTGGTCTTACACCAGGGCGATACTGAGAGTATCTTTTACTCTGGAACGTGCCGCAAATATAGTAGGTATATATTATTATTATTAATAAATTGTGAAATAACACAAATTAATCAAATAAAATTTATTTGCGCACGCCGGATTCGAACCCGCAACCTTCCGATTGGGAGTCAAGTGTCTTACCACTCGACCACGGACGGTCGTCCGTGTTATACAAGTTATACTTTAATATAATATTTTTTACCCGAAAATTATATTAAGGCGCTCCGCTGACGAGGCAACTGAAAACCAACTAAAACCGGCTGTTTTCTCTGTCTTGATTGGTCAAAAAGCTTGTTTAACCATAGACGAAGAACAATCAGCTGACAGTTAGCAACTAGCAACGGCCGGCCAGGGCAATCAGCAGCGCAAGTCGCGAGTCACCGCTTGCGTTACCATTGACAACGGGTGTTTGAGTGATTGTGTAGTGTGCGGGCCATCACATTGTCATACAAAGACAGTTGGCAGTTGAGAGTTTTCAGTTGCCTCAGTGGGCGGAGGCGCTTAGTATAAATTCTGTGCACTTGTTTGCATGTATTTTGTTTAATGTTCTTAGATTTTTCAAAAATTTGGGAACTGTTTATAATAAATCGATAAAGTACCGACCTACCTATAGCAAAGTATATTTTTAATAGATTTATTTTGTTTGCAATGGTACCGGCACACATGCTCATTAGTAAAATGCTCATTAGTAGGATGCTCATCAGTAGCATGCTCATTAGTAGAATGCTCATTAGTAGCATGCTCATTAGAAGCACGCTCATTAGTAACATGCTCATTAGTGGCATGCTCATTGTAGCATGCTCATTAGTAGCATACTTATTAGTAGCATGCTCATTTCCCCTTCCACCCCCAGTCCTAGTAGCATGTGTGTCACGCCCAAATGAGCATGCTTGTTGAAATGGCTGTTGATTTGTGAGCATGTTCATTGATTCGCGGGTGGAAGGGGTAATGAGCATGCTACTAAAGAGCATGTTTGCTGTGTACCATAAAGTACATACAATAATTTATTTGTTTGTCAGAAATTTTTAATAATAAATTCTGCAAGTAAAAATTATATAAAATGTGTATTTCTTTCGTTTAAATTAAATAATGTCGGATTTCTTGATTTTTTAAGGGTCTGTACTTTTTCAAAAAAAGCGTCATATACAAACTAACTAGATTTACTAACTAACTTTACTAACTATTAAATAAATAAATAATAAGAAATAAATTGTTTATGCGCTTTTTAATTTTTTTTTTTAATATTGCACAACAGTCTAAACTGCTCCCGCCTGGAGCCAGTGAGACTATGGCATCCCCAAGTGGGGTATGTTGTGAGGCTGAAGGGAGTATGGAGGGGAAGAAGATGAAGCAGAGGGAAGTGGATAAGTATCTGGCTATTCAGATCTATACACCATATAAAGCCATTTTAAGCAACTTTTCAATTCTGAATGGTGGTCTTACACCAGAGCGATACTTATAGTATCTTCCACTTTGTAACGTGCCGCAAATATTCTATATATTATTTTAAATTAGCAAATTGTAAAATAACACAAATCTTCAAATATAATTTACTTGCGCACGTCGGGATTCAAACCCGTGACCTACGGATTTCCTTTCAAAAGCCTTACCTTAAAGAGGTCGCTATTTAAAACAAAAATCTAACATATTTTATTAAACATATCTATTATTTTAGATTACCTCCGTGGTACAGTCACCCCCTGTTATCTAAGCCCATTGCACATTTATAATTGGATAAAAATACGCTTCCCACCAGCTAGAAGCAAAATTTATTCACCCTAACAAAGAAAATGTATAAAGTCCTGAAATTATCCATTAATGCTAACCTCACCTGAACGGTAATACCATCCGTGCGACAAGACACGTGACCTTCACACACGTGTACTTCACGTGTCCATCTACCCCACCCGTCATTACTTTGATTAACCCCATCCCCCCACGTAGGGTATATGGCAACGCCACGTGTGTGACACGCGTATTTCCTATAATAATTTAATGTCCAGTGTGCAGGAGTAATGCGAGAACAGAAGATGTTAGCAGATAATTTCGCAAATAAATAGTAATTATACGGATTATTGTCTCCAGTGATCAAACTCTTCAGAAAGTGTATCGATGGGGGTAACGCGACAGTTGTCCCCTCTAAATAATATATATTTTTTTATTTATTCACGCCCATAGGGCTTTTACAATAATCATAATACAAAAATAATAGTTTAGTAAACGGGAAACAGAACCTTTGAAATTTTAGAAATAAATTTAGGTAATGAATAAACGAAAATATCAACTGAACTAAATTTATTTCCAAGCCTATATAGTCTTTGGATTGGGGAGTTAATGAAATAGTTAGTTTTCGGAGGATAAACAAAGAACAGCTCTGGAAGCCTCGTGTTACGATTTTGTACTCGGAATGTTATTAGTTTTGTTAAGTCAGGTGCGTCAATTGTGCCATTAACTAATTTGAATAAAAGTACCATATCGCTCTTTGTTCTTCTACAAGATAAGTCAGTTAAATTAAGTCCTTTCATTAATTTATCATAATTGATTTGTTCGATGGGTATGGAGAGTTTGAAATTAATGAACCTTAAAAATTTATGTTGAACTCTCTCAATTTGTATTTGATGTGCTTCATAGTATGGGGACCAAATAGTGGAATTGTATTCTAAATTACTTCTAACTAAGGCAGTAAAGAGTATTTTAAATTAATAAAGTGACGTAAAATCTTTGACTGTTCTTAAAATAAATCCCAAACATTTCATAGCCTTATTAGTAACTTCATTAATGCGTGGAACAAACGTTAATTTTTCATCAAATACGATACCATAATATATATTATAACTTTTTGTTCAATATTTATCAATTTCAAACCTAAAATCGACTTCAAAAATATCATAAATAATAAGTTGGTAGGGATATCTGAATTTATTTAGAGTGTCAATTTTTTGTAATTACTAATTGAGTGTTTATTCCACAAATTGACATATTTTTTATACTAAAACTCAACTGGTCTCAACATCTTGGTACTACACTATGTCTTAGAAATATTGAAATAAATGTCTCCAATTCCCATTGTTTAAGACGCCATAAGACTTTTCACCTGAATACATTTAAAAATAATATCGTCTACTTTAGCCCTCTGACCCAGATGTGTCAACTATATAACAAGATAGAGTGTGCTGAAGTAGATATTTTCGTCGATAATTTGTACGGATTCAGAAAAAAGTTATGGCGTTGTTAAAAAATATGTTAAACTAATTATATTGTGTCAATTGTCTCTCTATGCGATGTGTTTCTTATGTTTCTTGCCTCTCATTGTAATAATATGTATTACTTGAGTTAGCTTATATATATTTTTGGATTTTTTTTTATTTGTGATGTTTTTCTAATTGTATGTATCTGTATTTAATTGTAGATTTTTTGTAATTCTACGTCCCTATTTGTACAATAACTGAGTTTTTATAACTGGATTGTTCTCTCGTAAGTGCGAACATCTGTAAAAACCCAGTATAAATAAATACACTGTCCGTAACCAGTGAGATTATGGCATCCCAATTTGTAATATGAGTGAGGCTGTAGGCATCGGGGAGGGGAAGGAGATAGACAAGAGGAAGTTGGGAGAAGTACCTGGCTATTCAGATATGGTCAGCAAACACGGCTAAAGCCATTTCAAGTGACGTTTCAATTCTGAATGGTTGTCTTACACCAGGATGACTGAGAGTGTCTTTCTCTCTGGAACGTGCCGCAAATATACCTTATATTATTTTAATTGATTAATTTGAGAAATTACATCAATTAGTCAAAATTACTTGCGCACGCCGGGATTTGCTAGTCGAAAACCTCTAACCCCTCGACCACGGAGACCGTAAAAAAATATCAATATATAAATCAAAAGGAACTAATTTTTCAAAGGTAAATTTATTGTCAGAAAAAAAATTAAATTATTTTTCCAGCTTTTAGAGCGACTTCCAAGTGATATTTAAAATCACACTCAATTACCTATCATAAAAAGTTCTACCTATTACGAGGAGCTTGTCATTCCAGTTGGAAAAAAGATTGAAAAAAGAACCATAATCACTATTTTCCAATAAAATTCTGTTTAAACAAATTTAGCAGTTTGAAGAGGAATTTCTCAGGGATGCACGTTGAGTCCTCTTTTATTCTACTTTTCTGATTCCTGAAACAACAACTGTTTAATTACTTATAGTGGATCATTGGAATAGTCGAAACAACGTTTCGGTTGGGTTTAACCATGCATCATCTTCTGAGCCTCTTAACACAACTCTTCTTATGTAAATAGCTATCTAATGTGATGTATATTGTATATATCCCATCATCTCCCACTCCCGCTTGCCCTTTATTTTCCTTTTTCTGTATTTGTATTTATTGGAATAGTTGAAATAACATTTTGTTTCGTTTTAATCATGCATCATCTTCTGAGTCTCTTAATACAACTGTTATAATGTGGGTAATTATCTAATATAATGTATATTGTATAATATGGGATCTCCCAACACTTCCCTGCCGATTCATTCGCTTGCCTTTTATTTTCCTTAGTGGATCATTCGGCTTATTTTAACCATGCATCATCTTCTAAGCCTCTTAACACAGCTGTCTTTTGTAGGTAGTTGTCTAATGTGATGTAAATTGTATATATCCCACCTTCTCCCACCACTTCGCTGCCGATTCATTCGCTTGCCTTTAATTTTCCTTAGTTGGATCATTCGAATGGTTGAAATAACATTTTGGTTAGCTTTAACCATGCATCATCTTCGGAGTCTCTTAACACAACTGTTCTTATGTAAGTAGTTATCTAATGTGATTTATATTGTATATATCTCATTATCTCCCATCACTTCGCTGCCGATTCATTCGCTTGCCTTTTATTTTAGTGGATCATTGGAATGGTCGTAATAACTTTTGGGATGTGCTTAACTATATATCATCTTCTGGGCCTCTGTTTTGTGTAGGTAGTTTTCTAATGTGATGTATATTGTATATATCCCATTGTCTCCCATCACTTCGCTGCCGATTCATTCGCTTGCCTTTTATTTTCCTTAGTGGATCATTGGAATTGTCGAAACAACGTTTCGGCTGGGTTTAAATATACATCATCTTCTGGGCCTCTTAACACCTCTTTTTTTATGAAGGTAGTTATCTAACTTGATTTATATTGTTTATATCCCCTAATCTTCATTTGCTCGCCTTTTATTTTCCTTAGTTGGATCATTCGAATGGTTGAAATAACATTTTGGTTAGCTTTAACCATCTTGTTCTTATGTAGGTAATTATCTAATGTGATGTATATTGTATATATCACATCATCTCCCATCACTTGGCTGCCGATTCATTCGCTTGCCTTTTATTTTCCTTAGTGGATCATTGAAATGATCGTAATAACTTTTCGGATGGACTTAACTATACATCATCTTCTGGGCCTCTGTTTTGTGTAGGTAGTTATCTAATGTGATGTATATTGTATATATTCCATCATCTCCCATCACTTCGCTGCCGATTCATTCGCTGGCCTTTTATTTTCCTTTCCTCTCTTGTTCCCTGTACGGGATATTTCCCGACCGACGGCAGATGGCTGCCGGCGCTACCAAACCAGATCAAACACACAGGAGCGGACTTGATTTGGTGTTTAAAAATACGATTTTTAGCCACATAACTAAAACTAGTGGCGTCTGCAAGTGAATGTGGTGGCATTATCAATTCAACTTATTAAAATTATGACAAACGCATTTTAATCTTTTTTCATAAATATTAAGTGCTCGTAGTTACATACCTACTACGTATAACGAAAATTTTGGTTGATATTTCAAAAATTGTTTTACACCTACAAATCTCAAACAGGAATGACTACTGGCCAATTGTTCCACAGAATTTGAACGATTTATCAAATTGCGAAGTTAATTCTCTTGTTCTGTGAAAGTTCTATTATCATTTCAGTTATGTAAAGTAACTGGCCAATAATAATATAATTATAACTTAAATATAACCTTTACGAAACTTGAAAATTATCATTTTACCTACCTAGCTATAACAAATTTAATCTAAATTTTTTTAATGGTCCACTACTAAGTATTTGCTACATTACAGTGTAAAAATCTTAAGACGGATTTTAAAGCCTCATTCTTACACTCACATTTAAGGATAACTTTAAAACATTTAAGGATAACTTTAAAACTTAAAGAAAACTATTCATATACCTACAATAAATAAATAATAATCATATTTTATTTGGCTAGTACGCCCCCCTGGGACTATCCTGTACATCCTGGGCCCTCGCGGTGTCGTATTACCCGTTCAGCGCGGCCTACCCCAGGGCTCTGCGCCGGTACCTATTGTATTCTGTATGAGCTTCACACTGCACGGATATTCGGTCCAACAGTGCGCAGGGGTGCTAATCGAGGGTTCTGGAAATGTATATGAGACTCACTAAGTAATTAGGTTAAGGAGAGAGGATGGAACGCCGCACTAATATGTCTTTATAACGTTCAACGCGGCGTACCTCACGGCTCCGCGGTGGGACTTATTGTATTCTGTATCAGCTTCTGATAATAACATCAATGTGAAACTGACATTTTATGATAAATTACGGACGGATTAGGACTAACTGTTCAGACCCAACCGAAATATGGAATCTCTATTATTGGATTGTTGAAGTACCTGGCTAATCGAATCTTGTCACCAAACCCATCTAAAGTCAATCCAAGCAATATTTTCATGCTAATCTCTCTACTCTTCTTCATAAGAAGGCGATTTCCAGCACCACCTCACATATTTGGGGTTGCTTTTTTTTAATGATATAAAGCAGAGACATAGGAGGATGACGTTGTAGGGGGAAGGAAATGCATAAAATCCCTTAAAAACACCCTCCACATATCATCGCTGAGGGAATTTGTTGTCATCAGGGCCTCCTGTATGGTGTTAATATAAAAATAGTTGTCGATTTCTGATCAAGCAAACTACAACGACTGTTCTATACTACCAGAAGCACATAAAGGTAGCGATGGGCACAATCGATGAATAATCGATTATTTACTCGATCTTTTTTACCATCGAATGATTTCGATTCATTTCCATAGAAAAATCGATTCTCGCTTCTCGATGTCAAATTCATTCGAATGCACAGTCCGAGAGAATCGGTTTGAAACGTCATCGAACTTGGAATCGATTCTCGCTTCTCGATGTCAAAATTCTTTCGAATGCACGGCCGAGACAATCGGTTTGAAACGTCATCGAACTTGAAATCGATTCTCGCTTCTCGATGTCAGAATCCATTCGAATGCACAGTCCGAGACAATCGGTTTTAAACGTCATCGAACTTGGAATCGATTCTCGCTTCTCGATGTCAGAATTCGAATGCATAGTCTTGAAACGTCATCGAAAGTGATTTTGCTTGTCAAACGAAATATTTTATAGGTACATGTTATAATCAACCTGATGTGTGAATTTTATATTATGAATGAATACTTTTAGGTAACGATTTACGTTTTCAGTATAGTTTATACGTAAAAGATTGCGATGGTGATAGCTTTCAACAATTTAAAATGTTTAGTATGAGGTTATGTATCATCTATTTGGGTATTGTATATTTAATTAAAAATAAAACAATAACTTAGTATATACCATTTTTATATTTAATGCCGACCGGGTTTCGCTAAAACCGTAGTTTCTTCAGGGCAGTAAATAATACTCTACTAAAATCAGCATGTAGGTAATATGTTTTCATATCTGCTTTATATGACCAAATATATTTAATTTATTTGAAATTAACAGGTGTTTCTTAGTTTGTAATAAAAATGAAACGATTTCTATAGTAAGAAAACTTTATTTAATGATAAACTACAAATATAAAAATATAAATACAAATAATTGCATACGAAAAGGTGTCCATAACCTACATGTTATTTAGAGGTTATTTTTTAACAAAAACGACATAAAATTATTATCTTCGTATTAAACACAGACACACTGTCAATATTATTAATGGGAATTTGTACCAACCGGCTAAACTAAATATCTTACTAGTAATTTTATTGTTGTGAGATGCCCACATATTTGAAATTCGTGGAAAATGGAATAACACTAATGTTGCCATCAAACAAAAAGGAATTTGCCATTGCCAGGAAATAAAAACGGTGATTGAATTATTGTTGCAGTACTTACTTACTAATGTTGCGTTATTTAAACATGTTATTTAGAGATTGTTTTTGATCAAAAATGTCATATAATTATAATTATTTTCATATTATTAAACATACATAAATATTTTTAATGGAAATTTTTACCAATGGGCTAAACTAAGTAGCTTAACAATAATTGTTATGTTGTGAAATGCATACCAAAAAACAACAAATAAAATTACAACAAACAATAAGCGTTGCCATACATGATGCACCATAATAATTTTCGACTTCCTACCCCCCCCCCCCCCCCGTCACAGACAAAAATCCTGCCCCTGACCGTAGCTATTGCTCCCGAACTCCGAGCAAAAAATCGATTAATCATTCGATTATTGTGATGTCTCGATTAAAAAAAATCGATTATATAAAAGTTTCGATCATTCCCATCGCTACATAAAGGACTAACGAAATCACAATCATCCACCGCATTGTTGGAATTAGGCCGCTGGCTGACAGATACTATTCAGCTGAGGCATCTACTTGTATTATGCGTTATATTGTGTGTACCAGATTACATCAAATGCATTCTTAAATACAGTTCAACTGCTCATGTGAATGAGTGACCCAGATTTTATCAGACAGAAGATTTAGTATTGATAAATAACATAAAATTATTATAAATAACAACATGAAAACAAATTGTTTCTATGTGAAATTTGTTATTTTTGGATGGCTTGGATTTAGATCTGAAATAACAACCAGTACAATCCCAAAATTATAATAATTATATTTTTATATAAAAATCTGGCGTCACGATGTTTGTCGTAGATAAAACGATGATTTCACATTTGAAAAAGGATCCATACAGAACCAGAGTCAAAGTTAGTGTTTCTTGAATAATAAAGTGAATCCAACAGATTTTCTAAAATGGAAAAGGAACGCACAAACCCGTTTACAGACAGATGAAAAGCCAAACGGTCGAGTTAAATCAGGCCTTCTCTGTCAAAAGAATGCTCCCCTCCTGAGGGTTATGTCCCTTTCTTGTGTGTTTTCTCTCTGTGTCATATACATATTTTTAAAGGCGGGTACCGCTGTCCCGGGAACGATTTATTGAAAAATAAGCGCTGCAAGAGCAGTGATCATTGGCGGATCCATTTTGAAGAATGAACAAAAGATAGCGGGAAACCGCCACACAGTGGGCTGAAAATCGCCTTTCATAGACATAGAGACTTGAATTTTCATGGGTCTTTTTTTGGCTAGAAATTATTATTTTAATTAATTAATTATTTTTAAAGAAAAAAATTGTATGGCACTGACATTAAAAATGAGGCTATCTCTGGAATCATAAGGTTGGCCATTATATCCTTACACACAGATATACTCTTCATTTGTAATTTTTTGACATACATCGTGTTGTGGCGCAACTTGCGTTTTTTTTAAATCCTCAAAGTTGAAAAAAAAACTTTTTTATATTGATGATTCATTTGATAACTCCTTCATTTGTACACACAATTGCTTCATACGAAATTTTATAGCATAGTAATGATCAGCAGAATCCATTTCTAGCCAAAAAAAGAGCCTTAAAAATTCAAGTCTCTATGTCTATGAAAGGCGATTTTCAGCCCACTGTGCGCCACCCGTGTAGTGTGGTGGTTTGCGGCAGCTCTCTCGAGCGGTTTCCCGCGGCGGGCAAACCGCTCGTGTAGCCTGGGCCTAACTGTTAAAGTGAGATTGGAAACTCGAGCAATGCGAAGCAATACCACCTTCAAAGTATATTTATTTATAATCCATGAACTCATTATTTCTTTGGTAATCATAATCAATCATCAAGCCAGCATCCAAATCAAATATTAAAAATTTATAAAGCTTTGGTGGGTTTCGTTTTTTACCCCTAGAGAGCAAACAGCCCAGCATTGGGGATGACAAAAAGGGATGCGCTGGCGCCCTCTGTGTTTGTCCAGCCTGAGAACTGAAACTGTACTCTATAGGGCAGTCTTTCTCAAAGTGGGCGATAACGTCCCCTTGTGGACGCTGGAGGCTTTCATGGGGGCAGTAGAAGGCTCAAAGAAAATTAGGGAGCGTTAAGGAGATCTAGAGGGGCGACGGCAAACCAATTCTAGCTATAAAAATCCGACACCACTTGAGATGAGATTTACTATTCGAATGCTTGGAGTCCGTTTAGACAATTAAATTAGAGTCGCTTACGCTTACGATGCATATATTTCATATTTCACGCACGTGGTTCATGATAAATTAAATAAAATTGTCAGTGATTTCCAATATTTTCTTTCGTACAAAATTTTTTGGTCGATCACGGCGAACATGAGTTAATATCCTATCCGAAATTGAATGTTTGGAGACTCGTATGGACGAAAATACTAGAGTCGTTTACTCTCATTAAATAATTCTTTGATCTCAGAAATAGGATATGGGTCACACCCTATCTATATTTGCAGTAACTGCTTATTAATTATATTTGCAATGACAGATGGTAACGTAAAAAGGTAAGTTAAAAATATGGGGGCACTCAATTACCCAACAATTAATTAATTAAGGGGGTACTACTTTTTTTTAAATCTCAAAGTGGGCGGTGGTCGAAAAAAGTTTGAGAGCCTGCGCTATGGGGCCTATGAACCTAGCCTGTACCCTATACCTTATAGCTTGTGGGACCCTCTGGTTATATTGCTTGTTCTGTCCTCTTTACGCCCCCTACGTTTACAATTTACCTTCTACCCTTCATAACTATTAAAATAATCATTCTTGGATGATTTTTATAGCGCCGTTTTTGAAAAAAATTATCTCAAGGGCGCCGTGCAAACATTTTTTCCAACGCTTATATATAAAAGTCAGTACCCAGCAACATTAGTTTCCATTAAAATCTTTATTATGGAAGGATTTTCTATTGTTCTTCTTTACTCCATGGTCTTAACACACACTCTTTGCTTCACTCATATGCATATATTAATATGTTTGTATTTATATTTAACGAGAATAATACACGACGCACAGCTGAATGGTAGAAGGATAGTATTACTTTAAAATTTCGAAAAAATACCTTAAACTTCACTGCTGCAAAAAAAAACGTTTTTAAGTAAAGGGGTAATATTTCTAAGTATTGAATCAATTTCGAGTAAAAGTTTACGGTTATATCGATTGTTAACAACGTGGGGTTAACTTTAATATTTCGAAAAAATACCCCAAACTTCACTGCCGCAAAAAAAAAACGTTTTAAAGTAAGGGGTTACTAAGGGTTAAATCAATATTTCTTTAAGAGTTGTATCAATTTCGAGTCAAAGGTTACAGTTATATCGATTGTTAACGACTTGGGGTTAACCTTTTCCTCACACATAACAGTGATTTTAGACAATAAAAAAAAAATATTCTTTTAAGGTTTTGTAACCGAGTTCTCACGGATTTTCTTCAGAGTAACTATTAAAATTTCTGAAACATATTTTGGAATCAATTAAAGTAAGATAACTTTGAATAAAGAAAGCAATAAATACCGTCACGATTTAAATTGTTAAAATAAGTCAGGGGACGATCGGGGAGGTTAGGATGTGACAGTAGATTCCCCGACAGTTGGCTCCCCAAAATTATAATTATTCTAAATTATAATTTTTGTGCATTATTTAACAATTTCAAACCTGAAAATGACTCCAAAAACACCTTAAGTAATAAGTTGATAAAAGGAATTGATTTAGTGTGTAGATTTTTTGTACTTATACGCTGGTATTATACAGTATATAGACAAGTAGTTTTATTATAATAATTTTATTTTTTAACTTGAATTAATTGAAGTGAATTAATTCAAATGACGTGGATCAAATGTCGTGGAATCGGATGTAACAACCATGCTGAAAAAATAGCAATTTTTCTTCCAACTTCTTATGCAAATATTAAGTGTTGTCATTTGAATTAATTTACTTCAATTAATTCAAAAACTGGTCGCAAATTAAGAGGTGTATAACTTCTCCACATTAAAAAATGTTTTTTTTATGAACGCGACTAAACAAAAAGGGATTCTGATAACAAATTTTCTTGAACCAAGAAATTTCTTTAGCGACAATAACTCGTTTTTTACCCACAGCGAAACAAAGAATAATAATGGACCCTTTCAACCTTTTGCAGGCCAGGTTTTTTTTCAAAAAAAATCAAACGTCACTTCAGAATTTTTTTGTGTCGCATTTTATAAGTTTACAGTAACAATTCTTTCAGATTTTGGTAGTTTATACAACTGTACTTGCTAATAATATTATTTTGTAATAGAAACTCGTAAACAAATAATGATTTAAAAAAAAATAAAACATTAAATAATTTTCATTGGTGGCCACCGGTGGGCCAACGGCCAATTAAAGATAAGTTAAGTTTTAAGTTTTACATTATTTTAATAAGTAATTTCTTGTTCCATATTTGTGATAAAAGTCACAGTATTCTTCATAATAATAATTCATTACTTGTATGGATTTGTACAGCTGTGCAATTTAGATCAGCGTTAAATAAAACTTTTTTTAATTAAATGAAATGAAACTACTTGGATTTAAGATACTTTATTGTTATATTTCACTGTCTACCAGTTCGGTACCTCCGTACCATCATCAGGACTGTTACAAAAATAATGCTAACTAATACAGAAGTACACAAATATATACAAGAAAGAAAGGGACAGAATGCTTGAGTGGGACAGTGCATCAGTTGTGGGGGGAGGGGAACCGGGATAAGTAAAATAACGGGGAACATACATAAAATAGGACTGAAGGTTAAATTTAGTTTGTTATTAAGGAAAAAAAAATATTTTTTTACCTATCTTTCAATGGAAGATGGTCCGAAGAACTAGCGTCATTGATCCCCTCGGCACCGGTGCATAGTCGGAAAACACGCCAAACTTGCGCCTAACATTTGTACACGGTTGACATTTGTCACATGAGAACGGGTCGCTTCTACGGCTCGTTCTTGAATTCAACAGCTCGGCTGTGGAACGATTTGCCGGCCTGTGTGTTTCCTCCTTCCTACAACATGGGTCTCTTCATGACCCTTGTTCACTCCTTCCTGTTCTCAAAAAGCCCCTCCACACAGCATATTCAAAGATGACATAGGCCCTGAGGGAAATTATTTTCCTCAAGGTCTCCAGTGTGGAGTTTATTTGAAGAAAAAAATACAAAATCAGTAATCATGTAGGTATTGGATAGTTATGTCCTTACCACCCTGTATACGTCATAATGAAGGCACGTTTGTGGCGAAACCGGTTGGCGTTTTCTTATAGTGATGCATACAAAAAGTAACAGAGTTTTTTTATCATTACAAAATGACTATATGACAAAAAATTAATTGCAATTTTCTGTTTTCAGAAACAACTGGCAAAATTTGTTCCTTTTTAATGATGACATAAATTAATTCCGAGTCATTCAGCAAGACAAGCTTTAGGGTTTATTCTCCAATGTTTTATCTACCATTTAAATGAGATATTATAAAATATTTCATCTGAACTTTCAGACCGAAATATTCTAATGTTTTTATTATTTAGTATTGTTCGCTGTGTCATGGTTATTAGTTATTAATTGCCATTATCCATATCTTTTCAACTTTAGTTTTTCCTTAAACTGATTTTGTACTACATTATTATCATTTTTATGTAAAAAACACTCACTCCATTTAGACAAATATTCTAAATTTATTTTCCAATATCATGTTTACATAATGATTTTGCGCTTTGTATTTCTATCTAGCTGAAGACCAGCTTGGGTTCCAGTTTTTAGGTTTTTAAGGAACTGCATAGCTGAATTAGAAATAATTTTTTAACTATTGTATTATTTATAAACAACGGTTTTAAAAAACTAACACCACAACAAACCAACTGTCAGCATGTATAAAAATAGCTCATAATAACACTATTTATTACCGACTGAGAGAAAGAGAGATCTGCTCGATCTTATAGTAAGTAATTAACATAAATGACAGTAGATTTTAGTCAAGCTTCGAACCTAATGCCCTTGAGTTTTTACCCTACAGATATCAATGATAATTAGTTTTTGAGCATATTGTTTTTTAATCACACGTATTATTTAATATTGTAATTTTTACAGTTAAATTGATATTATTTTAAAACTCCATATGTTGATAAAAAAAAAACCTGTAGACATCATCAAAGCTCATTGAGAATTTTCGCTGATTCACTTTAAAGATTTTTTTTTTTAAAGATTTTTGATTTTTTTTTTTTTTTTACTTTTGCTTAAATTTGGCATACGGTAAAGTCGACACCTCCAGCGATCTCCACGCAATTCTGTACCCCATATCTTCGTTGGACCCACAAGGAAGGTGAAAAATTCCAAGAATTGTGAGGAATCTCTCACCAATTCATTTAAAGGTGTTTGGTTTCAATGGAATAATCAAAGGGGGTTTTTTTATTGTCCATATTTTTGGTTTAAGCTGCGTAAGAAATTTGTTTATACAGACATATATGATATCTGTCATGCTTCAATTATTTCCCTAAAGTTAGGCCTTTTCTAACATTTACATAATTTTGTACAAAATTATGAAATGACGAAATTTTCATAACAAGATACTTACAATCGACGCGACTCTCGTGTATGTAGCGTACGCGCCGCTCATATATAGGCGATTCGTTCACGGAGCTACTTACAGGCGACTCGAGCTTCATGCGCGTAGCATCCACGCCGCTCGTGAGTACCCGCCATACTATTTTTTTTCATTTTTTTTTTTTTCTTTATTTGTAACATATTTTTCATACAGTTTTTTTTACATGCTTTTCGACTACCACACTAGGTAGTCGAATACAACTATTTACCATACGATGCGCGTTGCATTGTGTACGAACGTCAGCAAAATAGTATAGCGGGTATTCACGAGCGGCGCGGGTGCTACGCGTATGAAGCTCGAGTCGCTTGTAAGTAGCTCCGTGAACGAATCGTCTTAGCCTCCATCCTATTTTGCCACTTTTTCCTACAAGTCGTCAACTACGCGTTTGACGTCAGTTGCATTCGTTTGGCAAAAATGCGCCCGAACACGATTTAAATATTAAATTTATTCTGGAGGTGGGAAACTATCAATGTTTATCTTAATATATAAAACAAAGTCGGGTTAGTTACACCATTTATAACTCAAGAACGGCTGAACAGATTTTTATGATCTTTAATTTGTTGGATTTGTCTCCGTCCCGATTAACAAAATAACTATTAAAACATCGGAAAAAATCACGGGAAAAATAATTATGAAGAAAATTAATTTTTTCATATATTTTGTATGGAACGGCTTTTCAAATAATGTGCGTTGGTCGACATAATTAGAATCAATTCGAACTGTCAATGGTGTTGTGTGCCGAACATTTCGTGCTTAGTCAACAGCTCAATTTAATTTTTTGAACTTAGAGTAGGTACCTATTTATTTTAACTTAATAAAAACTTTATTTATTTCAGCTAATAATTTAAACGCCACATTTATTGATCTTATTTGTCTTATTTGTCTTATTTGTCTTATTTGTCTTATTTGTCTTATTTGTCTTATTTGTCTTATTTGTCTTATTTGTCTTATTTGTCTTATTTGTCTTATTTGTCTTATTTGTCTTATTTGTCTTATTTGTCTTATTTGTCTTATTTGTCTTATTTGTCTTATTTGTCTTATTTGTCTTATTTGTCTTATTTGTCTTATTTGTCTTATTTGTCTTATTTGTCTTATTTGTCTTATTTGTCTTATTTGTCTTATTTGTCTTATTTGTCTTATTTGTCTTATTTGTCTTATTTGTCTTATTTGTCTTATTTGTCTTATTTGTCTTATTTGTCTTATTTATCTTATTTGTCTTATTTGTCTTATTTGTCTTATTTGTCTTATTTGTGTTATTTGTCTTGTTTGTCTTGTTTGTCTTGTTTGTCTTGTTTGTCTTGTTTGTCTTGTTTGTCTTGTTTGTCTTGTTTGTCTTGTTTGTCTTGTTTGTCTTGTTTGTCTTGTTTGTCTTGTTTGTCTTGTTTGTCTTGTTTGTCTTGTTTGTCTTGTTTGTCTTGTTTGTCTTGTTTGTCTTGTTTGTCTTGTTTGTCTTGTTTGTCTTATTTGTCTTATTTGTCTTATTTGTCTTATCTGTTTTATTAACCCATCTTAAGTCGGTTCCTCATTGATGAGGATCGTGGCCTTACTCCAATTTCCATGGCGGACAAGACTCCTCCACTCCTCCACTCTCCATTCTCGTGGAGAGCCAAGGACGCCCTAGTACTAGAGGCTAGTGATACCCGGCCACTCCAGCGCATTGCTGACCTCCCTCTGCTCCTTCTGACAAATACTTTACTAGTGAATATGAGTGTCTCCAAGTTCTCAATTTGTACTCTATCTGCCTACAAAGTATCTTAAAATAAGTTGTAGACAGACAGTTGAAAGCCTACTGTGGATGCCTACCTCTTCCAGCTTGGACTCATTTGTGCTAGCTTGTCAGATAGACAGATACCTTAGTTTGGCGACCAACGTGTCCAAAGTATCTCAAAATACATTGTAAGCATTGTTCTTCATATCTATAGTAAATTATTTGGCAATGAAAACTTTTCTTTAGTCACTCAATTTGTTAACGATAATTTACGGATAAGATTTTTATATCCACATTTCAAAAGCTACTATTATCTTACGAGGCATCTTTTATAAAATATGATTAGTTGTAAAAGCAACTAATTAAGGATAAAACAGTTCCCAGGTGTGAATAAGTCAGTCCCTAAAGTTTCCCGAGCCATCCGATACGTGTAAGATAAAAACTAAGATAAATTATTTACGTAGAAGATATGATATAAAGTATACTTTTGTATTACAACGACAATCTCCTGCGACGCAACTACAGATTTATGTAACATGATATTAAGTTGATAATATTTTTATCGAATTTTTAACTTATTAATAATTGTCAAAGATTTTGACGTTTTGCAGGCGCCTAAAATTTATTTGGTATCTATCTTGCAATCTGACGGCCTCCATGGTCGAGGGATAGGGAATAATTTGTATACACGGTGTTTAGAAACTCGGAGTATCAGCGATCGAATCAATATCACGGAATGTAGGTATATCTATAAACTAAATGGTAATTTTTTTCTTTGGAGCCGGTTGTACGTTTCTACGCCTTTTTAAAACTTTTTTTAAGGGTTGTTAACCCCTCAGGCTCATTTGTTCGGTTTTGGGAACAGTTCATTTAGGTCTCATAGAAATGTTCATGGACTTCCATGGGACACTCATGTCAGGGACATCTATTCAGTTTCCGGTATCCTTCCAATCACAATCCTTCCTAAACATGAAATCACAAGCACCATCCTACAAATTACCCAACAATCAACTCATACTAACACCAAGCCAATTTACAATCAAGACATCCACAACCACAATACTCGAAATAACAATAAAATCCGCATTCCTCAAACACACACTACAAAATATGGGATAAAATCTCTGAACTATATTGCCTATTCACTATATAATTCGCTTCCAGATATGTACAAAAACATCCAGCATAATAAAAAATTGCAAAGCAATGCTTTAAAAGAATATTTTTTAACTACATTTAAAAATGAAAATATGTAATCGTCTTGTCATTTTTTGTTCTATCTTATATACTCGGATCTGTTTTTCCCTCACTTTACTTGTTTTCTCTTGTTGTTTGTTCTACTTAACCTGTCTTTATTTTTATTTTTATGTTATACTAAATGTAAAACTTATATTATGATACCAAAATACCTTTGTAAAATTGTAACTACTACCTCCTACCTATGAATTGTAAGTTCCTCCTGTCCTAAAATGAGTTTTGTAACTCATCGGGATTGCTCTAGCAAGAAATAAAAACAATGAAATGAAAGATATCGTAGTGTCTCCCTTACTGCCATGGTGAAAAATCTGATCTAAACGGTATTAGAAAGAGAAAACGCCACGGTTTATTTTCAAATCAAAGCAAACCACAACAGAATTAAGAGTCCCAACTGCTCCCGCCTGGAGCCAGTGAGACTATGGCATACCCAATTGGGGTGTGTTATGAGGCTGAAGGTAAGTGGGGAAGGGTAGGAGACGAGGAAGAGGAAGGTGGGGAAGTATCTGGCTATTCAGATCTAGTCACTAAACACGGCTTAAGCCATTTCAAGCAACGTTTCAATTCTGAATGGTGGTCTTACACCAGGGCGATACTAAGAGTATCTTCCACTCTGGAACGTGCCGCAAATATACTATATATTATTTTAAATAATTAATTGTGAAATAACACAAATCAATTAAATAAAATTTATTTGCGCACGCCGGGTTTGAACCCGCGGCCTTCGGAGTGGGAGTCTAACGCTCTACTGCTGGACTACGCCGGCCGTCAATTGAAAAGAAAAGGTTCAACTTTATGGTTGATTTTTTATTCATTATTTTTACATGAAACGACAAAAGTGAGGTGATAATAACGTTTATGATACATTTGTCTAATAAAAAAAATGTGTGTTTTTTTTTTTATTCTTATCAGTAATTTTTATTATAATAATACAATTTTAAAGCGTATTTCATCACTTTTCAAAAACAAAACAGTTAGTTAGTTTTGAGATACGTTCAGAAATGTTTCGTTTATTTTGATTTTATTGCAATGCGGAAATACTCAGACCTTCTGACAGAATATGCCCGAGGCCTGAGGGATTAAAAAACTGGTCCTATCCCGTTACCGACCGATTTTTTTTAAAATTTGACCTAACAAATTCCAACTTTGGGCTCGATTTGCTCGAGAACAATAGCTCAAATCGAAAAAATTATTTCACATAATCGACTTCAAATGTGAATTAGATTCATCAGTTAACTGCATGTACCACGAATTTCCCGACACCGTGTATAATAGGTATATTTGCGGCACGTTCCCGAGTAGAAGGTACTCTCAGTACCTTAAAGGTGAAATACCACCAGTCAGATTTTAAACATTGCTTGAAATTGCTTCTTCCGTATTTGGTGACCAGATGTAATCGCCAGGTAAGTACTTCCACACCTTCCTTCTCCCCATCTCTTCAGCGTCCCAACATACCAAAAATTGGGGATGCCATAGACTCACTGGCTCCTACTGCAATATTCTCTTTAAAAAATAACATTTTTAAATATACTTAACCACTGGAGCGGCAGAGCAATTAAAATATTTTTTCTCGGATTATTAAAGTAAATTTTTCCGCCCACATTAAAAAAACCATACCTCTGAATTTGAATATGAAGACATACAAACTGATTAAAGTTCTATGTAGCCAATAAATTTACCTATCTTTTGTGTATTATCACATATTCGTAGGATTTATTAAAAATATATTATCAAATCGTAAACTTAAAAACATTTTAAAGAATCTAGAGAATATTTATTTTGTTATATTTTGAATGTACAACCTATTATATAGTCGCTTTAATAAAGAATAAAAATTTTAAAAAATTGCCACATTTTGGCAACAAAGCAACCCGTGGTTGTCGAAATAGTGCCATATTGTGGCAAAAAGCGCTCGAGTGGATAACCATTAATTAAGATCAATTTTAATCTATCTAATTTTATCGTTTTCTTACAACGTAGTGTTCATATACTAGTCGACTCTACACCAATGCCTCCTTATCAGATTCTTATAGTAGATTTTACGGTGATGAGTTATGATAATTAAACTTTTATATTTTTTATTAAATTACAGTTACATATGCATTTCAATAATATTATATTGTGTAATACCATACCAATGTATAATTAATATGGACTCTTACTTCAAATTTGGTAACGTGATGATATACAGGAAAATAATTATAAAAAATTGAACACTGAGGAAAATAATTTCTAATAGGTTTTATATATCATCTTTGTAAATGCTGTGTGTGGGTTATTTTTGAGGAAAGAAAGAAGAGGAAATTTTGGGAAGGAAAAGTGTATGTTTTTAAGGTTTATAATCTGGGTGTCAATGTACCTAGGGATGGCGAACGTATGAATTTAACTCTTTTATTAGAGTGGGTCGAGAGAGTAGACTGGAGAGGTCAAGGGGTCTCCATCAATCGGACAAAGCCTGAACAAACCTCACCCCCGCTAAGTCACCAAACTTAGAGTACCACTTGGAGTGATCCATGGCTTATTTAAAAGTGCACTTGAATGAAACAACACAAAACAAAGGTTACGCTATTATTTTTTTTTTTTTTAAAGAAAGACAAACATTCCCGGGTTACGAATAACCCAACAACATTTGAAAATCTCCTACTACCACCACACTAAGCGGAAGATGTTGCTTGTGTTGTGATGGAGGACTTAGCCAGCCGAGGAATCGAACACGGAACGCCTGGGTGGCACTTAAACGCGATGCCCACTCAACCACTGTCTTTATTAATCCTATTACATTTTTGTTTATGCCTATCTGACTGGGAACCTGTGAATGCAGGCGCGGTTTGTAATATGGTTGGATTATAACAGAAATACGAATAAAGACAAAATATTACATTTAAGAGGGTATTACCAGAGAATACCGGAAATTAGTCATTTTGAAATCAAATTCTAGACGTATTGACTCTATTAAAAAAAAAACATAATTTGATTTTGAAAGATTTTATCTGGTAAACGATTTTATGATTTTATCTGGTAAACGATTTTATCTGGTAAAAGATTTTATGATTTTATCTGGAAAGAGTTTATCTGGTAAACGCATTTTTAAAATTTTGAAAAACTAATTTTATTTTGAATATACTAAGGTTATACCGATGGTCAACACAAATTTCAAATCATATAATTATACAACAAAATAAATCGATACATAATCTAGTAAACACATTTTTCAGAATTTTAATTTTAGTTAACCGCTTGGACACATAAGCTTGTTTTCACGATAATTTAACGTAGGTAGACATAGGAATGACGTATGTCCCGTACCTGAGTTATTTTAAATTAAAATCATTAAAAAATAAATCCGAGATCGTGTTTTGTGACGAAAATACCTCAGTTTTTCTCTTTATTTAAGGTCTTGCAAACTAAAATATTTCACATTTATTTTACACACTTATTTTGTTTCGACATTATTGAAAATGAATACATATAAAATGAATAAATATTTACAAGAAGTAGAAGATATTTAATAATTTATAATCGTGCGTTTTGAGCATTTTTATTCATTACTTTAATGAGGTATTTATTAAAGCAAGATTTGAATGAGATAAAATATTGGATTTTTAATTTAAATAATTTATAATTATTGCTTATAATAATTGACATATTGAAAGTTTTATAATTTAAACTTAAGAGTTTTTATCGCGATCTATTATGCAATTTTCATAAAACTATTTAGTTAATTACGCATTAGCGTGGATAAATCTTTCAATTTACAAAAAACAGCAAATAGACAATATTATGTATCTATGTATAAACACAATCTGGTTCCTCTCCGATCCAGAATTTTGTCTCCTTTGGCCTTTCTCTCCGCCTCTTTGACTGACAGCCGCCGCCCCCGCCAGTCTGACAGCCCCCGTCAGTCTGACAGTGATGCGGAGAGTGTGTCTGTGTGCCCGGAAAGACACTGGTGAAACAACAACCCGGACAACATAAGGACAACAAACCGCGTTCTGTTGGTACACCGCTAAGAGTATGGATCATAGACATATGAATATGTATAGACCTGCCCTAAGTGATAAAAGCGTATTATTTCCCCCTCCTTAATTCTGGGTTCCATGGAACCGGCCGGGCTGGCGTATAGGTTCGCGTGAATCTAGAAAATGTGACGTTATCTATCTTGTGCGGACTAGCGTCGAGCTCTTATCGGTACATTTTACGAAATAACACGGCAAAAATGGTAACTTGTGCTATTAAAACATGTAAAAGTAGAAGTGAAAAGGAGTATAAACCCAATTGTCGTATTACCTTCCATATGCAGGCATTATTTGTCATTATTTTAAGCTTATTCACATCATATAATATGATCAGTTTTAGACATGAACCGAAATTCCCGGTCCCGTCGTGTGCACGTTGCAGTTTACTGTGATAAGTAAATTATGAAACATTTGTAAAAGTGTCTTAACTAAACACGGTAACAAAATATTCGACTCTCAAAACAAGCGAACCTTTCTTCATTTTATATGGATTACACAAGTTTGTTCAAACCGGGCGAACAATTCGCGCTCCCATGTAAAGGGTCTATTCATTCAAAAGCAGATTTTACTTTTAAGAGCTAAATGGTGATATTATAATGCGTGATGCCTATATACTGTCATATTGAAGGATTAACGAATCACATATCGTTACCGTCAACTCATCCCTCTCCGCCCCGCTACAGATGGTTATTACCCCTCTCCCTGATTCTCAAGTCTATGAATAATATGTCTGTGGTATGGATATTAGAGAGACGGCATGTGAAGTGTGCCCGCGCGCTCCAAGTGTGCCTTTTCGAGAATTCTACCCACACGGCTGACATTGGCTGTCACCATGTAAAATGGCTGCTGTCGGAACGTATTAAACGGCCAAAAACCAGCAGCCAATGTAAGCCGTTTGGGTAAAATTCTCGAAAAGGCACACTTGGAGCGCGCGGGCACACTTCACATGCCGTCTCTCCAATATCCATATTACTCTTAGGTACACCGCCACTAAAACACAACTAAATATTTCTATATGGCACTATTTCCAAAACCACGGATTGCTTGTTTGCCAAAATATGCCATTTTTTAATTTTTTTTATTAAAGCGACTAAATAATATATTGTACATTCAAAATAAAACAAAATAAATATTCTCTAGATTGTTTAAAATGTTTTAAAATTAACGATTTAATAATATTTTTTTATAAATCCCATACGAATATGTGATAATAAATAAAAGATAGGTGAATTCATTGGCTAAAACTATAATCAGTTTGTATGTCTGCATATTCAAATTCGGAGATATGATTTTTTTAATGTGGGCGGAAAAAATTCCTTCAGCTGTCCGAGAAAAAAGTATTAAATTGCTCTGTCGCTTCAGTGATTAATAAACAATATTTACCGTATTACTATTTTTCTTAAATAAAAAAAAAAAACAAATTATTTTACGGCTTTATTTCAACATGGCTGCGTTTTTCTACATCATAAAGAACCACATATCAGAATTTGGGCGGGGACTGGAGTTAAAACAGATCACGGTCTCACCGAGACCCCTTCAATTGGTAGATGAATGGATCTTTTGTGAACACAAACATATATTACAATGAAGAAGAGGGTTCAAGATGTTGTTATATATAGAACATTGATTATATTTTTATCATGTAGAGACTTCTAGATGTTTTTTCCGTTTATTTAATAGTAATTCTAGTAGGTATAGGCATACTAATGGCGTAATAGGTATGTATCTATGTAACCCACTGAAGATATAAACCAATAGAATTGTATTGTAGGCGTGTCTCTGTAACTAAAGGTAGCTCAATTTTTTACTTTTAATTTTTTATTTTTTACATCTGGTCAAATCGATTGTTTGCAAGTAATGCAAAATCATAATGTTTTCGGTATAATTTTTTATAGTATAATTGATTATTGAATCAAATTGAATTCGATATACTGAGAACACGCATTTTAAGTTTCTTTTTTTATTGTGAATAGCAAACAAGAGTCCCAACTGCTATAGAGCACAGGCGTCAAGTAGGTACCCTATCCTTGTTCTACCGGTTTTACAATGGAAGATGCTCCGAGGAAATAGAATATTGCATGATTGATCTCTTCGGTGCATAGTCAGGAAACACGCCAAACGCACGCTTAACATATTAGTAATTTTAATATATAATATATATATATATATATATATATATATGTTTCACATGAGATCGGGTGGCTTCTACGACGCCTTCTTGAGTTCAACAGCTCGGCTGTGGAACGATTTGTAGGCCTCCGTGTTTCCTCCCTCCTACAAAATGGGTCTCCTCAAGACCTGTGTTTACTCCTTCCTCTCCTTTCAGCATCCGCAAAGAATGACATAGACCCTGAGAGAAATTATTTTCCTAAGGGCTTCCTGTATGAGGTTAATGTTAATAGGTGCCAATCGATTAGTAGATACAAGGAGAAAAAAGTTATTCTAAAATAAGATCATTTTATTCGTAAAAACGGTTAAAAACGGGACTGAAGTTCTTACGAACCAATTAACAGTGTATCAATGTTTATTCTTACATCTAACATTGAAACCCTGTTAATATGTTCGTAAGAACTTCAGTCCCGTCTTTAACCGTTTTTACGAATAAAATGATCGTATTTCAGAATAAAAAATTTCTCCTTGTATATTAAAAAACGTTCGAGGTGTTTTCAATTAAATTGGAAAAGTCGGACACAAAGTCAAAAATTTTACAATTTATATTAAAAAAATAACGGTTTGGCTTTTCTTGTATTGAAAATTAATTTCTAAATTCATTATAAAAAGAATTTTTTTATAGCCACCGTTCGTGAGAACTCAGTCAAAAATCGTAAAAATACCTATATTTAATTCAAGTACCTTGCGGGTATCTACATAATACATAAGAAAGTCTTTGAAAATTAACAAAAACCCAAAAGCCAAAATAATTATTACGTATTAAGGTAAAAAGTTAACCCCGAGTTATCAACAATGGACAACCCTAACCTCTAAATATATCTCCATTCAACCCTTAAAGAAATATTGATTTAACCTTTTGTAAAAAAAATACCCCTTCACCATAAAATCAAATTAAATTTAGAGGCATTTTGTCCAAATTTAAAAACTGCACTGACCTTTTGAAATCACAATGAAAGTCAACATTTTCAATATTTCACAATAACGGACGTTAAAATTTAAAAAAAGAGGGTGAAAAAACAAACCCCTAAAATGAGGTAAATCGTAAAAAATTCTAAAATATTTCGCAATAAATAACAAAAAATACTGACCTTTTCCTCAGAAAATAAACATTTGATTGTGAAAAAATTCACCCTTAAAAATAATAGAATGGGGTGACCTTAAAAAAAATATTATGTATTTCGGTAAATTCGCAATAAATTTTGACCTTTCGGGCACTTTAACAAGAAAATAAACAGCCTTTGCGATATTTCCGATTGACGTTTCGGAAGAGGAATGGTTCCCTTCGTCGGGGGTATAGGGTTACGGGGCTTACGAAAATAAAGTATTTAGTTCATTTTTGCCCTGAGCAGTCATAACCCACGGCCAAATATCGGGTTTCCTTCGTGTCAACCCTTCTCCCAAAGTTACCACAGGTGCGGGACAGATGGACACAAAGAATATCGACAGAAGGGAGTAAGCCACAATTTAAAAAAAATTACATTTCATTGATTTTAATATTTTTTGGCCGTTTACCAATTTAGGTAGGTAGGTACCTAGTTTCTGTAAAAGGGAAAACAGCGCCCTGAAGGTGATTTCTCACAAAAACGGCGCTCTACAAATTATCCAATTATTACTTTTATTGTGGTGTAAAGATTCCGATAAATTGCAAACAAAATAAGACGACTACAGCCGGTAGAATACTAATCTAAGATATTGACCATCTTAGATTATACTACGTACATCTAAGATAATATGTTGAACACTTCCAATCCTTACTATTAAACGCTTCACAACCGTTAAACGGTGTTTTAGTTACACATCGAATAGGGACTGTAAATTTAATATTGCAAATTACTAGCAAAGTTGTAATTTGGTGAACGCGTTTGTCAGTTTCTCGGAAAAATTTGAGTTTTGATTTGTGATATTTGATGTGTTATTCATATCATGTTTTTGTTTATAATTTCTATTCTAATGACAACATTTTTGTAATTTTTAATTCAATAATAATGTCATGTTGTGAATTTAGTTTTGTTAGGTCATTTAAAAAGCTAGGTTAATTCTGACACATTATTTTTTAATTGATTTTTGCCGCCTTATGCGTGTGTAAAGAAATAAAAATAAAAATTGTGGAATTGTAATTATAATTTTTACTTGTTTATTAACAGAGTTTTTATAACTGGATTGTTTTCAGTTAAGTGAGAACATCTGCAAAACTATGTAAATACTGTCTACTTGTAAATACTGTCTACTTGTAAATATTTGATACTAATCCCAATTTCTATCTCTATGTACGGCATATAATGGAAATGGCCTAGGAGAGAAAAAACTAACAAATTTAGTAGGAAAAAGTTTTACTTAAAAAAGTTTATGACAAAATTTTGCGGGGAGTCCCTTTTGTTCAGTTAGGATAATATGTGGAACTTATACAGGAAGAGATGTTGTATCGTCTAACCACTCTAACATAATATAGTATACAACTTTAAACATGAACGAACTTTATGTTTCAATTTTCAAAAAGGTATCAATTAGGCTGTTGTGTTTTATCACTCTACAAACTGGGTTTCCTCAAGGCTTTGATTTCGTGTCTCCCTTATACTATTTATGCACATATATTTAAATAAAAATAAAACGAATAAACAAAGAAGCGAGAATAGAAGTCCACAATGGAGGTTGGGAGTGAGGCGTGGAACCGGCAGATGAATGGTGAAAGAAGACTGACGTTGCGAAAACTTTGAAAAATTGATACGTGGTGCCAAATCTGTATTTGTTTTGACGAATGCTGTAGATATGATACCCCTGAAGTGTATGCATGGTACAACCGTGTGTGATCTAATGTAAGCGTAATGAGAAAGATAAAGAAAGAGGCACTCGGATGGTTCAGGCATGTAAAGTGAATGAATGAAGAAACGAGTGCAAGTAGAATAATATATGACGCGAATTTGAATAGTAGAAGAAGTCGGGGACGCCCGAGGATGTCATGGCGCGATCAAGTGTTACAAATACTTGAGTCGGGCCATGTCAAGAGTCGATGTATGAACGAAAATGAAGCAAGGAATGTATGCCAAGACCGAGTTGTTTGGAAGGGTGACCGCATAACACAACACCTCCTTTGAAAAATCATAAAAATTGATGAAAAAATAGGTGAGGTTAAGGGCTACTTTTAAATTTGTTTGTTTTTAACTTTTAATGACTTTCCAAAAATGTGTTGAAATGAGTTGATTCTGAGTTATCATGGAAAAGTTTGTAAGTCCATCCACTATTTTTTCCTAAGAAACGGCATGTTGGTTTGTTAGGAAAAGCGCCTTACGACAAAGATGTAATCACTTAAAAAAGCCAAAGATAATTAAGAAATGCATACTAAATACAAAAGACCATATTAAAAGTCGCCATAAGGAGGTCACCAACAGAAATCTTTTAAATGTTTGATGTTCCAAGTATACAAAAAATCTATATTAAAAACATCGCAGTTTCTGAAAAAACTTACCCAAACCATGAAGTTATAAAACAAATTTAAAACTTTTTCTACTTTAATTTATTGACCGTAACCGGTTTCAGCTTGTCAAAGCCATCTTCAGACTGGTACAAATTAATTCTTAACCTATTGATTTTAATCAAAACATATTAGGGACGGGGGGAGGGAAGTGTTCTACGTCTACAGGGATTTTATACAATTATGGTTTTACTAGCTTCTGCCCGCGACTACGTCTGCATAGGATTAGTACTTCGAGTAATCTATTTCTTTTCCTAGGTCCCATCTACGTTTATACCAAAATTCTTAACCTATTTATTTAAAATATCTATAATTCTTGATTCGATTCAAAGTATTAGGCGTGTACTTCAAATAAATGCACTAATTTAAATATTTTCTAAAATAGTATTTTGATTTCACAATCATTGTTTGCAAAATGTCATTCTCAAATTTTGACGTTTTCAATTAAACTATAATTATTATTTTCAATATATTGAAAATAAATAGCTAGCTTCATAAATTATAGCCTATACGTTATTCTGATGTATGAGCTATATTATTGTAAAGTTTCATTAAAATCCATTAATTAAATTTCGATTTAAAGAGGAACAAACATACATACATCCATACAAATTTTCACGTTTATAATATTAGAAAAGATTATAATGGAATTCCACCATGAATTATTAGTTTCAAATATAGAAATATTATGAAGTTGTACCATAGAAGTCTCAGAAAACTTATCGAAAAAATAGTCCTCCTCATGGAGGTGTGGGTAAGGAGGACTATTCAAATAATCTACATCGATTGTAATTTTTTTTTTAATATGTATCTTCTATAAAAATTAAAATATAGTGATTAAATATAAATGAAAAATAATATAATTTGTTTTATATTTTGATTTTTTTTATTTTAAAATTGTAGCAAGTTGAACGAATTAGAAAAAAATAATAAAAACTGCTTAACTCATAAAATACGTTTATGGTAACGACGATAATTTGGTTAAAATCTTGTAAAATTAATCCCTCTTTTTAAATTCTTTTTAACGGGCATTTGATATAATATGTCTAAATTATTAATGTATTGCCATATAGTCCAATAAACCTATACAAAATTACTTCCTTATAAAACACACATAACCCCTCAGCCTTACTAAATAATTTTAAAAAGTAAGTAATAATGTTTCTAATGATAAAAGTAACCTATCTCAGAAGGGTTAAAATATTTTCAAAAAGGGTTAAAAATTTAGCAATCAAATTCGTGAGAAAAAATTGTAATAATGGTATTTTCTTGAATTTTGGACATTTCAAAAAGGTTACACAAACAATTTATAACAAACGCGACGATATTTTTTATTCTTTATGCAATTTTAACAATTCACTCGAATTTATCCCTTTACTCCAAAATATTTATTCGGCAGGTACCTACCTACTATGGTTTCTATTGACTATAGAATCGAGGGTATCGGGAGTTACTATTATTAAGTAAGGTTAGGTTAGGTTGTTTTGCGGTGAAAGGTATGTCTGTAATCGATACCCACAAATTTGAAAAAAATGGCTTATTGTTATCCTGGTTGAAAATTTTGAATTTAAAAAAATGATGGTGGGAGCTTTACTCCTGATATGAAAATAGCTAAATAAACTAATGTATTCGTTTTCGAATAGAGCAAATCTAATTTAATATTCGTAAGTTTTTATTGAAATAACTGTAGATCGAACATAGAATTCTTGCATATGTCAGAAGATTCCAATCCGTTCATTATGATATGAAAATCTATCAAAATCCAAGTGAGGCGGGTTTTGTCGCCCTCCGTGGTAGAAGGGTAAGGCTCTCGACTAGCAATCCGAATTTTATTTGATTTTTTTTTTTTTTTTTAAAAGAAAGACAAACATTCCCGGGTTACGAATAACCCAACAACATTTGAAAATCTCCTACTACCACCACACTAATTAAATTAATGTTATTTCACAATTAATTAATTAAAACTAATATACATAGTTTACTTGCGGCACGTTCCAGAGTGGAAGGTACTCTCAGTATCGCCCTGGTGAAAGATCATCAATCAGAAAAACGTGCCTTTAAATGGCTTCAGCCGTATTTGGTAACCATATTTGAATAGCCAGGTACTTCCCCACCTTCTTCTCTTCCATTCCTTCCCCTCCCCTCTACCTTTAGCCTCACAACTGGCTCCAGACCGGAGCAGTTGGGACTTTTGTGCGGATTCACATTTTGTCAGAGGGTATAAACAGGCATTCTGCTGGAACGTGCTACGCCATCTTAAACAATAGGCATTTATATCATTAACATGATTAATTTTAACTATTAAATCAATAAATATAATTTTATTTATTTCTTTTAATCACTCGAACGCTTTTTGCGACATTATGGCACTATTTTCAAAGCCTCGGATTGCTTTGCTGCCACAATGTGGCAAATATTTTCTAGATTCGTAAAAATGTTTTAAAGTTTACGATTTTAATTTTTTTTTTTATAAATCCTACGAATGTGTGATAATAAACAAAACATAGGTGAATTCATTGGCTATATAGAACTATAATCAGTTTGTTTGTCTCCATTATAAAATTCGGAGGTATGATTTGATGTGGGGGGAAAAATTTCCTTTCGCCATCCGAGAAAAAAGATTTAAATTGCTCTGTCGCTTCAGTGGTAATTTAAATTTTGTCGAAAGTATAAAAGAGCTTTGTGATTTCCTCACCAAACCTTTACCAAGATCAAAGGAATTATATGTATCTACTGTAAATGAATGTCAAGTTTCATAATATATTTTTATATTCATATTCTGATATTATGTGCGTGTGGGTTGTTTAACTCCTTCTAACATTAGTTTATAGATTCTCATAAAATAAACCAAGGTTTCCCACACTCTATACTGAGAATTTTATAATATGATTTCCCTCAAACCAACAACTTCCAAATTTTATATAACCCTTTCTGTTTGAAGTCACTGTAATTATGTTTCTTGTTACTCTCTCAAATACTACAAGAATATTCAATAATATCATAATAAGTCATGAGAAATCAGGTACAAATTAATATGTTAACAAAATCAAAGTAACAGGTATATCAGTGAAAAAACATTTAAAGGGGTGAGAAAAATAAGAACGATTAGCTTTACAGGGTTGTTTTCTTCAACAATGCCTACATTGGGGGATTGTAAGTTATAAAAAAATATACATATTATAATTAGAAGTAAACTTGAATATGAAAGCAATATTTGGAATCCACATTACTGCAAATATGAAAACATTGTAGAATCACTTCAAAAAAATTGCTAAGAATGTTATCCTTTACATGTGGACTACATGACCATCTTATATCATACGACGTGCGTCGTGTTTACTTCAAGATTAGTACACTTGAAACTAGAAGGCTATCATTGACTGGTCTAATATGTTTACATAAAATCATTCGCAGCCATCTTGATACTACACTATGTCTTAGCAATATTGAAATAAATGTCCCCAATTCCCATTGTTTAAGACGCCAAACATTTTTCACCTGAGTACATTGATAAATAATACCGCCTACTTTAGCCCTCTGACTTAGATGTGTCGACTATATAACAATGTAGAGTGTGCTGAATTAGGTATATTCGTCGATAATTTGTACGGATTCAGAAAAAAAGTCCTGGCGCTGTTAAAAAATATGTTAAACTAAATATATTGTGTCAATTGCCTCTCGTGTTTTTTAAGTTTATTGTAATACGTGTTACTTGAGTGAGCTTGTATACAATTTTGTATATTTTTATTTGTGATGTTTCTGTTTTTCTAATTGTATGTATCCGTATTTAGTTGTATGTAATTGTAGATTTTTTGTAATTGTATGTCCCTGTTTGTTTTTTTGACTGGATTGTTCTCTCCTAAATGCGGACATTTGTAAAAACCCCAGTATAAAAAAAATAAACAGACATTTTTTTGGAATAACTTAATCGGGGGAGAAAGGTTGAGGGAAAACTTTTGACCTGTCCAGCAGGACTCTCGCCTTGCACACCAGTGGGAAGGATGGATTAAGACTTCCGTCAATCCTGGACACACTGACTCCCAGATTACTACCCATCATCTCCATCCTTTCCCTAAAAAGACTATCTATACAGCGTCCTCGAAGATGACATAGCCCCTGAGGTGAATAATTTTACCAAGGGCCTTCCATGTGGACCTAATGTAAAAAAACTATTTTGTGACAAGCGTCAAAAGATAGTTGCTGCTGTATGTGACGTTGAAAATGTCGATGGTCAATGCAGAATCGTCGCTCTGTTGATTGGCGCGTTCTGATAGGCAGAAGTTCTCGTTTTCATAGCATAAAAAGTTAATGAGATCTCCCACGATTGAACCTGCTAGGCACACAAAAGCTAACCTCTTTCAAAATAGTTGAATTTATGATCTCTCGGAGATGAAAAAATCAACAAAATAACGTATCATTCACGTAACCTAGTGTGATATTGTCTCGTTTACACAACAGAACAATGTGAGGTTATTCTCGTAAGGTTATTGTGTTATTTGTCACATTTAGTTGAGGTAATGCGGACCCCCGGGCCAGGGCGACGCGACGAGTAATAAAAGTAATAAAAAGCAGAAGAGTAATTGATTATGGTCGCGTGCTAGGCCGGGAACCTGAGCCGAGAGACGAATATCACCTTTCACGAAATTTTTAGGGGTTAGATGGTACTGGGCGAAATCAGTATTATGCGTATTTATGATTTTTTTGTTTAATTGAATTAAAATAATAGATATATAATCATTGAAGAATAAGATAATATTATTAAATCTAAACTTCTTTATGCACGCTTGACTTGGGGAGTAAGCTGGAGAACGCGTGACGAGAGCGTTACGAAAAGTGTAATCGGGCGAGGCGAACGGAAGTTGAGAGGGAGATATAAGTTATTGAAGATAGAAAGAGAGAGAGTTACGTTTCTTATATTACTGTAGGGGCAAGAGAGAGAGGTGCGAGCACTTTTTTCTTTATCTCTTTCTCTTATAGCCAGTTACGTTTCGTATATCTAAGACACAGTGCAGGCCTATTGTCTGTATCACACTGTAGGAGCAAGATAGAGCAGTGCAGATAAGCCAGCGAACGCGTGAAGAGAGCGTTACGAAGAGTGTAATCGGGCGAGGCGAACGGAAGTTGAGAGGGAGATATAAGTTATTGAAGATAGAAAGAGAGAGAGAGTTACGTTTCGTATATTACTGTAGGGGCAAGAGAGAGAGGTGCGAACACACATTTTATTTCTCTCTTTCTCTTATAGCCAGTTACGTTTCGTATATCTAAGAACAGTGCAGGCCTATTGTCTGTATCACACTGTAGGAGCAAGAGAGGAGTGCGCGCGCACAAGTTTTACTTCAGTCGTGCGTTCTAAAGCACACTCGTAATTTTTTTTTTCATTATTACTTTTGCCATGTATCTATTGGATGTAAATTACAACAAAGTTTCCGTTGACGAGGGGTAAGGCTCTCAATTAGCAAACCGAAGGTTGCGGGTTCAAATTCCAGCGTGTGCAATGAAGTTTTATTTGATTGAAATGTGTTATTTTATAAATTAATAATTTTAAATAGTATAAGGTATATTTGCGGCACGTTACAGAGTGGAAGATAATCTCACATACTCAGAATTAAAACGTTGCTTTAATTGGCTTTTGCCGTATATGGTGACCAGATCTGAATAGGCAGGTACTTCCCCATCTTCCAGTGCCCCATTTCATTCCCCTCCCGACTACCTTTAGCTTCACAAAATACCCCCTTTGGAAGATTTTGTGAAGCTAAATATGACATATGGATTCGTACGAAATTACGTATACCAACAAATTATTCTTACATGTTCCCGCCAATAAACATTGAAACCCTGTTAATTTGTTCGTAAGAACTTCAGTCAGTAAAATGATCGTATTTTAGAATAACATTTTTCTCCGTGCATAGTCTCTCTGGATCCAGTATTCACATTAAAACAGGTTCTTACACTGTTTTATTATTATTTTAAAATATTATTAATAAAATGTTTGCCTTACCGGAACAATACTTTACCACTGAGCTACCACTTGTTTAAATGAAAATGTTTAAAAATAATAAACAAGACATGAAAAAATTGTTTATGTATGTTTTTATCATAGAATTTGTTTTGTTAAAAGAAACTTTTTTGCATCTTGTTTATCAATTTGGGAACCATTTATTGGATAACCAGCACCTCTTCCCAAGGGGTTCGCTACGTTTGGTGACTTAGCAGGAGTGCACGGGTTCATGGGATGTGGTTTGCCCGGATCTTGGCAGCGGATACATCTGCCCACCAACTGCGTGGCGGGCCAGATCGGGAGGGGCCGGTTGAGAAAAACCTTTTGACTTATCCAGCTGATCTCTCTCAACCCATCGCCATCGCCTTGCAACGCAATAAGAGGAATGGATTCATAAGTCCGTCACTCCTGGACACTTCCTACCCACGCTCATACACGGAGAAAAATGTTATTTTAAAATACGATCATTTTATTCGTAAAAACGGTTAAAAATGGGACTGAAGAACTGACAAATTAACAGGGTTTCAATGTTTATTGGCGGGAACATGTAAGAATTATTTGTTGGTTTAAGTAATTTCGTACGTATACCAACAAATAATTTTTACATTTTCCCGCTAATAAACATTGAAACACTGTTAATTTGTTCGTGAGAACTTCACTCCCGTTTTTAACCGTTTTTACCCGGAACTTCACTCGTTCCTTTCCATAAAAAGACCCTCAACATAGCATATTCAAAGAATACATTGACCACCAGGGAAATTATTTTCTTCGTGGTATAATGTACAAAAAACCTACCTAAATTCGCGTATGTGCGTAATATTTTGGTAGGTAAGTGTAGGTTGGCAAGTATATTTTGAAGGTTGTGTACGAACGTCGGATTGATCTGCGGCAACCTTCTACCCCCCCCCCCCCCCCTCCCTCCCTCCCCTCCCAACCCCTATCGTGTTGTCATGGCGGCCGGAAGTTCCGATCAATCATGGCTACCTCTCCTGCCGAAACCGAATACAGTGGACTTGTGGCAAACTTTGCATAATATCTCGAAACATAAAATCATTATATTTCTTCTTCTCCTTTAACTATCTTTGGCTAACATCACGGTATTGACGGCCTCAATCGTTGAATGGTTATGATCCTTGGCTACGAATCCGGAGATCGCGTTGTTTTTTTAGCTCTTTAGTACGTGAATACCCGATCAAATTTTAGTGGCCTAATTCGTCCGCTAGGTTTTGTAAAAAAATTAAAAATTTGCAAGGAGTTTTCATTGACACTTATCAAATTTGACATTGTTAGTAAATAATTGCATACTGTCTTCTCAAGATTTTTTGATAATCATGTTTTAAACTTTTTCGTCCACATTAAAAAATCATTCCTCCGAATTTGAATATGGAGACATATAAACTGATTATAGTTCTATATAGCCAATGAATTTACCTATATCTTTGATTGATTATCACATATTCGTAGGATGTAAAAAATAAATATTATAACATCGTAAACTTTAAAACTTTTTAAAAAATCTATGAAATATTTGCCATATTTGGCAGCAAATCATTCTGTGGTTTTGAAAATAGTGCCATATTGTGGCAAAACGCGTTCGACAGTAATACCGATGATATTTAACTAAAACAGTCTGCTAATGAAAATACCAATGTGATAACAGTTTGTCTTCAACGGTTAGTTCGGCATAATTTCATGAATTCAACACTGACTGCATAATATTTACAATTAACATTCTTTCATATAATCACCATGCTGATTGGTTTGAAGGTCTTAAGGTAATTAGTAACTTAAGTAATAAGTATTGCAAAATCATACGATTTTGGTATGAAAATTAGATGTCTTAGTTATTTTAAATACTAGTATTTTTTGATTAGTCTTGTTATTAGCCCAGAAAAAAATTCAGTAACATGCTTTTAAGATCAAGATCTCCTACTTACGAACCTCTTTTTGTTTATGGTTGTATTATATAATTTTGGAATTCACATTCTTTAGAAAATGATCTTAAAACATTTTACATGAATTTCACAAATTATTTTTATGTTTATTAAATAAGACACGCATTTTGGCCATGTTTCTTTTTTTTAAATAAATCACAACCGGCGGCTAGTGTCAACGGGAATTTACACCTTATCGCCATCTATATAAGGAGTGTTCTTGTTAGTCACTAACAAGAACACTCCTAATATATACATATGTCTCAGTTATGCCGTTTAATCACAGGAGACCATATTTGTCCCAGCTCACATAGGTCTCACAGAAATCGTTGTTTCTCCCTTACTATCATAGTCAGAAATGTTATCTAAACGGTGTTGGAAAGAGAATACAACAAACTATATATATTTAAATCTAAAAGAAAACCACAAAAAAATTAAAATTTACCCCTTTCTGAAACCAAAGATTCCGATAGCAATTTGAAAAAAAATTATGGAACTTTATGAATTTTTTAAGATTTTTTTTTACATGAAACAAAAAAAAGTGAGGTAACAGTAAGTTTTATAATTCATTTATCTAATGAAATAAGTATTTGTTTTATTTTTTTTTCATTATCAGTAATTTTAGTTAGAAAAAAAAGTAAAGTGAGCCATTTTGAACACTTTTTAAAGTTTTCGCAAAAAAAAATTTTATCAAAAAAAATACATAATAATTTTTAATATAGAAATTTGAAAGCCTATTTCATCACCTTTCGAAAACAGTTTTTAGTTTTCGAATACGTTAACAAATGTTCAATTTATTTGGATTTTATTGCTAAGCGGGAATATTTTTAGCCTCTGACAAAATACGCAAATTTTTTTAGGGGTTAAATACTAGTATTTTTTTTATTAGTCTTATTAGCCCAGAAAAAAATACAGTAACAGGCATATATTTATTTTTCTTAAATAAATCACAACGGGCGACTGATGTCCCGAATTTTACACTACGTGGTGCATCGCTGCGTAAAAATAAACAGCGCTCGTTGGCACTTTGAAACATCGTGAAACATTTCAACCAACTTTTTTTTTAATCTTATTCACATGTCTACTGGGTCCGCTTGAGGGCGTGAAGCAAATATTTGAATAGAGAACGATGGAACGCTTTTAGCCGCCATCTTGCGCGCCCTTTTTGTTCGCCTCCCCCCCCCTCCTCCCTCCCCTACCCTTATCTGTCTTCTCTCTCCTCTTCCTTTATATTTATTTATTCTGCGCCATTCAACTTTTAAGAAGGGCTATTTCGTATTCCGAAAGATCTTAAAACATAATGTTACAGACTTTATATATTTTTTTAAAGACGACTTAAGATAATCCACTAGTCCTTGACTCATTCGAAATGGGCGGAGCGAACGATTTTTGGGCGTTTACCAATAAAAACCCTAATCTCTAGCAAACAACAGTATTTTGTTATTCCGCAAGTATATTTTTAAAGATCGAAGCGCCGCGTAGACTAAGGCCTGTCCGTTTGCCCCGGGCTCTGGGCGTAGAATGAGCGACGGGCTAAAATCCTTCTGTACATGGCAGAAGGGTGTAATTCGCAGTTACAAATTCGTTGGGTACCGCCTATTTTTATTCACTGAAAAGAAACGTCGCCAAAATGCACGTTTTATTTTATTTTGTGAAGTTCAGATACAAATATTAAAATGTTTTCCCATCACTTTATAAGAAACTTAATTAGCTACATTATGCAATAAAACAACACCAGAAAAAGGAGTTGTAAATAGGAGATTTTTCGCTTTTAACCATTTTTTATAGGTCAGACGCATAATTTTTATCTAAGCTTATTAAAAAGCTTATCAAAAAAATACTCGATCACTTCAAAAGCCAAGATGTGTTCTACTTACAGTATTTAATTGAAGCAACTATATTTTTTCTAAGCGATCAAATTTTCAAAACTAAAACACAAGATTTTGTACGATTTTACATTTTTCGCATGTCTTCACCTTAACATTATGGTTCCAGAACTAAGAGGTAGATACATTATGTTCAGATACCTGGTGAAAGACGGCCTCCGTGTTAAGAGTCCCAACTGTATAACATTATCGTGGCTACATTGTAATGGAGCAGCTACAATATAACAACATACCATCATCGAATATCCTAACTTATTAGGGGGTATTTCACCATCCTCTTAATAGCTTAATCATAGGTTAAGGTAAATCTTCCATTAACGTTTAACAATTAATTTACTTTAAAGTCCGAGTTTACTATTCGCTACCAGAATCGACAAATAGTGATTAATCCCAAAAAAAAAGTTTTGTACTGGCCCTTGTGGTTGATAATTGGTTGCTGCTAAGTGATTCGTCTACTTTGGCCCGGTATATCAGACAGTCCGTATCCTTGCTACGGAAGATATTCCTCGCTCCAATTTAAGAGTGCAAAATCTACCCCTTAAATTTCGGAAAGCCGCAGAATAGTTCCTTTTTTAGACGCCGAGGCGCTAGCAGTCATGTGCCACATATGAGATTTGCATAAATAATATTTGAATACTTCTCACCGTAATGTACGTAATTTGCCTAATTTTACAAGAATAGACTATTATACTCTTCGAGCGTTGAGGAATGACGATGCTATTAATTGATAATCAATCCAAAATAGTATAATAAAGTATTTAAAAAGTTTCAACGTCATGACAGTTTGTTTTCAGCGGTTAATATTATTAATGGTGAAATGAAAAGGAGTAGAAATGACAGTAGAGAGGATAGACAGAGCCGTAGATTTGTTTATCAAGGAAAACCGGTACACATTCCTCTATTAAATTCATAGACAATACACGGTGAGATCTAGGCTTTCGACCTGTATACGGATTATGTTCCAAGCTGTGCTAAGCTCGACATTCTAACCAATCCGAGATTAAAATCAACTGATATACCGGGCCTATTTCGACTGCGCCAAACTGTGGAGAACTGCCTTTTTGTAGTTTACTAAGTTATCTTCTTATGTGGATAAAATAATAAGATGTTATTTTAGAATCTGAGTTTATTATCAGAGCTTTACAAAATAAGTGCTTCTTGGAAGCCGTAAGACAAGAGAGAGAGACAAACAATCTATATTTCTTTTTACTATGCTATTGCTTATTCTATATTTAAAACCTTATGAACCTACGTTCATCACAGTATAATCATGTATATTTTCTACATTTGTATGAAGTGATATTGATCAAACGCATTGTCATTGTACATATATATATATATATATTTTAAACATATTTATAGTTACAATATTTACAACTTAATATAAATATAACACTTGAATCACTCTCCTAATAAAGCAGTTGCTTGTGTTTCGCTTTTGTTTTCCTCCGTTCTATCTAGAGTGATGAAGTTCGTACTAGAGGTATGGTTAGCCCTCCAACAGAAATAATTCTTTTGCTTATATTTAATTGTGGAATATTACTTTTATCAAAAAATTCTTTATGTATTTGAAGGAGTGCAATTTTGTCATAAATTTTTGAAAGTGGAGGAACCGGGAAATCTTGGAAAACATTTGTTGTTGGATAGTAATAAGGCTTTTTTAAGATGATTTTTATTAATATTTTTTGAATTGTCTCAAGTGGAAGTAGTGTAGATTTAAATGCACCTCCCCAAGCCACGATTCCATATTGTAGTACAGAATGTGCGAGTGCAAAATAGACACCCTTTAGAATTTTTAATGATACAGTATTTCTAAGCCTAAAAAATATATACATAAGTTTTCTTATAGTTTTGTAATTAGTGATCGATTAATTAGTGGATACAATCTGTTATCCATAAGTTGTTATAATAGTTTGTCTAGTATGTAGTTAGTAGAAATACATCATAAATTTGTACCTAGTCCTTGAGGTGATTTTCCACAAAAACGGTGCTAGACAAATCATCCAAATATTATTATTATTTCAATTATTTCAAAAGTAACTGATATTAATTAGGGAAAACGTATCAATTTTTCGTAACTTCCCCATATTACCTTTGTAAAATTGTAACTACTACCTCCTACCTATGAATTTTAAGTTCCTCCTGTCCTAAAATGAGTTTTGTAACTCATCGGGATTGCTCTAGCAAGAAATAAAAACAATGAAAAAAAAAATTAATGCCAATATCTACTATGTTTTTTTATGTTTTTGTAGAAAAAAAATGTCACCGGAGACCAAAATTTCGTTTACATATTTTACTCGAAATAGTCTAAAATAAAATATAGTCTAATATAATAAGTCTAAATCGCCAATAAACTCATATTCCAAGATGACTAGGTACTGCCATCAGAACTATAAACATTGATTTAAGACGGTATTACCAGAGAATACCGGAAATTAGTCCTTTCTAAATCAAATTCTAGACGTATTGACTCTTTTTTATCAAAAAACATAAATTGATTTTGAAAGATTGTTTTTTTATCTGGTAAGCGCAGTTTTAAAATGTTGAAAAACTAAGTTTATTTTTAATATACCGTTGGTAGATTTGTTCAATATTTAAATGAAATATTGTATTATACAATACACATTTCAAATCATATAATAATACAGAAAAATAAATCAATACATAATCTAGTAGAGACAGTTTTCATTATTTTCATTTTAGTTCAATTAAAATCATTAAAAAATAAATCCGAGAACGTGTTTTGTGACGAAAATACCCCAGTTTTTCTATTTATTTAAGGTCTTACAAACTAAAATATTTCAGATTTTTTTTACACTCTTATTTTGTTTAGACATTATTAAAAAATCATAAATACTTATGATGATCAAAAAATACTTGCAAGAAGTACATGATATTTGCTAATTTATCATCGTGCGTTTTGAGCATTTTTATTGCTTACTTGAAAGTAGGTATATATTAAAGCAAGTTTTTAATGAAACAAATCAATATTAAATTTTTAATTAAAAAATTTTGATAGGGAAATAATCGATCTTTCTCATTGGAACCTCCCTGTACAGTTGCAACATTTTTCAAACTTTTATTCTCAGCCGCTGGTCAATGGCTTTTAATGAATAACCTTGTTTGACAAAGAAAACCGTTTAACTACCTACGTATTTGATATCTCGTGTCCTGTCATGGAGGAACTATCGCAGATCACAGCATCTTCCAGGTGATCTCTGCGGGAATCCAATCACCCACCTCCCAAGTTTTCTTCCTTCCCACACTAACTCAATCAATATAAGTTTGTTTTTTATTTTTATTGTTATCAAGTTTCATTTAAAGAACTTCATTTTAATTGTCAGTTTTCTCTTTTATGTTCAATAATATTATTATTCAACTTATAAACAAAGCTGTTTATTTATAATCAAGTTCTGTTGTAGCATCATTGTAACGCGTGACAGCTGTTTCGCTTCTGAAGGCGTTGTCATACCAACTTTCCTCTCCCCCATATCCCCCTCTTTACCACTCCCTTCAATCTTACATCATACTCCGATTTTTGATGCCATAGATCCACTGACTCTGGGCAGGTAGGATGCAAAATGCTAATAAAAAACATTAACCTTTTAAAGGCTAGTAAAAAAAAAAAAATATTTTACGACGTAAGAAATTTGACATTTCATACGAATCCAATATTTGTAACATTTCTTTTGTGATATATTACAAAAATTCCATGAAAATAATGTAGATAAAACGATCTGATACCTGAAATCTATTCTTTCCACAATTAAGTTATATTAAAAACAATGAAAGAATATAGAGTTTCTAAACCAACTCCGTCCATATTGTGACGCGGCGGCTATTTTGTCGGCCATCTTTTTTGTCCGCCGCGCCATTGACAATTTATTAAAATTATTCCGAGAGGCTAGACGCTATGCAGTATTTCGTTACGTCGAGAACGAAAATGGCTCAAGCGATTCAGACCTTGTTCTTGATACAATTTCTTTATACATAAGAGACAAAATCGCTTCCAAAAACCGGTGATCATACGGCCAATTAGAGGAAAACTGATTAGAATTTTCACAGTCTAAAAACGAACCATTCTCACGTGGATTGACTACCTACCTAACAAATATTTTTGATCCAGCATGTTTGAAAGGCAATAGGCTTGAAAATTAATTATCACTGACCTCTGTAGAATAAAATCTTAAAGGCATTAGGTTCGGAGCTTCACTAAAACCTTATGTGAATTATGTTATTTATTTACTATATGATCAAGCAGATCTCTTTCTCTCTCTCAGTCGGTAATGAAGGGTGTTATTGTGAGCTAATTTTAAACACGCTGATTATTGTGGTGTTAATTTTTAAACCCATTGTTTATAAATACAATAGAATTCATTGAGTGCGTCTTCTTTCAAATTCGCAAGCGGAACAAGCAGTTACTTCAGAAAATCAGGGTAGCTGAGCCGTTGTTTAACTGGGTAGAAATAAAAAGTGCAAAATCATCTGGTAAACGTATTATTGTAAAAGAAAGTCAGAATACTAACTGTCTAAACGGACTGTGTTTTTTACTGAAACCTTCAATTTTAATCAAAATACCAGTAGAACAAACACAGATTGATAGTGTGTGTGTACACTCGCTTTGTAATGTAATAATTAATCCTGGATAAGATTTTGCTTTACAGACTTTACCAGGCCTGTAAACTAGGCTGCGTGTGTTGGTTTTTTTATCAATGAAAACACTTATGAGTATAAAAAAGTCAGATATATTTACAGAAATACGAATTTTAACAATAAATTAAAAGCGTAACTACCGGAGGGTAAAATAGGAAACTGCCATGAACGTTGAAACTAGAATGAAATTTGCTAGTCACGGTTCGATCTGCGCTACCGCTATCGGTGATGCCAGTGTAGAAAATGTATGAATATTAAATGTTTATGGCTGTTAGCTATAATAGCTTTCCAATCTGACGTCTAAGTTTGCAATCTAATCGTAATCTATCAAACGGGTTGTTCTTTTTCGCGCTGTTACAAGAGGCAATATTGGATTTAAAATTAATAAAATAATTCTCCCCTTACAGGTTCTCAATTTCCACTACCCTTATGAGATAAATTTAGATGACAATGCATTGTTTAGTCGCTTCGCCCCTCTAGAAGACATCCGATATATCTGTGTATATACTCAAAATCCTTTAATTTGATGGGTGGCAGGAGTCTCCTGGAAGGGCTTGAAGGCCTGAAGAATTGTTTAGAGAGGTTGTTTTTATTCAGAGATCCCGCTGAAACCTTTTTTAACACCCTTTTTTACGTGAGTACCGCAACTGTTACAGTGAGACTATGGCATCCCCAATAGGGTATTTTTGCAAACGAGGGATTCTATTGAAAATGTATGAATATTTAAAGATAATTTTTCTGATTTTAATCATCCTACTAAAAATGTTTGTTTTTTTATGTTTTCATTCAAATTTATTCATTTTAAAAACGATCAAAATCCGATAAAACCAAAACGGCCCGTGGTTGGCAACGGCGCCAAATACGCACGACAACAAACAACAAAGTACTAATTTCAGAATTTTTTCAAAGCCGGTTATCGTTTATGACGTCACACGATAAAAATATCGTTTTGGCGGTATTACAAAAAAGTAAAACTTAGACTCGCTGTAGAAAATTTATACGTCAACATAAAAATAAAATAAAAATGCCGTAATAATCTTAATTTTTTGCTTTATTTTTTTATGCTTTATAAAAACGTGGAAATACCCTATTGGGGTTTTTTCTAAGGCTGTGAGTATAGTATATATTATTTTTATTAATTAATTGTGAAATAAATTAATCAAATAAAATTTATTTGCGCACGCCGGGTTCGAACCCGTGGCCTTCCGATTGGGAGTCATGAGCCGTCCGGATGCCAGGATTTTTACAATATCGATATCGATATACCTATATCGAATTTAATCGATATTGATATATATATATACCGGTCAGTGGTTGAGTGGGCATCGCGTTTGGGTCCCACCCAGGCGTTCCGTGTTCGATTCCTTGGCTGGCTAAGTCCTCCATCACAACACAAGTAACATCTTCCGCTTAGTGTGGTTGTAGTAGGAGATTTTCAAATGTTGGGTTATTCGTAACCCGGAAATGTTTGTCTTTCTTTAAAAAAAAATATATACACATATATTGGTCTATTAGGCCGATATATCGATATTTCTTCTTTTTTTAAAAGCTTATAGAAATCCAATGTAGTTTTAGTTGTATCAAACAAAATCACCTATGTGAATAATCAAAAACTTTTGGATAGGTATATAAAATGTGTGTTTTTTCATAAATTTATTTAAAAAAAAATAATTCAAGTATTTTGAAACAGCTATCGAACTTAAAAATAGTACTAATAATAGTACAGATTAGAGTAGATAACAGAATCAAATTTTTTAGACAGTCAGTGTTGCTAGTAATAGCATTTTACCCGATTTTGTAAGTATTTTAATTTCGACGGGTTTTTCGATATTTCGATACGATATATTGAATTTTTTGATATTGATATATCGATATTAGCGTTTTGTCGATATCGATTGAAAACGATATCTATAGGGATCGATATATCGATATATATATATATCGGTTTTCCGATATATCGTTGCATCCCTAGGTGTGACACAAAAAATATGTCGGTATGGCGTTTCATCTATTATGAAACAAAATAAACGAAATAAAGCATTTTAAAAAGTCTTGTTATTCAATGAAGGTGTTGTATTTTAATGCAAAAATTTTCAACTCCTTTTAATTTCCAAATAAAATACTGAAATTTTTGGGTTCCAAAGTAGGTCTCCAGTGCCACAGTGATCGGGCCTCACAGATTAATTCAGCGTGAAGTCTGCCACAAATAAATAGTCGGACTAAAGACTATAAGCTGATTAGGGCCACTCCATTGGGAGTGCTTATCGACAAAAATAAAACAAATTCATTTGTCGGTCGATCCCTTGGGCACTTTATAGAACCAGCCTAACAGGATGAATTAGTATGTTCGAAATGATATAGCTCCCAAACTAACCATCATTACGTTTTGACAGAGGTAAAGAGAGAATAGACCACCATAAAAATATGTCTTGGCACACGCTCTTTGCTTCATTCACATTCATACTCTTCTGGTATTTTGACTCTCGACATGATACGCAACGAATATTAGATTCACTTGGTCATTCCACGTCTTCTTCGAATGTCATCGACTTCTTCTACCATCCTTTTTGGAGTCATAAATTTTGGTTTTAAAATAAGAATATGCTTAGTTCCTATCGGAATTTTATTTTTTCACTGTGGACAAGTATTTAAAATTTGAAACAATAGCAAGAAAAATAGTGAATTTTCTAGTGCATTTGTTTTGAAAACAGAATATTTGGGATTATATTGGAAGCAAGTTGTTGGTGCTTTTCTTATAGGTACACATTCTCATTTTTAAGTGAAAAGAAGGAATTTGACCGTCTTGCAAGTAGATAATATAGTTTTGTAGTCATTTGTTTAATTGTGGCGATAATTACCCAGAGACACAGTAATAAGTGATTGGTCATTCCCCTTTCCTTGTATACCTAGTTTTTCCTACACATATTTTCTTATTTTTTTTTAAAGAAAGGCAAACATTCCCGGATTACGAATAACCCAACCACATTTGAAAATCTCCTACTACCACCAGCTTGTGTTGTGATGGAGAACTTAGCTAGCCGAGGAATCGAACACGGAACGCCTGGGTGAGACCCAAACGCGATGCCCACTCAACCGCTGACCGGTCTACATAACGGTGATATTTATTTATTGTTGTTATACGCCCATAGGGGCTTTTACATAGATTATAGATTATAAAATAATATGTTATCGAGGATTACACATACATAGAATTTATACCAAAAGTTATAAAAGTGAAAAATTTTAAGAATATGCAAGTAGTTTTTGAAGAATATGGAATAAAACCGTGAAATATTTTAAACAATAGAACATAGAACAAAATAAGAGTGAAAATGAGTCATGAAGAGTCCCATGTAAGGCACGCAAATCGTTCCACAAAGAACGAGTCGTAGAAGCGACCCACTCATGATTAGTTTGTTTGGACTGTTCAGAAGCTGTATTTATTAACTTCCTGAGATTTTTTCATAATGTTCGTTTTGATAATTAGCAGAAGAAAGGTTCTAGAAAGTAGAAATTTTACCTTACAGCGATAAATGCTAATTGAACCACAAATTTGCTTCACAGGAGTTCTTCAAGGCTCCCATTAAGGTCCTGTTTTATTTTACAAAAAGCACAATGTTAGGCCTGCGTTCTGGTGGGTCTTGCGTCCGACCCACTACTTTATTTAATCGGATCCCAACAGATTAAAAAACTGATGACGAGATTATTACATTATTTAAACAAGGAACAAATTAAACATCTTACCTCACTAGCCAAGAGGAAATCTTTTAATAACGTTAGTTGCATAAACTTTTGATGAAGCCTTTGACTTTAAATCCTTAATATGAAAAATATTACCTGCAGGTACAAAATGTATAAAGGGGAACTTTAGGAATATATATTTTACATTAACACGGAGACCCTTAGTAAAATAATTTCTCTCGGGGCATACGTCATCTTTGGAGATAATGATGGAAGGCATTTTTGTGGAGAGGAAGGAGTGAACCTGGATCTTGAAAGGGAAAGGTCTTGGAGGGAGGAAGGCTGGATACAGAGGCCGGTAAATCATTCGTAAGTCGAGCTGTTGAACTCATGAACGAATCGTAGAAACGATCCATTCTCATGTGACGTTCATAAGTGAATCATTGACTTCTTCCTCCATCTAACTCCACATTCTGATACTCCTTTCTCAACATAATAAAAACTTACAAATTACCCTAGACATAATTTCATAACTATTCGACGCTATATAAATTAATCTGATTAACATTAGTACTTAATCAAACACACAATTCACCTGGCGCACACCTCCATCATCTGATATCTAGGACCCGGATCCTTGTCGCTAAAACAGGGACTCACCTTTAGAGAAACATAATTTAGCCAAAAACTTATTTTTTTAAATGAGTGTTTGGTGAGGACTAATAAAATTAATAACCAAACACTTTTTTTATTTTAATATGTGCCAACATTCCGATCGTCCAGATGATAAGTAAAACATCTCCGAAAAATCAAAATTTTAGTTGAGTATGCAGTTATATGTAAAAATGTACCCTACGTCTGGTACAATACGCAGATTACTCATACAACACCACCAAATCAATTATAATGCACAAAAACTTGTAGTGAAATAAAAAAAAAATGTTGACGCTTTCTAGGTCACTAGTAAGATATTTCAAAATGTCGTACGAATGTACCAGACAGTTATGCCTTTCGGTGTTATTTTATTGAGTATTTCATATGTAAAACAAGACACATGTAAATAATATTTGATTAATGGTGAGCATTGGAATAATATATCTTTCCTCGTTATCGCAAAACTTAGTATTTAGAGATGTCTGAGTAATCAACTAGATGATAGATTAACTCGATCGATCGGGATTAATGTAGGATACAGTCACATCTAGGAATTGAATCCAAGATCTTAGCCTTGCTGGGCGGTGTTTTATGGCTAAGAGAGCTAATGAGACCCTATGCCCTTCGGTTATACTTCAACTAAAGAACTAACAACATTATCTTCATTTTCTTAACGCATATTTTTATTGCCTCCTATCTTTCTGTATGATTGCAAGATTCATCTCGAACTAAATGCTTACTAGATATTTTTTTTGTCTTGGATATATATTTTTTTATTATTTGGTTTGATTGGGTTCGATTCCTAGATGTGACTGTATTTTTTTCTGATTTTAAAATAAGAGATAAACTACGTTCCACGTTTAATTTCGGAACACTCTATGTAATGCCCGGGCAGCGCCGGGGACTTCAGCTAGTGGGTTATTAAACCAATAGATCTACTGATATACAAAAGGCTGAAACTTTTCACAACATTTTTTTTCTTTACATTTATTTTTTTTTTTATTTTTTATTTTTTTTATTTATTAATAAGAAAAAGATTTTACATACAGGTGGTTATATATTGACAAGTTATACAATTATACATAATTATTCTACTACTCCATAAGTTGAGCTCAAAGAGCTCGTGTTTATGGGAGGAGTATTTACAGCAAAAAATAACGTTCTAATTAAATTTGTAATCAATAATCAAAAACTTATAAGATAAATACAAACATTATTACATAGGTTTACAATTTAGAAAGAAATTTTTATGGAAAGACAATAATACATATATATTTTTTTACATTGAATAGTGCAGATTAAACTAAGCGTAAACTAAGTGTAAATTAAGGTTACAATATATCATTATCCAATTTCAGGGACTTAATTTGTTTTTTGTATTGTTCATATTTCAAAGTTTCGGTTATACTAATTTTGTTTTTGGACAACAATAAATTGTACCATTTCACACCTAAATACAGGTAGTGATGCTGAGCCGTGGTGGTTCTAAGCATTGGGATGGTTATTAAGCCTTTAGTTTTGAATCTATTGCTTATGTTATCTGAGGGGTGAATTTTTTTAATAAAATATTCTTTATAAATTTGATATAAGGCGTTTCTTTTATACAATTCTGTGATAGATGGTACATTAAATTCCCGAAATATCTCTAAAGTAGGGAAGTGGTATGGTTTTCTCAGGATGATTTTAATAATTATTCTTTGTATTGTAATTATGGGCTGTAAGGAAGCCTTAAAGGCCCCTCCCCAACCAATAATGCCGTACTGTAATAAGGACTGAATTAATGCATAATAGACAATTTTGATAGTTTTCTTGTTTAAGATGTTTCGTATGTTATAGAAAACGTAGATAAGTTTTCTTACTCTTTCTACGGTGAGATTGATATGATCTTTCCATTTAACGTTTTGATCTATTAAGATTCCAAGATATTTTACATTTGATTTATGATTTAGCTTAGCGCAGTCCGAATTACATGTACCGTCATTTACACAATTTTTGGAATGAATTGTTATGTTAATTAAGTTATTTGGCACTTCTTCTTGTAGAGAGAATGGGATATAATATGTTTTTTCTGTGTTAAGTGATAATAAATTGTTATCGAACCATTTTTTTATAACCTTCATGTCTTGATTGGCTGCATTGGTAATATCGTTCCACGTCTTTTTTTCGATAATTATTGCAGTGTCGTCAGCAAAAGATATAAGTTTACCATTAAGTGGTAACTTAAACATTTGGTTAACGTAAATTATAAATAAAATTGGTCCAATAACAGTCCCTTGTGGAATTCCAAATTCTAGAGTTTCTTCTACACTTAGTGAATCATTTAATTTTACTTTTTGACTTCTTTGAGTTAGATAGCTTTGTAGCCAATACCTTACCTTACCAATAATACCAATTTTACATGTACTGTGTAACACAGGCTTGGCCAACCGAATTAAAATTTTCCTAAGGCCGAACAGGTTATTCTGTTACTAAGGGGGGGGGGGATAAATGTGATTTTAAAAACATTCTGAAGTACCCGATACATTAAAAAAAAATCTTCATACATGACCGCGGGCCGCATGCACGTATGGGAGCCGCGGGCCGCGGGTTGGCCAGGGTTGGTGTAACAGGTAAAAAAATAAATACACCAATATCTATGCATATACAGTGTGGGTATCCGGGGGTAAAGTGCATTAAAAAAAGATAAATAACTTTTTTCGAAATTCCAACTTTTAAGGGTACTTTTTTGGTAAAAAGATAACGTTAGTATGGCGTGTGCGGCCAACACTATTAGGTACTTTAAAAACAACGTCGCCACAACGCGCTCGGCTGACTCACAACTAATTTATCGGGTAAGTTTTTACCTTACACTAAGGACTTTTAATCGGTGCGTCTTTCTGTATGGGAAAAAAAGTTGAAATTTCTAAAAAAGTTGTTAATCTTTTTTACTCCTAACATCATGTAGAATCCCCACCCGAATGTTTCTTTGTTTGTCTCGAATGCGTTCCTGTGCAATTCATTCGATGAAAATTTGTTGAATTAGATATTCTATATATTAGATAGATTTCTATGGCCAATGGTGAGCTCCGGCATCATGAAATTTATATAACCATTTTACAACAAGGTGGTGCGCGAGTCGTTTCAGCAAATGAGTGAATTTCATATAGTTTAGGAAGGTGGGGATTTTAATTTATAAAAAATATTTTTTTCTCTCTAAATTTGAAGCCCTGTTCTGGGTGATGAGGCCTCACCCAGTCTCGCAGTCTCCGTGATATGTATCAACACAACCAAAGAATACCTCTGCGTGATCTGATTACTATCAGTCTATTATTAGTGGAATAGAATTGAGATGAATAATCGCGAGAGATGTTACTTCTATTTATAATACTCTCGAACAACATCTGTTGATGATCTGTCTTACAGCGAGAGGAGATCATGAACATTTTGGTGAATTCGGTATTTATTGTTTCTTTACATGGTAGGTAACATAGAAACATAATCCTGTTTTTAACCTTACTAGGACAAGCCTGTTTTGAGGTTAACAATTCTAAAAATTTACGTCAACGATATTTCGCAATTAGATTTTAACGGTGAAATCTTTTGATGAACTGTAATTTTCTACTGGGGTAAAGATCTAGACATCTTACTAGAAAATGAACAGAGACCTAGAAAAAAATTACAGTTGGCTCCAATCAAATATCCTAAGCTGGCAGTTTTTCACCATGTGCTAGATGGTAGTTTATAAACATTTTGATGTTTTTGAAAGTTATAATACTAAATAACAGTTTATACTCATTATGTTTTTTTTATTATAATAATAGTGCTAGATGGCAGTTTATAAAAATTGAGATGTTTTTGACAGTTATAGTGCTAGATGGCGGTTTATATCCATTTTGATGTTTTTGACAATTACTTATAGTGCTAGATGGCAGTTTAAAACCATTTTGATGGTTTTGACAATAAAAGTGCTAGATGGCAGTATATAACAATTTTGATGTTTTTGACAATAAAAGTGCTAGAAGGCAGTTTATAACTATTATAATGTTTTTGACAATAACGGTGCTAGATAGCAGTTTATAACCATTTAGATGTTTTTGACAATTATAGTGCTAGATGGCAGTTTATAACGATTTTGATGATTTTGACAATAATAGTGCTAGATGGCAATTTATAACCATTTTGATGTTTTTGAAAATTATAGTGCTAGATGGCAGTTTATTATCATTTTGATCTTTTTGACAATAATAGTGCTAGATGGCAGTTTATAACCATTATAATGTTTTTGACAATAAAAGTGCTAGATGGCAGTATATAACCATTTTGATGTTTTTGACAATAATAGTGCTAGATGGCAGTTTATAACCATTTTGATGTTTTTGACAATTATAGTGCTAGATGGCAGTTTATAACCATTTTGATGTTTTTGACAATTATAGTGCTACATGGCAGTTTATAACCATTTTTCCGTTTTTGACATTAATAGTGCTAGATGGCAGTTTATAACAATTTTGATGTTTTCTTTTCTGTTCGTTTTTAATGTTTTTGACAATTATAGTGCTAGATGGCAGTTTTTAACCATTTTGATGTTTTTGAAAATAATAGTGCTAGATGGCAGTTTATAACCATTTTGATGTTTTTGACAATTATAGTGCTAGATGGCAGTTTATAACCAATTTGATGTTTTTGACAATAAGAGTGCTAGATGGCAGTTTATAAAAATATTGATGTGTTTGACAATAATAGTGCAAGATGGCAGTTTAATACCTTTTTGATGTTTTTGACAATAATAGTGCTAGAAGGCAGTTTATAACCATTATAATATTTTGACAATAATAGTGCTAGATGGCAATTTATAACCATTTTGATGTTTTTTAAAATTATAGTGCTAGATGGCAGTTTATTATCATTTTGATGTTTTTGACAATAATAGTGCTAGATGGCAGTTTATAACCATTATAATGTTTTTGACAATATAAGTGCTAGATGGCAGTATATAACCATTTTGATGTTTTTGACAATAATAGTGCTAGATGGCAGATTATAACAATTTTGATGTTTTTGACAATAAAAGTGCTAGATGGCAGTCTATAACCATTTTGATTTTTTAACAATAATAGTGCTAGATGGCAGTTTATAACAATTTTGATGTTTTTGACAATAATAGTGCTAGATGGCAGTTTATAACCATTTTGATGTTTTTGACAATTATAGTGCTACATGGCAGTTTATAACCATTTTTCCGTTTTTGACATTAATAGTGCTAGATGGCAGTTTATAACAATTTTGATGTTTTCTTTTCTGTTCGTTTTTAATGTTTTTGACAATTATAGTGCTAGATGGCAGTTTTTAACCATTTTGATGTTTTTGAAAATAATAGTGCTAGATGGCAGTTTATAACCATTTTGATGTTTTTGACAATTATAGTGCTAGATGGCAGTTTATAACCAATTTGATGTTTTTGACAATAAGAGTGCTAGATGGCAGTTTATAAAAATATTGATGTGTTTGACAATAATAGTGCAAGATGGCAGTTTAATACCTTTTTGATGTTTTTGACAATAATAGTGCTAGAAGGCAGTTTATAACCATTATAATATTTTGACAATAATAGTGCTAGATGGCAATTTATAACCATTTTGATGTTTTTTAAAATTATAGTGCTAGATGGCAGTTTATTATCATTTTGATGTTTTTGACAATAACAGTGCTAGATGGCAGTTTATAACCATTATAATGTTTTTGACAATATAAGTGCTAGATGGCAGTATATAACCATTTTGATGTTTTTGACAATAATAGTGCTAGATGGCAGATTATAACAATTTTGATGTTTTTGACAATAAAAGTGCTAGATGGCAGTCTATAACCATTTTGATTTTTTAACAATAATAGTGCTAGATGGCAGTTTATAAAAATTTTGATGTTTTTTACAATTATAGTGCTAGATGGCAGTTTATAACCATTTTGCCGTTTTTGACCATAATAGTTCTAGATGGCAGTTTATAACAATTTTGATGTTTTGGACAATAATAGTGCTAGATAGCAGTTTATATTCATTTAGATGTTTTTGACAATAATATTGCTAGATGGCAATTTATAACACTTTTGATGTTTTTGACTATAATAGTGCTAGATGGCAGTTAATAACCATTTTGATGTTTTTGACAATAATAGTGCTAGAAGGCAGTTTATAACCATTATGATGTTTTTGACAATAATAGTGCTAGATAGCAGGTAATAACAATTTGAAATTTTGACAATTTTAGTGCTAGATGGCAGTTTATAACCATTTTAATGTTTTTGACAATAATAGTGCTAGATGGCATATAACCATTTGACCGTTTTTGACAAAAATAGTTCTAGATGGCAATTTATAACCATTTTGACGTTTTCCGTTTTTGACAATTATAGTGCTAGATGGCAGTTTATAACCATTTTGATGTTTTTGACAATTAAAGTGCTAGATGGCAGTTTATAACAATTTTGATGTTTTGGACAATATTAGTGCTAGATAGCAGTTTATAACCATTTAGATGTTTTTGACAATAATAGTGCTAGATGGCAGTTTATAACCATTTTGATGTTATTGACAATTATAGTGCTAGAAGGCAGTTTATAACCATTATGATGTTTTTGACAATAATAGTGCTTGATAGCAGGTAATAACAATTTGAAATTTTGACAATTTTAGTGCTAGATGGCAGTTTATAACCATTTTAAAGTTTTTGACAATAATAGTGCTAGATGGCATATAACCATTTGATCGTTTTTGACAAAAATAGTTCTAGATGGCAATTTATAACCATTTTGACGTTTTCCGTTTTTGACAATTATAGTGCTAGATGGCAGTTTATAACCATTATGATGTTTTTGACAATAATAGTGCTAGATGGCAGTTTATAACCATTTTGATGTTTTTGACAATTATAGTGCTAGATGGCAGTTTATAACCAATTTGATGTTTTTGACAATAAGAGTGCTAGATGGCAGTTTATAAAAATATTGATGTGTTTGACAATAATAGTGCAAGATGGCAGTTTAATACCTTTTTGATGTTTTTGACAATAATAGTGCTAGAAGGCAGTTTATAACCATTATAATATTTTGACAATAATAGTGCTAGATGGCAATTTATAACCATTTTAATGTTTTTTAAAATTATAGTGCTAGATGGCAGTTTATTATCATTTTGATGTTTTTGACAATAATAGTGCTAGATGGCAGTTTATAACCATTATAATGTTTTTGACAATAAAAGTGCTAGATGGCAGTATATAACCATTTTGATGTTTTTGACAATAATAGTGCTAGATGGCAGATTATAACAATTTTGATGTTTTTGGCAATAAAAGTGCTAGATGGCAGTCTATAACCATTTTGATTTTTTAACAATAATAGTGCTAGATGGCAGTTTATAAAAATTGAGATGTTTTTGACAGTTATAGTGCTAGATGGCGGTTTATATCCATTTTGATGTTTTTGACAATTACTTATAGTGCTAGATGGCAGTTTAAAACCATTTTGATGGTTTTGACAATAAAAGTGCTAGATGGCAGTATATAACAATTTTGATGTTTTTGACAATAAAAGTGCTAGAAGGCAGTTTATAACCATTATAATGTTTTTGACAATAACGGTGCTAGATAGCAGTTTATAACCATTTAGATGTTTTTGACAATTATAGTGCTAGATGGCAGTTTATAACGATTTTGATGATTTTGACAATAATAGTGCTAGATGGCAATTTATAACCATTTTGATGTTTTTGAAAATTATAGTGCTAGATGGCAGTTTATTATCATTTTGATCTTTTTGACAATAATAGTGCTAGATGGCAGTTTATAACCATTATAATGTTTTTGACAATAAAAGTGCTAGATGGCAGTATATAACCATTTTGATGTTTTTGACAATAATAGTGCTAGATGGCAGTTTATAACAATTTTGATGTTTTTAACAATAATAGTGCTAGATGGCAGTTTATAACAATTTTGATGTTTTTGACAATAATAGTGCTAGATGGCAGTTTATAACCATTTTGATGTTTTTGACAATTATAGTGCTACATGGCAGTTTATAACCATTTTTCCGTTTTTGACATTAATAGTGCTAGATGGCAGTTTATAACAATTTTGATGTTTTCTTTTCTGTTCGTTTTTAATGTTTTTGACAATTATAGTGCTAGATGGCAGTTTTTAACCATTTTGATGTTTTTGAAAATAATAGTGCTAGATGGCAGTTTATAACCATTTTGATGTTTTTGACAATTATAGTGCTAGATGGCAGTTTATAACCAATTTGATGTTTTTGACAATAAGAGTGCTAGATGGCAGTTTATAAAAATATTGATGTGTTTGACAATAATAGTGCAAGATGGCAGTTTAATACCTTTTTGATGTTTTTGACAATAATAGTGCTAGAAGGCAGTTTATAACCATTATAATATTTTGACAATAATAGTGCTAGATGGCAATTTATAACCATTTTGATGTTTTTTAAAATTATAGTGCTAGATGGCAGTTTATTATCATTTTGATGTTTTTGACAATAATAGTGCTAGATGGCAGTTTATAACCATTATAATGTTTTTGACAATAAAAGTGCTAGATGGCAGTATATAACAATTTTGATGTTTTTGACAATAATAGTGCTAGATGGCAGATTATAACAATTTTGATGTTTTTGACAATAAAAGTGCTAGATGGCAGTCTATAACCATTTTGATTTTTTAACAATAATAGTGCTAGATGGCAGTTTATAAAAATTTTGATGTTTTTTACAATTATAGTGCTAGATGGCAGTTTATAACCATTTTGCCGTTTTTGACCATAATAGTTCTAGATGGCAGTTTATAACAATTTTGATGTTTTGGACAATAATAGTGCTAGATAGCAGTTTATATTCATTTAGATGTTTTTGACAATAATATTGCTAGATGGCAATTTATAACACTTTTGATGTTTTTGACTATAATAGTGCTAGATGGCAGTTAATAACCATTTTGATGTTTTTGACAATAATAGTGCTAGAAGGCAGTTTATAACCATTATGATGTTTTTGACAATAATGGTGCTAGATAGCAGGTAATAACAATTTGAAATTTTGACAATTTTAGTGCTAGATGGCAGTTTATAACCATTTTAATGTTTTTGACAATAATAGTGCTAGATGGCATATAACCATTTGACCGTTTTTGACAAAAATAGTTCAAGATGGCAATTTATAACCATTTTGACGTTTTCCGTTTTTGACAATTTTAGTGCTAGATGGCAGTTTATAACCATTTTGATGTTTTTGACAATTAAAGTGCTAGATGGCAGTTTATAACAATTTTGATGTTTTGGACAATATTAGTGCTAGATAGCAGTTTATAACCATTTAGATGTTTTTGACAATAATAGTGCTAGATGGCAGTTTATAACCATTTTGATGTTTTTGACAATTATAGTGCTAGAAGGCAGTTTATAACCATTATGATGTTTTTGACAATAATAGTGCTTGATAGCAGGTAATAACAATTTGAAATTTTGACAATTTTAGTGCTAGATGGCAGTTTATAACCATTTTAAAGTTTTTGACAATAATAGTGCTAGATGGCATATAACCATTTGATCGTTTTTGACAAAAATAGTTCTAGATGGCAATTTATAACCATTTTGACGTTTTCCGTTTTTGACAATTATAGTGCTAGATGGCAGTTTATAACCATTATGATGTTTTTGACAATAATAGTGCTAGATGGCAGTTTATAACCATTTTGATGTTTTTGACAATAAGAGTGCTAGATGGCAGTTTATAAAAATATTGATGTGTTTGACAATAATAGTGCAAGATGGCAGTTTAATACCTTTTTGATGTTTTTGACAATAATAGTGCTAGAAGGCAGTTTATAACCATTATAATATTTTGACAATAATAGTGCTAGATGGCAATTTATAACCATTTTGATGTTTTTTAAAATTATAGTGCTAGATGGCAGTTTATTATCATTTTGATGTTTTTGACAATAATAGTGCTAGATGGCAGTTTATAACCATTATAATGTTTTTGACAATAAAAGTGCTAGATGGCAGTATATAACCATTTTGATGTTTTTGACAATAATAGTGCTAGATGGCAGATTATAACAATTTTGATGTTTTTGACAATAAAAGTGCTAGATGGCAGTCTATAACCATTTTGATTTTATAACAATAATAGTGCTAGATGGCAGTTTATAAAAATTGAGATGTTTTTGACAGTTATAGTGCTAGATGGCGGTTTATATCCATTTTGATGTTTTTGACAATTACTTATAGTGCTAGATGGCAGTTTAAAACCATTTTGATGGTTTTGACAATAAAAGTGCTAGATGGCAGTATATAACAATTTTGATGTTTTTGACAATAAAAGTGCTAGAAGGCAGTTTATAACCATTATAATGTTTTTGACAATAACGGTGCTAGATAGCAGTTTATAACCATTTAGATGTTTTTGAAAATAATAGTGCTAGATGGCAGTTTATAACCATTTTGATGTTTTTGACAATTATAGTGCTAGAAGGCAGTTTATAACCATTATGATGTTTTTGACAATAATAGTGCTTGATAGCAGGTAATAACAATTTGAAATTTTGACAATTTTAGTGCTAGATGGCAGTTTATAACCATTTTAAAGTTTTTGACAATAATAGTGCTAGATGGCATATAACCATTTGATCGTTTTTGACAAAAATAGTTCTAGATGGCAATTTATAACCATTTTGACGTTTTCCGTTTTTGACAATTATAGTGCTAGATGGCAGTTTATAACCATTATGATGTTTTTGACAATAATAGTGCTAGATGGCAGTTTATAACCATTTTGATGTTTTTGACAATAAGAGTGCTAGATGGCAGTTTATAAAAATATTGATGTGTTTGACAATAATAGTGCAAGATGGCAGTTTAATACCTTTTTGATGTTTTTGACAATAATAGTGCTAGAAGGCAGTTTATACCCATTATAATATTTTGACAATAATAGTGCTAGATGGCAATTTATAACCATTTTGATGTTTTTTAAAATTATAGTGCTAGATGGCAGTTTATTATCATTTTGATTTTTTTGACAATAATAGTGCTAGATGGCAGTTTATAACCATTATAATGTTTTTGACAATAAAAGTGCTAGATGGCAGTATATAACCATTTTGATGTTTTTGACAATAATAGTGCTAGATGGCAGATTATAACAATTTTGATGTTTTTGACAATAAAAGTGCTAGATGGCAGTCTATAACCATTTTGATTTTATAACAATAATAGTGCTAGATGGCAGTTTATAAAAATTGAGATGTTTTTGACAGTTATAGTGCTAGATGGCGGTTTATATCCATTTTGATGTTTTTGACAATTACTTATAGTGCTAGATGGCAGTTTAAAACCATTTTGATGGTTTTGACAATAAAAGTGCTAGATGGCAGTATATAACAATTTTGATGTTTTTGACAATAAAAGTGCTAGAAGGCAGTTTATAACCATTATAATGTTTTTGACAATAACGGTGCTAGATAGCAGTTTATAACCATTTAGATGTTTTTGACAATTATAGTGCTAGATGGCAGTTTATAACGATTTTGATGATTTTGACAATAATAGTGCTAGATGGCAATTTATAACCATTTTGATGTTTTTGAAAATTATAGTGCTAGATGGCAGTTTATTATCATTTTGATCTTTTTGACAATAATAGTGCTAGATGGCAGTTTATAACCATTATAATGTCTTTGACAATAAAAGTGCTAGATGGCAGTATATAACCATTTTGATGTTTTTGACAATAATAGTGGTAGATGGCAGTTTATAACAATTTTGATGTTTTTAACAATAATAGTGCTAGATGGCAGTTTATAACAATTTTGATGTTTTTGACAATAATAGTGCTAGATGGCAGTTTATAACCATTTTGATGTTTTTGACAATTATAGTGCTACATGGCAAGTTATAACCATTTTTCCGTTTTTGACATTAATAGTGCTAGATGGCAGTTTATAACAATTTTGATGTTTTCTTTTCTGTTCGTTTTTAATGTTTTTGACAATTATAGTGCTAGATGGTAGTTTTTAACCATTTTGATGTTTTTGAAAATAATAGTGCTAGATGGCAGTTTATAACCATTTTGATGTTTTTGACAATTATAGTGCTAGATGGCAGTTTATAACCAATTTGATGTTTTTGACAATAAGAGTGCTAGATGGCAGTTTATAAAAATATTGATGTGTTTGACAATAATAGTGCAAGATGGCAGTTTAATACCTTTTTGATGTTTTTGACAATAATAGTGCTAGAAGGCAGTTTATAACCATTATAATATTTTGACAATAATAGTGCTAGATGGCAATTTATAACCATTTTGATGTTTTTTAAAATTATAGTGCTAGATGGCAGTTTATTATCATTTTGATGTTTTTGACAATAATAGTGCTAGATGGCAGTTTATAACCATTATAATGTTTTTGACAATAAAAGTGCTAGATGGCAGTATATAACAATTTTGATGTTTTTGACAATAATAGTGCTAGATGGCAGATTATAACAATTTTGATGTTTTTGACAATAAAAGTGCTAGATGGCAGTCTATAACCATTTTGATTTTTTAACAATAATAGTGCTAGATGGCAGTTTATAAAAATTTTGATGTTTTTTACAATTATAGTGCTAGATGGCAGTTTATAACCATTTTGCCGTTTTTGACCATAATAGTTCTAGATGGCAGTTTATAACCATTTTGATGTTTTTGACAATTATAGTGCTAGATGGCAGTTTATAACCGTTTTGATGTTTTGGACAATAATAGTGCTAGATGGCAGTTTATAACCATTTTGATGTTTCTGACAATAATAGTGCTAGATGGCAGTTTATAACCATTATAATGTTTTTGACAATAAAAGTGCTAGATGGCAGTATATAACCATTTTGATGTTTTTGACAATAATAGTGCTAGATGGCAGTTTATAACCATTTTGATGTTTTTGACAATTTTAGTGCTAGATGGCAGTTTATAACCATTTTCATGTTTTTGAAAATAATAGTGCTAGATGGCAGTTTATAACCATTTTGATGTTTTTGGCAATTATAGTGCTAGATGGCTGTTTTTAACCATTTTGATGTTTTTGAAAATAATAGTGATAGATGGCAGTTTATAACCATTTTGATGTTTTTGACAATTATAGTGCTAGATGGCAGTTTATAACAATTTTGATGTTTTTGACAATAAGAGTGCTAGATGGCAGTTTATAACCATTTTGATGTTTTTGACAATTATAGTGCTAGATGGCAGTTTATAACAATTTTGATGTTTTGGACAATATTAGTGCTAGATAGCAGTTTATAACCATTTAGATGTTTTTGACAATAATAGTGCTAGATGGCAGTTTATAACCATTTTGATGTTTTTGACAATTATAGTGCTAGATGGCAGTTTATAACCAATTTGATGTTTTTGACAATAAGAGTGCTAGATGGCAGTTTATAACCATTTAGATGTTTTTGACAATAATAGTGCTAGATGGCAGTTTATAACCATTTAGATGTTTTTGACAATAATAGTGCTAGATGGCAGTTTATAACCATTTTGATGTTTTTGACAATTATAGTGCTAGAAGGCAGTTTATAACCATTATGATGTTTTTGACAATAATAGTGCCAAATAGCAGGTAATAACAATTTGAAATTTTGACAATTTTAGTGCTAGATGGCAGTTTATAACCATTTTAATGTTTTTGACAATAATAAGCTAGATGGCATATAACCATTTGACCGTTTTTGACAAAAATAGTTCTAGATGGCAATTTATAACCATTTTGACATTTTCCGTTTTTGACAATTATAGTGCTAGATGGCAGTTTATAACCATTATGATGTTTTTGACAATAATAGTGCTAGATAGCAGGTAATAACAAGTTGAAATTTTGACAATTTTAGTGCTAGATGGCAGTTTATAACCATTTTAATGTTTTTGACAATAATAGTGCTAGATGGCATATAACCATTTGACCGTTTTTGACAAAAATAGTTCTAGATGGCAATTTATAACCATTTTGACGTTTTCCGTTTTTGAAAATTATAGTGCTAGATGGCAGTTTTTAACCATTTTGATGTTTTTGAAAATAATAGTGCTAGATGGCAGTTTATAACCATTTTGATGTTTTTGACAATTATAGTGCTAGATGGCAGTTTATAACCAATTTGATGTTTTTGACAATAAGAGTGCTAGATGGCAGTTTATAAAAATATTGATGTGTTTGACAATAATAGTGCAAGATGGCAGTTTAATACCTTTTTGATGTTTTTGACAATAATAGTGCTAGAAGGCAGTTTATAACCATTATAATATTTTGACAATAATAGTGCTAGATGGCAATTTATAACCATTTTGATGTTTTTAAAATTATAGTGCTAGATGGCAGTTTATTATCATTTTGATGTTTTTGACAATAAAAGTGCTAGATGGCAGTATATAACCATTTTAATGTTTTTGACAATAATAGTGCTAGATGGCAGATTATAACAATTTTGATGTTTTTGACAATAAAAGTGCTAGATGGCAGTCTATAACCATTTTGATTTTTTAACAATAATAGTGCTAGATGGCAGTTTATAAAAATTTTGAAGTTTTTTACAATTATAGTGCTAGATGGCAGTTTATAACCATTTTTCCGTTTTTGACCATAATAGTTCTAGATGGCAGTTTATAACCATTTTGATGTTTTTGACAATTATATTGCTAGATGGCAGTTTATAACCGTTTTGATGTTTTGGACAATAATAGTGCTAGATGGCAGTTTATAACCATTTTGATGTTTCTGACAATAATAGTGCTAGATGGCAGTTTATAACCATTATAATGTTTTTGACAATAAAAGTGCTAGATGGCAGTATATAACCATTTTGATGTTTTTGACAATAATAGTGCTAGATGGCAGTTTATAACCATTTTGATGTTTTTGACAATTTTAGTGCTAGATGGCAGTTTATAACCATTTTCATGTTTTTGAAAATAATAGTGCTAGATGGCAGTTTATAACCATTTTGATGTTTTTGGCAATTATAGTGCTAGATGGCTGTTTTTAACCATTTTGATGTTTTTGAAAATAATAGTGATAGATGGCAGTTTATAACCATTTTGATGTTTTTGACAATTATAGTGCTAGATGGCAGTTTATAACAATTTTGATGTTTTTGACAATAAGAGTGCTAGATGGCAGTTTATAACCATTTTGATGTTTTTGACAATTATAGTGCTAGATGGCAGTTTATAACAATTTTGATGTTTTGGACAATATTAGTGCTAGATAGCAGTTTATAACCATTTAGATGTTTTTGACAATAATAGTGCTAGATGGCAGTTTATAACCATTTTGATGTTTTTGACAATTATAGTGCTAGATGGCAGTTTATAACCAATTTGATGTTTTTGACAATAAGAGTGCTAGATGGCAGTTTATAACCATTTAGATGTTTTTGACAATAATAGTGCTAGATGGCAGTTTATAACCATTTAGATGTTTTTGACAATAATAGTGCTAGATGGCAGTTTATAACCATTTTGATGTTTTTGACAATTATAGTGCTAGAAGGCAGTTTATAACCATTATGATGTTTTTGACAATAATAGTGCTAGATAGCAGGTAATAACAATTTGAAATTTTGACAATTTTAGTGCTAGATGGCAGTTTATAACCATTTTAATGTTTTTGACAATAATAAGCTAGATGGCATATAACCATTTGACCGTTTTTGACAAAAATAGTTCTAGATGGCAATTTATAACCATTTTGACATTTTCCGTTTTTGACAATTATAGTGCTAGATGGCAGTTTATAACCATTATGATGTTTTTGACAATAATAGTGCTAGATAGCAGGTAATAACAAGTTGAAATTTTGACAATTTTAGTGCTAGATGGCAGTTTATAACCATTTTAATGTTTTTGACAATAATAGTGCTAGATGGCATATAACCATTTGACCGTTTTTGACAAAAATAGTTCTAGATGGCAATTTATAACCATTTTGACGTTTTCCGTTTTTGAAAATTATAGTGCTAGATGGCAGTTTTTAACCATTTTGATGTTTTTGAAAATAATAGTGCTAGATGGCAGTTTATAACCATTTTGATGTTTTTGACAATTATAGTGCTAGATGGCAGTTTATAACCAATTTGATGTTTTTGACAATAAGAGTGCTAGATGGCAGTTTATAAAAATATTGATGTGTTTGACAATAATAGTGCAAGATGGCAGTTTAATACCTTTTTGATGTTTTTGACAATAATAGTGCTAGAAGGCAGTTTATAACCATTATAATATTTTGACAATAATAGTGCTAGATGGCAATTTATAACCATTTTGATGTTTTTAAAATTATAGTGCTAGATGGCAGTTTATTATCATTTTGATGTTTTTGACAATAAAAGTGCTAGATGGCAGTATATAACCATTTTAATGTTTTTGACAATAATAGTGCTAGATGGCAGATTATAACAATTTTGATGTTTTTGACAATAAAAGTGCTAGATGGCAGTCTATAACCATTTTGATTTTTTAACAATAATAGTGCTAGATGGCAGTTTATAAAAATTTTGAAGTTTTTTACAATTATAGTGCTAGATGGCAGTTTATAACCATTTTTCCGTTTTTGACCATAATAGTTCTAGATGGCAGTTTATAACCATTTTGATGTTTTTGACAATTATATTGCTAGATGGCAGTTTATAACCGTTTTGATGTTTTGGACAATAATAGTGCTAGATGGCAGTTTATAACCATTTTGATGTTTCTGACAATAATAGTGCTAGATGGCAGTTTATAACCATTATAATGTTTTTGACAATAAAAGTGCTAGATGGCAGTATATAACCATTTTGATGTTTTTGACAATAATAGTGCTAGATGGCAGTTTATAACCATTTTGATGTTTTTGACAATTATAGTGCTAGATGGCAGTTTATAACCATTTTGATGTTTTTGAAAATAATAGTGCTAGATGGCAGTTTATAACCATTTTGATGTTTTTGGCAATTATAGTGCTAGATGGCTGTTTTTAACCATTTTGATGTTTTTGAAAATAATAGTGATAGATGGCAGTTTATAACCATTTTGATGTTTTTGACAATTATAGTGCTAGATGGCAGTTTATAACAATTTTGATGTTTTGGACAATATTAGTGCTAGATAGCAGTTTATAACCATTTAGATGTTTTTGACAATAATAGTGCTAGATGGCAGTTTATAACCATTTTGATGTTTTTGACAATTATAATGCTAGAAGGCAGTTTATAACCATTATGATGTTTTTGACAATAATAGTGCTAGATAGCAGGTAATAACAATTTGAAATTTTGACAATTTTAGTGCTAGATGGCAGTTTATAACCATTTTAATGTTTTTGACAATAATAGTGCTAGATGGCATATAACCATTTGTCCGTTTTTGACAAAAATAGTTCTAGATGGCAATTTATAACCATTTTGACGTTTTCCGTTTTTGACAATTATAGTGCTAGATGGCAGTTTATAACCATTATGATGTTTTTGACAATAATAGTGCTAGATAGCAGGTAATAACAAGTTGAAATTTTGACAATTTTAGTGCTAGATGGCAGTTTATAACCATTTTAATGTTTTTGACAATAATAGTGCTAGATGGCATATAACCATTTGACCGTTTTTGACAAAAATAGTTCTAGATGGCAATTTATAACCATTTTGACGTTTTCCGTTTTTGACAATTATAGTGCTAGATGGCAGTTTATAACCATTTTGATGTTTTTGACAATTTAAGTGCTAGATGGCAGTTTATAACCATTTTTCCGTTTTTGACAATAATAGTACTAGATGGCAGTTTATAACCATTTTGATGTTTTTGACATTAATAGTGCTAGATGGCAGTTTATAACAATTTTGATGTTTTTGACAATAATAGTGCTAGATGGCAGTTTATAACCATTTTGATGTTTTTGACAATTATAGTGCTAGATGGCAGTTTATAACCATTTTGATGTTTTTGAAAAAATTAGTGCTAGATGGCAGTTTATAACCATTTTGATGTTTTTGACAATTAAAGTGCTAGATAGCGGTTTATAACCATTTTTCCGTTTTTGACAATAATAGTACTAGATGGCAGTTTATAACCATTTTGATGTTTTTGACATTAATAGTGCTAGATGGCAGTTTATAACCATTTTGATGTTTTTGACAATTATAGTGCTAGATGGCAGTTTATAACCATTTTGATGTTTTTGAAAATAATAGTGCTAGATGGCAGTTTATAACCATTTTGATGTTTTTGACAATTATGGTGCTAGATGGCAGTTTATAACCATTTTGATGTTTTTGACAATAATAGTGCTAGATGGCAGTTTATAACCATTTTGCCATTTTGACAATAATAGTTCTAGATGGCAGTTTATAACCATTTTGATGTTTTTGGCAATAATAGTGCTAGAAGGCAGTTTATAACCATTATGATGTTTTTGACAATAATAGTGCTAGATAGCAGGTAATAACAATTTGAAATTTTGACAATTTTAGTGCTAGATGGCAGATTATAACCATTTTAATGTTTTTGACAATAATAGTGCTAGATGGCATATAACCATTTTACCGTTTTTGACAAAAATAGATCTAGATGGCAATTTATAACCATTTTGACGTTTTCCGTTTTTGACAATTATAGTGCTAGATGGCAGTTTATAACCATTTTGATGTTTTTGACAATTAAAGTGCTAGATGGCAGTTTATAACCATTTTGCCATTTTGACAATAATAGTTCTAGATGGCAGTTTATAACCATTTTGATGTTTTTGACAATTATAGTGCTAGATGGCAGTTTATAACAATTTTGATGTTTTTGACAATAATAGTGCTAGATGGCAGTTTATAACCATTTTGATGTTTTTGACAATTATAGTGCTAGATGGCAGTTTATAACCATTTTGATGTTTTTGAAAATAATAGTGCTAGATGGCAGTTTATAACCATTTTGATGTTTTTGGCAATTATAGTGCTAGATGGCTGTTTTTAACCATTTTGATGTTTTTGAAAATAATAGTGATAGATGGCAGTTTATAACCATTTTGATGTTTTTGGCAATTAAAGTGCTAGATGGCTGTTTTTAACCATTTTGATGTTTTTGAAAATAATAGTGATAGATGGCAGTTTATAACCATTTTAATGTTTTTGACAATAATAGTGCTAGATGGCATATAACCATTTGACCGTTTTTGACAAAAATAGTTCTAGATATCAATTTATAACCATTTTGACGTTTTCCGTTTTTGACAATTATAGTGCTAGATGGCAGTTTATAACCATTTTGATGTTTTTGACAATAATAGTGCTAGATGGCAGTTTATAACCATTTTGCCATTTTGACAATAATAGTTCTAGATGGCAGTTTATAACCATTTTGATGTTTTTGACAATTATAGTGCTAGATGGCAGTTTATAACAATTTTGATGTTTTTGACAATAATAGTGCTAGATGGCAGTTTATAACCATTTTGATGTTTTTGACAATTATAGTGCTAGATGGCAGTTTATAACCATTTTGATGTTTTTGGCAATTATAGTGCTAGATGGCTGTTTTTAACCATTTTGATGTTTTTGAAAATAATAGTGATAGATGGCAGTTTATAACCATTTTGATGTTTTTGACAATTATAGTGCAAGATGGCAGTTTATAAAAATTTTGATGTTTTTGACAATAATAGTGCTAGATGGCAGTTTATAACCATTTTGCCATTTTGACAATAATAATTCTAGATGGCAGTTTATAACCATTTTGAATATTTTTGACAATTATAGTGCTTGATGGCTGTTTTTAACCATTTTGATGTTTTTGAAAATAATAGTGATAGATGGCAGTTTATAACCATTTTAATGTTTTTGACAATAATAGTGCTAGATGGCATATAACCATTTGACCGTTTTTGACAAAAATAGTTCTAGATATCAATTTATAACCATTTTGACGTTTTCCGTTTTTGACAATTATAGTGCTAGATGGCAGTTTATAACCATTTTGATGTTTTTGACAATAATAGTGCTAGATGGCAGTTTATAACCATTTTGCCATTTTGACAATAATAGTTCTAGATGGCAGTTTATAACCATTTTGATGTTTTTGACAATTATAGTGCTAGATGGCAGTTTATAACAATTTTGATGTTTTTGACAATAATAGTGCTAGATGGCAGTTTATAACCATTTTGATGTTTTTGACAATTATAGTGCTAGATGGCAGTTTATAACCATTTTGATGTTTTTGAAAATAATAGTGCTAGATGGCAGTTTATAACCATTTTGATGTTTTTGGCAATTATAGTGCTAGATGGCTGTTTTTAACCATTTTGATGTTTTTGAAAATAATAGTGATAGATGGCAGTTTATAACCATTTTGATGTTTTTGACAATTATAGTGCAAGATGGCAGTTTATAAAAATTTTGATGTTTTTGACAATAATAGAGCTAGATGGCAGTTTATAACCATTTTGCCATTTTGACAATAATAATTCTAGATGGCAGTTTATAACCATTTTGAATATTTTTGACAATTATAGTGCTTGATGGCTGTTTTTAACCATTTTGATGTTTTTGAAAATAATAGTGATAGATGGCAGTTTATAACCATTTTGATGTGTTTGACAATAATAGTGCTAATGGCTGTTTATAAAAAATTTGATGTGTTTGACAATAATAGTGCTAGATGGCAGTTTATTACCATTTTCATGTTTTTGACAATTATAGTGCTAGATGGCAGTTTATAACCATTTTGATGTTTTTGAAAATAATAGTGCTAGATGGCAGTTTATAACCATTTTGATGTTTTTGGCAATTATAGTGCTAGATGGCTGTTTTTAACCATTTTGATGTTTTTGAAAATAATAGTGATAGATGGCAGTTTATAACCATTTTGATGTGTTTGACAATAATAGTGCTAATGGCTGTTTATAACCATTATAATATTTTGACAATAATAGTGCTAGATGGCAATTTATAACCATTTTGATGTTTTTGAAAATAATAGTGCTAGATGGCAGTTTATAACCATTTTGATGTTTTTGGCAATTATAGTGCTAGATGGCTGTTTTTAACCATTTTGATGTTTTTGAAAATAATAGTGATAGATGGCAGTTTATAACCATTTTGATGTTTTTGGCAATTAAAGTGCTAGATGGCTGTTTTTAACCATTTTGATGTTTTTGAAAATAATAGTGATAGATGGCAGTTTATAACCATTTTAATGTTTTTGACAATAATAGTGCTAGATGGCATATAACCATTTGACCGTTTTTGACAAAAATAGTTCTAGATATCAATTTATAACCATTTTGACGTTTTCCGTTTTTGACAATTATAGTGCTAGATGGCAGTTTATAACCATTTTGATGTTTTTGACAATAATAGTGCTAGATGGCAGTTTATAACCATTTTGCCATTTTGACAATAATAGTTCTAGATGGCAGTTTATAACCATTTTGATGTTTTTGACAATTATAGTGCTAGATGGCAGTTTATAACAATTTTGATGTTTTTGACAATAATAGTGCTAGATGGCAGTTTATAACCATTTTGATGTTTTTGACAATTATAGTGCTAGATGGCAGTTTATAACCATTTTGATGTTTTTGAAAATAATAGTGCTAGATGGCAGTTTATAACCATTTTGATGTTTTTGGCAATTATAGTGCTAGATGGCTGTTTTTAACCATTTTGATGTTTTTGAAAATAATAGTGATAGATGGCAGTTTATAACCATTTTGATGTTTTTGACAATTATAGTGCAAGATGGCAGTTTATAAAAATTTTGATGTTTTTGACAATAATAGTGCTAGATGGCAGTTTATAACCATTTTGCCATTTTGACAATAATAATTCTAGATGGCAGTTTATAACCATTTTGAATATTTTTGACAATTATAGTGCTTGATGGCTGTTTTTAACCATTTTGATGTTTTTGAAAATAATAGTGATAGATGGCAGTTTATAACCATTTTGATGTGTTTGACAATAATAGTGCTAATGGCTGTTTATAAAAAATTTGATGTGTTTGACAATAATAGTGCTAGATGGCAGTTTATTACCATTTTCATGTTTTTGACAATTATAGTGCTAGATGGCAGTTTATAACCATTTTGATGTTTTTGAAAATAATAGTGCTAGATGGCAGTTTATAACCATTTTGATGTTTTTGGCAATTATAGTGCTAGATGGCTGTTTTTAACCATTTTGATGTTTTTGAAAATAATAGTGATAGATGGCAGTTTATAACCATTTTGATGTGTTTGACAATAATAGTGCTAATGGCTGTTTATAACCATTATAATATTTTGACAATAATAGTGCTAGATGGCAATTTATAACCATTTTGATGTTTTTTAAAATTATAGTGCTAGATGGCAGTTTATAACCATTTTGATGTTTTTGAAAATTATAGTGCTAGATAGCAGTTTATAACAATTTTGATGTTTTGGACAATATTAGTGCTAGATAGCAGTTTATAACCATTTAGATGTTTTTGACTATAATAGTGCTAGATGGCAGTTTATAACAATTTTGATGTTTTGGACAATAATAGTGCTAGATAGCAGTTTATAACCATTTAGATGTTTTTGACAATAATATTGCTAGATGGCAGTTTATAACAATTTTGTTGTTTTTGACTATAATAGTGCTAGATGGCAGTTTATAACCATTTTGATGGTTTTGACAATTATAGTGCTAGATGGCAGTTTATAACCATTTTGATGTTTTTGAAAATAATAGTGCTAAATGGCAGTTTATAACCATTTTGATGTTTTTGAAAATAATAGTGCTAGATGACAGTTTATAACCATTTTGATGTTTTTGGCAATTATAGTGCAAGATGGCTGTTTATAAAAATTTTGATGTTTTTGACAATAATAGTGCTAGATGGCAGTTTATAACCATTTTGCCATTTTGACAATAATAATTCTAGATGGCAGTTTATAACCATTTTGAATATTTTTGACAATTATAGTGCTTGATGGCTGTTTTTAACCATTTTGATGTTTTTGAAAATAATAGTGATAGATGGCAGTTTATAACCATTTTGATGTGTTTGACAATAATAGTGCTAATGGCTGTTTATAAAAAATTTGATGTGTTTGACAATAATAGTGCTAGATGGCAGTTTATTACCATATTCATGTTTTTGACAATTATAGTGCTAGATGGCAGTTTATAACCATTTTGATGTTTTTGAAAATAATAGTGCTAGATGGCTGTTTTTAACCATTTTGATGTTTTTGAAAATAATAGTGATAGATGGCAGTTTATAACCATTTTGATGTGTTTGACAATAATAGTGCTAATGGCTGTTTATAACCATTATAATATTTTGACAATAATAGTGCTAGATGGCAATTTATAACCATTTTGATGTTTTTTAAAATTATAGTGCTAGATGGCAGTTTATAACCATTTTGATGTTTTTGAAAATTATAGTGCAAGATGGCAGTTTATAACAATTTTGATGTTTTGGACATTATTAGTGCTAGATAGCAGTTTATAACCATTTAGATGTTTTTGACTATAATAGTGCTAGATGGCAGTTTATAACAATTTTGATGTTTTGGACAATAATAGTGCTAGATAGCAGTTTATAACCATTTAGATGTTTTTGACAATAATATTGCTAGATGGCAGTATATAACAATTTTGTTGTTTTTGACTATAATAGTGCTAGATGGCAGTTTATAACCATTTTGATGTTTTTGACAAAAATAGTGCTAGAAGGCCGTTTATAACCATTATGATGTTTTTGACAATAATAGTGCTAGATAGCAGGTAATAACCATTTTGAAGTTTTTGACAATTATAGTGCAAGATGGCAGTTTATAAAAATTTTGATGTTTTTGACAATAATAGTGCTAGATGGCAGTTTATAACCATTTTGATGTTTTTGACAATTATAGTGCTAGATGGAAGTTTATAACAATTTTGATGTGTTTGACAATAATAGTGCTAATGGCTGTTTATAACCATTATAATATTTTGACAATAATAGTGCTAGATGGCAATTTATAACCATTTTGATGTTTTTTAAAATTATAGTGCTAGATGGCAATTTATAACCATTTTGATGTTTTTTAAAATTATAGTGCTAGATGGCAGTTTATAACCATTTTGATGTTTTTGAAAATTATAGTGCTAGATGGCAGTTTATAACAATTTTGATGTTTTGGACATTATTAGTGCTAGATAGCAGTTTATAACCATTTAGATGTTTTTGACTATAATAGTGCTAGATGGCAGTTTATAACAATTTTGATGTTTTGGACAATAGTAGTGCTAGATAGCAGTTTATATCCACTTAGATGTTTTTGACAATTATAGTGATTGATGGCAGTTTATAACAATTTTGATGTTTTGGATAATATTAGTGCTAGATAGCAGTTTATAACCATTTATATGTTTTTGACTATAATAGTGCTAGATGGCAGATTATAACCATTTTGATGTTTTTGACAATTATAGTGCTAGATGGCAGTTTATAACCATTTTGATGTTTTTTAAAATAATAGTGCTAGATGGCAGTTTATAACCATTTTGATGTTTTTGGCAATTATAGTGCTAGATGGCTGTTTTTAACCATTTTGATGTTTTTGAAAATAATAGTGATAGATGGCAGTTTATAACCATTTTGATGTTTTTGACAATTATAGTGCAAGATGGCAGTTTATAAAAATTTTGATGTTTTTGACAATAATAGTGCTAGATGGCAGTTTATAACCATTTTGCCATTTTGACAATAATAATTCTAGATGGCAGTTTATAACCATTTTGAATATTTTTGACAATTATAGTGCTTGATGGCTGTTTTTAACCATTTTGATGTTTTTGAAAATAATAGTGATAGATGGCAGTTTATAACCATTTAGATGTTTTTGACAATAATATTGCTAGATGGCAGTTTATAACAATTTTGTTGTTTTTGACAATAATAGTGCTAGATAGCAGTTTATAACCATTTAGATGTTTTTGACAATAATATTGCTAGATGGCAGTATATAACAATTTTGTTGTTTTTGACTATAATAGTGCTAGATGGCAGTTTATAACCATTTTGATGTTTTTGACAAAAATAGTGCTAGAAGGCCGTTTATAACCATTATGATGTTTTTGACAATAATAGTGCTAGATAGCAGGTAATAACCATTTTGAAGTTTTTGACAATTATAGTGCAAGATGGCAGTTTATAAAAATTTTGATGTTTTTGACAATAATAGTGCTAGATGGCAGTTTTTAACCATTTTGATGCTAGATAGCAGTTTATATCCATTTAGATGTTTTTGACAATTATAGTGATTGATGGCAGTTTATAACAATTTTGATGTTTTGGATAATATTAGTGCTAGATAGCAGTTTATAACCATTTAGATGTTTTTGACTATAATAGTGCTAGATGGCAGTTTATAACCATTTTGATGTTTTTGACAATTATAGTGCTAGATGGCAGTTTATAACCATTTTGATGTTTTTGAAAATAATAGTGCTAGATGGCAGTTTATAACCATTTTGATGTTTTTGGCAATTATAGTGCTAGATGGCTGTTTTTAACCATTTTGATGTTTTTGAAAATAATAGTGATAGATGGCAGTTTATAACCATTTTGATGTTTTTGACAATTATAGTGCAAGATGGCAGTTTATAAAAATTTTGATGTTTTTGACAATAATAGTGCTAGATGGCAGTTTATAACCATTTTGCCATTTCGACAATAATAGTTCTAGATGGCAGTTTATAACCATTTTGATGTGTTTGACAATAATAGTGCTAATGGCTGTTTATAACCATTATAATATTTTGACAATAATAGTGCTAGATGGCAATTTATAACCATTTTGATGTTTTTTAAAATTATAGTGCTAGATGGCAGTTTATAACCATTTTGATGTTTTTGAAAATTATAGTGCTAGATGGCAGTTTATAACAATTTTGATGTTTTGGACAATATTAGTGCTAGATAGCAGTTTATAACCATTTAGATGTTTTTGACTATAATAGTGCCATCTAGCAGTTTATAACCATTTTGATGTTTTTGGCAATTATAGTGCTAGATGGCTGTTTTTAACCATTTTGATGTTTTTGAAAATAATAGTGATAGATGGCAGTTTATAACCATTTTGATGTTTTTGGCAATTATAGTGCTAGATGGCTGTTTTTAACCATTTTGATGTTTTTTAAAATAAATAATGATGATAGATGGCAGTTTATAACCATTTTAATGTTTTTGACAATAATAGTGCTAGATGGCATATAACCATTTGACCGTTTTTGACAAAAATAGTTCTAGATATCAATTTATAACCATTTTGACGTTTTCCGTTTTTGACAATTATAGTGCTAGATGGCAGTTTATAACCATTTTGATGTTTTTGACAATAATAGTGCTAGATGGCAGTTTATAACCATTTTGCCATTTTGACAATAATAGTTCTAGATGGCAGTTTATAACCATTTTGATGTTTTTGACAATTATAGTGCTAGATGGCAGTTTATAACAATTTTGATGTTTTTGACAATAATAGTGCTAGATGGCAGTTTATAACCATTTTGATGTTTTTGACAATTATAGTGCTAGATGGCAGTTTATAACCATTTTGATGTTTTTGAAAATAATAGTGCTAGATGGCAGTTTATAACCATTTTGATGTTTTTGGCAATTATAGTGCTAGATGGCTGTTTTTAACCATTTTGATGTTTTTGAAAATAATAGTGATAGATGGCAGTTTATAACCATTTTGATGTTTTTGACAATTATAGTGCAAGATGGCAGTTTATAAAAATTTTGATGTTTTTGACAATAATAGTGCTAGATGGCAGTTTATAACCATTTTGCCATTTTGACAATAATAATTCTAGATGGCAGTTTATAACCATTTTGAATATTTTTGACAATTATAGTGCTTGATGGCTGTTTTTAACCATTTTGATGTTTTTGAAAATAATAGTGATAGATGGCAGTTTATAACCATTTTGATGTGTTTGACAATAATAGTGCTAATGGCTGTTTATAAAAAATTTGATGTGTTTGACAATAATAGTGCTAGATGGCAGTTTATTACCATTTTCATGTTTTTGACAATTATAGTGCTAGATGGCAGTTTATAACCATTTTGATGTTTTTGAAAATAATAGTGCTAGATGGTAGTTTATAACCATTTTGATGTTTTTGGCAATTATAGTGCTAGATGGCTGTTTTTAACCATTTTGATGTTTTTGAAAATAATAGTGATAGATGGCAGTTTATAACCATTTTGATGTGTTTGACAATTATAGTGCTAATGGCTGTTTATAACCATTATAATATTTTGACAATAATAGTGCTAGATGGCAATTTATAACCATTTTGATGTTTTTGAAAATTATAGTGCTAGATGGCAGTTTATAACAATTTTGATGTTTTGGACAATATTAGTGCTAGATAGCAGTTTATAACCATTTAGATGTTTTTGACTATAATAGTGCTAGATGGCAGTTTATAACAATTTTGATGTTTTGGACAATAATAGTGCTAGATAGCAGTTTATAACCATTTAGATGTTTTTGACAATAATATTGCTAGATGGCAGTATATAACAATTTTGTTGTTTTTGACTATAATAGTGCTAGATGGCAGTTTATAACCATTTTGATGTTTTTGACAAAAATAGTGCTAGAAGGCCGTTTATAACCATTATGATGTTTTTGACAATAATAGTGCTAGATAGCAGGTAATAACCATTTTGAAGTTTTTGACAATTATAGTGCAAGATGGCAGTTTATAAAAATTTTGATGTTTTTGACAATAATAGTGCTAGATGGCAGTTTTTAACCATTTTGATGCTAGATAGCAGTTTATATCCATTTAGATGTTTTTGACAATTATAGTGATTGATGGCAGTTTATAACAATTTTGATGTTTTGGATAATATTAGTGCTAGATAGCAGTTTATAACCATTTAGATGTTTTTGACTATAATAGTGCTAGATGGCAGTTTATAACCATTTTGATGTTTTTGACAATTATAGTGCAAGATGGCAGTTTATAAAAATTTTGATGTTTTTGACAATAATAGTGCTAGATGACAGTTTATAACCATTTTGCCATTTTGACAATTATAGTTCTAGATGGCAGTTTATAACCATTTTGATGTGTTTGACAATAATAGTGCTAATGGCTGTTTATAACCATTATAATATTTTGACAATAATAGTGCTAGATGGCAATATATAACCATTTTGATGTTTTTTAAAATTATAGTGCTAGATGGCAGTTTATAACCATTTTGATGTTTTTGAAAATTATAGTGCTAGATGGCAGTTTATAACAATTTTGATGTTTTGGACAATATTAGTGCTAGATAGCAGTTTATAACCATTTAGATGTTTTTGACTATAATAGTGCTAGATGGCAGTTTATAACAATTTTGATGTTTTGGACAATAATAGTGCTAGATAGCAGTTTATAACCATTTAGATGTTTTTGACAATAATATTGCTAGATGGCAGTTTATAACAATTTTGTTGTTTTTGACTATAATAGTGCTAGATAGTTATAACCATTTTGATGTTTTTGACAAAAATAGTGCTAGAAGGCCGTTTATAACCATTATGATGTTTTTGACAATAATAGTGCTAGATAGCAGGTAATAACCATTTTGAAGTTTTTGACAATTATAGTGCAAGATGGCAGTTTATAAAAATTTTGATGTTTTTGACAATAATAGTGCTAGATGGCAGTTTATAACCATTTTGATGTTTTTGACAATTATAGTGCTAGATGGAAGTTTATAACAATTTTGATGTTTTGGACAATAATAGTGCTAGATAGCAGTTTATATCCATTTAGATGTTTTTGACAATTATAGTGATTGATGGCAGTTTATAACCATTTTGATGTTTTTGACAATTATAGTGCAAGATGGCAGTTTATAAAAATTTTGATGTTTTTGACAATAATAGTGCTAGATGGCAGTTTATAACCATTTTGCCATTTTGACAATAATAGTTCTAGATGGCAGTTTATAACCATTTTGATGTTTTTGGCAATTATAGTGCTAGATGGCTGTTTTTAACCATTTTGATGTTTTTGAAAATAATAGTGATAGATGGCAGTTTATAACCATTTTGATGTGTTTGACAATAATAGTGCTAATGGCTGTTTATAACCATTATAATATTTTGACAATAATAGTGCTAGATGGCAATTTATAACCATTTTGATGTTTTTTAAAATTATAGTGCTAGATGGCAGTTTATAACCATTTTGATGTTTTTGAAAATTATAGTGCTAGATGGCAGTTTATAACAATTTTGATGTTTTGGACAATATTAGTGCTAGATAGCAGTTTATAACCATTTAGATGTTTTTGACTATAATAGTGCTAGATGGCAGTTTATAACAATTTTGATGTTTTGGACAATAATAGTGCTAGATAGCAGTTTATAAACATTTAGATGTTTTTGACAATAATATTGCTAGATGGCAGTTTATATCAATTTTGTTGTTTTTGACTATAATAGTGCTAGATGGCAGTTTATAACCATTTTGATGTTTTTGACAAAAATAGTGCTAGAAGGCCGTTTATAACCATTATGATGTTTTTGACAATAATAGTGCTAGATAGCAGGTAATAACCATTTTGAAGTTTTTGACAATTATAGTGCAAGATGGCAGTTTATAAAAATTTTGATGTTTTTGACAATAATAGTGCTAGATGGCAGTTTATAACCATTTTGATGTTTTTGAAAATAATAGTGCTAGATGGCAGTTTATAACCATTTTGATGTGTTTGACAATTATAGTGCTAGATGGCAGTTTATAAAAATTTAGATGTTTTTGACAATAATAGTGCTAGATGGCAGTTCATAACCATTATAATGTTTTTGACAATAATAGTGCTAGATAGCAGTTTATTATCATTTTGATGTTTTTGACAATAATAGTGCTAGATGGCAGTTTATAAACGTTATAATGTTTTTGACAATAAAAGTGCTAGATGGCAGTATATAACCATTTTGATGTCTTTGACAATTATAATGCTAGATGGCAATTTATATCCATTTTGATGTTTTTGACAATAATAGTGCTAGATGGCAGTTTATAACCATTTTGCCATTTTGACAATAATAGTTCTAGATGGCAGTTTATAACCATTTTGATGTTTTTGACAATTATAGTGCTAGATGGCAGTTTATAAAAATATTGATGTTTTTGACAATAATAGTGCTAGATGGCAGTTTATAACCATTTTGCCGTTTTTGACCATGATAGTTCTAGATGGCAGTTTATAACCATTTTGATGTTTTTGACAATAATAGTGCTAGATGGCAGTTTATTACCAATTTGATGTTTTGGACAATAAAAGTGCTAGATGGCAGTTTATAACCATTTTGATGTTTTTGACAATAATAGTGCTAGATGGCAGTTTATAACGATTTTGATGTTTTTGAAAATAATAGTGCTAGATGGCAGTTTATAACCATTTTCATGTTTTGGACAATAATAGTGCTAGATGGCAGTTTATAACCATTTTGATGTTTTTGACAATTGTAGTGCTAGATGGCAGTTTATAACAATTTTGATGTTTTTGACAATAAAAGTGCTAGATGGCAGTTTGGAACCATTTTATTGTTTTTGACAATTATAGTGCTAGGTGGCAGTTTATAACCATTTTGATGTTTTTGACGATTTTAGTGCTAGATGGCAGTTTATAACCATTTTGATGTTTTTGACAATTGTAGTGCTAGATGGCAGTTCATAAAAATTTGATGTTTTTGAAAATAATAGTGCTAGATGGAAGTTTAAAACAATTTTGATGTTTTGGACAATAATAGTGCTAGATGGCAGTTTATAACCATTTTGATGTTTTTGACAATTGTAGTGCTAGATGGCAGTTCATAAAAATTTGATGTGTTTGACAATAATAGTGCTAGATGGCAGTTTATAACCATTTTGATGTTTTTGACAATTATAGTGCTAGATGGAAGTTTATAACAATTTTGATGTTTTGGACAAAAATAGTGCTAGATGGCAGTTTATAACCATTTTGATGTTTTTGACAATTGTAGTGCTAGATGGCAGTTCATAAAAATTTGATGTGTTTGACAATAATAGTGCTAGATGGCAGTTTATAAAAAAATTAATGTGTTTGACAATAAAAGTGCTAGATGGCAGTTTATTTCCATTTTCATGTTTTTGACAATTATAGTGCTAGATGGCAGTTTATAACCATTTTGATGTTTTTGAAAATAATAGTGCTAGATGGCAGTTTATAACCATTTTGATGTGTTTGACAATTATAGTGCTAGATGGCAGTTTATAAAAATTTAGATGTTTTTGACAATAATAGTGCTAGATGGCAGTTCATAACCATTATAATGTTTTTGACAATAATAGTGCTAGATAGCAGTTTATTATCATTTTGATGTTTTTGACAATAATAGTGCTAGATGGCAGTTTATAAACGTTATAATGTTTTTGACAATAAAAGTGCTAGATGGCAGTATATAACCATTTTGATGTCTTTGACAATTATAATGCTAGATGGCAGTTTATATCCATTTTGATGTTTTTGACAATAATAGTGCTAGATGGCAGTTTATAACCATTTTGCCATTTTGACAATAATAGTTCTAGATGGCAGTTTATAACCATTTTGATGTTTTTGACAATTATAGTGCTAGATGGCAGTTTATAAAAATATTGATGTTTTTGACAATAATAGTGCTAGATGGCAGTTTATAACCATTTTGCCGTTTTTGACCATGATAGTTCTAGATGGCAGTTTATAACCATTTTGATGTTTTTGACAATAATAGTGCTAGATGGCAGTTTATTACCAATTTGATGTTTTGGACAATAAAAGTGCTAGATGGCAGTTTATAACCATTTTGATGTTTTTGACAATAATAGTGCTAGATGGCAGTTTATAACGATTTTGATGTTTTTGAAAATAATAGTGCTAGATGGCAGTTTATAACCATTTTCATGTTTTGGACAATAATAGTGCTAGATGGCAGTTTATAACCATTTTGATGTTTTTGACAATTGTAGTGCTAGATGGCAGTTCATAAAAATTTGATGTGTTTGACAATAATAGTGCTAGATGGCAGTTTATAACCATTTTGATGTTTTTGACAATTATAGTGCTAGATGGAAGTTTATAACAATTTTGATGTTTTGGACAAAAATAGTGCTAGATGGCAGTTTATAACCATTTTGATGTTTTTGACAATTGTAGTGCTAGATGGCAGTTCATAAAAATTTGATGTGTTTGACAATAATAGTGCTAGATGGCAGTTTATAAAAAAATTAATGTGTTTGACAATAAAAGTGCTAGATGGCAGTTTATTTCCATTTTCATGTTTTTGACAATTATAGTGCTAGATGGCAGTTTATAAAAATATTGATGTTTTTGACAATAATAGTGCTAGATGGCAGTTTATAACCATTTTGCCGTTTTTGACCATGATAGTTCTAGATGGCAGTTTATAACCATTTTGATGTTTTTGACAATAATAGTGCTAGATGGCAGTTTATTACCAATTTGATGTTTTGGACAATAAAAGTGCTAGATGGCAGTTTATAACCATTTTGATGTTTTTGACAATAATAGTGCTAGATGGCAGTTTATAACGATTTTGATGTTTTTGAAAATAATAGTGCTAGATGGCAGTTTATAACCATTTTCATGTTTTGGACAATAATAGTGCTAGATGGCAGTTTATAACCATTTTGATGTTTTTGACAATTGTAGTGCTAGATGGCAGTTCATAAAAATTTGATGTGTTTGACAATAATAGTGCTAGATGGCAGTTTATAACCATTTTGATGTTTTTGACAATTATAGTGCTAGATGGAAGTTTATAACAATTTTGATGTTTTGGACAAAAATAGTGCTAGATGGCAGTTTATAACCATTTTGATGTTTTTGACAATTGTAGTGCTAGATGGCAGTTCATAAAAATTTGATGTGTTTGACAATAATAGTGCTAGATGGCAGTTTATAAAAAAATTAATGTGTTTGACAATAAAAGTGCTAGATGGCAGTTTATTTCCATTTTCATGTTTTTGACAATTATAGTGCTAGATGGCAGTTTATAACCATTTTGATGTTTTTGAAAATAATAGTGCTAGATGGCAGTTTATAACCATTTTGATGTGTTTGACAATTATAGTGCTAGATGGCAGTTTATAAAAATTTAGATGTTTTTGACAATAATAGTGCTAGATGGCAGTTCATAACCATTATAATGTTTTTGACAATAATAGTGCTAGATAGCAGTTTATTATCATTTTGATGTTTTTGACAATAATAGTGCTAGATGGCAGTTTATAAACGTTATAATGTTTTTGACAATAAAAGTGCTAGATGGCAGTATATAACCATTTTGATGTCTTTGACAATTATAATGCTAGATGGCAGTTTATATCCATTTTGATGTTTTTGACAATAATAGTGCTAGATGGCAGTTTATAACCATTTTGCCATTTTGACAATAATAGTTCTAGATGGCAGTTTATAACCATTTTGATGTTTTTGACAATTATAGTGCTAGATGGCAGTTTATAAAAATATTGATGTTTTTGACAATAATAGTGCTAGATGGCAGTTTATAACCATTTTGCCGTTTTTGACCATGATAGTTCTAGATGGCAGTTTATAACCATTTTGATGTTTTTGACAATAATAGTGCTAGATGGCAGTTTATTACCAATTTGATGTTTTGGACAATAAAAGTGCTAGATGGCAGTTTATAACCATTTTGATGTTTTTGACAATAATAGTGCTAGATGGCAGTTTATAACGATTTTGATGTTTTTGAAAATAATAGTGCTAGATGGCAGTTTATAACCATTTTCATGTTTTGGACAATAATAGTGCTAGATGGCAGTTTATAACCATTTTGATGTTTTTGACAATTGTAGTGCTAGATGGCAGTTTATAACAATTTTGATGTTTTTGACAATAAAAGTGCTAGATGGCAGTTTGGAACCATTTTATTGTTTTTGACAATTATAGTGCTAGGTGGCAGTTTATAACCATTTTGATGTTTTTGAAGATTTTAGTGCTAGATGGCAGTTTATAACCATTTTGATGTTTTTGACAATTGTAGTGCTAGATGGCAGTTCATAAAAATTTGATGTTTTTGAAAATAATAGTGCTAGATGGAAGTTTAAAACAATTTTGATGTTTTGGACAATAATAGTGCTAGATGGCAGTTTATAACCATTTTGATGTTTTTGACAATTGTAGTGCTAGATGGCAGTTCATAAAAATTTGATGTGTTTGACAATAATAGTGCTAGATGGCAGTTTATAACCATTTTGATGTTTTTGACAATTATAGTGCTAGATGGAAGTTTATAACAATTTTGATGTTTTGGACAAAAATAGTGCTAGATGGCAGTTTATAACCATTTTGATGTTTTTGACAATTTTAGTGCTAGATGGCAGTTCATAAAAATTTGATGTGTTTGACAATAATAGTGCTAGATGGCAGTTTATAAAAAAATTGATGTGTTTGACAATAAAAGTGCTAGATGGCAGTTTATTTCCATTTTCATGTTTTTGACAATTATAGTGCTAGATGGCAGTTTATAACTATTTTGATGTTTTTGAAAATAATAGTGCTAGATGGCAGTTTATAACCATTTTGATGTGTTTGACAATTATAGTGCTAGATGGCAGTTTATAAAAATTTTGATGTTTTTGACAATAATAGTGCTAGATGGCAGTTCATAACCATTATAATGTTTTTGACAATAATAGTGATAGATAGCAGTTTATTATCATTTTGATGTTTTTGACAATAATAGTGCTAGATGGCAGTTTATAACCGTTATAATGTTTTTGACAATAAAAGTGCTAGATGGCAGTATATAACCATTTTGATGTCTTTGACAATTATAATGCTAGATGGCAGTTTATATCCATTTTGATGTTTTTGACAATAATAGTGCTAGATGGCAGTTTATAAAAAAATTGATGTGTTTGACAATAAATGTGCTAGATGGCAGTTTATTTCCATTTTCATGTTTTTGACAATTATAGTGCTAGATGGCAGTTTATAGCCATTTTGATGTTTTTGAAAATAATAGTGCTAGATGGCAGTTTATAACCATTTTGATGTGTTTGACAATTATAGTGCTAGATGGCAGTTTATAAAAATTTTGATGTTTTTGACAATAATAGTGCTAGATGGCATTTCATAACCATTATAATGTTTTTGACAATAATAGTGCTAGATAGCAGTTTATTATCATTTTGATGTTTTTGACAATAATAGTGCTAGATGGCAGTTTATAACCGTTATAATGTTTTTGACAATAAAAGTGCTAGATGGCAGTATATAACAATTTTGATGTTTTTGACAATTATAATGCTAGATGGCAGTTTATATCCATTTTGATGTTTTTGACAATAATAGTGCTAGATGGCAGTTTATAACCATTTTGCCATTTTGACAATAATAGTTCTAGATGGCAGTTTAAAAACATTTTGATGTTTTTGACAATTATAGTGCTAGATGGAAGTTTATAACCATTTTGATGTTTTTGACAATTATAGTGCTAGATGGCAGTTTATAACCATTTTGATGTTTTGGATAATATTAGTGCTAGATAGCAGTTTATAACCATTTAGATGTTTTTGACTATAATAGTGCTAGATGGCAGTTTATAACCATTTTGATGTTTTTGACAATAAAAGTGCTAGATGGCAGTTTATAACCATTTTGATGTTTTTGAAAATAATAGTGCTAGATGGCAGTTTATAACCATTTTGATGTTTTTGGCAATTATAGTGCTAGATGGCTGTTTTTAACCATTTTGATGTTTTTGAAAATAATAGTGATAGATGGCAGTTTATAACCATTTTGATGTTTTTGACAATTATAGTGCAAGATGGCAGTTTATAAAAATTTTGATGTTTTTGACAATAATAGTGCTAGATGGCAGTTTATAACCATTTTGCCATTTTGACAATAATAGTTCTAGATGGCAGTTTATAACCATTTTGACTATTTTTGACAATTATAGTGCTTGATGGCTGTTTTTAACCATTTTGATGTTTTTGAAAATAATAGTGATAGATGGCAGTTTATAACCATTTTGATGTGTTTGACAATAATAGTGCTAATGGCTGTTTATAAAAAATTTGATGTGTTTGACAATAATAGTGCTAGATGGCAGTTTATTACCATTTTCATGTTTTTGACAATTATAGTGCTAGATGGCAGTTTATAACCATTTTGATGTTTTTGAAAATAATAGTGCTAGATGGCAGTTTATAACCATTTTGATGTTTTTGGCAATTATAGTGCTAGATGGCTGTTTTTAACCATTTTGATGTTTTTGAAAATAATAGTGATAGATGGCAGTTTATAACCATTTTGATGTGTTTGACAATAATAGTGCTAATGGCTGTTTATAACCATTATAATATTTTGACAATAATAGTGCTAGATGGCAATTTATAACCATTTTGATGTTTTTTAAAATTATAGTGCTAGATGGCAGTTTATAACCATTTTGATGTTTTTGAAAATTATAGTGCTAGATGGCAGTTTATAACAATTTTGATGTTTTGGACAATAATAGTGCTAGATAGCAGTTTATAACCATTTAGATGTTTTTGACAATAATAATGCTAGATGGCAGTTTATAACCATTTTGCCGTTTTTGACAATAATAGTTCTAGATGGCAGTTTATAACCATTTTGATGTTTTTGACAATTATAGTGCTAGATGGCAGTTTATAACAATTTTGATGTTTTGGACAATAATAGTGCAAGATGGCAGTTTAATACCTTTTTGATGTTTTTGACTATAATAGTGCTAGAAAAAAGTTTATAACCATTATAATATTTTGACAATAATAGTGCTAGATGGCAATTTATAACCATTTTGATGTTTTTTAAAATTATAGTGCTAGATGGCAGTTTATTATCATTTTGATGTTTTTGACAATAATAGTGATGGCAGTTTATAACCATTTTGATGTTTTGGATAATATTAGTGCTAGATAGCAGTTTATAACCATTTAGATGTTTTTGACTATAATAGTGCTAGATGGCAGTTTATAACCATTTTGATGTTTTTGACAATTATAGTGCTAGATGGCAGTTTATAACCATTTTGATGTTTTTGAAAATAAAAGTGCTAGATGGCAGTTTATAACCATTTTGATGTGTTTGACAATTATAGTGCTAGATGGCAGTTTATAAAAATTTTGATGTTTTTGACAATAATAGTGCTAGATGGCAGTTCATAACCATTATAATGTTTTTGACAATAATAGTGCTAGATAGCAGTTTATTATCATTTTGATGTTTTTGACAATAATAGTGCTAGATGGCAGTTTATAACCGTTATAATGTTTTTGACAATAAAAGTGCTAGATGGCAGTATATAACCATTTTGATGTCTTTGACAATTATAATGCTAGATGGCAGTTTATATCCATTTTGATGTTTTTGACAATAATAGTGCTAGATGGCAGTTTATAACCATTTTGCCATTTTGACAATAATAGTGCTAGATGGCAGTTTATAACAATTTTGATGTTTTTGACAATAAAAGTGCTAGATGGCAGTTTGGAACCATTTTATTGTTTTTGACAATTATAGTGCTAGGTGGCAGTTTATAACCATTTTGATGTTTTTGACGATTTTAGTGCTAGATGGCAGTTTATAACCATTTTGATGTTTTTGAAAATAATAGTGCTAGATGGCAGTTTATAACCATTTTGATGGTTTTGACAATTATAATGCTAGATGGCAGTTTATAAACATATTGATGTTTTTGTCAATTATAGTGCGAGATGGCAGTTTATAGCCATTTTGATGTTTTTGACAATATGAGTGATAAATGGCAGTTCATAACCATTATAATGTTTTTGACAATAATAGTGCTAGATGGCAGTTTATAACCATTCTGACGTTTTTAAACATAATAGTTCTAGATGGCAGTTTATAACCATTTTGATGTATTTGACAATTATAGTGCTAGATGGCAGTTTATAACAATTTTGATGTTTTGGACAATAATAGTGCTAGATAGCAGTTTATAACCATTTAGATGTTTTTGACAATAATATTGCTAGATGGCAGTTTATAACAATTTTGTTGTTTTTGACTATAATAGTGCTAGATGGCAGTTTATAATCATTTTGATGTTTTTGACAAAAATAGTGCTAGAAGGCCGTTTATAACCATTTTGATGTTTTTGACAATAATAGTGCTAAATAGCAGGTAATAACCCTTTTGAAGTTTTTAACAATTATAGTGCAAGATGGCAGTTTATAAAAATTTTGATGTTTTTGACAATAATAGTGCTAGATGGCAGTTTATAACCATTTTGATGTTTTTGACAATTATAGTGCTAGATGGAAGTTTAAAACAATTTTGATGTTTTGGACAATAATAGTGCTAGATGGCAGTTTATAACCATTTTGATGTTTTTGACAATTGTAGTGCTAGATGGCAGTTCATTAAAATTTGATGTGTTTGACAATAATAGTGCTAGATGGCAGTTTATAAAAAAATTGATGTGTTTGACAATAAATGTGCTAGATGGCAGTTTATTTCCATTTTCATGTTTTTGACAATTATAGTGCTAGATGGCAGTTTATAACCATTTTGATGTTTTTGAAAATAATAGTGCTAGATGGCAGTTTATAACCATTTTGATGTTTTTGAAAATAATAGTGCTAGATGGCAGTTTATAAAAATTTTGATGTTTTTGACAATAATAGTGCTAGATGGCATTTCATAACCATTATAATGTTTTTGACAATAATAGTGCTAGATAGCAGTTTATTATCATTTTGATGTTTTTGACAATAATAGTGCTAGATGGCAGTTTATAACCGTTATAATGTTTTTGACAATAAAAGTGCTAGATGGCAGTATATAACAATTTTGATGTTTTTGACAATTATAATGCTAGATGGCAGTTTATATCCATTTTGATGTTTTTGACAATAATAGTGCTAGATGGCAGTTTATAACCATTTTGCCATTTTGACAATAATAGTTCTAGATGGCAGTTTATAACCATTTTGATGTTTTTGACAATTATAGTGCTAGATGGCAGTTTATAACCATTTTGATGTTTTTGACAATTATAGTGCTAGATGGCAGTTTATAACCATTTTGATGTTTTTGAAAATAATAGTGCTAGATGGCAGTTTATAACCATTTTGATGTGTTTGACAATAATAGTGCTAATGGCTGTTTATAACCATTATAATATTTTGACAATAATAGTGCTAGATGGCAATTTATAACCATTTTGATGTTTTTTAAAATTATAGTGCTAGATGGCAGTTTATAACCATTTTGATGTTTTTGAAAATTATAGTGCTAGATGGCAGTTTATAACAATTTTGATGTTTTGGATAATATTAGTGCTAGATAGCAGTTTATAACCATTTAGATGTTTTTGACTATAATAGTGCTAGATGGCAGTTTATAACCATTTTGATGTTTTTGACAATTATAGTGCTAGATGGCAGTTTATAACCATTTTGATGTTTTTGAAAATAATAGTGCTAGATGGCAGTTTATAGTGCAAGATGGCAGTTTATAAAATTTTTGATGTTTTTGACAATTATAGTGCTAGATGGCAGTTTATAACCATTTTGCCATTTTGACAATAATAGTTCTAGATGGCAGTTTATAACCATTTTGAATATTTTTGACAATTATAGTGCTTGATGGCTGTTTTTAACCATTTTGATGTTTTTGAAAATAATAGTGATAGATGGCAGTTTATAACCATTTTGATGTGTTTGACAATAATAGTGCTAATGGCTGTTTATAAAAAATTTGATGTGTTTGACAATAATAGTGCTAGATGGCAGTTTATTACCATTTTCATGTTTTTGACAATTATAGTGCTAGATGGCAGTTTATAACCATTTTGATGTTTTTGAAAATAATAGTGCTAGATGGCAGTTTATAACCATTTTGATGTTTTTGGCAATTATAGTGCTAGATGGCTGTTTTTAACCATTTTGATGTTTTTGAAAATAATAGTGATAGATGGCAGTTTATAACCATTTTGATGTGTTTGACAATAATAGTGCTAATGGCAGTTTATAACCATTATAATATTTTGACAATAATAGTGCTAGATGGCAATTTATAACCATTTTGATGTTTTTTAAAATTATAGTGCTAGATGGCAGTTTATAACCATTTTGATGTTTTTGAAAATTATAGTGCTAGATGGCAGTTTATAACAATTTTGATGTTTTGGACAATATTAGTGCTAGATAGCAGTTTATAACCATTTAGATGTTTTTGACTATAATAGTGCTAGATGGCAGTTTATAACAATTTTGTTGTTTTTGACTATAATAGTGCTAGATGGCAGTTTATAACCATTTTGATGTTTTTGAAAAAAATAGTGCTAGAAGGCCGTTTATAACCATTATGATGTTTTTGACAATAATAGTGCTAGATAGCAGGTAATAACCATTTTGAAGTTTTTGACAATTATAGTGCAAGATGGCAGTTTATAAAAATTTTGATGTTTTTGACAATAATAGTGCTAGATGGCAGTTTATAACCATTTTGATGTTTTTGAAAATAATAGTGCTAGATGGCAGTTTATAACCATTTTGATGTGTTTGACAATTATAGTGCTAGATGGCAGTTTATAAAAATTTTGATGTTTTTGACAATAATAGTGCTAGATGGCAGTTCATAACCATTATAATGTTTTTGACAATAATAGTGCTAGATAGCAGTTTATTATCATTTTGATGTTTTTGACAATAATAGTGCTAGATGGCAGTTTATAACCGTTATAATGTTTTTGACAATAAAAGTGCTAGATGGCAGTATATAACCATTTTGATGTCTTTGACAATTATAATGCTAGATGGCAGTTTATATCCATTTTGATGTTTTTGACAATAATAGTGCTAGATGGCAGTTTATAACCATTTTGCCATTTTGACAATAATAGTTCTAGATGGCAGTTTATAACCATTTTGATGTTTTTGACAATTATAGTGCTAGATGGCAGTTTATAAAAATATTGATGTTTTTGACAATAATAGTGCTAGATGGCAGTTTATAACCATTTTGCCGTTTTTGACCATGATAGTTCTAGATGGCAGTTTATAACCATTTTGATGTTTTTGACAATTATAGTGCTAGATGGCAGTTTATTACCAATTTGATGTTTTGGACAATAAAAGTGCTAGATGGCAGTTTATAACCATTTTGATGTTTTTGACAATAATAGTGCTAGATGGCAGTTTATAACGATTTTGATGTTTTTGAAAATAATAGTGCTAGATGGCAGTTTATAACCATTTTCATGTTTTGGACAATAATAGTGCTAGATGGCAGTTTATAACCATTTTGATGTTTTTGACAATTGTAGTGCTAGATGGCAGTGTATAACAATTTTGATGTTTTTGACAATAAAAGTGCTAGATGGCAGTTTATAACCATTTTAATGTGTTTGACAATAATAGTGCTAATGGCTGTTTATAAAAAATTTGATGTGTTTGACAATAATAGTGCTAGATGGCAGTTTATTACCATTTTCATGTTTTTGACAATTATAGTGCTAGATGGCAGTTTATAACCATTTTGATGTTTTTGAAAATAATAGTGCTAGATGGCAGTTTATAACCATTTTGATGTTTTTGACAATTGTAGTGCTAGATGGCAGTTTATAACAATTTTGATGTTTTTGAAAATAATAGTGATAGATGGCAGTTTATAACCATTTTAATGTTTTTGACAATAATAGTGCTAGATGGCATATAACCATTTGACCGTTTTTGACAAAAATAGTTCTAGATATCAATTTATAACCATTTTGACGTTTTCCGTTTTTGACAATTATAGTGCTAGATGGCAGTTTATAACCATTTTGATGTTTTTGACAATAATAGTGCTAGATGGCAGTTTATAACCATTTTGATGTTTTTGGCAATTATAGTGCTAGATGGCAGTTTATAACCATTTTGATGTTTTTGAAAATAATAGTGCTAGATGGCAGTTTATAACAATTTTGATGTTTTTGACTATAATAGTGCTAGATGGCAGTTTATAACCATTTTGATGTTTTTGACTATAATAGTGCTAGATGGCAGTTTATAACCATTTTGATGTTTTTAGCAATAATAGTGCTAGATGGCAGTTTATAAAATTTTTTATGTTTTTGACAATAATAGTGCTAGATGGCAGTTTATAACCAGTTTGCCGTTTTTAAACATAATAGTTCTAGATGGCAGTTTATAACCATTTTGATGTTTTTGACAATTATAGTGCTAGATGGCAGTTTATAACAATTTTGATGTTTTGGACAATAATAGTGCTAGATAGCAGTTTATTATCATTTTGATGTTTTTGACAATAATAGTGCTAGATGGCAGTTTATAACCGTTATAATGTTTTTGACAATAAAAGTGCTAGATGGCAGTATATAACAATTTTGATGTTTTTGACAATTATAATGCTAGATGGCAGTTTATATCCATTTTGATGTTTTTGACAATAATAGTGCTAGATGGCAGTTTATAACCATTTTGCCATTTTGACAATAATAGTTCTAGATGGCAGTTTATAACCATTTTGATGTTTTTGACAATTATAGTGCTAGATGGCAGTTTATAAAAATATTGATGTTTTTGACAATAATAGTGCTAGATGGCAGTTTATAACCATTTTGATGTTTTTGACAATTATAGTGCTAGATGGCAGTTTATAACCAGTATGATGTTTTTGACAATAATAGTGCTAGGTGGCAGTTTATAACAATTTTGATGTTTTTGACTATAATAGTGCTAGATGGCAGTTTATAACCATTTTGATGTTTTTAGCAATAATAGTGCTAGATGGCAGTTAATAAAATTTTTTATGTTTTTGACAATAATAGTGCTAGATGGCAGTTTATTACCAGTTTGCCGTTTTTAAACATAATAGTTCTAGATGGCAGTTTATAACCATTTTGATGTTTTTGACAATTATAGTGCTAGATGGCAGTTTATAACAATTTTGATGTTTTGGACAATAATAGTGCTAGATAGCAGTTTATATCCATTTAGATGTTTTTGACAATAATATTGCTAGATGGCAGTTTATAACAATTTTAATGTTTTTGACTATAATAGTGCAAGATGGCAGTTTATAACCATTTTGATATTTTTGACAATAATAGTGCTAGATAGCAGGTAATAACAATTTGAAATTTTGACAATTTTAGTGCTAGATGGCAGTTTATAACAATTTGAAATTTTGACAATTTTAGTGCTAGATGGCAGTTTATAACCATTTTAATGTTTTTGACAATAATAGTGCTAGATGGCATATAACCATTTGACCGTTTTTGACAAAAATAGTTCTAGAAGGCAATTTATAACCATTTTGACGTTTTCCGTTTTTGACAATTATAGTGCTAGATGGCAGTTTATAACCATTTTGATGTTTTTGACAATTAAAGTGCTAGATGGCAGTTTATAACCATTTTCCCGTTTTTGACAATAATAGTACTAGATGGCAGATTATAACCATTTTGATGTTTTTGACAATTATAGTGCTAGATGGCAGTTTATAACAATTTTGATGTTTTGGACAATAATAGTGCTAGATAGCAGTTTATTATCATTTTGATGTTTTTGACAATAATAGTGCTAGATGGCAGTTTATAACCGTTATAATGTTTTTGACAATAAAAGTGCTAGATGGCAGTATATAACAATTTTGATGTTTTTGACAATTATAATGCTAGATGGCAGTTTATATCCATTTTGATGTTTTTGACAATAATAGTGCTAGATGGCAGTTTATAACCATTTTGCCATTTTGACAATAATAGTTCTAGATGGCAGTTTATAACCATTTTGATGTTTTTGACAATTATAGTGCTAGATGGCAGTTTATAAAAATATTGATGTTTTTGACAATAATAGTGCTAGATGGCAGTTTATAACCATTTTGATGTTTTTGACAATTATAGTGCTAGATGGCAGTTTATAACCATTATGATGTTTTTGACAATAATATTGCTAGATGGCAGTTTATAACAATTTTGATGTTTTTGACTATAATAGTGCTAGATGGCAGTTTATAACCATTTTGATGTTTTTAGCAATAATAGTGCTAGATGGCAGTTTATAAAATTTTTTATGTTTTTGACAATAATAGTGCTAGATGGCAGTTTATAACCAGTTTGCCGTTTTTAAACATAATAGTTCTAGATGGCAGTTTATAACCATTTTGATGTTTTTGACAATTATAGTGCTAGATGGCAGTTTATAACAATTTTGATGTTTTGGACAATAATAGTGCTAGATAGCAATTTATATCCATTTAGATGTTTTTGACAATAATATTGCTAGATGGCAGTTTATAACAATTTTAATGTTTTTGACTATAATAGTGCAAGATGGCAGTTTATAACCATTTTGATATTTTTGACAATAATAGTGCTAGATAGCAGGTAATAACAATTTGAAATTTTGACAATTTTAGTGCTAGATGGCAGTTTATAACAATTTGAAATTTTGACAATTTTAGTGCTAGATGGCAGTTTATAACCATTTTAATGTTTTTGACAATAATAGTGCTAGATGGCATATAACCATTTGACCGTTTTTGACAAAAATAGTTCTAGAAGGCAATTTATAACCATTTTGACGTTTTCCGTTTTTGACAATTATAGTGCTAGATGGCAGTTTATAACCATTTTGATGTTTTTGACAATTAAAGTGCTAGATGGCAGTTTATAACCATTTTCCCGTTTTTGACAATAATAGTACTAGATGGCAGATTATAACCATTTTGATGTTTTTGACATTAATAGTGCTAGATGGCAGTTTATAACAATTTTGATGTTTTTGACTATAATAGTGCTAGATGGCAGTTTATAACCATTTTGATGTTTTTAGCAATAATAGTGCTAGATGGCAGTTTATAAAATTTTTTATGTTTTTGACAATAATAGTGCTAGATGGCAGTTTATAACCAGTTTGCCGTTTTTAAACATAATAGTTCTAGATGGCAGTTTATAACCATTTTGATGTTTTTGACAATTATAGTGCTAGATGGCAGTTTATAACAATTTTGATGTTTTGGACAATAATAGTGCTAGATAGCAGTTTATATCCATTTAGATGTTTTTGACAATAATATTGCTAGATGGCAGTTTATAACAATTTTAATGTTTTTGACTATAATAGTGCAAGATGGCAGTTTATAACCATTTTGATATTTTTGACAATAATAGTGCTAGATAGCAGGTAATAACAATTTGAAATTTTGACAATTTTAGTGCTAGATGGCAGTTTATAACAATTTGAAATTTTGACAATTTTAGTGCTAGATGGCAGTTTATAACCATTTTAATGTTTTTGACAATAATAGTGCTAGATGGCATATAACCATTTGACCGTTTTTGACAAAAATAGTTCTAGAAGGCAATTTATAACCATTTTGACGTTTTCCGTTTTTGACAATTATAGTGCTAGATGGCAGTTTATAACCATTTTGATGTTTTTGACAATTAAAGTGCTAGATGGCAGTTTATAACCATTTTCCCGTTTTTGACAATAATAGTACTAGATGGCAGATTATAACCATTTTGATGTTTTTGAAAATAATAGTGCTAGATGGCAGTTTATAACCATTTTGATGTTTATGGCAATTATAGTGCTAGATGGCTGTTTTTAACCATTTTGATGTTTTTGAAAATAATAGTGATTGATGGCAGTTTATAACCATTTTGATGTTTTTGACAATTATAGTGCAAGATGGCAGTTTATAAAAATTTTGATGTTTTTGACAATAATAGTGCTAGATGGCAGTTTATAACCATTTTGCCATTTTGACAATAATAGTTCTAGATGGCAGTTTATAACCATTTTGATGTTTTTGGCAATTATAGTGCTAGATGGCTGTTTTTAACCATTTTGATGTTTTTGAAAATAATAGTGATAGATGGCAGTTTATAACCATTTTGATGTGTTTGACAATAATAGTGCTAATGGCTGTTTATAACCATTATAATATTTTGACAATAATAGTGCTAGATGGCAATTTATAACCATTTTGATGTTTTTTAAAATTATAGTGCTAGATGGCAGTTTATAACCATTTTGATGTTTTTGAAAATTATAGTGCCAGATGGCAGTTTATAACAATTTTGATGTTTTGGACAATATTAGTGCTAGATAGCAGTTTATAACCATTTAGATGTTTTTGACTATAATAGTGCTAGATGGCAGTTTATAACAATTTTGATGTTTTGGACAATAATAGTGCTAGATAGCAGTTTATCACCATTTATATGTTTTTGACAATAATATTGCTAGATGGCAGTTTATAACAATTTTGTTGTTTTTGACTATAATAGTGCTAGATGGCAGTTTATAACCATTTTGATGTTTTTGACAAAAATAGTGCTAGAAGGCCGTTTATAACCATTATGATGTTTTTGACAATAATAGTGCTAGATAGCAGGTAATAACCATTTTGAAGTTTTTGACAATTATAGTGAAGATGGCAGTTTATAAAAATTTTGATGTTTTTGACAATAATAGTGCTAGATGGCAGTTTATAACCATTTTGATGTTTTTGACAATTGTAGTGCTAGATGGCAGTTCATAAAAATTTGATGTGTTTGACAATAATAGTGCTAGATGGCAGTTTATAAAAAAATTGATGTGTTTGACAATAAAAGTGCTAGATGGCAGTTTATTTCCATTTTCATGTTTTTGACAATTATAGTGCTAGATGGCAGTTTATAACCATTTTGATGTTTTTGAAAATAATAGTGCTAGATGGCAGTTTATAACCATTTTGATGTGTTTGACAATTATAGTGCTAGATGGCAGTTTATAAAAATATTGATGTTTTTGACAATAATAGTGCTATATGGCAGTTTATAACCATTTTGCCGTTTTTGACCATGATAGTTCTAGATGGCAGTTTATAAAAATTTTGATGTTTTTGACAATAATAGTGCTAGATGGCAGTTCATAACCATTATAATGTTTTTGACAATAATAGTGCTAGATAGCAGTTTATTATCATTTTGATGTTTTTGACAATAATAGTGCTAGATGGCAGTTTATAACCGTTATAATGTTTTTGACAATAAAAGTGCTAGATGGCAGTATATAACCATTTTGATGTCTTTAACAATTATAATGCTAGATGGCAGTTTATATCCATTTTGATGTTTTTGACAATAATAGTGCTAGATGGCAGTTTATAACCATTTTGCCATTTTGACAATAATAGTTCTAGATGGCAGTTTATAACCATTTTGATGTTTTTGACAATTATAGTGCTAGATGGCAGTTTATAAAAATATTGATGTTTTTGACAATAATAGTGCTATATGGCAGTTTATAACCATTTTGTTGTTTTTGACCATGATAGTTCTAGATGGCAGTTTATAACCATTTTGATGTTTTTGAAAATTATAGTGCTAGATGGCAGTTTATAACCAATTTGATGTTTTGGACAATAAAAGTGCTAGATGGCAGTTTATAACCATTTTGATGTTTTTGACAATAATAGTGCTAGATGGCAGTTTATAACGATTTTGATGTTTTTGAAAATAATAGTGCTAGATGGCAGTTTATAACCATTTTCATGTTTTGGACAATAATAGTGCTAGATGGCAGTTTATAACCATTTTGATGTTTTTGACAATTGTAGTGCTAGATGGCAGTTTATAACAATTTTGATGTTTTTGACAATAAAAGTGCTAGATGGCAGTTTGGAACCATTTTATTGTTTTTGACAATTATAGTGCTAGGTGGCAGTTTATAACCATTTTGATGTTTTTGACGATTTTAGTGCTAGATGGCAGTTTATAACCATTTTGATGTTTTTGAAAATAATAGTGCTAGATGGCAGTTTATAACCATTTTGATGGTTTTGACAATTATAATGCTAGATGGCAGTTTATAACCATTTTGATGTTTTTGACAATAAAAGTGCTAGATGGCAGTTTATAAACATATTGATGTTTTTGACAATTATAGTGCTAGATGGCAGTTTATAACCAATTTGATGTTTTGGACAATAAAAGTGCTAGATGGCAGTTTATAACCATTTTGATGTTTTTGACAATAATAGTGCTAGATGGCAGTTTATAAACGATTTTGATGTTTTTGAAAATAATAGTGCTAGATGGCAGTTTATAACCATTTTCATGTTTTGGACAATAATAGTGCTAGATGGCAGTTTATAACCATTTTGATGTTTTTGACAATTGTAGTGCTAGATGGCAGTTTATAACAATTTTGATGTTTTTGACAATAAAAGTGCTAAATGGCAGTTTAGAACCATTTTATTGTTTTTGACAATTATAGTGCTAGGTGGCAGTTTATAACCATTTTGATGTTTTTGACGATTTTAGTGCTAGATGGCAGTTTATAACCATTTTGATGATTTTGAAAATAATAGTGCTAGATGGCAGTTTATAACCATTTTGATGGTTTTGACAATTATAATGATAGATGGCAGTTTATAACCATTTTGATGTTTTTGACAATAAAAGTGCTAGATGGCAGTTTATAAACATATTGATGTTTTTGTCAATTATAGTGCGAGATGGCAGTTTATAACAATTTTGATGTTTTGGACAATAATAGTGCTAGATAGCAGTTTATAACCATTTAGATGTTTTTGACAATATGAGTGATAAATGGCAGTTCATAACCATTATAATGTTTTTGACAATAATAGTGCTAGATGGCAGTTTATAACCATTCTGACGTTTTTAAACATAATAGTTCTAGATGGCAGTTTATAACCATTTTGATGTATTTGACAATTATAGTGCTAGATGGCAGTTTATAACAATTTTGATGTTTTGGACAATAATAGTGCTAGATAGCAGTTTATAACCATTTAGATGTTTTTGACAATAATATTGCTAGATGGCAGTTTATAACAATTTTGTTGTTTTTGACTATAATAGTGCTAGATGGCAGTTTATAACCATTTTGATGTTTTTAACAAAAATAGTGCTAGAAGGCCGTTTATAACCATTATGATGTTTTTGACAATAATAGTGCTAGATAGCAGGTAATAACCCTTTTGAAGTTTTTGACAATTATAGTGCAAGATGGCAGTTTATAAAAATTTTGATGTTTTTGACAATAATAGTGCTAGATGGCAGTTTATAACCATTTTGATGTTTTTGACAATTATAGGGCTAGATGGAAGTTTATAACAATTTTGATGTTTTGGACAATGATAGTGCTAGATGGCAGTTTATAACCATTTTGATGTTTTTGACAATTGTAGTGCTAGATGGCAGTTCAGTAAAATTTGATGTGTTTGACAATAATAGTGCTAGATGGCAGTTTATAAAAAAATTGATGTGTTTGACAATAAATGTGCTAGATGGCAGTTTATTTCCATTTTCATGTTTTTGACAATTATAGTGCTAGATGGCAGTTTATAACCATTTTGATGTTTTTGAAAATAATAGTGCTAGATGGCAGTTTATAAGCATTTTGATGTGTTTGACAATTATAGTGCTAGATGGCAGTTTATAAAAATTTTGATGTTTTTGACAATAATAGTGCTAGATGGCATTTCATAACCATTATAATGTTTTTGACAATAATAGTGCTAGATAGCAGTTTATTATCATTTTGATGTTTTTGACAATAATAGTGCTAGATGGCAGTTTATAACCGTTATAATGTTTTTGACAATAAAAGTGCTAGATGGCAGTATATAACAATTTTGATGTTTTTGACAATTATAATGCTAGATGGCAGTTTATATCCATTTTGATGTTTTTGACAATAATAGTGCTAGATGGCAGTTTATAACCATTTTGCCATTTTGACAATAATAGTTCTAGATGGCAGTTTATAACCATTTTGATGTTTTTGACAATTATAGTGCTAGATGGCAGTTTATAAAAATATTGATGTTTTTGACAATAATAGTGCTAGATGGCAGTTTATAACCATTTTGATGTTTTTGACAATTATAGTGCTAGATGGCAGTTTATAACCATTTTGATGTTTTTGAAAATAATAGTGCTAGATGGCAGTTTATAACCATTTTGATGTTTTTGGCAATTATAGTGCTAGATGGCTGTTTTTAACCATTTTGATGTTTTTGAAAATAATAGTGATTGATGGCAGTTTATAACCATTTTGAGGTTTTTGACAATTATAGTGCAAGATGGCAGTTTATAAAAATTTTGATGTTTTTGACAATAATAGTGCTAGATGGCAGTTTATAACCATTTTGCCATTTTGACAATAATATTTCTAGATGGCAGTTTATAACCATTTTGATGTTTTTGGCAATTATAGTGCTAGATGGCTGTTTTTAACCATTTTGATGTTTTTGAAAATAATAGTGATAGATGGCAGTTTATAACCATTTTGATGTGTTTGACAATAATAGTGCTAATGGCTGTTTATAACCATTATAATATTTTGACAATAATAGTGCTAGATAGCAGGTAATAACCATTTTGATGTTTTTGACAATTAGTGCTAGATGGCAGTTCATAAAAATTTGATGTGTTTGACAATTAAAGTGCTAGATGGCAGTTTATTTCCATTTTCATGTTTTTGACAATTATAGTGAGTGCTAGATGGCAGTTTATAACCATTTTGATGTTTTTGAAAATAATAGTGCTAGATGGCAGTTTATAACCATTTTGATGTTTTTGACAATTATAGTGCTAGATGGCAGTTTATAACAATTTTGATGTTTTGGACAATAATAGTGCTAGATGGCAGTTTATAACCATTTTGATGTTTTTGACAATTGTAGTGCTAGATGGCAGTTCATAAAAATTTGATGTGTTTGACAATAATAGTGCTAGATGGCAGTTTATAAAAAAATTGATGTGTTTGACAATAAAAGTGCTAGATGGCAGTTTATTTCCATTTTCATGTTTTTGACAATTATAGTGCTAGATGGCAGTTTATAACCATTTTGATGTTTTTGAAAATAATAGTGCTAGATGGCAGTTTATAACCATTTTGATGTGTTTGACAATTATAGTGCTAGATGGCAGTTTATAAAAATTTTGATGTTTTTGACAATAATAGTGCTAGATGGCAGTTCATAACCATTATAATGTTTTTGACAATAATAGTGCTAGATAGCAGTTTATTATCATTTTGATGTTTTTGACAATAATAGTGCTAGATCGCAGTTTATAACCGTTATAATGTTTTTGACAATATAAGTGCTAGATGGCAGTATATAACCATTTTGATGTTTTTGACAATTATAATGCTAGAAGGCCGTTTATAACCATTATGATGTTTTTGACAATAATAGTGCTAGATAGCAGGTAATAACCCTTTTGAAGTTTTTGACAATTATAGTGCAAGATGGCAGTTTATAAAAATTTTGATGTTTTTGACAATAATAGTGCTAGATGGCAGTTTATAACCATTTTGCCGTTTTTGACCATGATAGTTCTAGATGGCAGTTTATAACCATTTTGATGTTTTTGACAATTATAGTGCTAGATGGCAGTTTATAACCAATTTGATGTTTAGGACAATAATAGTTCTAGATGGCAGTTTATAACCATTTTGATGTTTTTGACAATAATAGTGCTAGATGGCAGTTTATAACGATTTTGATGTTTTAGACAATAACAGTGCTAGAAGGCAGTTTATAACCATTATGATGTTTTTGTAAATAATAGTGCTAGATGGCAGTTTATAACAATTTTGATGTTTTTGACTATAATAGTGCTAGATGGCAGTTTATAACCATTTTTATGTTTTTGGCAATAATAGTGCTAGATGGCAGTTTATAAAATTTTTATGTTTTTGACAATAATAGTGCTAGATGGCAGTTTATAACCAGTTTACCGTTTTTAAACATAATAGTTCTAGATGGCAGTTTATAACCATTTTGATGTTTTTGACAATTATAGTGCTAGATGGCAGTTTATAACAATTTTGATGTTTTGGACAATAATAGTGCTAGATGGCAGTTTAGAACCATTTTATTGTTTTTGACAATTATAGTGCTAGGTGGCAGTTTATAACCATTTTGATGTTTTTGACGATTTTAGTGCTAGATGGCAGTTTATAACCATTTTGATGTTTTTGAAAATAATAGTGCTAGATGGCAGTTTATAACCATTTTGATGGTTTTGACAATTATAATGATAGATGGCAGTTTATAACCATTTTGATGTTTTTGACAATAAAAGTGCTAGATGGCAGTTTATAAACATATTGATGTTTTTGTCAATTATAGTGCGAGATGGCAGTTTATAGCCATTTTGATGTTTTTGACAATATGAGTGATAAATGGCAGTTCATAACCATTATAATGTTTTTGACAATAATAGTGCTAGATGGCAGTTTATAACCATTCTGACGTTTTTAAACATAATAGTTCTAGATGGCAGTTTATAACCATTTTGATGTATTTGACAATTATAGTGCTAGATGGCAGTTTATAACAATTTTGATGTTTTGGACAATAATAGTGCTAGATAGCAGTTCATAACCATTATAATGTTTTTGACAATAATAGTGCTAGATAGCAGTTTATTATCATTTTGATGTTTTTGACAATAATAGTGCTAGATGGCAGTTTATAACCGTTATAATGTTTTTGACAATAAAAGTGCTAGATGGCAGTATATAACCATTTTGATGTTTTTGACAATTATAATGCTAGATGGCAGTTTATATCCATTTTGATGTTTTTGACAATAATAGTGCTAGATGGCAGTTTATAACCATTTTGCCATTTTGACAATAATAGTTCTAGATGGCAGTTTATAACCATTTTGATGTTTTTGACAATTTTTGTGCTAGATGGCAGTTTATAAAAATTTTGATGTTTTTGACAATAATAGTGCAAGATGGCAGTTTATAACCATTTTGCCGTTTTTGACCATGATAGTTCTAGATGGCAGTTTATAACCATTTTGATGTTTTTGACAATTATAGTGCTAGATGGCAGTTTATAACCATTTTGATGTTTTTGACAATTATAGTGCTAGATGGCAGTTTATAACCATTTTGATGTTTTTGAAAATAATAGTGCTAGATGGCAGTTTATAACCATTTTGATGTTTTTGGCAATTATAGTGCTAGATGGCTGTTTTTAACCATTTTGATGTTTTTGAAAATAATAGTGATTGATGGCAGTTTATAACCATTTTGAGGTTTTTGACAATTATAGTGCAAGATGGCAGTTTATAAAAATTTTGATGTTTTTGACAATAATAGTGCTAGATGGCAGTTTATAACCATTTTTTCATTTTGACAATAATATTTCTAGATGGCAGTTTATAACCATTTTGATGTTTTTGGCAATTATAGTGCTAGATGGCTGTTTTTAACCATTTTGATGTTTTTGAAAATAATTGTTATAAACTGCCATCTAGCAATATTGTTGTCAAAAACATGATGTTTTTGACAACAATATTGCTAGATGGCAGTTTATAACAATTTTGTTGTTTTTGACTATAATAGTGCTAGATGGCAGTTTATAACCATTTTGATGTTTTTGACAAAAATAGTGCTAGAAGGCCGTTTATAACCATTATGATGTTTTTGACAATAATAGTGCTAGATAGCAGGTAATAACCCTTTTGAAGTTTTTGACAATTATAGTGCAAGATGGCAGTTTATAAAAATTTTGATGTTTTTGACAATAATAGTGCTAGATGGCAGTTTATAACCATTTTGATGTTTTTAACAATTATAGTGCTAGATGGAAGTTTATAACAATTTTGATGTTTTGGACAATAATAGTGCTAGATGGCAGTTTATAACCATTTTGATGTTTTTGACAATTATAGTGCTAGATGGCAGTTTATAACCATTTTGATGTTTTTGAAAATAATAGTGCTAGATGGCAGTTTATAACCATTTTGATGTGTTTGACAATTATAGTGCTAGATGGCAGTTTATAAAAATTTTGATGTTTTTGACAATAATAGTGCAAGATGGCAGTTCATAACCATTATAATGTTTTTGACAATAATAGTGCTAGATAGCAGTTTATTATCATTTTGATGTTTTTGACAATAATAGTGCTAGATGGCAGTTTATAACCGTTATAATGTTTTTGACAATAAAAGTGCTAGATGGCAGTATATAACCATTTTGATGTTTTTGACAATTATAATGCTAGATGGCAGTTTATATCCATTTTGATGTTTTTGACAATAATAGTGCTAGATGGCAGTTTATAACCATTTTGCCATTTTGACAATAATAGTTCTAGATGGCAGTTTATAACCATTTTGATGTTTTTGACAATTTTTGTGCTAGATGGCAGTTTATAAAAATTTTGATGTTTTTGACAATAATAGTGCTAGATGGCAGTTTATAACCATTTTGCCGTTTTTGACCATGATAGTTCTAGATGGCAGTTTATAACCATTTTGATGTTTTTGACAATTATAGTGCTAGATGGCAGTTTTTAACCATTTTGATGTTTTTGACAATTATAGTGCTAGATGGCAGTTTATAACCATTTTGATGTTTTTGAAAATAATAGTGCTAGATGGCAGTTTATAACCATTTTGATGTTTTTGGCAATTATAGTGCTAGATGGCTGTTTTTAACCATTTTGATGTTTTTGAAAATAATAGTGATTGATGGCAGTTTATAACCATTTTGAGGTTTTTGACAATTATAGTGCAAGATGGCAGTTTATAAAAATTTTGATGTTTTTGACAATAATAGTGCTAGATGGCAGTTTATAACCATTTTTTCATTTTGACAATAATATTTCTAGATGGCAGTTTATAACCATTTTGATGTTTTTGGCAATTATAGTGCTAGATGGCTGTTTTTAACCATTTTGATGTTTTTGAAAATAATAGTGATAGATGGCAGTTTATAACCATTTTGATGTGTTTGACAATAATAGTGCTAATGGCTGTTTATAACCATTATAATATTTTGACAATAATAGTGCTAGATGGCAATTTATAACCATTTTGATGTTTTTTTAAATTATAGTGCTAGATGGCAGTTTATAACCATTTAGATGTTTTTGAAAATTATAGTGCTAGATGGCAGTTTATAACAATTTTGATGTTTTGGACAATAATAGTGCTAGATAGCAGTTTATAACCATTTAGATGTTTTTGACAATAATATTGCTAGATGGCAGTTTATAACAATTTTGTTGTTTTTGACTATAATAGTGCTAGATGGCAGTTTATAACCATTTTGATGTTTTTGACAAAAATAGTTCTAGAAGGCCGTTTATAACCATTATGATGTTTTTGACAATAATAGTGCTAGATAGCAGGTAATAACCATTTTGAAGTTTTTGACAAGTATAGTGCAAGATGGCAGTTTATAAAAATTTTGATGTTTTTGACAATAATAGTGCTAGATGGCAGTTTATAACCATTTTGATGTTTTTAACAATTATAGTGCTAGATGGAAGTTTATAACAATTTTGATGTTTTGGACAATAATAGTGCTAGATGGCAGTTTATAACCATTTTGATGTTTTTGACAATTATAGTGCTAGATGGCAGTTTATAACCATTTTGATGTTTTTGAAAATAATAGTGCTAGATGGCAGTTTATAACCATTTTGATGTGTTTGACAATTATAGTGCTAGATGGCAGTTTATAAAAATTTTGATGTTTTTGACAATAATAGTGCAAGATGGCAGTTCATAACCATTATAATGTTTTTGACAATAATAGTGCTAGATAGCAGTTTATTATCATTTTGATGTTTTTGACAATAATAGTGCTAGATGGCAGTTTATAACCGTTATAATGTTTTTGACAATAAAAGTGCTAGATGGCAGTATATAACCATTTTGATGTTTTTGACAATTATAATGCTAGATGGCAGTTTATATCCATTTTGATGTTTTTGACAATAATAGTGCTAGATGGCAGTTTATAACCATTTTGCCATTTTGACAATAATAGTTCTAGATGGCAGTTTATAACCATTTTGATGTTTTTGACAATTTTTGTGCTAGATGGCAGTTTATAAAAATTTTGATGTTTTTGACAATAATAGTGCTAGATGGCAGTTTATAACCATTTTGCCGTTTTTGACCATGATAGTTCTAGATGGCAGTTTATAACCATTTTGATGTTTTTGACAATTATAGTGCTAGATGGCAGTTTTTAACCATTTTGATGTTTTTGACAATTATAGTGCTAGATGGCAGTTTATAACCATTTTGATGTTTTTGAAAATAATAGTGCTAGATGGCAGTTTATAACCATTTTGATGTTTTTGGCAATTATAGTGCTAGATGGCTGTTTTTAACCATTTTGATGTTTTTGAAAATAATAGTGATTGATGGCAGTTTATAACCATTTTGAGGTTTTTGACAATTATAGTGCAAGATGGCAGTTTATAAAAATTTTGATGTTTTTGACAATAATAGTGCTAGATGGCAGTTTATAACCATTTTTTCATTTTGACAATAATATTTCTAGATGGCAGTTTATAACCATTTTGATGTTTTTGGCAATTATAGTGCTAGATGGCTGTTTTTAACCATTTTGATGTTTTTGAAAATAATAGTGATAGATGGCAGTTTATAACCATTTTGATGTGTTTGACAATAATAGTGCTAATGGCTGTTTATAACCATTATAATATTTTGACAATAATAGTGCTAGATGGCAATTTATAACCATTTTGATGTTTTTTTAAATTATAGTGCTAGATGGCAGTTTATAACCATTTAGATGTTTTTGAAAATTATAGTGCTAGATGGCAGTTTATAACAATTTTGATGTTTTGGACAATAATAGTGCTAGATAGCAGTTTATAACCATTTAGATGTTTTTGACAATAATATTGCTAGATGGCAGTTTATAACAATTTTGTTGTTTTTGACTATAATAGTGCTAGATGGCAGTTTATAACCATTTTGATGTTTTTGACAAAAATAGTTCTAGAAGGCCGTTTATAACCATTATGATGTTTTTGACAATAATAGTGCTAGATAGCAGGTAATAACCATTTTGAAGTTTTTGACAAGTATAGTGCAAGATGGCAGTTTATAAAAATTTTGATGTTTTTGACAATAATAGTGCTAGATGGCAGTTTATAACCATTTTGATGTTTTTGACAATTATAGTGCTAGATGGCAGTTTATAACCAATTTGATGTTTTGGACAATAAAAGTGCTAGATGGCAGTTTATAACCATTTTGATGTTTTTGACAATAATAGTGCTAGATGGCAGTTTATAACGATTTTGATGTTTTTGAAAATAATAGTGCTAGATGGCAGTTTATAACCATTTTCATGTTTTGGACAATAATAGTGCTAGATGGCAGTTTATAACCATTTTGATGTTTTTGACAATTGTAGTGCTAGATGGCAGTTTATAACAATTTTGATGTTTTTGACAATAAAAGTGCTAGATGGCAGTTTAGAACCATTTTATTGTTTTTGACAATTATAGTGCTAGGTGGCAGTTTATAACCATTTTGATGTTTTTGACGATTTTAGTGCTAGATGGCAGTTTATAACCATTTTGATGTTTTTGAAAATAATAGTGCTAGATGGCAGTTTATAACCATTTTGATGGTTTTGACAATTATAATGATAGATGGCAGTTTATAACCATTTAGATGTTTTTGACAATAATATTGCTAGATGGCAGTTTATACCAATTTTGTTGTTTTTTACTATAATAGTGCTAGATGGCAGTTTATAACCATTTTGATGTTTTTGACAAAAATAGTGCTAGAAGGCCGTTTATAACCATTATGACGTTTTTGACAATAATAGTGCTAGATAGCAGGTAATAACCATTTTGATGTTTTTGACAATTAGTGCTAGATGGCAGTTCATAAAAATTTGATGTGTTTGACAATAAAAGTGCTAGATGGCAGTTTATTTCCATTTTCATGTTTTTGACAATTATAGTGAGTGCTAGATGGCAGTTTATAACCATTTTGATGTTTTTGAAAATAATAGTGCTAGATGGCAGTTTATAACCATTTTGATGTTTTTGACAATTATAGTGCTAGATGGCAGTTTATAACAATTTTGATGTTTTGGACAATAATAGTGCTAGATGGCAGTTTATAACCATTTTGATGTTTTTGACAATTGTAGTGCTAGATGGCAGTTCATAAAAATTTGATGTGTTTGACAATAATAGTGCTAGATGGCAGTTTATAAAAAAATTGATGTGTTTGACAATAAAAGTGCTAGATGGCAGTTTATTTCCATTTTCATGTTTTTGACAATTATAGTGCTAGATGGCAGTTTATAACCATTTTGATGTTTTTGAAAATAATAGTGCTAGATGGCAGTTTATAACCATTTTGATGTGTTTGACAATTATAGTGCTAGATGGCAGTTTATAAAAATTTTGATGTTTTTGACAATAATAGTGCTAGATGGCAGTTCATAACCATTATAATGTTTTTGACAATAATAGTGCTAGATAGCAGTTTATTATCATTTTGATGTTTTTGACAATAATAGTGCTAGATCGCAGTTTATAACCGTTATAATGTTTTTGACAATATAAGTGCTAGATGGCAGTATATAACCATTTTGATGTTTTTGACAATTATAATGCTAGATGGCAGTTTATATCCATATTGATGTTTTTGACAATAATAGTGCTAGATGTCAGTTTATAACCATTTTGCCATTTTGACAATAATAGTTCTAGATGGCAGTTTATAACCATTTTGATGTTTTTGACAATTATAGTGCTAGATGGCAGTTTATAACAATTTTGATGTTTTGGACAATATTAGTGCTAGATAGCAGTTTATAACCATTTAGATGTTTTTGACAATAATAGTGCTAGATGGCAGTTTATAACGATTTTGATGTTTTTGACTATAATAGTGCTAGATGGCAGTTTATAACCATTTTGATGTTTTTGACAAAAATAGTGCTAGAAGGCCGTTTATAACCATTATGATGTTTTTGACAATAATAGTGCTAGATAGCAGGTAATAACCATTTTGAAGTTTTTGACAATTATAGTGCAAGATGGCAGTTTATAAAAATTTTGATGTTTTTGACAATAATAGTGCTAGATGGCAGTTTATAACCATTTTGCCGTTTTTGACCATGATAGTTCTAGATGGCAGTTTATAACCATTTTGATGTTTTTGACAATTATAGTGCTAGATGGCAGTTTATAACCAATTTGATGTTTTGGACAATAAAAGTTCTAGATGGCAGTTTATAACCATTTTGATGTTTTTGACAATAATAGTGCTAGATGGCAGTTTATAACGATTTTGATGTTTTAGACAATAACAGTGCTAGAAGGCAGTTTATAACCATTATGATGTTTTTGTAAATAATAGTGCTCGATGGCAGTTTATAACAATTTTGATGTTTTTGACTATAATAGTGCTAGATGGCAGTTTATAACCATTTTTATGTTTTTGGCAATAATAGTGCTAGATGGCAGTTTATAACCAGTTTACCGTTTTTAAACATAATAGTTCTAGATGGCAGTTTATAACCATTTTGATGTTTTTGACAATTATAGTGCTAGATGGCAGTTTATAACAATTTTGATGTTTTGGACAATAATAGTGCTAGATGGCAGTTTAGAACCATTTTATTGTTTTTGACAATTATAGTGCTAGGTGGCAGTTTATAACCATTTTGATGTTTTTGACGATTTTAGTGCTAGATGGCAGTTTATAACCATTTTGATGTTTTTGAAAATAATAGTGCTAGATGGCAGTTTATAACCATTTTGATGGTTTTGACAATTATAATGATAGATGGCAGTTTATAACCATTTTGATGTTTTTGACAATAAAAGTGCTAGATGGCAGTTTATAAACATATTGATGTTTTTGTCAATTATAGTGCGAGATGGCAGTTTATAGCCATTTTGATGTTTTTGACAATATGAGTGATAAATGGCAGTTCATAACCATTATAATGTTTTTGACAATAATAGTGCTATATGGCAGTTTATAACCATTCTGACGTTTTTAAACATAATAGTTCTAGATGGCAGTTTATAACCATTTTGATGTATTTGACAATTATAGTGCTAGATGGCAGTTTATAACAATTTTGATGTTTTGGACAATAATAGTGCTAGATAGCAGTTTATAACCATTTAGATGTTTTTGACAACAATATTGCTAGATGGCAGTTTATAACAATTTTGTTGTTTTTGACTATAATAGTGCTAGATGGCAGTTTATAACCATTTTGATGTTTTTGACAAAAATAGTGATAGAAGGCCGTTTATAACCATTATGATGTTTTTGACAATAATAGTGCTAGATAGCAGGTAATAACCCTTTTGAAGTTTTTGACAATTATAGTGCAAGATGGCAGTTTATAAAAATTTTGATGTTTTTGACAATAATAGTGCTAGATGGCAGTTTATAACCATTTTGATGTTTTTGACAATTATAGTGCTAGATGGAAGTTTATAACAATTTTGATGTTTTGGACAATAATAGTGCTAGATGGCAGTTTATAACCATTTTGATGTTTTTGACAATTGTAGTGCTAGATGGCAGTTCATAAAAATTTGATGTGTTTGACAATAATAGTGCTAGAAGGCAGTTTATAAAAAAATTGATGTGTTTGACAATATAAGTGCTAGATGGCAGTTTATTTCCATTTTCATGTTTTTGACAATTATAGTGCTAGATGGCAGTTTATAACCATTTTGATGTTTTTGAAAATAATAGTGCTAGATGGCAGTTTATAACCATTTTGATGTGTTTGACAATTATAGTGCTAGATGGCAGTTTATAAAAATTTTGATGTTTTTGACAATAATAGTGCAAGATGGCAGTTCATAAACATTATAATGTTTTTGACAATAATAGTGCTAGATAGCAGTTTATTATCATTTTGATGTTTTTGACAATAATAGTGCTAGATGGCAGTTTATAACCGTTATAATGTTTTTGACAATAAAAGTGCTAGATGGCAGTATATAACCATTTTGATGTTTTTGACAATTATAATGCTAGATGGCAGTTTATATCCATTTTGATGTTTTTGACAATAATAGTGCTAGATGGCAGTTTATAACCATTTTGCCATTTTGACAATAATAGTTCTAGATGGCAGTTTATAACCATTTTGATGTTTTTGACAATTATAGTGCTAGATGGCAGTTTATAAAAATTTTGATGTTTTTGACAATAATAGTGCTAGATGGCAGTTTATAACCATTTTGCCGTTTTTGACCATGATAGTTCTAGATGGCAGTTTATAACCATTTTGATGTTTTGACAATTATAGTGCTAGATGGCAGTTTATCACCAATTTGATGTTTTGGACAATAAAAGTGCTAGATGGCAGTTTATAACCATTTTGATGTTTTTGACAATAATAGTGCTAGATGGCAGTTTATAACCATTTTGCCGTTTTTAAACATAATAGTTCTAGATGGCAGTTTATAACCATTTTGCCGTTTTTGACCATGATAGTTCTAGATGGCAGTTTATAACCATTTTGATGTTTTTGACAATTATAGTGCTAGATGGCAGTTTATAACCAATTTGATGTTTTTGACAATAATAGTGCTAGATGGCAGTTTATAACGATTTTGATGTTTTAGACAATAACAGTGCTAGAAGGCAGTTTATAACCATTATGATGTTTTTGTAAATAATAGTGCTAGATGGCAGTTTATAACAATTTTGATGTTTTTGACTATAATAGTGCTAGATGGCAGTTTATAACCATTTTTATGTTTTTGGCAATAATAGTGCTAGATGGCAGTTTATAAAATTTTTATGTTTTTGACAATAATAGTGCTAGATGGCAGTTTATAACCAGTTTACCGTTTTTAAACATAATAGTTCTAGATGGCAGTTTATAACCATTTTGATGTTTTTGACAATTATAGTGCTAGATGGCAGTTTATAACAATTTTGATGTTTTGGACAATAATAGTGCTAGATGGCAGTTTAGAACCATTTTATTGTTTTTGACAATTATAGTGCTAGGTGGCAGTTTATAACCATTTTGATGTTTTTGACGATTTTAGTGCTAGATGGCAGTTTATAACCATTTTGATGTTTTTGAAAATAATAGTGCTAGATGGCAGTTTATAACCATTTTGATGGTTTTGACAATTATAATGATAGATGGCAGTTTATAACCATTTTGATGTTTTTGACAATAAAAGTGCTAGATGGCAGTTTATAACCATTTTATTGTTTTTGACAATAATAGTGCTAGATGGCAGTTTATAACCATTTTGCCGTTTTTGACCATGATAGTTCTAGATGGCAGTTTATAACCATTTTGATGTTTTGACAATTATAGTGCTAGATGGCAGTTTATCACCAATTTGATGTTTTGGACAATAAAAGTGCTAGATGGCAGTTTATAACCATTTTGATGTTTTTGACAATAATAGTGCTAGATGGCAGTTTATAACCATTTTGCCGTTTTTAAACATAATAGTTCTAGATGGCAGTTTATAACCATTTTGCCGTTTTTGACCATGATAGTTCTAGATGGCAGTTTATAACCATTTTGATGTTTTTGACAATTATAGTGCTAGATGGCAGTTTATAACCAATTTGATGTTTTTGACAATAATAGTGCTAGATGGCAGTTTATAACGATTTTGATGTTTTAGACAATAACAGTGCTAGAAGGCAGTTTATAACCATTATGATGTTTTTGTAAATAATAGTGCTAGATGGCAGTTTATAACAATTTTGATGTTTTTGACTATAATAGTGCTAGATGGCAGTTTATAACCATTTTTATGTTTTTGGCAATAATAGTGCTAGATGGCAGTTTATAAAATTTTTATGTTTTTGACAATAATAGTGCTAGATGGCAGTTTATAACCAGTTTACCGTTTTTAAACATAATAGTTCTAGATGGCAGTTTATAACCATTTTGATGTTTTTGACAATTATAGTGCTAGATGGCAGTTTATAACAATTTTGATGTTTTGGACAATAATAGTGCTAGATGGCAGTTTAGAACCATTTTATTGTTTTTGACAATTATAGTGCTAGGTGGCAGTTTATAACCATTTTGATGTTTTTGACGATTTTAGTGCTAGATGGCAGTTTATAACCATTTTGATGTTTTTGAAAATAATAGTGCTAGATGGCAGTTTATAACCATTTTGATGGTTTTGACAATTATAATGATAGATGGCAGTTTATAACCATTTTGATGTTTTTGACAATAAAAGTGCTAGATGGCAGTTTATAAACATATTGATGTTTTTGTCAATTATAGTGCGAGATGGCAGTTTATAGCCATTTTGATGTTTTTGACAATATGAGTGATAAATGGCAGTTCATAACCATTATAATGTTTTTGACAATAATAGTGCTATATGGCAGTTTATAACCATTCTGACGTTTTTAAACATAATAGTTCTAGATGGCAGTTTATAACCATTTTGATGTATTTGACAATTATAGTGCTAGATGGCAGTTTATAACAATTTTGATGTTTTGGACAATAATAGTGCTAGATAGCAGTTTATAACCATTTAGATGTTTTTGACAACAATATTGCTAGATGGCAGTTTATAACAATTTTGTTGTTTTTGACTATAATAGTGCTAGATGGCAGTTTATAACCATTTTGATGTTTTTGACAAAAATAGTGCTAGAAGGCCGTTTATAACCATTATGATGTTTTTGACAATAATAGTGCTAGATAGCAGGTAATAACCCTTTTGAAGTTTTTGACAATTATAGTGCAAGATGGCAGTTTATAAAAATTTTGATGTTTTTGACAATAATAGTGCTAGATGGCAGTTTATAACCATTTTGATGTTTTTGACAATTATAGTGCTAGATGGAAGTTTATAACAATTTTGATGTTTTGGACAATAATAGTGCTAGATGGCAGTTTATAACCATTTTGATGTTTTTGACAATTGTAGTGCTAGATGGCAGTTCATAAAAATTTGATGTGTTTGACAATAATAGTGCTAGAAGGCAGTTTATAAAAAAATTGATGTGTTTGACAATATAAGTGCTAGATGGCAGTTTATTTCCATTTTCATGTTTTTGACAATTATAGTGCTAGATGGCAGTTTATAACCATTTTGATGTTTTTGAAAATAATAGTGCTAGATGGCAGTTTATAACCATTTTGATGTGTTTGACAATTATAGTGCTAGATGGCAGTTTATAAAAATTTTGATGTTTTTGACAATAATAGTGCAAGATGGCAGTTCATAACCATTATAATGTTTTTGACAATAATAGTGCTAGATAGCAGTTTATTATCATTTTGATGTTTTTGACAATAATAGTGCTAGATGGCAGTTTATAACCGTTATAATGTTTTTGACAATAAAAGTGCTAGATGGCAGTATATAACCATTTTGATGTTTTTGACAATTATAATGCTAGATGGCAGTTTATATCCATTTTGATGTTTTTGACAATAATAGTGCTAGATGGCAGTTTATAACCATTTTGCCATTTTGACAATAATAGTTCTAGATGGCAGTTTATAACCATTTTGATGTTTTTGACAATTATAGTGCTAGATGGCAGTTTATAAAAATTTTGATGTTTTTGACAATAATAGTGCTAGATGGCAGTTTATAACCATTTTGCCGTTTTTGACCATGATAGTTCTAGATGGCAGTTTATAACCATTTTGATGTTTTGACAATTATAGTGCTAGATGGCAGTTTATCACCAATTTGATGTTTTGGACAATAAAAGTGCTAGATGGCAGTTTATAACCATTTTGATGTTTTTGACAATAATAGTGCTAGATGGCAGTTTATAACCATTTTGCCGTTTTTAAACATAATAGTTCTAGATGGCAGTTTATAACCATTTTGCCGTTTTTGACCATGATAGTTCTAGATGGCAGTTTATAACCATTTTGATGTTTTTGACAATTATAGTGCTAGATGGCAGTTTATAACCAATTTGATGTTTTGGACAATAAAAGTGCTAGATGGCAGTTTATAACCATTTTGATGTTTTTGACAATAAAAGTGCTAGATGGCAGTTTATAACCATTTTGCCGTTTTTAAACATAATAGTTCTAGATGGCAGTTTATAACCATTTTAATGTTTTTGACAATTATAGTGCTAGATGGCAGTTTATAACAATTTTGATGTTTTGGACAATAATAGTGCTAGATAGCAGTTTATAACCATTTAGATGTTTTTGACAACAATATTGCTAGATGGCAGTTTATAACAATTTTGTTGTTTTTGACTATAATAGTGCTAGATGGCAGTTTATAACCATTTTGATGTTTTTGACAAAAATAGTGCTAGAAGGCCGTTTATAACCATTATGATGTTTTTGACAATAATAGTGCTAGATAGCAGGTAATAACCCTTTTGAAGTTTTTGACAATTATAGTGCAAGATGGCAGTTTATAAAAATTTTGATGTTTTTGACAATAATAGTGCTAGATGGCAGTTTATAACCATTTTGATGTTTTTGACAATTATAGTGCTAGATGGAAGTTTATAACAATTTTGATGTTTTGGACAATAATAGTGCTAGATGGCAGTTTATAACCATTTTGATGTTTTTGACAATTGTAGTGCTAGATGGCAGTTCATAAAAATTTGATGTGTTTGACAATAATAGTGCTAGAAGGCAGTTTATAAAAAAATTGATGTGTTTGACAATATAAGTGCTAGATGGCAGTTTATTTCCATTTTCATGTTTTTGACAATTATAGTGCTAGATGGCAGTTTATAACCATTTTGATGTTTTTGAAAATAATAGTGCTAGATGGCAGTTTATAACCATTTTGATGTGTTTGACAATTATAGTGCTAGATGGCAGTTTATAAAAATTTTGATGTTTTTGACAATAATAGTGCAAGATGGCAGTTCATAACCATTATAATGTTTTTGACAATAATAGTGCTAGATAGCAGTTTATTATCATTTTGATGTTTTTGACAATAATAGTGCTAGATGGCAGTTTATAACCGTTATAATGTTTTTGACAATAAAAGTGCTAGATGGCAGTATATAACCATTTTGATGTTTTTGACAATTATAATGCTAGATGGCAGTTTATATCCATTTTGATGTTTTTGACAATAATAGTGCTAGATGGCAGTTTATAACCATTTTGCCATTTTGACAATAATAGTTCTAGATGGCAGTTTATAACCATTTTGATGTTTTTGACAATTATAGTGCTAGATGGCAGTTTATAAAAATTTTGATGTTTTTGACAATAATAGTGCTAGATGGCAGTTTATAACCATTTTGCCGTTTTTGACCATGATAGTTCTAGATGGCAGTTTATAACCATTTTGATGTTTTTGACAATTATAGTGCTAGATGGCAGTTTATAACCAATTTGATGTTTTGGACAATAAAAGTGCTAGATGGCAGTTTATAACCATTTTGATGTTTTTGACAATAATAGTGCTAGATGGCAGTTTATAACGATTTTGATGTTTTTGAAAATAATAGTGCTAGATGGCAGTTTATAACCATTTTCATGTTTTGGACAATAATAGTGCTAGATGGCAGTTTATAACCATTTTGATGTTTTTGACAATTGTAGTGCTAGATGGCAGTTTATAACAATTTTGATGTTTTGGACAATAATAGTGCTAGATGGCAGTTTATAACCATTTTATTGTTTTTGACAATAATAGTGCTAGATGGCAGTTTATAACCATTTTGCCGTTTTTGACCATGATAGTTCTAGATGGCAGTTTATAACCATTTTGATGTTTTTGACAATTATAGTGCTAGGTGGCAGTTTATAACCAATTTGATGTTTTGGACAATAATAGTTCTAGATGGCAGTTTATAACCATTTTGATGTTTTAGACAATAACAGTGCTAAAAGGCAGTTTATAACCATTATGATGTTTTTGTAAATAATAGTGCTAGATGGCAGTTTATAACAATTTTGATGTTTTTGACTATAATAGTGCTAGATGGCAGTTTATAACCATTTTGATGTTTTTGGCAATAATAGTGCTTGATGGCAGTTTATAAAATTTTTATGTTTTTGACAATAATAGTGCTAGATGGCAGTTTATAACCAGTTTACCGTTTTTAAACATAATAGTTCTAGATTGCAGTTTATAACCATTTTGATGTTTTTGACAATTATAGTGCTAGATGGCAGTTTATAACAATTTTGATGTTTTGGACAATAATAGTGCTAGATAGCAGTTTATATCCATTTAGATGTTTTTGACAATAATATTGCTAGATGGCAGTTTATAACAATTTTGATGTTTTTGACTATAATAGTGCTAGATGGCAGTTTATAACCATTTTGATGTTTTTGACAATAATAGTGCTAGAAGGCAGTTTATAACCATTATGATGTTTTTGACAATAATAGTGCTAGATAGCAGGTAATAACAATTTGAAATTTTGACAATTTTAGTGCTAGATGGCAGTTTATAACCATTTTAATGTTTTTGACAATAATAGTGCTAGATGGCATATAACCATTTGACCGTTTTTGACAAAAATAGTTCTAGATGGCAATTTATAACCATTTTGACGTTTTCCGTTTTTGACAATTATAGTGGTAGATGGCAGTTTATAACCATTTTGATGTTTTTGACAATTAAAGTGCTAGATGGCAGTTTATAACCATTTTTGCGATTTTGACAATAATAGTACTAGATGGCAGTTTATAACCATTTTGATGTTTTTGACATTAATAGTGCTAGATGGCAGTTTATAACAATTTTGATGTTTTTGACAATAATAGTGCTAAATGGCAGTTTATAACCATTTTGATGTTTTTGACAATTATAGTGCTAGATCGCAGTTTATAACCATTTTGATGTGTTTGACAATAATAGTGCTAGATGGCAGTTTATTACCATTTTCATGTTTTTGACAATTATAGTGCTAGATGGCAGTTTATAACCATTTTGATGTTTTTGAAAATAACAGTGCTAGATGGCAGTTTATAACCATTTTGATGTATTTGACAATTATAGTGCTAGATGGCAGTTTATAACAATTTTGATGTTTTGGACAATAATAGTGCTAGATAGCAGTTTATAACCATTTAGATGTTTTTGACAACAATATTGCTAGATGGCAGTTTATAACAATTTTGTTGTTTTTGACTATAATAGTGCTAGATGGCAGTTTATAACCATTTTGATGTTTTTGACAAAAATAGTGCTAGAAGGCCGTTTATAACCATTATGATGTTTTTGACAACAATAGTGCTAGATAGCAGGTAATAACCCTTTTGAAGTTTTTGACAATTATAGTGCAAGATGGCAGTTTATAAAAATTTTGATGTTTTTGACAATAATAGTGCTAGATGGCAGTTTATAACCATTTTGATGTTTTTGACAATTATAGTGCTAGATGGAAGTTTATAACAATTTTGATGTTTTGGACAATAATAGTGCTAGATGGCAGTTTATAACCATTTTGATGTTTTTGACAATTGTAGTGCTAGATGGCAGTTCATAAAAATTTGATGTGTTTGACAATAATAGTGCTAGAAGGCAGTTTATAAAAAAATTGATGTGTTTGACAATATAAGTGCTAGATGGCAGTTTATTTCCATTTTCATGTTTTTGACAATTATAGTGCTAGATGGCAGTTTATAACCATTTTGATGTTTTTGAAAATAATAGTGCTAGATGGCAGTTTATAACCATTTTGATGTGTTTGACAATTATAGTGCTAGATGGCAGTTTATAAAAATTTTGATGTTTTTGACAATAATAGTGCAAGATGGCAGTTCATAACCATTATAATGTTTTTGACAATAATAGTGCTAGATAGCAGTTTATTATCATTTTGATGTTTTTGACAATAATAGTGCTAGATGGCAGTTTATAACCGTTATAATGTTTTTGACAATAAAAGTGCTAGATGGCAGTATATAACCATTTTGATGTTTTTGACAATTATAATGCTAGATGGCAGTTTATATCCATTTTGATGTTTTTGACAATAATAGTGCTAGATGGCAGTTTATAACCATTTTGCCATTTTGACAATAATAGTTCTAGATGGCAGTTTATAACCATTTTGATGTTTTTGACAATTATAGTGCTAGATGGCAGTTTATAAAAATTTTGATGTTTTTGACAATAATAGTGCTAGATGGCAGTTTATAACCATTTTGCCGTTTTTGACCATGATAGTTCTAGATGGCAGTTTATAACCATTTTGATGTTTTTGACAATTATAGTGCTAGATGGCAGTTTATAACCAATTTGATGTTTTGGACAATAAAAGTGCTAGATGGCAGTTTATAACCATTTTGATGTTTTTGACAATAATAGTGCTAGATGGCAGTTTATAACGATTTTGATGTTTTTGAAAATAATAGTGCTAGATGGCAGTTTATAACCATTTTCATGTTTTGGACAATAATAGTGCTAGATGGCAGTTTATAACCATTTTGATGTTTTTGACAATTGTAGTGCTAGATGGCAGTTTATAACAATTTTGATGTTTTGGACAATAATAGTGCTAGATGGCAGTTAATAACCATTTTATTGTTTTTGACAATAATAGTGCTAGATGGCAGTTTATAACCATTTTGCCGTTTTTGACCATGATAGTTCTAGATGGCAGTTTATAACCATTTTGATGTTTTTGACAATTATAGTGCTAGATGGCAGTTTATAACCAATTTGATGTTTTGGACAATAATAGTTCTAGATGGCAGTTTATAACCATTTTGATGTTTTAGACAATAACAGTGCTAGAAGGCAGTTTATAACCATTATGATGTTTTTGTAAATAATAGTGCTAGATGGCAGTTTATAACAATTTTGATGTTTTTGACTATAATAGTGCTAGATGGCAGTTTATAACCATTTTGATGTTTTTGGCAATAATAGTGCTTGATGGCAGTTTATAAAATTTTTATGTTTTTGACAATAATAGTGCTAGATGGCAGTTTATAACCAGTTTACCGTTTTTAAACATAATAGTTCTAGATTGCAGTTTATAACCATTTTGATGTTTTTGACAATTATAGTGCTAGATGGCAGTTTATAACAATTTTGATGTTTTGGACAATAATAGTGCTAGATAGCAGTTTATATCCATTTAGATGTTTTTGACAATAATATTGCTAGATGGCAGTTTATAACAATTTTGATGTTTTTGACTATAATAGTGCTAGATGGCAGTTTATAACCATTTTGATGTTTTTGACAATAATAGTGCTAGAAGGCAGTTTATAACCATTATGATGTTTTTGACAATAATAGTGCTAGATAGCAGGTAATAACAATTTGAAATTTTGACAATTTTAGTGCTAGATGGCAGTTTATAACCATTTTAATGTTTTTGACAATAATAGTGCTAGATGGCATATAACCATTTGACCGTTTTTGACAAAAATAGTTCTAGATGGCAATTTATAACCATTTTGACGTTTTCCGTTTTTGACAATTATAGTGGTAGATGGCAGTTTATAACCATTTTGATGTTTTTGACAATTAAAGTGCTAGATGGCAGTTTATAACCATTTTTGCGATTTTGACAATAATAGTACTAGATGGCAGTTTATAACCATTTTGATGTTTTTGACATTAATAGTGCTAGATGGCAGTTTATAACAATTTTGATGTTTTTGACAATAATAGTGCTAAATGGCAGTTTATAACCATTTTGATGTTTTTGACAATTATAGTGCTAGATCGCAGTTTATAACCATTTTGATGTCTTTGACAATTATAGTGCTAGATGGCAGTTTATAAAAATTTTGATGTGTTTGACAATAATAGTGCTAGATGGCAGTTTATTACCATTTTCATGTTTTTGACAATTATAGTGCTAGATGGCAGTTTATAACCATTTTGATGTTTTTGAAAATAACAGTGCTAGATGGCAGTTTATAACCATTTTGATGTTTTTGGCAATTATAGTGCTAGATGGCTGTTTTTAACCATTTTGATGTTTTTGAAAATAATAGTGATAGATGGCAGTTTATAACCATTTTGATATTTTTGACAATTATAGTGCAAGATGGCAGTTTATAAAAATTTTGATGTTTTTGACAATAATAGTGCTAGATGGCAGTTTATAACCATTTTGCCATTTTGACAATAATAGTTCTAGATGGCAGTTTATAACCATTTTGATGTTTTTGGCAATTATAGTGCTAGATGGCTGTTTTTAACCATTTTGATGTTTTTGAAAATAATAGTGATAGATGGCAGTTTATAAACATTTTGATGTTTTTGACAATTGTAGTGCTAGATGGCAGTTTATAACCATTTTGATGTGTTTGACAATTATAGTGCTAGATGGCAGTTTATAAAAATTTTGATGTTTTTGACAATAATAGTGCTAGATGGCAGTTTATATCCATTTTGATGTTTTTGACAATAATAGTGCTAGATGGCAGGTTATAACCATTTTGCCATTTTGACAATAATAGTTCTAGATGGCAGTTTATAAGCATTTTGATGTTTTTGACAATTATAGTGCTAGATGGCAGTTTATAAAAATTTTGATGTTTTTGACAATAATAGTGCTAGATGGCAGTTTATAACCATTTTGCCGTTTTTGACCATGATAGTTCTAGATGGCAGTTTATAACCATTTTGATGTTTTTGACAATTATAGTGCTAGACGGCAGTTTATCACCAATTTGATGTTTTGGACAATAAAAGTGCTAGATGGCAGTTTATAACCATTTTGATGTTTTTGACAATAATAGTGCTAGATGGCAGTTTATAACCATTTTGCCGTTTTTAAACATAATAGTTCTAGATGGCAGTTTATAACCATTTTGCCGTTTTTGACCATGATAGTTCTAGATGGCAGTTTATAACCATTTTGATGTTTTTGACAATTATAGTGCTAGATGGCAGTTTATAACCAATTTGATGTTTTGGACAATAAAAGTGCTAGATGGCAGTTTATAACCATTTTGATGTTTTTGACAATAAAAGTGCTAGATGGCAGTTTATAACCATTTTGCCGTTTTTAAACATAATAGTTCTAGATGGCAGTTTATAACCATTTTAATGTTTTTGACAATTATAGTGCTAGATGGCAGTTTATAACAATTTTGATGTTTTGGACAATAATAGTGCTAGATAGCAGTTTATAACCATTTAGATGTTTTTGACAACAATATTGCTAGATGGCAGTTTATAACAATTTTGTTGTTTTTGACTATAATAGTGCTAGATGGCTGTTTATAACCATTTTGATGTTTTTGACAAAAATAGTGCTAGAAGGCCGTTTATAACCATTATGATGTTTTTGACAATAATAGTGCTAGATAGCAGGTAATAACCCTTTTGAAGTTTTTGACAATTATAGTGCAAGATGGCAGTTTATAAAAATTTTGATGTTTTTGACAATAATAGTGCTAGATGGCAGTTTATAACCATTTTGATGTTTTTGACAATTATAGTGCTAGATGGAAGTTTATAACAATTTTGATGTTTTGGACAATAATAGTGCTAGATGGCAGTTTATAACCATTTTGATGTTTTTGACAATTGTAGTGCTAGATGGCAGTTCATAAAAATTTGATGTGTTTGACAATAATAGTGCTAGAAGGCAGTTTATAAAAAAATTGATGTGTTTGACAATATAAGTGCTAGATGGCAGTTTATTTCCATTTTCATGTTTTTGACAATTATAGTGCTAGATGGCAGTTTATAACCATTTTGATGTTTTTCAAAATAATAGTGCTAGATGGCAGTTTATAACCATTTTGATGTGTTTGACAATTATAGTGCTAGATGGCAGTTTATAAAAATTTTGATGTTTTTGACAATAATAGTGCAAGATGGCAGTTCATAACCATTATAATGTTTTTGACAATAATAGTGCTAGATAGCAGTTTATTATCATTTTGATGTTTTTGACAATAATAGTGCTAGATGGCAGTTTATAACCGTTATAATGTTTTTGACAATAAAAGTGCTAGATGGCAGTATATAACCATTTTGATGTTTTTGACAATTATAATGCTAGATGGCAGTTTATATCCATTTTGATGTTTTTGACAATAATAGTGCTAGATGGCAGTTTATAACCATTTTGCCATTTTGACAATAATAGTTCTAGATGGCAGTTTATAACCATTTTGATGTTTTTGACAATTATAGTGCTAGATGGCAGTTTATAAAAATTTTGATGTTTTTGACAATAATAGTGCTAGATGGCAGTTTATAACCATTTTGCCGTTTTTGACCATGATAGTTCTAGATGGCAGTTTATAACCATTTTGATGTTTTTGACAATTATAGTGCTAGATGGCAGTTTATAACCAATTTGATGTTTTGGACAATAAAAGTGCTAGATGGCAGTTTATAACCATTTTGATGTTTTTGACAATAATAGTGCTAGATGGCAGTTTATAACGATTTTGATGTTTTTGAAAATAATAGTGCTAGATGGCAGTTTATAACCATTTTCATGTTTTGGACAATAATAGTGCTAGATGGCAGTTTATAACCATTTTGATGTTTTTGACAATTGTAGTGCTAGATGGCAGTTTATAACAATTTTGATGTTTTGGACAATAATAGTGCTAGATGGCAGTTTATAACCATTTTATTGTTTTTGACAATAATAGTGCTAGATGGCAGTTTATAACCATTTTGCCGTTTTTGACCATGATAGTTCTAGATGGCAGTTTATAACCATTTTGATGTTTTTGACAATTATAGTGCTAGATGGCAGTTTATAACCAATTTGATGTTTTGGACAATAATAGTTCTAGATGGCAGTTTATAACCATTTTGATGTTTTAGACAATAACAGTGCTAGAAGGCAGTTTATAACCATTATGATGTTTTTGTAAATAATAGTGCTAGATGGCAGTTTATAACAATTTTGATGTTTTTGACTATAATAGTGCTAGATGGCAGTTTATAACCATTTTGATGTTTTTGGCAATAATAGTGCTTGATGGCAGTTTATAAAATTTTTATGTTTTTGACAATAATAGTGCTAGATGGCAGTTTATAACCAGTTTACCGTTTTTAAACATAATAGTTCTAGATTGCAGTTTATAACCATTTTGATGTTTTTGACAATTATAGTGCTAGATGGCAGTTTATAACAATTTTGATGTTTTGGACAATAATAGTGCTAGATAGCAGTTTATATCCATTTAGATGTTTTTGACAATAATATTGCTAGATGGCAGTTTATAACAATTTTGATGTTTTTGACTATAATAGTGCTAGATGGCAGTTTATAACCATTTTGATGTTTTTGACAATAATAGTGCTAGAAGGCAGTTTATAACCATTATGATGTTTTTGACAATAATAGTGCTAGATAGCAGGTAATAACAATTTGAAATTTTGACAATTTTAGTGCTAGATGGCAGTTTATAACCATTTTAATGTTTTTGACAATAATAGTGCTAGATGGCATATAACCATTTGACCGTTTTTGACAAAAATAGTTCTAGATGGCAATTTATAACCATTTTGACGTTTTCCGTTTTTGACAATTATAGTGGTAGATGGCAGTTTATAACCATTTTGATGTTTTTGACAATTAAAGTGCTAGATGGCAGTTTATAACCATTTTTGCGATTTTGACAATAATAGTACTAGATGGCAGTTTATAACCATTTTGATGTTTTTGACATTAATAGTGCTAGATGGCAGTTTATAACAATTTTGATGTTTTTGACAATAATAGTGCTAAATGGCAGTTTATAACCATTTTGATGTTTTTGACAATTATAGTGCTAGATCGCAGTTTATAACCATTTTGATGTCTTTGACAATTATAGTGCTAGATGGCAGTTTATAAAAATTTTGATGTGTTTGACAATAATAGTGCTAGATGGCAGTTTATTACCATTTTCATGTTTTTGACAATTATAGTGCTAGATGGCAGTTTATAACCATTTTGATGTTTTTGAAAATAACAGTGCTAGATGGCAGTTTATAACCATTTTGATGTTTTTGGCAATTATAGTGCTAGATGGCTGTTTTTAACCATTTTGATGTTTTTGAAAATAATAGTGATAGATGGCAGTTTATAACCATTTTGATATTTTTGACAATTATAGTGCAAGATGGCAGTTTATAAAAATTTTGATGTTTTTGACAATAATAGTGCTAGATGGCAGTTTATAACCATTTTGCCATTTTGACAATAATAGTTCTAGATGGCAGTTTATAACCATTTTGATGTTTTTGGCAATTATAGTGCTAGATGGCTGTTTTTAACCATTTTGATGTTTTTGAAAATAATAGTGATAGATGGCAGTTTATAAACATTTTGATGTTTTTGACAATTGTAGTGCTAGATGGCAGTTTATAACCATTTTGATGTGTTTGACAATTATAGTGCTAGATGGCAGTTTATAAAAATTTTGATGTTTTTGACAATAATAGTGCTAGATGGCAGTTTATTACCATTTTCATGTTTTTGACAATTATAGTGCTAGATGGCAGTTTATAACCATTTTGATGTTTTTGAAAATAATAGTGCTAGATGGCAGTTTATAACCATTTTGATGTTTTTGGCAATTATAGTGCTAGATGGCTGTTTTTAACCATTTTGATGTTTTTGAAAATAATAGTGATAGATGGCAGTTTATAACCATTTTGATGTTTTTGACAATTATAGTGCACGATGGCAGTTTATAAAAATTTTGATGTTTTTGACAATAATAGTGCTAGATGGCAGTTTATAACCATTTTGCCATTTTGACAACAATAGTGCTAGATGGCAGTTGATTACCATTTTCATGTTTTTGACAATTATAGTGCAAGATGGCAGTTTATAACCATTTTGATGTTTTTGAAAATAATAGTGCTAGATGGCATTTTATAACCATTTTGATGTTTTTGGCAATTATAGTGCTAGATGGCTGTTTTTAACCATTTTGATGTTTTTGAAAATAATAGTGATAGATGGCAGTTTATAACCATTTTGATGTTTTTGACAATTATAGTGCAAGATGGCAGTTTATAAAAATTTTGATGTTTTTGACAATAATAGTGCTAGATGGCAGTTTATAACCATTTTGCCATTTTGACAATAATAGTTCTAGATGGCAGTTTATAACCATTTTGATGTTTTTGACAATTATAGTGCTAGATGGCAGTTTATAACAATTTTGATGTTTTGGACAATATTAGTGCTAGATAGCAGTTTATAACCATTTAGATGTTTTTGACAATAATAGTGCTAGATGGCAGTTTATAACGATTTTGATGTTTTTGACTATAATAGTGCTAGATGGCAGTTTATAACCATTTTGATGTTTTTGACAATAATAGTGCTAGAAGGCCGTTTATAACCATTATGATGTTTTTGACAATAATAGTGCTAGATAGCAGGTAATAACCATTTTGAAGTTTTTGACAATTATAGTGCAAGATGGCAGTTTATAAAAATTTTGATGTTTTTGACAATAATAGTGCTAGATGGCAGTTTATAACCATTTTGCCGTTTTTGACAATTATAGTTCTAGATGGCTGTTTATAACCATTTTGATGTTTTTGACAATTATAGTGCTAGATGGCAGTTTATAACAATTTTGATGTTTTGGACAATAATAGTGCTAGATGGCAGTTTATAACCATTTTGATGTTTTTGACAATTGTAGTGCTAGATGGCAGTTTATAACCATTTTGATGGATTTGACAATCATAGTGCTAGATGGCTGTTTATAAAAATGTTGATGTGTTTGAAAATAATAGTGCTAGATAGCAGTTTATAAAAAAATTGATGTGTTTGACAATAATAGTGCTAGATGGCAGTTTATTTCCATTTTCATGTTTTTGACAATTATAGTGCTAGATGGCAGTTTATAACCATTTTGATGTCTTTGACAATTTTAGTGCTAGATGGCAGTTTATAAAAATTTTGATGTGTTTGACAATAATAGTGCTAGATGGCTGTTTATAAAAATTTTGATGTGTTTGACAATAATAGTGCTAGATGGCAGTTTATTACCATTTTCATGTTTTTGACAATTATAGTGCTAGATGGCAGTTTATAACCATTTTGATGTTTTTGAAAATAATAGTGCTAGATGGCAGTTTATAACCATTTTGATGTTTTTGACAATTATAGTGCTAGATGGCTGTTTTTAACCATTTTGATGTTTTTGAAAATAATAGTGATAGATGGCAGTTTATAACCATTTTGATGTTTTTGATAATTATAGTGCAAGATGGCAGTTTTTAAAAATTTTTATGTTTTTGACAATAAAATTGCTAGATGGCAGTTTATAACCATTTTGCCGTTTTTAAACATAATAGTTCTAGATGGCAGTTTATAACCATTTTAATGTTTTTGACAATTATAGTGCTAGATGGCAGTTTATAACAATTTTGATGTTTTGGACAATAATAGTGCTAGATAGCAGTTTATATCCATTTAGATGTTTTTGACAATAATATTGCTAGATGGCAGTTTATAACAATTTTGATGTTTTTGACTATAATAGTGCTAGATGGCAGTTTATAACCATTTTGATGTTTTTGACAATAATAGTGCTAGAAGGCAGTTTATAACCATTATGATGTTTTTGACAATAATAGTGCTAGATAGCAGGTAATAACCATTTTGAAGTTTTTGACAATTATAGTGCTAGATGGCAGTTTATAACCATTTTGATGTTTTTGACAATAATAGTGCTAGATGGCATATAACCATATGACCGTTTTTGACAAAAATAGTTCTAGATGGCAGTTTATAACCATTTTGATGTTTTGGAAAATAATAGTGCTAGATGGCAGTTTATAACCATTTTGATGTTTTTGACAATTGTAGTGCTAGATGGCAGTTTGTAACAATTTTGATTGTTTTTGACAATAAAAGTGCTAGATGGCAGTTTAGAACCATTTTAATGTTTTTGACAATTATAGTGCTAGGTGGCAGTTTATAACCATTTTGATGTTTTTGACGATTTTAGTGCTAGATGGCAGTTTATAACCATTTTGATGTTTTTGACAATTATAGTGCTAGATGGCAGTTTATAACCATTTTGATGTTTTTGACGATTTTAGTGCTAGATGGCAGTTTATAATCATTTTAATGTTTTTGACGATTTTAGTGCTAAATGGCAGTTTATAACCATTTTGACGTTTTTAGCGCAAAACGATAGTTTTTCACCATTTTAACAAGCATCCCTTATTACCTTTTGTTGCTCTGCACGGAGCAAAGTTGTCTTCCAGAAAGTTCGTCCCGACGCTCAATAAGCATTATGCTAATCATTTTACAAACTCGAATTTGAAGCAGTTAGATATATTTTAGGAAATTGATCATGTGTTCCTCGGGCGTCCTCGACATCTTCTATCATTCACATTCGCATAATATATTGTTATGGAACGCCCTATAGCTGGTGGAATCATACCTAGCAACAGTCGCCGCGCCCGGTTGGAGCTAGTAACGGCGGTCCCGTCCCCCACCGTTTCCTGCATCCCCTACTTCCCCTCTCCTACTCCGCCGCGGCGTACCGACCGGCCGCCAGTCGAAAGCTACACCCGGCCTCGGACGGACGCACACCGGTTGAAAGTTGCTCTCTGGCTGAGACGCACGTAAACACGGTCGAGAATCACGCTCTGTTTCGGGCTCCGCGTCCGCATTGGAATGTAGAATCGGTTTTGCCAAATATCGGTGTTATAATGGTTCGCGGACCCCGGAAGATCACCGAATGTGCCGGAAGCGGAGACCTTCGCCCCCACACATGCAAGCTGAACACCAGATTTCCCATTCTTTCAATGTGTCTGTAAAAATACGATAGGGTCCCGCGTAAAAACCATACCTCAGAGAGTTTCGATGCAGAGATCACGAGGTATAAACACTTTAGCTAGGTTTGTGTAACATGCATTCTTGTATAGCCCTGCACTGAAATAGCCTGTATACTGTGTTCTGAATTGTCAATATATGAATCTATTTAAACATATCTTGTTGTCAATCTGCTCCGGCAGGAGAATCTCGTAGAGTATTAATTCCCCAGGTGACCGAGGAGGATGGAGTTATGTAAGCATTCATTTGCGACCCACGCCTGAGATAGAGGGTGCCCGTTGCTCCCGTTTGAGCTGGCTTTGGGGCTTGTTTGGGGTAGCTGGAGCTGACAATTGGCGACCAGAGAAACCCCGTAACAATTGGCACATAACGTGGGGCTCCAATTTTTTTTTCTATCCCGGTCGCTATGCGGAATGAAAACTTGTCGAGGTCCTCCCCGCATAGGAATTGTTTTGTAAACATTAATTATGCTTTTGTTGCTCAACACCCAGTGAACAGTAATTCTGTGAAGAAAAAACCACAGAAATCTATGTGTAAATCGGATACATACATCGCAGTTGGAATAACGGCCATCTTGGACGCCCAAAAAAGCACCAACCGTTTTGACCGCGAAATTGACTGCGCATGCGTAACCCCTTTGTTTACCGAGCTACGGTCAACTTCGCGCCAACATCAACGGCAAGTGTTCACGCAGTAGATACCTATTCTCTAGATTGCGCGCGCAAATGCATTGTCTCGCGCCAAAACCCATCGGAAAAAACCCGTCGAACAAAACAATTACTGGTTGCTAGGCGTTTTTTATAACCAAAACGTCTCGCATAACCAAATCAAATTTGGCAATGAAAATGATTTTTATAAACTTGATTCTGGAACTACAATCATTTTGTGAATCCTCTGATTAGAAATCTCAAACCTACGTTTTTTCTGCACAATACACCAATAGGCCCACTTGTCTGTCAAACTGATACAGTTTATACCCCACCAAATGGACAAAATAATGATTTTTCTTCCCCATTCTATGTTGTAGGCACCGTAAATTTTTTTTTTCAGCATAAGTGAATTGTGTTTTTTCCTTACATAAGTGAATAGTGAATTGTGTTTTTCCCTTACATAAGTGAAAAATGAAATAATAATAAAACCCATGATTGGTCCCATGAATAAATAAAATAATTTTAATATGGTTAACGTATCAAATTCCATATTCAGTTATTCTCTTCCGGAAGGTTATCCCCTATTTGCCAGAAAAGTGCCTTTTGTGAATTTTAGTGCCTTTCTCAGTTCAAAGTGATTTGTGGAAAATAAAAAACCCATTTTCTAAGGGTCAGTCCTGGCCAAATTTTCAAAAAATAAATAAATACTTGTGAATTTCACAATTTTCCCAAAAGTGGTCAGTGAAACAAAAAAACTTTCACCACTAAGGTCTGTCCACGCAAAATTTTTTTTTCACTTCCTCTTTCCTTGGACAAGAATTTTGGTATCATGTATACTAAATTGTAGTGTGAAACACAGTTTTTCTATAACTATTTTGGAAGTGCCAACTAGTGATTACCAAGTGAAAAGTGCCTCACAAAAATTAATTTTGCGTTTTCTAAAGGAAACCCCTGGCCAAATTTTTTTTCACCACCCGGGAAACTCACAATGGATAATAACCAAGCTATTGCGTCTTCCAACCTGGGCATAATTCCCAACGTGCACAGCTTATCCAAGGCACTCCTACAAACTGCTTTAAAGGATAGAGGACTCTCGCCATCAAGCAAATCCAAATCTACATTAAAAGCATATGCACTTTTATTCAACAAAAAGTACATTAGGAGAGTAAACCTCGCTCCCGCAAGCGAAAATAATTCGTGTTCAGCCACGCAAATGTTGGATAATCTTGCCCCTAACAAAGAACTTATGCCGCAAGTATTGATAAAACAGGACGTCACACTCACCTTGACACAAGATAAAACTTACGATTTATCACCCTGGAAAGTCAAATATAATGGCGTCTCCGATGTGCTGGATTTCATAGACCGTATTGAAGAAACGGCTACAATTAAAAATATCCCATTCGAGATTCTACGGAAAAACTTTATAGAACTCATCTCCCCAGAATTAATACCCTGGCACCGCATTCAAAAAACTAAATACAAGGACTGGAATAAACTCAGATCTGCCCTAATCTCCAGCTTCGGAAAGACGGAGGCCCAGCACCGGATCAAATTATCTTTACTATCTATCAAACAGCTAGTAAATGAACCCGTGGCATCATTCATAGAAAGGGCTGAATCCATTAACATCAAACTTTCACATCCTGTTTCGGAAGCTGAACTATTACCAGTCATAACTGATGGCCTTTTAAGCAAATACGAGAACATCATTACCTCACAAAAAATTGCATCCCTGGCCCAATTAAACGAAGTCTGTCTCCTTCTGGAATCGTACCAGGACAGAAAAAACATAAAAAATATGCCTAATAATATAGTGGTGCCAAGCCGCTCGTCTGGTTTGAAGCCAGAATTTGACAACAAAAAAGTGTGCTCTTTTTGCAAAAAAGTGGGCCATCTGGCCACTACTTGTTTCAAGCAGGCGAGGCTGTTGGAATCCAAGGAACCCCGAACTTTCAAGAGGCATCACTCTAGGGACCGCTCTCCTCCGCGCGACGAACTGCGCAACATTTTCAAAAAATCAAGGCACAACACTGAAAGGTTACAAAACCCAAGCGATGTTAGACCTCAGGTGGACTTCTCCAAGCCCCCACCAAATTTCTACATGAAGAGGCCAAAAAACTAAATAATAACCTCTCAGGCACCCATTCTGAACCAAGGTCTAAAGAATGGACTGATTGGTTATCACACATTAAATATTTTAACCAGACCTTAAATGTTTCTTCGGTTTGTTGCAAACAAGCTAAAGATGGGAGACCCTATGCTTTTTTCTCTGTTAACAATGTACCCTTTTCCGGTTTACTTGATAGTGGTGCATCTGTCAGCTGCCTGGGCAACAATGCTCACCTGCCGTTTGTTAACAGTGATTTTAGAATTTCGCCCCAATCGACACACCTGACGACTGCGGATAATGTTTCCCAGCAAGTCATCGGTGCCCTTGCCCTACCAATTAAGTGTAACGATAAAATAGTTACAATCAATTTTCTAATAGTGCCCTCCATATCCCAGAATTTCATCCTTGGCGTTGACTTCTGGAAGGCTTTTAACGTTGCTCCCCAAGTATTTAATACCTCTGGCGAAACCTCCACTGCTGCTCAAATTAGTGAAATCCGCACAATAATACCTCACGAAAATTTAAGCACGGACCAAGCTCTCCAACTAAAGGAAATGGTCAACAAATTCGAATCAATATCTTTCGAAAAATGTGGATTAGGTTTGACAAATTTGGTTGAACACCATATTAAAACCAATGGCCCACCCATAAAGCAACGTTATTACAACTTAGCCCCCAAAAAACTTAAACTTCTAGAAAATGAACTTGATGAAATGTTAAAAATGGGTGTGGTGGTTCCCAGCAGAAGTGCATGGACCAACCCAACCCTTTTGGTTTCTAAAAAAGACGGCTCTGCACGTTTCTGTCTCGACAGTAGACGTGTAAACTCTTGCACGGAAGCCGACGCGTACCCCTTACCTTACGTCCACGCAACCTTAGACAAGCTGCGTAATGCCAAGTTCATCTCCTCTGTTGATCTAAGCAAAGCTTTTTGGCAAATACCCTTGGACGCAGAATCGTGCGAAAAAACTGCTTTCGTTGTACCCGGTAGGGGAATGTTCCATTTTAAAAGATTACCCTTTGGTCTAAAGAACAGCCCCGCCGAGTTGCAAAGACTGATGGACAAACTTTTCGGTCCTGAAGTCGATAACAGCCTGTTTTGTTACCTTGACGACCTTATCATCGTCAGCGATACCTTTGAAAAACACCTATTAATGCTGGAGAAGGTTTTTCAACAACTCAAGTTCGCTGGTTTAACCATCAACTTGAAGAAGTCAGAATTCTGTAAGTCTCGTCTACGTTATTTGGGATTCATTGTCGACGAAAAAGGTCTAAGAACAGACCCGGCTAAGGTGGAAGCCATGGCAAACTTTCCCCGACCCAAAAACGCGAAGGAAGTCAAAGGTTTCCTTGGACTTGCAGGTTATTACAGGAGATTCATCAAAGACTTTTCCACTATTGCAGCCCCCTTAAATAAAATTACCAGCATCCGTAAAGGTGTCAGCAATTTCCGTTGGTCTGTTGAAGCGGAAGAAGCGTTTACAACTTTAAAAAATGCTCTTCAAAAAGCTCCCGTTCTGAATTGCCCGGATTTCGCACTCTCTTTTACCCTCCACACGGATGCCTCCAATGTAGGAATCGGTGGAGTCCTTACTCAAGAGTTCCCTGACGGCGAACACCCCGTAGCGTATTTTTCCCGTACATTAAATAAAAACGAGAAAAACTACGGCATTACCGAAAAAGAGTTATTGGCTGTATTGGATTCTGTTCACCATTTCCGCGGTTACATAGACGGTAGCAAATTTACTGTAGTCACAGACCATAGTAGTTTGAAATGGTTGATCTCTTTAAGCAATCCCTCCGGTAGACTCGCTCGTTGGGCCTCCCGTTTGTCTCAGTACAATTTTGATGTTGTTCACCGTAAAGGCGCGGACAATATGGTCCCTGACGCTCTTTCAAGAATTGAACTGGCCTCATTAAATGTTGACACAATTGCCCCCCCCCCCATCTACAAAAGATGAATGGTACTTGAAAATCTTTGAAGGTTGTAAAAATAATCAACAAAAGTTTCCTAATTTTATCATAAAAGAAGGACAGCTATACCGTAATTGCAAGGTACCACTATCCATCCTCGAAGATTACTCGTGGAAGCTTGTCGTTCCCCTCGAAGGTAGAGAACAAATAATTATTGACAATCATAGTGCTCCCGACTCCATACACCCAGGAAATTTCAAGACGTATAAAAAGATTTCCTTGAAGTATTACTGGCCTGGTCTCTTTAAGCAAGTTCGCAATTACATCTCTAAATGTGAAATTTGCAAAGCTTATAAACATAGCACGGCAGCACCTGCCGGCCTAATGGGTAATCCCAAACGTGCCGACAGACCCTTACAGTCATTGTCAATGGACCTCGTCGGACCTTTTCCTCGAAGTTATGCCGGACACATGCACATACTTAGTGTAGTGGATGTTTTCACTAAATTCTGTTGGATCTTCCCTTTAAAAAGAGCCAACGCGTCCGCCATCATCAAACTTCTGGAAAAACACATCTTTATACCTTACGGAACACCCAGGACCGTAATTGTTGATAACGGAAAACAGTTTATTGCCCAGGAATTCAAAGAATTTCTTGCCAAATACGGAATCAAGGACATTTATTATAATACCTTGTACACTCCCCAAAATAACACTGTCGAACGTTATAACCAGACAATCAACACAGCTCTGGCTATTCTAGTTGATAAAGATCAACGTACTTGGTGTAAAAACCTAGATAAAATTCAGGCTGCTATGAACAACACTGTCAATCTGGCCACTGGCTACACACCTTTCTTCTTAAAACACGGCATGGAACAAGTTGTCCATGGCTCTCTACATAGGGACACTAACTTTCCGACGTCAATCGCCACCACAAACAACCCCACCGCGGACTATGCCCACCGTCTGGAAGAACTGTCGGCCATTTACAGTGAAGTCACTGATGCTCTGCTCCTGGCTCATCAAAAGAGTGCGGACAGATATAACCTACGTAGGAAACATGTCACCTTCAATACAGGAGACATAGTTTGGAGAAAGAACAACACACTTTCCCAAGGAGCCATGTATTTCTCTGCCAAGCTGGCACCACGTTTCGTGAAGGCCAAAGTTCTAAGAAAAATATCAGATCTAGTGTACTCCCTGTCTGACTCGTCTGGTAAACACATTGGTAATTACCATATTAAGGATATTGTAAAGTCTGGAAGTGAGGAGTCAAGTAAAACTGCCCCCACCATCTCAGCAAACTTAAAATAATCCAGTGTGTATCACCACAACCTTTTGTAAGCACATCAAGTCTTGCAATGGCTGGCGTGTAAAGTGTCAATTACATGTCCACCCTTTCGTTGATAAAACGAATATTGTTTAAAAAATCACTTTTGTAAATTTATGTACACTCCACGGTGTAGTTTGCTCCCGTTCATGTTCTTGAATTGGCAACCACCGTAATTTTGTTTCACACGTCCTTTTATTTATTTTTTTTCTCTTTTCTCACCTGTTCTAAAATTGATCACTTTAGAGCAGAGACACCCTTCGAGTCACAATGTTTGGGAAGTCATGAACCCAATCATTGCCTCTCAATCCCTCACACTACGCAACGTTCATGCCATGGCACGCTTTGCTATGTCATGCAATATTGTAATTTTCACCATTTTTGTTTGTTGTTTTTCATCATATCGGAAGGAACCTCTTCAACTTTTTCTTTTTCCATGAAAATTATGTTCTGCAAGTACTGGAGCGTCGTTCTAAAATCGGATTTGGTAAACTCCAAAGTGTTAAATCACGAACCAGGACTAGTTAACCATTTTAACACGCTCCATATTTTTACCTATCATGGTAAAGATAAGTGGTTACTCACATAATCACATTCCTTGTGCATAGTAGTTTTCAATTTTTCTTAAAAATTGATGGCGTCCTACCCGAGCTCTTTGCTAACAAATTGAATTTTGACACGTCCATTTTGAAATCATATGTATATAAATAAAGGAAAAACCTTTAAATTGGTCTTTCCACCCTTATGCAAATCCTCATGGGCTCATTTCAACTAAAGTACGTAAAACCAAATACTCGGTCTTTTGTTGTTATAAGAAGTCCTCGATTTGTCTTTTCTCTACTATTATAACATGTATGTCTTGTATTACATGCTTCAACCCCTTCGGAAAAGGTTAATAACGGCAACCTTGATTTCCGTACATAAATAACTACAGTTTAACGTAAATCATCAATGTTTTGTTTGATCATCGTTTTACAAACATCGGCACTCATCTCCAGTTCCGCCATAACCTGGTAGGCTTGCAACTGCACAAAGGGTATGTAAAACCATATTTGGTCCCTTTCCTTGGTCTTCCTCACTGTAGGTTGCCACAACAAAGAGTGTGTAAAACTATAAGTCCGTTCTCGTTGTTGTCACATGGTGTAAACAGGAATGTACCCTGTCATCACCCCGCCCTTATAACATATGAAGTAACATAAATTGCTTACCTCCTTGTTATTCTATCGTACGCTCTTGAGCTACAGAGTTAGTTAATCTAACAAATCTTTATAAATTGTGTCAAAACGACCTTGTTAACGTTTATTGTGTTGTATTTAAACGTAACCATGTTACATTATAGGAGAGATCCTTAGAACATCCACCATTATAGGAGGGATCCTTAAAATACCTGCCGCGATACGAGAAGTTCGTCATAATCACTTTTGCTCATAGCTAAATGTTATTGAGTTGGTCGTGTGACATATTTGTCATGAGTACCGTTTTGTATAATCTGTTTTGGTCGTGTGTCATTTATTTGTCATGAGTACCGTTTTGTATAATCTGTTTTGGTCGTGTGTCATTTATTTGTCATGAGTACCGTTTTGTATAATCTGTTTTGGTCGTGTGTCATTTATTTGTCATGAGTACCGTTTTATGTATAATTGTGTACCACCCTTGCACACGAGACGTGGAGACGTTAAAATACTTACCGCGATTCGTGCGAACGACATAATATCGGCTTTGCCATCTTCTTTAAGAGGCATGTATGGTATGCTTCAATAACTATTATATACGATCCGTGTGTACCATAATAACACTTAGGATTCGTACTGGCATGCCTGCAGATACTGGACTCTTCTCTTCAATGACCTCTGTAACCATAGTCGCGACACAGCAACCACAGTCTCCATTTCGTGAACTTCAACGTCTTCGACAAAATCAAGTGTTTTCTAAGGCCCAAGTGTACTCCTGAGTGTTATCTCAAATGGGTCTGATTGCAGTGATAATGTAATCCTTAGAATCTGTGAAATCACGTCCTTTTCTTCGAAATTCTCCGAAACCAAACAAATCCACGCTTCACAAACTTAGCTCCCAGACCAATGAAACCTTAGAGTCACATTTTTTTCTCTGCTCTTGTACAATTGTATTGTTGTTTTTCAATTGCATAACCATGTATTGTTGTTTTTCAATTGCATATCCTTGTATGTTGTTCTACACCATGTACTTTTCCCAAAGTTGTCTTTTCCAAACATTGTACGTACCCCTACCCTTTCCCTACTGTTAATCTTTAGGATGATTATAGTTATTTGTAATGATGGTACACGGTGATTTATAATATTGGTGTATTTAGCCTTGCAGTGAGTAGTAACGCCCTCTGTTCCCAGCTAGCAGTTTAGACTCAATATACTGTACATACTCGTTGTTACAATAAACCAATATTATAAATCACCGTGTACCATCATTACAAATAACTATAATCATCCTAAAGATTAACAGTGGCGCAGCCGGTACAGGTTGTAATTAATCAAATTATAAAAAAGAATCACGCGGATTCACGGTACAAAAAAGTAAAAACGCGAGTCACGAATTACAGTGTCCAATACTATTGTTGCAAGTAGTATTTTGTCGGGTCGGTCACGGGCCGATAGAAGTAGTATCTCCACGGGAAGGCGTGAGGGCTCTACGAACCGGAGTCACGGAGGCAGCAGCACCACGGATCAAGGATCGGTGTTCCAGATCACAGGCGTGGTCTGGGGGATCAGCAGCAGAGACATCACGGGTCATAGGATCTAGGATCGGTGTGCCAGATCACAGGCGTGGTCTGAGGGGCAACCAGCAGCAACACCACGGGTCAAGGTCGAGGATCGGTGTCCAGGTCACAGGCGTGATCTAAAAGGGGAGTCATCAGCATCACCACTAGCCGAGGACCGGAGTCCTAGGCACAGGAGCGGTTCTTCAAGGAGAACTTCAAGGGTCAAAGGAGAGGAGTCTGGACCAGAAGATTAACTCAGGGAAGTCCTATTTTTTTTCTTATCTTTTCTTCTCTTTTCTCCTAATTTGATCACTGTGAGAGGGAAACATGGAGTCCAGGGGTTTGGGATCCTTCAGTTTGCGTGACGGTAACTGGGAGAATTTCAAAGTCCGTCTCGAACAGTACCTCCTAGTGCATGATGACAAATTTACAACAGATTTAAAGAAGAGGGCTATTTTTCTGAATGCTTTAGAGGACGATAGTTTCTCACTGTTAGTAAATTTATGTATACCCAAGAAAGTAACTGAGGTAAAATTAGAAGAGTTAATTTCTAAATTGAGCGATTATTGTGGTATGGCTAAATGTTTTTTCGAAGAGAGGTCGAAGTTTTATTCAGCAAAACAATCGGTCAACGAATCAATCAAGGATTTTGCAGTTCGTTTAAAAGCATTATCAATTAATTGTAAATTTGGGAATAATTTATCAGAGAAATTGCGAGATTTCTTCGTTATCGGATGTAGACCGGGTAAAATAAGAGAGAAATTATTTTTGGAAGGTGAATTACACACTTTCGAAAAATGCGTTCAAGTAGCAGAGTGCATTGAACTTGTAGTTTCAAATCAAGTTCAAGGTCTTAGTGATAATATAGTAGCCGCGTATGGCAGAGTAAATAGTAACACCACACGAGTGTCGAGTAAAATGTATAGGCGGGATAGAGACAGCTATACAGCTAATCCTTCTAGATATAGAAATAATAGCAAGTCTCCAAAGAGAGTTTCGCCAGAGCGAGAATGCTTCACTTGTGGTAGCAATAAGCATACATCGGTAGATTGTGAGTTTAAGAATTATGTTTGTAATACATGCAACTCGAAAGGTCATCTAGCAAAACAATGTAAACGAGGTTCAGGTAGTAATAACGTTTATACTTTATTGTCAAAAACGGGCGTATATTCAGACGATATTAATAGTGTGGAACCATTTTATGTAAATATTTTATTAAATGGAATGAATTTTAGGTTCATGTTAGACACTGGGGCATCATGTTCAGTATTATGCCAGGAATCGTACTTAAGTAAATTTAGAAACATAAAACTGACGCGGGAAAAAATCAGCTTACGGGGTTTCAACAATACTCTCATAAAAGTGGTAGGTACTTTCACTTCTACTGTTGAATTTAACAATAAGCGTCGGGATTTAAAGATTGTTGTAGTCGAAAATACATATTTATCAGTGCTAGGACGTGATTTTATGGATATTTTTGATTTAGGAATTTCAGGAATCGTGAATTGTGTTAGTGGGAATACATTAAAGGATCGGTTGATAGTGAAATTTCCAGAAATATTTGCGGATACGATTGGCAAGTTTAATGGGTACGAAGTTGAATTAAAATTAAAACAAGATGCAAGCCCTGTATTCCGGAATAGTAGAATTATTCCATTTGCGTTGAAAGATAAGGTAGAAAGTGAATTAAATTATTTAATTTCTGAAGATATTATTGAACCGGTTACTTGTAGTGAATATTCCAGTCCTATTGTTCCAGTAGTGAAAAAAAATGGTAGTATTCGAATATGTGGGGACTACAAAACAACAATTAACAATCAGTTGTTAATCGACAGGTATCCGTTGCCGAGAATTGAGGAACTTTTAACAAAAGTTAGTGGCGGAAAGGTCTTTGCGAAGATTGACCTCAAACAGGCCTACAACCAGTTCGTGTTAAAAAACAGTGTAGATCTTTAACAACAATTAATACACACCTAGGATTATTTCAGTACAAGAGGTTAGTGTATGGTTTAGCGTCATCACCAGCTATTTTTGCAAAAGCAATGGCGAGTTGCCTAGCAGGCATAAAGAAGATAGCGTTCTATCTTGATGATATCATTGTAGTGGGGGAAAATGAGGAATTTTGCACGATAAACGGAATAGAACATACTACTACACCAGTTAATCACCCGAGTAGTAACGGTCAAGCGGAAAATGCTGTGAAAACATGTAAAAATTTTCTTAAAAAAATTTGTGGGCAAAATAAATTTCCAGTAGATTACAAAGTAAAATTGGATAATTTTTTAACAGATTACAGGAACACGGTTCAGGCAACAACGGGTTTCGAACCATCTGTATTATTATTGGGAAGAAAAATTAGAACGGTATTTGACTCTTTAATTCCAAAGAAATTGGGGGAAGGAAATAATAATTCCGGTTCTGCTCAACAGAAGAAAATTCTACAAAATGTTAAACAGAGTCAAGTCAATCAGAAACAAAATTATAAAGGTAGAAATAAATTGAGTTTTGTAATAGGTCAGAAAGTAATGACCAGAGACTTTAGGTCTCAAGGGAAAAGGTTATGGGTCCCTGGCAAAATTGTTGATAAAAAGGGCAACAAGATATATTTCGTTAAGATTAATAATTCTGATATGGTTTGGAAAAGACACTTAGACCAGTTAAAGAAATTGCATATCTCTTGGCAGGAGGAAGAAAGCCCGAGCTTCTGCGCGTCTGACACAGGTGCACTATCAGCGGACGAGCTAAACCTCTCAGGGATGTTACGTAATAGAAGTGTCTCTAATTCTCTTTCTCCATGTTTCAGGTCTAACCCATGGCAAGGACGTTTGCGTCCAAGGTGATCGGTCCTCCACAGATCCGGAAGGGGAGAGAGGAGGGGAGAAGAGAAGAAGGAAAAAGAAAGGACATAAGAAAAAGAAAATAGTGATTGTTTATATTGTGTTTTTATATTGTGTTCTTATATTGTGTTCTTATTTATAATTAATTTTGTATAATGAAATATATAGCTAGGGGAGGCTTTAAGTTAAGTAGGGGAGGATGTGAGATAGGATTCACCTTGACTTCGGTAGTAGTTGACAGAAACGGAAGATGAAGAGAGACAGAGTGTCTATTTAAGCCTTGCAGTGAGTAGTAACGCCCTCTGTTCCCAGCTAGCAGTTTAGACTCAATATACTGTACATACTCGTTGTTACACCTACAAACATTGTGACCTAAACTGTATGTTCTAGCTAGGCAACTCTCAAGCAACGAACCTCTCAAATCCCCGATGGAAGCATAAGAGGATTTTTTTTCCCTACAGCTCCATTGCCACGTCGCTTTTTTTCCAAGCGCGGGGGGAAGTGTTATGGAACGCCCTATAGCTGGTGGAATCATACCTAGCAACAGTCGCCGCGCCCGGTTGGAGCTAGTAACGGCGGTCCCGTCCCCCACCGTTTCCTGCATCCCCTACTTCCCCTCTCCTACTCCGCCGCGGCGTACCGACCGGCCGCCAGTCGAAAGCTACACCCGGCCTCGGACGGACGCACACCGGTTGAAAGTTGCTCTCTGGCTGAGACGCACGTAAACACGGTCGAGAATCACGCTCTGTTTCGGGCTCCGCGTCCGCATTGGAATGTAGAATCGGTTTTGCCAAATATCGGTGTTATAATGGTTCGCGGACCCCGGAAGATCACCGAATGTGCCGGAAGCGGAGACCTTCGCCCCCACACATGCAAGCTGAACACCAGATTTCCCATTCTTTCAATGTGTCTGTAAAAATACGATAGGGTCCCGCGTAAAAACCATACCTCAGAGAGTTTCGATGCAGAGATCACGAGGTATAAACACTTTAGCTAGGTTTGTGTAACATGCATTCTTGTATAGCCCTGCACTGAAATAGCCTGTATACTGTGTTCTGAATTGTCAATATATGAATCTATTTAAACATATCTTGTTGTCAATCTGCTCCGGCAGGAGAATCTCGTAGAGTATTAATTCCCCAGGTGACCGAGGAGGATGGAGTTATGTAAGCATTCATTTGCGACCCACGCCTGAGATAGAGGGTGCCCGTTGCTCCCGTTTGAGCTGGCTTTGGGGCTTGTTTGGGGTAGCTGGAGCTGACAATTGGCGACCAGAGAAACCCCGTAACAATATCTATTCTCCTTACACTCCTTAACCAGCGATACCAGAGCATATTTGGAGTCAAATTGCAGATGTAATTTTTCTGTTCCCCTGTCTTACACTATACCCTGTATTTACACTGTACAGTCACATAAAAAACCTTATGAAATGTTGATTATCATTTTTTTTTTTAAATTGATAAACTAATGTTTAAGACAAGATTTTTTATGCACAGCACAAAGGGTAACAATTATTATAAGCAATAATTATTAGCCTGAAACACTCATCAATATTGAAACCTCTCCCGAGAAAAGATATATGTCGCCGACGGGACTCGAACCCGCACCCCTCTGTTTGCCGGACAGGAGCTCTACCATTAAGCTATGGCGGGATACCTCCTACCCGCCAAATGATTCAATATATACCTAGTGTAGTGTAGTGTAGAGCTCCTGTCCGGCAAACAGAGGGGTGCGGGTTAGAGTCCCGTCGGCGACATATATCTTTTCTCGGGAGAGGTTTCAATATTGATGAGTGTTTCAGGCTAATAATTATTGCATATAATAATTGTTACATATGAAATGATATTTCATAAAAATTGTGCTATATAACTTATACAAGTATCATTATTATTATCAGTAGGTGTGAATATAAGATGTTTACGATGAGGAATCCATGTATATCTTTTGCACGTGTTGGCGTTAAGTGTACGAATAAATTCAAAATAATATGTAGGTATATAATTATATTTTATAGTTGTTTAAAGTTTTAGAACGTAATTACTTATTTCTAAATTGGCGTATCGCGAGTTAGTAATCTGATTCTTACTTCGAATTCTCACAAAATAATATTGTGTAGAAGATATTGTTACACCCACTCATTCCGAGAAGCGTGGCATTGGATGAGAAATAATTGTTTAACCATTGAAGACAGCGACTCAACGAAAATTTGAAACAGAAAAATCAGTAAAAGATTTCCATTTCTAAAAAGTCGTATTTAGGATTCGAATCCAGGACCATGACCTTGCCGGGGCGCTGCTCTATTCACTAAGTTAATTTGACCCTATCCCCCCCTTTGATCATATTTAACTGTATCACACTGACTAAGAACTAACAACATTTTATTTATTTAAGAGGGTATTACCAGAGAAAACTGGAATTTAGTCATTTTTAAATCAAACATTTTTAAATAAAGACGTATCGACTCTTTTTTACAAAAAAAAACATAAATTGATTTTGAAAGATTGTTACTTTATCTGGTAAATGCATTTTTAAAATTTTAAAAAACTAAGTTTATTTTTAATATAAGGTTATACCGTTGGTCGTTGGAAGATTTGTTCAATTTTCAAACGACATATTGTATTATACGACACAAATTTCAAATCATATAATCATACAACAAAATAAATCAATACATAATCTAGTAAACATATATTTCAGAATTTTAATTTTAGTTAAATTAAAATCATTAAAAAATAAATCCGAGAACGTATTTTGTGACGAAAATACCTCAGTTTTTCTATTTATTTAAGGCCTTAAAAACTAAAATATTTCATATTTTTTTTTACACAATTATTTTGTTTAGACATTATTGAAAAATCAAATACAAGATATGATAAAAAAAATACTTATAAGAAGTACATGATATTTAATAGTTTATCATCGTGAGTTTTGAGCATTTTTATTGCTTACTTTAACGTAGGTATATATTAAAGCAAGTTTGGAATGAAATAAATCGATGTTAATTTTTTTATTTTAAAAATTTGATACGGGGATTAATCAATCTTTCTCATCGGAACCTTCCTGTACAGTTGCAAGCATTTTTAAGCTTTTATTCTCAGCCGCTGGTCAAGGGCTCTTAACGCATATTTTAATTGACTGCTATATTTAAGTATGATTGCAAGATTATTCCCGAACTAAATGCAATCTAGGTAATGTCTTGGATGAATATAATTTTTATTTTAATGTGCGACATCTATTGACATTTCTACTGGTCTGGGATGATTTTTATAGTTTTTTTTTAAATTACATAATCGATAAAACCTCAAATTATAATAAATAATCGACGAAGAAAATTATAATAAATAATCGACGAAGAAAATTATAATAAATAATCGACGAAGAAAATTATAATAAATAATCGACGAAGAAAATTATAATAAATATTGACGAAGAAAATTATAATAAATATTCGACGAAGAAAATTATAATTAATAATCGACTAAGAAAATTATAATTATAAAATTGTAATATTTTCCGGAAACTATAGAACACATTATATCAGGATGTTCTATATTAGCGCCGTCTGAGTATACATTTAGGCACAATCAGGTTTTAAAAATAATTCACCAAAGTTTGGTAATTAAACATAACTTGATTGAATGTCATAATATAGTACCATATTATGAATACGAACCAAATTCATTTTTAGAAAATAATTTCTTTAAAATTTACTATGATAAAACTATACTAACAGACAGACCAATTGGTCATAATAGACCTGATATAGTTTTACATGACAAAATTAAAAAAATAACTTATATTATTGATGTAGCTATTCCAAATTCCTGTAATATTCAAAAATCTGTTTCTGAAAAAATAAGAAAGTATACAGATTTAGGAAATGAAATTAAAAGAATTTGGCATTCTCAGACTATAAAAATATTACCTTTTGTTATTTCGGCTACTGGCATTATACCTAGCTCTCTTATTAAAAATTTAGGCATATTAGATTTGTCAAAGAATTTGTATATAAAAATGCAAAAATCAGTCATTTTAAATACATGTAGAATTACGAAAGATTTTTTAAATATTTATATTGAGGGATCAGTAGGATTTATCGGTCAAATTAGGAATTCCACAGAGCCGAACCCTCTGATATGAAAATATCTGGAGACGGTGAATTATATTCCCATTTAATAGTTTGGTAGATTAACGTGTTGTTCTTGTATTGTTTTGTATTAATTATACTTATATAATACACTTGCATAACGTGGATTTACTAGATGATCATTTATATGGAAAAGTGTATGAAAGGGTTCAGTTTTTCCTATGGGAAAAACTAAACCCGTTCCTGTAAATCTGGTGAATAAAATATAATCGACTAAGAAAATTATAATTAATAATCGACTAAGAAAATTATAATAAATAATCGACGAAGAAAATTATAATAAATAATCGACGAAGATAATTATAATAAATAATCGACGAAGAAAATTATAATAAGTAGTCGACGAAGAAAATTATAATAAATAATCGACGAAGAAAATTATAATAAATAATCGACGAAGATAATTATAATAAATAATCGACGAAGAAAATTATAATAAGTAGTCGACGAAGAAAATTATAATAAATAATCGACGAAGATAATTATAATAAATAACCGACGAAGAAAATTATAATAAATAATCGACGAAGAAAATTATAATAAATAGTCGACGAAGAAAATTATAATAAATAATCGACGCTATCCCCTTCGGTCATATTCATTTTTTATTTGACTTTTTTGTACGTGCCAACTGCCCCTAACCGTTTGGAGCCAGTGAGACCATGTCATCTCGATTTAAAGTATGTTGTGAAGGTGAAAGTATTGGGAAGGGGTAGGAGATGCGAAGAGGAAGGTGGATAGTACGAAGTGCCCGGCTATTATTTTTTTAATTAATAGCCATAACACAGGGACATCCCTAGCATGTAGCATGGCAGGCGAAATAACACAATATCTATAATGAATGTATAAAATTCTTTTAATAAATAAATAAATTAGTTTATAACAAAAATACAAATAACAACACAATATTACGTTTAAAATACTAGAAAACCATAGGAAAAGCATACTTATAAATTGGTTTTGAGCTTTGAAGTTAGATCTGTTGTGTTCTGTCTAATGACCAGTGGAAATGCGTTGTTTTGTTTTTTTTTACATTAGCTCCATGGCCTATGTCATCTTTGGGGATGATGTGTGGAGGGTATTTTTAATGATAGTAATGAGAGGAAGTTCTGGGAAGGAAAATGTATAGGGGTGAGTAGGAATCTGAGGTTCAGTGTGTCCAGATCAGACATACCTCACCCCATGAATCCGGTCTCCCCTGCTAAGTCACCAAACGTAGCGAACCACTTGGTGGCCTATGGCAGAGGTGTTGGTTATCCAATAAATGGTTCACACTTCCAATTTAAAATGTAATTAACCTTTATATTCAACTAACTATGTTTGTATACAATTTATGTACCCACCTCTACGTCATTGGAAAAAAAAACACATTTAATTATACTATATAGATTAAATAATAAAAAAATAAATAAAAAAGTACTTATCTAAATTTTTTTTGGAAAGAGGTTGTTTTAGCGAAAATAATGTTAACAACATGACAATTTTCAATAATAGTATTAATAAAAATTATATTTGGATGATTTAGGCGCTATTTTCATTGTCAAACGTTCGTAAAGGTACTACATTGATATCAAAAGTAAGTAGGTACTTAATTTACCCAATAATGTCAAGTGTGAAGTGTGGAGTGTGAAGTGATAAAGTGTTGTGTGTTATTAAGTGTAATGCGGTGGTGTGTCGAATTAGGCGGCAACGGCAACCAACTCCCTCGGGAGGGGCGGCAAGAGCAGGCAGATAACAAACCATGAACTGGGGGGCGTTTGTCACTATAGATTATAACGAATGACGATGACACTGATTCTAATTTGAACGTTGACAGTTTCAACACTTTTTATTATTTATTTAAATAAATCCGTCGCTTATATTTGACATTTCCCTTGAACACTTTAAGTTTTTAATTTTGTTATTTTTTAAGATAATATCTATATATTTGCCGAGCCAAAATGGTAAGTAGGTACATAGGTATATAAAATTCCTTCGATAGAAAAAAAATCGCAAATTATGCTCCATAAAGTATCTATTAAAAACACATGTTCTTCTGTTGTATGGCAGTGAAGCCTGGAGCTGGCAGAGAAAGGATGAAAGTAGACTGAATGCTGTAGAAAAGAGATCCTCGAGGCGTATGTGTGGTAAAACCATGTATGATCGTGTAAGGAATGCAAGGCTGATCTGAGGGTAATAAGTAAGATTAATAAAGGGACGCTTAGATGGTTTGGGCATGTAGAGCGAATGAATGAAGAAATGAGTCTAAAGATAATATATGACGCAAATGTGAATGGTAGAAGAAGTCGAGGACGCCCAAGGAAGACGTGTCACGATCAAGTGAATCAGATACTTGAGTCGGGCCATGCCAAGAATCAGAATAATAGAAGAGTATGTATGAGAAGATGAATGGATGTGAATGAGGCAAGGAGTGTGTGCCAAGACCAAGTTTTTTGGCGGTCCGTTCTCCCTGCCTACCCCTGCGGAAAACGGCGTGATGGTTAGTTAGTTAGTCAGTTATGTTGTTCTGTTATCTACACTTGTCGGAGTCTACACTAATTAAAGCCATTCTGTTTCAAATGACATCCCAAATCATCCCTACAAATAAAATATGCCTTTCACATTCACCCCTCGAAATAAATAAAATATTATGATAAGGTCATCTATCAATTTGCAAATATAATTTAATTGGCTGCAACTTGTCGTAATCATCGGTCCCTTGTGGACTCATTTCCTAATTAAATTATTCTCCAGTGTGTTGAGATGACGCGGTGATAGCTATTTCGCCCAATTTCATTTCCCGGAGCGGGGCATTAACAATATGGAGATTACGGGCGAGTTCTTTCGGGCAAGGGGTTGACAACCGGTTATTCGTGATTTTTAAAATCATTTATCCTTTATTCTTAAACCAATAATAAGTATATACTATAATACCTACGCATGGGCTTTGTATTTGTAGTATTTTTACTACATAATAATAATTAGAGATTTCAAGAATATTAAATGTATTAAGCTTTTAAATGCTGCGTTTGTTAGAAGTCAACTTGAATACAATTTTCTCGTATGGAACCCACATTATAAATTTCATATACAGTCAATTGAAAGCGTACAAAACAAATTTTTACGTTTTATAAATTTAAAAATGGGAAATCCAGCAATTATAATAAACTACAACACTATTTTAAATGATATGAATATGCATATATTCTTAGACACAAGGATTTTCACTGATTTGGTATTTTTATATAAAATATTAAATGATGTAATTGATAGTCCTGAATTGCTTGCATTGATTAGCTTTCGGATTCCACTACGTAATTTCAGAAGTCGGAATTTATTACTGGGACTAATTATCATATGTATTCCTTTTATGCCCAGAATAGGATATTTTCACAAACGAATATTAAGAGATCATTTTTCTGATTTTAATCATCCTACTAAAATGTTTGTTTTTTATGTTTTCAATCAAACTCATTAATTTAAAATGTTTAATAACCTACAAAACCAAAACGGCCCGTGGTTACCAAGGACGCCTCATACGCACATCAACAAACAAACAAAGCATTACTGTCAGAATTTTTTCAAGACCGGGTGACGCTTGTGACATCACACGTCCAAAATACCTAAATAATAAATAATAATTGGCGGGATTACAAAAATGGGCAAATAGGCTCGCTGTAGAAAATTTATTCTTCAATATAAAAATTCCATAATAATTGTTATTTTTTGTTTAATTTTTTTAAGCAATAAAAAAAAGTGGAAATACCTTATTCAATTTGTCACTAAACAAATACAAAATGTTGTTACTAAAGAAGTTCAGTTATGTACCTACAATAAATACGTATATATATATATATGTAAAAGCACCTAAAAAGGGTGTTAATAACAATAATAAATAAACAAATATTTATAATGTGTGGACTATAAAATAAGGAATGTGACTCCCCGAGCACAGAGAGGGAGAGAGGTAGAGTATCTCTTCAAAGTAACGAGTATGATTATATTAATCAAGCAAATATAATAAATATTACAAGAGCGCAGCCGCTAGAAATATCTTGTGTATCAAAACATGTTCTATGAGCTCTTCAAAGCATTTAATATACTTGATGTTTGTTAAAATTACATTAAAAAATTTAAAATCCACATGTACAAAAAACTATTAATATTTTAAAAATTGATCATATGTAAAATAGCGGGAGAAAGTACAAGGAAAAATCAATAAAATAAGCGCGTTTCAATGCACCAATCCTCGATAAAAAATATAAAGGTTTAGAAAAAAATACCACGGTTTAGATTTTACAGACTAGTCAAACATATAAAAACTTATGGCTAAAACATTGCATCCCACCGGTTCTTCGTTCAGTGGTACAAAACTATATGTACAATGTATTTGACCAATTAACGCGATGCTGCCTAAAAATGTATATGATCTTTTTTTTACTATTTTATAGGAGTTACGAGTTTTAACACCTCCTCAAGGGAGTACATACTCAGGAAAAACTAAATGAGAATCAATGATCTACGCCCACAAAACATTGTGTAAAATAGGGAAAATCAAAGTGGAAACTGAATTTTGCACAATTTAAACAAATTTAAAAACAAGTGTGAAAGAAATAGTTTAAGGTTTATTATTACTACCAAAGCATCCGCCCTCAGACAAACAAAGGGATGCTCCATCCCCCACCCTCTGTACTCACCCTGTTTATTGTAACCCCTTGAGAGGATCGTTTTACACCATCCATCGGGCTTAAGAATAAATCTAATTGTGGAGAGCCTCTGCATTCTGCCTTCTACCTTCTGCCTTCTGCCTGGGGAGGATTGTATTGTGAGGAAGTGATTGGATTATTTGAAGAGGCGTTGTTGTGTTTTTAATATAGATTTATTGTCAAGTTAGCCTCTCAGAAGTTGGGCATACTGTACAGGGACCACACACGGAGAAAAATGTTATTCGAATAAACGATCATTTTAATGTTCGTAATAAGCATTTACTTTGTGGCTCGCCATAATTTACAATAAAATATATACATTTGTTTTAACAAATTGATATATTTTATTGTAGATCATTTTAATAGTAAAAACGATTAAAAACGGGACTGAAGTTCTTACGAACAAATTAACAGGGTTTCAATGTTTATTGGCGGGAAAATGTAAGAATGATTTGTTGGTATACGTACGAAATTACGAAATTACATTCTTACATTTTCCCGACAATAAACATTGAAACAATGTTAATTTGTTCGTAAGAATGTCAGTCCCGTTTTTAACCGTTTTTACGAATAAAATATTCATATTTTAGAATAACATTTTTCTCCGTGTATTTGGAGTACAAAATATAGAAGTCATTTTGCTGTCCTATAATTTTATTTTCAATTAAAAACAATATATTTTTCCATAAATAATTAGACCGACATAATTTCCCTCAGAGTCCAGTAGTAGTACAAAAGGTACTAAGATGTTAATTGCAGTACCTACTGTATTACAATACAATTTAAGGTCAGAAAATTAAGCGCATTATACTTCTAGCATGCAACATTACAAATTTATAAAGATAATATTCAAAATAAAGCTGCACCATTTAAAAATAAAAGAAATCTTAGACAAACATCAATACCTCCTACTCCAAAATGTAAAAAATCAATAGGACAGTAAAATCATAAATATCTCGACCGTCCGTGGTCGAGTGGTAAGACACTTGACTGCCAATCGGAAGGTCGCGGGTTCAAACCCGGCGTGCGCAAATATATATATTTTTTTAATTCATTACCAGAAAAAAATAGATAAATAAATAGTAACATAAAAGAATTAAAAAATATATATATTATCTCGGGAACTAGTTTTGGTAGATAATATCAACTAATAACTTTTTGCCAATTTTGATTGATTTCCTGGTATCAAGGTACTTAATGTAGCCATGTTTCCTTTAACACAGGGGTAGGCAACCTTTTTGACATCGGGGGCCATTCGGATGTTCTTAGTATCACTCGCGGGCCGTACATCGATTATTTTTTTTGATTTGAGATAAATTAAATTCTAAAGATAAAGAAAATAACTTAAGCCATTCTGGCATATATAAACTTAAATGCAATGATTGTCCAGCATTTTACATAGGTAAAACGGCTAGAAATGTTCAAACACGGGTGGTCGAACACTTGAGATGTCTAAACAGTGTAGGTTTTTTTTTTAATTTGCCACCCACCTAATAGACAAAGATCACTCATTTAATAAATCTTCCGGAATAGATGTATTACATAGAAATGGGATAGGTCTACGACTTAATAATCTTGAAGCCCTTGAAATAAATAAAAAAGTCATTAAAAATAAATAAAACAAATTTACTTAATAAACCATTAGATTTGTCGAATAGCCCAATTTTTTAAATATTTCCGTTACCCCCAAACACTTTCACCCCTCCCTCTTAGACACCTTCCCATCGCCCCCGCCTCTCTCCCTATTTTCTTATAAAACCATGTAAATCTGTTTTATGTTCAATATATTTTTATTCATACCTGAGGAAGGTTCAGGTTGAACCAAAACCGGTCGGATAAAGAAATAATAAAGTGTAATTAAAACAAAGTATTATTGTGTTTATTATAATTATGTATTCCCACAAAGTGTTTGCTACATGTGAAAAAATATAAGATATTATATTTGTTAGTCCTCCTGACTAGAAAATCTTATGCCGGGGCAGACTAAAGTTATTTAAGTATTTATCTTCTGTGTAGTTTTAAGTGTCTTATTAGGATTTTTCAATGACCTCTTTCAGCCATATTTTTTTCATGATTTGTATTAATTAAAATGATAATTAGTTTTGTTTCTTGGGAAAGAATGTTGTGGAGTTTTCTATGTAAGTTTAGTTTCTTTGTCCAGGTAACCTAATTTAAAATTAGGAAAGCTTCTATATACGTGGCAACATATTAGTCTGGTTTAAGAACTATCTTATTAGTAGACAAAAAATTGTTTAGCTATCATACTCTTCTTCCTTGCACTGTCCCAACTCATTGCCTAAGTAGGCTGTTGGAGTCAGCTCTTCTCGTTCTCAAGTTATAACTTCTTCGGTTCTGATCATCGCTTTCATCCAGGCCGTTTCTCTGTAGTATTTTGGAGTATTGAGTCATCCAGGTTCTTTGGTCTTACTCTGAATGACTGTCGATGAAGCTCCACATACTTTGCCTGCTTCACTGAATAGGTCTGATTCCTCCAGCTTACCGTTTATGTCCGTGACACCCAGGCTACCACGAATGCTTGAACTTTTAATGTTATCTTTTAGTGATACTCCCACCGACCATCTAAGCATATGATGTTTAGCTATCTTACTAATAGACAACGATTTTTTTGTTGTGCTTTAGCAGGCCGAACCAAAAAGCTTCGCGGGCCGCAGGTTCCCCAACCCTGTATTAGAACCTATCCAGTCTCAGTAGCCACCGATACTCGTGTGATACTGCAGCTGTGGTGAGATATACTCACCACTCACCACCGAAACCAGCTCACCACTCGTCACTCACCTGGTAATTTTATAGTTTTTAGCGGTACATGGGTGTATTGTAGATACCTGTTATAAACATTGCATGTAGTGGAAATAGTGTTACCTTAGTTGGAAAAGGTTCTAAGTGACATTTATTTAAAAAAATAAGTTTTTTACATTACCTCCACACAGGAAGAGTCATAAAGGAAAAAAAATCCCACATGGCCTATGTCGTCTTTGGGGATGCTGAGTGGATGGTATTTTTAGAGAAAGTAAGGAGAGGAAGTTCTGGTAAGTAAAAGGTATGAAGGGTGGGTAGGAATCTGGTGTTTAATGTGTCCTGGAGTGACGGACGTATGAAACCCTTAACTTGCGGTGTAAGCCGATAAGTCGAGAGATTCCGGCTGGTGAGGTCTTGGCTAAATTTCCCTTAACCAGTATCTCCCGATCCGGCCCGCCGCGCCGGTAACTGGGCAAAACGCTTTCGACGCCAAGACCTAGAGAAACCTCACCTCGTGAACCCGTTCACCCCTACTAAGTCACCAAAAGTAGCAAACCAATTGGTGTGACCTGTGGCAGAGGTGTTGATATTGGCACCTTTGAATGCAAAACCATTTCTTTTGTTTATTTCTGCAAACAAAATAATTTTTAGAGGCATCTGTGATATATTTTCGTAAATACTTGTATGACGAAGTTCTGACACAAGTGATTAAAGCATTCTATTGTTTTGCAAGGTTTTAACATCACTTTGAACCTTTTGCAATTGCAATTTTTTCGTGTCTGATCATTTTTACGAAAAGCATAGTTGGATAGTGTTCTATCTTCGCTTTACCATGTTCGGAGGTATCAAAGTTTGCAAAGGCAAATTCTCATAATCTATTTAACAAATTCTGATTTTGCGGTTCAATCTTGCGTAAATTATTTTAGTTTTGATATATTTTAAAGGAAAATATTATATTATATATAATATATATTTAAGGAAATGAAGGAGATGAAGTTCTGGAAAGGAAAGATGTATGAGGGTTGGGTAGGAATCTGGGGTTCAGTGTATCTAGATCATCTGCCGCAAAGACCTAAACAAACCTTACCCCATGAACCCGGGCACCCCTGCAAAGTCACCAAACTTAGCGAAACACTGCTTCGAAATGAGAAAAAATGAGAAATCGTATTTGCAAACTTTGATACCTCATATCTCAGAACAAGGTAAAGTAAAGTTAGAACCCTGTCTAATCAAAGATATGAGTGGTCAGCTAGAAGTTGTACAGTAAGTAGGTATGGTATCCCTGGCAACTAGAGCGCGACAGTGCCACAGTCTTGCCACACAGCTAGAAATATTTTTATTTAATAACAAAGACATTTTGAAACCGGTCCTGGTGAAAATAAGCAAGTGAGCAAAGTGAAAAAATTGTTTAATTTCATATCTAATACAATGGAATTCCACCACGAATTAACAGTTAAAAAACTAGACTCATTGTGATAGTTACATGCACTTTAAAATGTTTAAAAATTGAAGGTTTTTCTACGTGGCAGGCCGGATCGGGAGAAACTGGTTGACGGTGTCCTTTTGACCTCTCCAGCAGGACACACCCGGAACATTGTCTTGCACCGCAGTGGGAGGGATGGATTCATTCGTCCGTCGCTGCTGGACACACTGACCACCAGATTCCTACACAACTCTCATAACTTTCTCCTTCCCAGAACTTCCTTTCCTAAAAATACCCTCTACACAGCATCCCCAAAGATGGAATGGACCGTGAGGGGAATTATTTTCCTCGGGTCCTCTTGTGTGGAGCCAATGAAAAAAAGAAGTAACCAAGAAATCTAAATAACAAAACTAAATTATTGTATATATTGTAATAGGCAATAACATCAAAATAAATTTAAGAGGTGGCTAATTAAAAAATAATATTTGAAATAATATTTAATTCAGCAATAAACATACCTAATAAAAATAAAATTATTTACGCAAAACACTACAATTATCTCAAGCAAACGTATGTAGACAAACTTTCGTCAAACAAATGGTTGAGTATTGGAGAGTTGAGCGCAGAAATAGAAGGATTTATGCTTGCAATTCAAGATAGAGTCATTAATACTAAAAATTATAGGAAGCATATAATCAAAGATACAAATCAAATTGATGATTTTTATAGAAAGTGTATGGCTTTTCCGGAAACTATAGAACATATTATATCGGGATGCTCTATATTAGCGCCGTCCGAGTATACATTTAGGCACAGTCAGGTTTTAAAAATAATTCACCAAAGTTTGGTAATTAAACATAACTTGATTGACTGCCATAATATTATGAATACGAACCAAGTTCATTTTTAGAAAATGAGTTTTATAAAATATAATATGATAAAACTATACCAACAGACAGAACAATTAGTCATAACAGACCTGATATGGTTTTACATTACAAAAATAAAATGTGAAACTTATATTATTGATGTAGCTATTTCAAATTCCTGTTATATTGAAAATCTATTTCTGAAAAAACAAGAAAATATACAGATTTAGAAAATAAGATTAAAAGAATTTGGCATTCTCAGACTATAAAATTATTACCATTTATTATTTCGGCTACTGGCATTATACCTAGCTCTCTCATGCAAAATATAGGCTTAATAGATTTGTCAAAGAATTTAAATATAAAAATGCAAAAATCAATCATTTTAGTTAGATACATGTAATACACATAGTTAGGGATCAGTTAGGAGTTCTACCGAGCCGAACCCTCTTATATGAAAATATCTGGAGTCGGTGAATTATTTTCCCATTTGGTCTCTGGTGAGTTGACGTGTTGTTCTTGTATTGTTTTGTGTTTATTATACTTGTATAGTACACTTACATAGCGTGGATTGACTAGATGATCATTTGTGGAAAAGTGTGTGAAAGGGTTTACTTTTTCCTCTGCGGAAGATTTAACCCGGACATAAAGTCATAAAAAATAAAAAAAATAATTATAGGTTGGTAATGATATTTATTAAAATTATACAATTCATTTAAGTAATAACATTTATATAAGTATTATAGTTTCTAAATTTAAGGATAAAAAAAAACTTAACACCTTATTTATCTGCCATAACTTAAGAACCGTTATAAGGACAAAAAAATCTGGTCACCTTATGGGTCACTGACCTAGATATTCGCGACGAAATTTCAAACAATTTTCAAATTGCACGAAATTGGAGCTCAATTTTCGGAGCAAGCAAGCACTCACTGCATTCGAAAATAGAAACATCTGGTGTATACACGCAGTTAAACCTACGCAAATTAATTTTTAATAACATTGTTATTGTTGGTAGCATGTCAAGGTTAATTGAATGCTCTCTGACACTAACCTATATTCAATGTCACATTTCATAATATAAACACACAGTGGCGTGTCGTGACTTATCTCAATGAGAGTAGTAGAAAAAGAATCACTCGTGTATTTCGTTTCCCTATCTATACGAAAAAAATCTAAGTTGGTCTTTTCGATGTTATATAATACACTAGCTGTTATATAATACCCAGCATGCGCTGCAATGCAACTTAAATAAATAAATTGTTTCTGCGTGTCCTTTCCCATTCGTCCCCGTTCACCCTGCTCCTTCCCCGCGTTCCCCTCTCCTCTAGAAAAGCGTCAAAAGACCAAGGTTAGGAAGTCTACCTTCTAATCTTTCTCGATCTGTCTTGGCTGATGATCCAAAACTTGATATCTGATTTATATTGAAAATAAGTTGTGTTCTGTCTAATGGCCAGTGGAAGTGCGTTGTATAGCTTTGTTACAAAGTATCTAAAATTTCTTTGACTAAAAGTTGTTTTAGAGGAATGGATAAAACAGAGATTTAGATCCTTTGGTTCAAATATCTCAAGCAGTTTGGACATTGTCAAAAGCAGTTCCGTGATTGAAGAGGTATGAATTTTTGATTTTTGCATAAAGTTGCCTGATGTCCAAAACACGTTAGAGAAAAACGTCACTGGATGCAAAGTATATAAAATTAATATATTAGTCTCGCTTATCAAACAATAGTAATTAATCTATCAAACAGAACAGTAGCGCCGATCTCACAACTGCGTATTTCTATTATGAAACAATGGGAGACGTGATCGAGATAAGGTTGTATAGACATAATAACGAGGGTCAGTCAAAAAATAATATCTCCGATATTTTTCTTCTTATACAGTTAGTTAAGTGAATTTTTTTAATTTGGCACTATTCCTCCATCTGTCTTCGTCTTAGTAACTTTCTGCGTCAACAGGTGGCAGCACTGCAGCCGTTTGCAAATTGACGTGCTTGAATTCTGGAATGCAGAAGGTGAAACGCCTTCGAAAAATCGAAATGATTCGTCGCTGTAACGAAGCTCAAGGACAATCGTCGTTGGCTGACGAAAAGCGTAGCGGTAGGCAGCTCACTACAGTGACTCCACGCAGCATTCAGCGAGTCGATGATGAATGATGATCATTCGTGGTGACCGCCGGATAACTACAGATGAATTGTGATGCATTCTCTCCTTCAGTAAAGGTAGTGTAATGTGAAGCTCATCGTGAGATTCACTTTGAAAATGCGGGTCCGTGCGTCAATGGCTTATATAGGAAGCAGGACTGTGCTTTTTACCGCACTGGAAAACCTGCCCTTATTAAAATATGGACCAAAACTGTAAAAATGGACAGAGATTATATTGAAAAGTGACAAGAGTGTGGGTTTCAACCTGTGTAATTGCATTTTAATTTCTTTACAATTAAAAGGAAAAAAAATTGAAGACCTTACTTTTTAACTAACCATAGAATATTAACCAAAAGATTGCGGTGTGGGAGAGATGATTTGAAAGTGTTCTCACGGGCAAGATAGCGTCCAACAGTCACGTTGCATCCAAGATATTGGACACCAATGGACAGTAGTGTTGTGATTATATTATGTTTAATGTCTTTGTTAATTTTAATTAGAGCAATCATGATTTTAATTATTACTGTAACATTTACATACCAGATGGATGCTGTGACTACTGTTGTCAAAATTGAACATTAGTCTAAATTTATGATTGTTATTTCTCATATAACAGTTGTGATTTTGTTATTTTTTTATTATTATTTATTGAGTTAGTTTATATTACATTAACTAATATATACAAAGTTATATTTAATTTTATAAATTTAAATATTTTTACGATATGCGTAACATTTATTTTTAAATACATTCATTCTTCGTCATACATCTTTAGTCGTCTGTACGTTAGACGGTTCTGTGATTTTGATTTTTTCATATATATGGCAAACTAGGTAATTCTATTTGTTATTTTTTTAAATTGATAAACTAATGTTTGAGACAAGATTTTGTATGCATAGCACAAAGGGTAACAATTATTATAAGCAATAATTATTAGCCTGAAACACTCATCCATATTGAAAAAACCTATTGGAGAAAAGATACATGCCGCTGACGGGACTCCAAACCGTGTCCGTCTGATTGCCGGTCAGGTGCTCTAATCCACTGAGCCACGGCGGCTTATCTCTTACCCGACAAACGATTCAATATATACTAGCGTCTCATTCAACAATTACCGCTTATTAAATTTTTTTCACCTGCAAATAACCAACATTATTTTTATATGAGAAAGATACATGCCGCCGACGGGACTCGAGCAGGTGAATTTTTTTTTGCATAAATACTTTTTGTAGGTGATAAAAATGTAATAAAATAAATAATAATGTTGAATTAAACACTAGTATATATTGAATCAGACCAGATTCATGGAGTGAGGTTTGTCTAGATCTTGGCGGCGAGTGCGTCCACCCACTAACTACATGGCAGGCCAGATCGGAAGAGACTAGTAGAGGGAGATCTTTTGATCTCTCCAGCAGGACTCTTTCGGAACATCGCCTTCCTTCGGAGCACCCCTCATCCAGTTTTTCTTTCCCACGTCTTCCTCTCCTTCCTTTTCTAAAAAAACCCTCCACATAGCATCCCCAAAGATGAGGAGGAAAATTGTTTTCCTCAAGAGCTAATTTAAAATATAAATATAGTTTTTCACATAAACACCACTTTTTTACATAAACTCAACAATTTTTTTTTCCTTAGGGCCTTTGTCATCTTATGAGATGATGTGGGGATTCGGGAAAGAAAAAGGTATGAGGAATGGGTAGGAATCTGAGGGTGGCGATCGGTTTGTCCAGGAGAAGCGAATATATTATCCAGCCCCCGCATAGCAGTGCAAGGCGATGGAAGGAGAGGTGCAGCAGGAGAACAACATAATAATACGAACAAGTATAGGTACATACAGAAATTGTTAATCCATCCTTAGATATGGAATTCTTACTTGGGGTCAGGCAAGCACTATGTACATTATATATATTCAAAGTTTACAAACTGCCATAATATTAAAAATTGTCACATCAAATATTTACAAACAGATAAACAACTTAAAACTACTATGTGGCTCAGAGAGCATACTTACAATAAAAGGTCTCCTTTGGTTCATTACTATTATGGATAACGCGGAGGAAAGCTCATATAAACACTCAATGGTACACAAACATACCACAAGATTTAAAGAAGGAAAGGGCCTAAAAACTCCTGGAATATTAAATAAATATGGAAGCCGTACTCTTGAATAACTAATACTAGTGATTTTCAATTTAAATTTTATGTTTTTATTGATTTTAATCAATAAAAATTGAAAATTAAAAAAAATGACAGACCATGACCTAAAATTTTAAAGATGTGATCAATTAACGAAAACTCCAAGTATCTTTGAATGTCTTGATGTAGCTGCCTGCATATCTTATTATTGGGCAGGTACATTGAGATATTTTATAGATATAATTTAAATTATCTAATATTACCAAGTGATCTATTCTAATGTTTCCTTAAAACTATAAATGTATTAACAAATATTTCCTTATGTATAATATTAAGAACGTTTAATTGGTAAAACCTACAGACAAGCTGCCATATGACAGCTTTGTCGGACTACCCTTATTTTGTACATATGTTTTATATAGATACTAAATTAAAAAAAAAAAAATTACATACATACGAAATAAAAATGGACGAATTAAAGCTACAAGCACAATGAAATGTTGATTTTATCAAATGACGTCTAGGTTTTTCCACTATAAGTTTCTAATATCTCAATTAACAACGTGTTTATATTATCTCCGTAATACGATTTGTAAATAACTCTACTCCGTATAAGCAAGCACGTCTCAAATTATGTTTTTGTTTAACCCTTCGCATGCCTAGCAGATTTGAATAGCCAAATACTTCACCACCATCCTCTTGAGCAGATTGCACTCTTTTGATGTATTCACATTATATACAGATGTCCGGGGTAAAGTGCATTAACTTCAGGAGGTGATTCTACATGATGGCAGGAGTAAAAAAGATTATTATTGTAGAAAGCAATCACTTTGTGGTTTGACATATTTAATAAAAATACCCTAAAGATGCTTGAGGAAAGCGAAACCGGTCGATAAAGTAAATTAATAAATATCGTGGTTTTTAAAATAAAAAAGTGTTTTATTTTTATTAAAAAAGATTAACAAATTTTCCGAAATTCCAACATTTTTTTCCCATACAACATTTTTTTCCATACCTATTAAAAATCCTTAGTGTGTGTTACAAACTTACCCAATAAATTTGCTGTGAGTCAGCCGGACGCGATTGTGGCGACGTGTAATTGTAAAAAGCAACTCTCAAATACCTTCTTCAACCATTCCAAAAGAGTATTTTTAAATTCCTCCCAAAAAGAGGCGGGGATTCCGATGTCGAACTTTTCAAGGACTAGGGGATCAAAAAATAACACAAAAGACACATAATCAGTCTACTGGCATGCGAAGGGTTAAACTATATATATTTTTTTTAATTTCCAGCATTTATTAACATCAGATAATAATTAAGACTATAATAGAAACACGTTCGTAGATCTTATTATTAATATTCTTTCGTTTCTTATCTATTCTCGATTCTAAGTTCTCAAAGTTATAAAAATCTGTAGTTTAATGTTACAAAACAAAGTTTCTATTTTATTTCTTGGATTTGTGTTGCTGGCTTTGTCCTCTAGTGGTGTAGATTATTTTCGGAATCAAAGGAATTATTATAACGAATTAGCGATAATTTTGGGATCTCCCAGGAAATGTTTTCATGATACCTGATACCGAAAAGAAAACCCGCAGAAAAACATGGAATATTTATTTAATTTATATATTTTTATTTACTCTTTTAAACGCCCATGGGGCTTTTACATTGGGTACATAATATTTAAAAAAAATACATAAGGGTTAGTAATGTAATTAATAAACAATAGGTTTCAAAAATTATTTCTTACATTACAGTGGTATTCAATTAGGTAAATTAAAAAAATAATAATTAAAATTATAAACTGAAATTATCGGGAAAAATTGTTATCAAAAAAATTACATTAAAATCCAGTTTACGTATTTTTAAGGTATTTAGTTAAAAATTAATTGTGGTTTATTTAATAACTCATGTACGGGACATACGTCATTCCTATGTCTAACTACGGTAAATTATCGTGAACACAAGCTTATGTGTCCAAGCGGTTAAGTTCGAATAATAAAATTAAGACTTCACTTTATTATTTATTATGTCTATCAAAGTTGGTAATCACATAATATATTGTGCTTGTGAACAGCATATTTTAAGGTGAAGACATGTGGTAAAATGCAAAATCGTACAAAATCTTGTGTATTAGTTTTGAAAATTTGATCGCTTAGAAATAATATAGATGCTTCAATTAAATACTGTGAGTAGAACACATCTTGGCCTTTGAAGTGATCGAGTATTTTTTTGATAAGCTTTTTAATAAGCTTAGAAAAAAATTATGCGTCTGACCTATAAAAATTGTTAAAAGTGAAAAATCTCCTACTTACAAATCCCTTTTCTGGTGTTGTTTTATTGAATAATGTAGCTAATTAAGTTTCTTATAGAGTGATCGGAAAATATTTTAATATTTGTATCTGAACTTCACAAAATAAAATAAAACGTTTTCACTGTTGTTTGCTAGAGATTAGGGTTTTTATTAGTAAACGCCCAAAAATCGTTCGCTCCGCCCGATTCCGAATGAGTCAAGGACTAGTGGATCATCTTAAAGTTTATTGTTTTGACATTAGAAAAGAATAAAACTTTTCGAGGTCGTCTAAAATCTAAACTATAATGAAAAAAAACTTAAGAAACAATAGGTAGGTACCTACCTAGCTACCTAAAATAAAAAATGCGAGGAGGGCATGTTTTATCATCCTAAAGTCTGACCATTCTTTGCTTAAAAGAAAGACACAAGCCAAAAGTGTATGAATTCTTAGTGTGCCTTATATCCCTACGAATATAGGTAATAGGCATAAAATGTATGTATTCTTAGTGTGCCGTATATCCCTACGAATATAGGCAATAGGCATAAAATGTATGTATTCTTAATGTGCCTTATATCCCTACGAATATAGGTAATAGGCATAAAATGTATGTATTCTTAGTGTGCCTTATATCACAACGAATATAGGTAATAGGCATAAAATGTATGTATTCTTAGTGTGCCTTATATCCCTACCAATATAGATAATAGGCATAAAATGTATGTATTCTTAGTGTGCCTTATATCCCTACGAATATGGGTAATAGGCATAAAATGTATGTATTCTTAGTGTGCCTTATATCCCTACGAATATGGGTAATAGGCATAAAATGTATGTATACTTAGTGTGCCTTATATCCCTACGAATATGGGTAATAGGCATAAAATGTATGTATTCTTAGTGTGCCTTATATCCCTACGAATATAGGTAATAGGCATAAAATGTATGTATTCTTAGTGTGCCTTATATCCCTACCAATATAGGTAATAGGCATAAAATGTATGTATTCTTAGTGCGCCTTATATCCCTACGAATTTGGGTAATAGGCATAAAATGTATGTATTCTTAGTGTGCTTCATATCTCTACGAATATAGGTAATAGGCATAAAATGTATGTATTCTTAGTGTGCCTTATATATCTACGAATATAGATAATAGGCATAAAATGTATGTATTCTTAGTGTGCCTTATATCCCTACGAATATGGGCAATAGGCATAAAATGTATGCATTCTTAGTGTGCCTTATATCCCTACGAATATAGGTAATAGGCATAAAATGTATGTATTCTTAGTGTGCCTTATACCACAAGGAATATAGGTAATAGGCATAAAATGTATGTATTCTTAGTGTGCCTTATATCCCTACCAATATAGATAATAGGCATCAAATGTATGTATTCTTAGTGTGCCTTATATCCCTACGAATATGGGTAATAGGCATAAAATGTATGTATTCTTAGTGTGCCTTATATCCCTACGAATTTGGGTAATAGGCATAAAATGTATGTATTCTTAGTGTGCTTCATATCTCTACGAATATAGGTAATAGGCATAAAATGTATGTATTCTTAGTGTGCCTTATATCTCTACGAATATAGATAATAGGCATAAAATGTATGTATTCTTAGTGTGCCTTATATCCCTACGAATATAGGCAATAGGCATAAAATGTATGAATTCTTAGTGTGCCTTATATCCCTACGAATATAGGCAATAGGCATAAAATTTATGTATTCTTAGTGTGCTTCATATCTCTACGAATATAGGTAATAGGCATAAAATGTATGTATTCTTAGTGTGCCTTATATCCCTACCAATATAGGTAATAGGCATAAAATGTATGTATTCTTAGTGTGCCTTATATCCCTACGAATATGGGTAATAGGCATAAAAATCCCTTAGCAAATGGAGTCTAGAGGTCACAATTTCAAGTGGTTATAAAATTGTATTTGTTAAAAGTGGTGTTTTATATGCGTTCATACATTTCTAATGAAAAATAGATTGTTTAGTAGTTTACGCTTATATTTCTTATAAAGTAATTAACAATTTTATATTTATTCTACTCATTAGAAACGGTAGACGTTGACGACCGTCCGTAGTCGAGTGGTAAGACACTTAACTCCCATTCGGAAGGTCGCGGGTTCGAACCCGGCGTGCGCAAATAAATTTTATTTGATTAATTTGTGTTATTTCACAATTAATTAATAAAAATAATATATGTTATATTTGCGGCACGTTCCAGAGTGGAAGATACTCTCAGTATCCCCCTGGTGTAAGACCACCATTCAGAATTGAAACGTTGCTTGAAATGGCTTTAGCCGTGTTTAGTGACTAGATCATAGTCTCACTGGCTCCAGAAGGGAGCAGTTGGGACTCTTGTGAGGTTTCTCTATAAAAATAAAAAAAATAGAAAATAAATAAAAAAAAATTTAAAAAAAGGAAAAGCTTAATTTTTTCCAAATCATACTTTTGTATTTTCTTTTAACTGATTCGTAGTAAAGATGAATCGAAAAAAGTGATTTAGCATTAATTGTCATATAAATAAATCATCATCACTTTAAAATTACAATTTCGTTCAAATATACAAAATATGCAAATATAGGTATGATGTAAGGCAATGGTAAAAGAGGGCTCGTGATAAATGAGTTAGAACTAAAAGGTACTAAGTCGGTGCCGACATTCATTTCCATACAAATCTGCTTGACGGCCAGCGTAGTCCAGAGGCAAGGCTTTGGATTCCCATTCCGAAGGTCGCGGGTTCGACCTCGGCGTGCGCAAATAAATTTTATTTGAGTAATTAATTAATTAAAAATAATATATACATACTATATTTACGGCACGTTCCAGAATGGCGGATACTCTCAGTATCGACCTGGTGTAAGACCACCATTCAGAATTGAAACATTGCTTGAAATGGCTTTAGTCGTGTTTAGTGATTAGATCTGAATAGCCAGGTACTTCTTCATCTTCCTCTTCCCCATCTCCTTCCCTTTTCCGCTTACCTTCAGCCTCAAAACATACCCCAATTGGGGATGCCATAGTCTCAATTGTTCCAAACGGGAGCAGTTGGTGTTTGTGAGGTGTTCGTTATAAAAAGTTGAGGTGTTCACTAAAAAATAAAAAATAAATATATTTTTTTATGAGAAAAACTCTCTATTTAAGTTTTTGAAGGTTATTCCCATCAATATAATTTATCATTGAAGAAGAAGATAACAATAATAATCTGGATTAAAATATGAAAATGAACAAGATGCAGAAAAATAATAAAAGATAACGGTCACAACTGAGACCTGAGTCTCGAATCCAGATGTCTCGTCTTACCGAGACTTGCGCTCTACCATTTACCCATTTAGCGTCATATAATAAAACCGCCGTATAATTGTCAATGACATATTTCAAATTAACAGTAGTTATAAGTTATAAGTCGTAATTATAAGTTACTAGCTATAACTTTTAGATATAAGCCACTTGTTATAATCATAAAGCTTAATTGTACGCCAGATATATTAATTCTTTTATAATATTTTATATTTATTTATACAGCGCCCTTGAGGTGAGTTTTCGCAAAAACGGCGCCAAACATTATTTTTTATTTATATGTGATAATACATTACAAAATTATAAATAATATTTACAATACATTATTCACATTGAGTTTAATAAAACTCATTTCGGGAAGGACAACATTATACAATTATGAAAATTATTTTTACACAAGAACACGAATATAAAGGACAGTTCAAAGAAAAATACCTACATAGATATTAAAACAGACTAGGCACACTTGATACAGTTAGTTGAATATTTCATAAATACATTTAGAAAGATATACAAGAGTTAAATAAAAATTGCTAAATATGTCACTGGTTAATAAAGCTGCTAAAGATATACAAGCATTAAAAATAAGAATTGCTCAATATCTCACTGGTTAATAAGCTGCTAAAGATATACAAGCGTTACAAATAATAATCGCTAAATATGTCACTGGTTATTAAAGCTGCTAAAGATATACAAGCGTTACAAATAAGAATTGCTAAATATATCACTGGTTAATAAAGCTGCTAAAGATATACAAGCGTTACAAATAATAATTGCTAAATATGTCACTGGTTAATAAAGCTGCTAAAGATATACAAGCGTTACAAATAAGAATTGCTAAATATGCCACTGGTTAATAAAGCTGCTAAAGATATACAAGCGTTACAAATAATAATCGCTAAATATGTCACTGGTTAATAAAGCTGCTAAAGATATACAAGCATTACAAATAAGAATTGCTCAATATCTCACTGGTTAATAAAGCTGCTAAAGATATACAAGCGTTACAAATAAGAATTGCTAAATATGCCACTGGTTAATAAAGCTGCTAAAGATATACAAGCGTTACAAATAAGAATTGCTCAATATCTCACTGGTTAATAAACCTGCTAAAGATATACAAGCGTTACAAATAAGAATTGCTAAATATGTCACTGGTTAATAAAGCTGCTAAAGATATACAAGCGTTACAAATAAGAATTTCTAAATATGTCACTGGTTAATAAAGCTGCTAAAGATATACAAGCGTTACAAATAATAATTGCTAAATATGTCACTGGTTAATAAAGCTGCTAAAGATATACAATCGTTACAAATAAGAATTGCTAAATATGTCACTGGTTAATAAAGCTGTAAAAGATATACAAGCGTTACAAATAATAATTGCTCAATATCTCACTGGTTAATAAAGCTGCTAAAGATATACAAGCGTTGCAAATAAGGATTGCTAAATATGTCACTGGTTAATAAAGCTGCTAAAGATATACAAGCGTTACAAATAAGAATTGCTAAATATGTCACTGGTTAATACACTACTGGTTACAAATAATAATTGCTCAATATCTCACTGGTTAATAAAGCTGCTAAAGATATACAAGCGTTGCAAATAAGGATTGCTAAATATGTCACTGGTTAAAGCTGCTAAAGATTTACAAGCGTTACAAATAAAAATTGCTAAATATGTCACTGGTTAATAAAGCTGTTAAAGATATACAAGCGTCACAAATGAGGATTGCTCAATATGTCACTGGTTAATAAAGCTATTGAGAAAATATCCTTTTAGAGCTTTTGCCAATGTTTTTTGTTTGATGCTGGAAGTTTTAGGTTATTATGTAACGCGTTATATTGCGTATGTGCGACGTATTGTAAGGAATTAATTCCAAATTTAGTGGTGTGAGTAGATGACGATAAGTGTATTTGATTTTGTGATCGTGTTTTGTGCTGGTGTATATTATTATTAGATATGTATTATTTATTTTTATATATTTTTCGTGAGAGATATTTTTTTAATTTTTGTCTTTAACCTTGTATGAGTTGAGTATCTACGTACCACTGTCTTTCCCACATTCATGTTTATATTATGATGTTTGTGGGTAGGTACTAGGTTAGGTATATAGTGCTGTGTGGTTTGGTTGGGCGCCTAGGCGGAGCAACCCGGCTAGCCATGACTAGCCAAGAGTAACGACGGACACCGCAGCACTGCTGTTACTACACCACTGTATGTATGCAGGTACTTACTTAGACTGCGAACTGCGGTCAGGAGATCGCGTTACCATTGGTCGCCTGAACTGGCTACGTACCAAAGAATTGTTACTTGGTATTCACTGTGTTATGGATATTTATTTATTTATATACTATATTAATATACGCCTATACGAGCTTTAACAAACATGTAAAATACATAGTATTTTTTTTTAATTAAGACGGTATAACACAATACCGGAAATTTGTCCTTTTTATTAAAAATTTCGATTGGCCAACTTTCAGGAGAATTACTCTCAAATCACCACTGAATTGAATGAAAATTTACTAAGGTAGCGTTGTATGGCTGTCCATCCTCTCTGCTAACATTTGCATTTAAAAATAACATGATTGTTGATCATAACTTATAGCATAATATGTTATTTTGATCTCCCACAAAAAAATAAAAATACATTACGCAACAAGCAAAATCTGTTGTTTCAAGAGAACTAGATTTTGACGTAGTGTTTTATTATTATGGGAGACCGGAAGGGGAAGCAAGGTCCTCTGAGCGTGAGACAGGTCTGGTGTCCTGTCACTCTGCTGAACCCAGTACCTACCTATAATAGTATTGTCACTTGTCACTTGTCACCGGGGTCGGGTGGCAACACCGCTAAGTCACGCAGAAATGGTGGACGGAAGCCACTTGGTCAAGTGGGAGATTTGACCATCCAAAGTTGGTGCTATCAGTAGGACTTTTATAATAAGGAAGTTGAGTCCTTTTTATATTTTTTTTATTAAAGTTCACATACAAACTCAAAAACTAGTATTTTTTTTTTAAAGTTCGTTTTCATAATTAAATTAATTCTACAAGTTTGAATTTTATTAAGCCCGCGAAAACGCCGGCAAGAGTATAATACCGTGCGGGAGAGTTCGTGACGTCACCCGGTCCTTGATTGTGTGAAATATAAGAGAAAATATTAAAAAAACCGGGACACGCTTAATATGGATGAAAAAAATAATTTTAAAAAGTTGTAGTAGTTAGATATTAACTAGTACAAATCAATTCATTTACCGGAATTTAAAAAAAGTGTATTTTAATGGTTATTTTTTTAAATTTAAATACGCGAAACGTCATTTTTCAACGAAACTTGCAACAGTTCCTAACATAGCGGTCGGTGAAAAATGACATTTCGTGTATTTAAATTTAAAAAATAACCATTAAAATGCACTTTTTTCGAAATTCCGGTAAATGAATTGATTAGTACTAGTTACTATCTAACTACTACAACTTTTTAAATTTATTTTTTTGGTCCATATTAAGAGTGTCGCGGTTTTGTAAATATTTTCCCTCATATTTCACACAATCAAGGACCGGGTTACGTCACGAACTCTGCCGCACGGTATTATGCTCTTGTCGCCTTTTTCGCGGGCTTTAATAAAATTCAAAACTGTAGAATTAATTTAATTATGAAAACGAACTTTAAAAAAAAAAAAATCTGGTATTTAAGTTTGCATGTCATCTACATAAACATATTTTTTATAAGTCAAAATATTTTTCAATCAACTTCCCTATTGGTGGTGTGCTGCTTTTCTCTCTAGGAACTCCTGTTTTGACAGCAGGAGCAGTTTATAACATAAGCATAAAGCCAGGGACACACATGGCGTTATAAGCGCTAGCGTTATTTGGCTTGGCCTATTTCAGCATATTCCTCGCCATGCATTCCAATCGCTCATGTATGGCGAGCGATATGGTGAAGTAGGCCAAGCCAAATAACGCCGGCGCTTTTAACGCTGTGTGTGTCCCTGGCTTAAATAAGCAGGGTATAACATTAATATAAATAACAACCCAATATTACTTTTCAAAAAGACAAACAGTTTCAAACCATTGGAAATACATGTTTATAAATTGGTTTTGAAACCTTTCAAAAATTTTGCGAATTTTGTCAGGGGCTAAATATATTCCCGCTTTAATGGAATATTTGTGAACGTATCAGAAAACTACAAACGTTTTCGACGGTGATGAAAAAATAGGCTTTCAAATTTTATTATTTAAAAAAAAAAAACCAAGTAATTTTTTAAATATAAAAATTTTGGATGAAAAGTTTTAAAAATGGTTCACTTTACGTTTTTTCTAACTAAACTTACTGATAATGAAAAAATAAATAAAAATACATACATATTTCATTAGACAAATGAATTATAAACGTTAGTATCACCTCATGTTTTTGTCGTTCCAAGTTAAAAAAAATCAAAAGTTTCATAATTTTTTTTCAAATTGCGATCGGAAACTTTGGTTTCATAAAGGTGTACTTTTTACTTTTTTGTCGTGTATTTTTATATTTGAATCTATAGCGTGTTTTATTTTCTTTCCAAAATCGTTTAGACCATACTTGCCACAGACATCGCACGTCGCGATGCGTGTGGCCAATGTGATTCTAAAACATAAATTTTCATTGAAAATCTATGGTTGCTAAGTAGCCCAGATATTGTTAGGCGTAGCGATGCATACGTAAGTCGACCCAGTCTGAATCTACCATAAGGGAGACACAACGATTTCTATGAAACCTGTGAGCTGGGACAAATATGGTCTCCTGTGATTAAACGGGTTAAATCTGTTTTGGATGACGATGCACGACTTTGTGTATTTTTTATATAAGGATCATTTTTTACAACAACAAAACATAGCAAAAACCTGTTGAACTTATCTTAAACATTAGTAAACAAAAATAAACTGATGTCGTCTGAAGTTTGAGTTTGCTACGACGTTTTGTTATTCGTTGCTAGGCTTCGGACTCATGGTTGCCATACCTACGACGTTAATATGATGAAATAAAGATTTAAGTTACCCGTCGTAATGCCCCTAAAGAAGTCTTACTTCAAAAAAACCCTCAAGATCTGTGTCATCATTGGAGATGCTGTGTGGGGGATCTTTTTAGGGAAAGGAAGTAGGGGAAGTTCTGGTTCGCTACATTTGGTTACTTAGTAAAGGTGTCCGGGTTCATGGGGTGAGGTTTTTCAAGGTCTTGGCGGCGGATACTTTTTTCACCTACTGCATAGCAGGCCGCATCGGGAGGAACTGACGGCCGGCATAGTCCAGCGGTAAGGCGTTAGACTCCCATTCCGAAGGCCGCGGGTTCGAACCTGGCGTGTGCAAATAAATTTTATTTAATTGATTTGTGTTATTTCACAATTAATTATTTAAAATAATATATAGTGTATTTGCGGCACGTTCCAGAGTGGAAGATACTCTTAGTATCGCCCTGGTGTAAGACCACCATTCAGAATTGAAACGTTGCTTGAAATGGCTGCTTTAGCCGTGTTTAGTGACTAGATCTGAATAGCCAGGTACTTTCCCACCTTCCTCTTCCTCGTCTCCTTCCCTTCCCCACTTACCTTCAGCCTCATAACATACCCCAATTGGGGATGCCATAGTCTCACTGGCTCTAGACGGGAGCAGTTGGGACTCTTGTGAGGTATTCACTATAAAAAAAATTTAAAAACTGGTTGAGAGAAACCATTAGACCTCTCCAGCAAGACTATCTCGACCCACGCACCGCCTTCAACAGCAGTGGGAGGATGAATATATACGTCCGTCACTCCTGGACTTCCCAGAACTTCCCAGGACCCACAGCATCCCCCAAGATGACGTAGGCCTCGAGAGAAATTATTTTCCTCAGGGCCTCCTGTGTGGAGCTAAGTTTAAAAAAAAAACAATTTTATTAAATCTTAAAAGAGTAGCGTTTTAAAATGACTAACAACTTGTCTTCAAATATAATGAATATTTATGAATGATGTGTTATTTTTCAGCAACCGCAGCGGAGAGATGTTAAAATATTGTTTCATTCTTCAATTACCAGCTTCAAACAGCATGACCCAGGAGCGTTCGACCAGTTCTTCAACTGACTTTGGGTGACAAGACGTGACACACATTTAATGGGATCTAAATGGTTATCTGCTGCGATATTATAAAGCATTTGTTTTAAGTTTTATTAATAAACTAGCGAGTACCTGCCATGCCTTACGATGCCACCAGAGATGTTCAAAATGGATACCCAATATCATTTGAAATGCAAAATGGGTACCCAATACAATTTGAAATGCAAAATTGGTACCCAATACCATTTGAAATGCAAAATGGGTAGGTACCCAATACCATTTAAAATGCAAAATTAGTACTTAATACAATTTGAAATGCAAATCAATAGGTACCCGATACTATTTGAAATGCAAAATGGGTAGGTATCCAATACCATTTGAAATGCAAAATGGGTAGGTACCCAATATTATTTGAAATGCAAAATCAATAGGTACCCAATACCATTTGAAATGCAAAATGGGTAGGTATCCAATACCATTTGAAATGCAGAATGGATAGGTACCCAATACCATTTGAAATGCAAAATGGGTAGGTACCCAATATTATTTGAAATGCAAAATGGGTAGGTACCTAAAACCATTTGAAATGCAAAATGGAAATGGGTCACAACTTTTCGATTTGAAAATGCAAAATGAAAAATAGTTTTTTAGAAAAGTTTTGCATTTGAAAGCATGCTTTTCCAAATTGCAAACTGGTTTCACAGATCAAACAATAAAATAGTAAAAAAAAGTAAAATACTGGATTAACTAATTTATTCTATTCTAGCATATATTCCACAACTCCCACGCTTTTAATAGACTTTGAAAATCACACCACGTTTCAACATCATTACTTCAAGAAACAAGCATGTAATTATATTTGGATAGATGGTAAAAATTGCATTAAAATTTCATTTTTATTCAAAGTTCAAAATTTCCTATATAAAACCAAGGAACTTGGTATAAAACGGTCCCTTTACCGCCATTTTTTTTTTTTGATTGATATATATAACAATCTAAATACGCATCAATTACTATTATTAAGAGCAGAGAAAGACATAAATAGTTTGAAAAAAACCGCCAAATTTTACGCGGAACTAATGTTGCCAACTTAAAGAAATAGAAACTATCGAAAATTTAATATTGGAGCATCTATTGCCCATTTTTTTGTAATGATATCACCTATTTTGCCAGGGCCTCTACCAGGGACTAACATGACAGACGTAAATATGAAAAAAAGGTGTGTTGAGATAATAGGAAGACAATTGCAAAAATGCATTTAAAATGCAAAATGCGTTTATAATAGCATTTAAAATGGAAACTGGTGAAAAAAAAACCGTTTAAAACCATTGGCATTTTCATTTGAAATAAAGTACGTCTCTGGATGCCACTGACAGAGAGTGTTTGGTACGAACACGAATAAATCAGAAGGTTTTCAGTCGCGTGAGTAGGCCACAAACAGCTGTCCATGTAAGAAGCATGGATTTCACAAATTTCCCCCTGTTACTTACTATGTCTCTTTTGCAATCCCTCCCTCTGGAACTCCCTCTAAAGTTCCCACTTCTAGACCACAGAATGTACAATCTGTTGAGTCAAGGACGTGAATTTTAAAAAGAGAGAATGAACAGAACAATGTCCGATTCTCATTCTAATAAGTGAGGAAATTTCTTTTTTGGAAAAAATGTGGGAATTGTTGAAACCACGGTTTTGATGGGATAATCCTTTGTATTGAGGCATAGCATGCTCCCTTGGATTGACTAGCAATGTGGCAATACGCTCAAATATTTCGGGATCTATCTTTGATGATTGAAAAAATGTCAGATACAGGAATGTGGTTTACGAGGGTAACAACAGGGTTGGACGCTCCTTGTTTTGCCAAGGCATCCGCAAGATCATTACCCATTATGCTAACAAGTCGAAATCATATTTCATCACCTTTCAAAAACAGTTTTTAGTTTTGGGATACGTTCAGAGATATTCCATTATGTAGGTTTTATTCCCCTGCGTCCCCGTTCCTCCACTACTTCCGAGATGGTCAAATTCCTTCTTTTTGCTTAAAAACGAGATCGTGTCAACGAAAAAAACCAACAACTTGCTTCCAAGGTAATACCAATCTCCACTGTTTTCAAAACAAATGTACTCCAAGTTTGACTATTATTCTCTCCATTGTACCAAATTTCAAACACTTTTCCAACAAGGTAATACGGGAGGGAGAAGTAGAAACTGGATACATTACATCTCAATACAGGTTGAATAAAATTCAAGCATTTGGTGTCCTCATTTTAACTCTCATTGTTTACAAATTTCAAAATAAATTTTTACGTTTTATTAATTTTAAAATTGGTAATCCTATTATTGAAATCAATTATGTCAATTTACGCAGTAAACTTAACTTATCGAAATTATCTGAAAGGCGAATAATATTTGATCTCCTTCTATTGCATAAAATTGTTCATTCAAGGTTGGACTGTCCGGACGCTATAAATTTGCTATCTATACATATACCTCTAAAATACACCAGACGGAATATTTTATTCTACAACAATAACTTCGCTATGAATTCTGTGTTAGAAAGAATACATAGGTTGGGCAATGAACTAACCGATGTCGCAGACAAATTTAATTTAAACTTCGCCACTTTTAAAGCCAAATTAGTCCACCATTTTTTAAATTTAAATAATGAATGAGAAATCTATTGTTTCATTTCTTTTCTTATCTTTGTTTTGTTTGTTTTTATTCTAAAGTCATCCATGTGGATTTAGCTTTAGACATATTCTTATTAATTTATCACATTGTGTTTATGCTTTGTTTATATACTTTGTAATCTTTTTTATATATGTTATACTGTTGTTATAAATGAAATTTGTATTCGATATGTAAAAGACCAATATGGCGCCAATAAATAAATAAATAATAACTAAGTATATTCTCATTTCAAAACTGAACACTAGGGGTTAACTAGAACAAATTTAATAAAAATAACAAAAATACGGCAAAGAAACAACGCACGTCTTGTTATGACAAATTTTCTCTAACCCCATCTTCCCAGAAGACAGGAAGATGTCAATCAGACAGGTCGGGCGAGACGGCGGACGAGACGTATGTCGCATCCTTGTAGCTAAATCAATATTTATTTACACAACATGCTAAGCGTCTTGTAAAAATAAAATACTTAAATAAAATCGGAAAGACATTTAAGGTGAATGTAAAAAGAATTCGTATTATACGCTTTCGTAGATGGCGCGCGTATAATATGTTTTACTTATAAACGCTTTTTACAAGATATGCTTTGAAATATTAAGAAAAATTTATTGTTTGCGAAAGTACACAAGCAATATGAATATTAACAAATAGTTTTGTCAATTAAAAAACTCAAATCTTTCAAGAAAGGCTAACATATGCAATATTTCATCGGTGATTCAATCCAATGGAGTAGGTACAAATAATGGAGTTTGCGATACTTGTGCGATTTACTTCAATCGTGGACCACACGATTGAAGTAAATACTTCTTTAGTAATCTAATATATTTTTCTTTCTGGCGTCGAATAAAACCATTCCAATCATCGCAGTGTAAAATAATCTATATTGAAGATTCGTTTGGATTGTTACCAATCATCGTGACAAATCAGTCGTTTCAATGCACTGAGTTCGCAAACTCTAAACCAAAATTTGATTAATTTTATTATGGGAATTACGCTTACAATGGGATTATTGATTTAATTCTTACAAAGCTTGAAATAAAACTTTTTTGATGCGGATTCTAGTTAGAGAGCGACGTTTATTCACATTTGCAACAGAAAATTCAAAAAATTACAATCGAAAAATTGCTAGTTATTAGTTAGATTTTAACGTTTAGAATGTGAGAAACAACAACACAACTATTGTCAGCATAAATGCTGGTACCCATTCTAAACGTCATTACTATGGATTTGAGCACTGTTGTTACGATTAGATTGTGAGTAATTAACCTCAAAATTAACTTTAATTTATTATCATTCGCCTCCGTAATATTACGCCTTTCGTAACGCTGTAATTTCCGTAACGTATTCGCCAGTTTACCCCTCAAGTCAAGCGTGCGTAAATAAGAAAAATATAAATGTAATTTTAGTCTCTGGTGTCTTTTTTGATGTTTAAAATAAATAATAATTTAATTATATTCGCATTTCAGCAAAGAATTGGTATCGCGGTACCAGGGTGACAGACTTAAGCGAAGGTGTCAGTTATAAATCGCTTCGGCACGTTCCGAGGAAAGCGGATACTGTAGGCTGGAAATTTACTGCCTAATGTGAGAGCGCGAAATGCATATAGAGAACGCACCATTTACCTACTCTTTGCTTTTCTGTGATCCTGGTAGATTGGGTTATTTGGATTGGGTCTTCGTGGGAGTATGCAGACATGATGACGGTGCAACGTAAGATCAGATCAATCAAAATTGTAAATGAAAATTTACTAAAATAACTGTAATTATCTCAGAACCAAACTGTGAATTTTTAAAAAAGTAATAGCTAATTTTTATCAAGAAGTATCAACATTTTACTTTAAGGGAGGAAAGAAAGATGGGTTGGTTTTTCGAAGTCTCGTGCAGACAGTGACTTTCTCTTAAGAGCGATTGAGCAGCGGCTGAGAATAAAAGTTTAAAAATGCTTCCCATTGTACGGGGAGGGTCCAATGAGAACGATCGATTATTCCCCGTATCAAATTTTTTAAATAACAAATTTAATATCGATTTATTTCATTAAAAACTTGCTTTAATATATACCTACATTCTAGTAAGCAATAAAAATGCTCAAAACGCACGATGATAAATTATTAAACATCGTGTACTTCTTGTAAGTATTTTTTGATCGTAAGTAGTTTTTTTATTTTTCAATAATGTCTAAAAAATAAATATGTAAAAAAAAAGAAATATTTTAGTTTGTAAGGCCTTAAATAAATAGAAAAACTGAGGTATTTTTGTCACAAACACCTTCTCGGATTTATTTTTTAATGATTTTAATTTAACTAAAATTAAAAAAATTAAAACTGTGTTGCTTAGATTACGTACTGATTTATTTTGTTGTATGATTTTATGATTTGAAATTTGTGTTGTTTAATAGAATCTATCGTTTGAAAATTGAAGAAATCTGCCAACGACCAACGGTATAAACTTAGTATAGTAAAAATAAACTTAGTTTTTCAAAATTTTAAAACTACGTGTACCAGATAAAATAACAATCTTTCAAAATAAATAAAAATTTTTTTTGTAAAAAAAGAGTCAATACGTCTAGAATTTGATTTAAAAGGGACTAATTTCCGGTATTTTCTGGTTATACCCTCTTAAAGCTTGTATTTTTGTTTTCTTCTAGATATTGATTTATAATTTTCCTCTATGAATATTTTAACATAAGTACTTACTTATAATTCATACACAAAACCATGTAGAATGTGATATTAGAAAGTGATGTAAGGTCACATTATTTTCATATCTACTTTGTCTGAATTGTTCCCACAATTTGTGACAAAAATACCTCAGTTTTTCTATTTATTTAAGGTCTTACAATCTAAAATATTACAATTTTTTTTGCAGACTTATTTTTTTTAGACATTATTGAAAAATTATAAATACTTATGATCAAAAAATACTCACTAAAAGTACACGATATTTAATAATTTATCATCGTGCGTTTTGAGCATATTTATTGCTTACTTGATTAATGTAGGTATATATTAAAGCAAGTTTTGAATGAAATAAATCGATATTAAATTTTTAATTTAAAAAAATTTATACGTAGAATAATCGATATTTCTCATTGGAACCTTCCTGTACAGTTGCAAGCATTTTTAAACTTTTATTCTTAGCCGATGGTCAATCGGTCTTAATCTTTGTTAGGTTGCAAAATTGTATCTATAATATTTTAATCAATGAAGATAATATTAGTGAAAGTCACAAAAACAGAAAAATCAGAAAAAGATACGGATACATCTGGGACTCGAACCCAGGACCTCTGGCAATCCGGGTCAATGCGCTATCCACTGCGCCAACGTATCCCTAAGGAATATTTCCGTATCTTTTTCTGATTTTTCTAATTCGGATTTTCGATTGACTTTCGCTAATATTATCTTCATTAATTAAAATATTATAATTTGAGGTTTAACTCTTTAAGTTAAAAAGTTAAAAATAAAAAAATTGTTTCTACTTGTATATTCTTCCTACCCGTGACCATAATCCATATTCGAATGCTTCTTTCGAAATCGGTTATTTATTTTAATTCATTAATAATTCGACATTTGGAATGTGTATTTCTTGTGTTTAAATCTTTGACAGATATCTATTTTTTTAAAGTTTACTAAGTACCTACTTCATTCTCTTGTCCAAACGACCAACAGCAAATTTTACACACGGAGAAAAATGTTATTTGAAAAAACGATCATTTTAATAGAAAAAACCATCATTTTAATAATAAAAACGGGACTGAAGTTTTTACGAACAAATTAACAGGGTTTCAATGTTTATTGGCGGAAACATGTAAGAATAATTTGTTGGTATACGTAATTTCGTACGTTTTTTACCGCCAATAAACATTGAAACACTGTTAATTTGTTCGTAAGAACTTCAGTCCCGTTTTTAACCGTTTTTACTATTAAAATGATCGTTTTTTTCAAATAACATTTTTCTCCGTGCAGGAGGAGGAGATTTTCTTTCATTATTTCAATGAAACATTTATTTATTTTTATTTATTTATTGAATCTATATAATAAGGTTTACATTTTTTTTTTGGCCTTGCCTGTCTCACTAGGAACTCCTGTGTCGAGACAGACTAGTTTACAAATATTTTCTAATTATAATATGAAGTACATTTTTCAATAAAGCAAAAATATTTGACAAAATTTTCAGGTTGGTAGGTAGTGGTAACAATAATGAGATATACGATTATATTTGGGTGAGGTGACTAATTATTGCACGACCTTTTTCGATGATCCATTGTTTGATCAGGATTTTGTATTTTTTAATATTATTCGATTGTCTTGTTTTGTCAGGTAGGTTATTGTATATTTTAGACGCAATGTATTTGAAATTTCTTTGACCAAATGTTGTGTTTGTTTTAGATATTTGTATGAGTTCTTTGGTTTTGTGCCGCGTGTTTACAATATTTTGGGTATTTTTATAAAATGTATGTGTTTTATTTTTAAACAGATGAGTTAAGATAGTTTTTGTGTATATTTGTCGAATATCTAATACATTGAATTTGTTGAATATATCTACAGTACTTGTTATTATGGGAACTTTAAGAATAACTTTCATAATTAATTTTTGTGCCTTCGATAATGAATCTATAGCTGATAGTGTTGCACCTCCCCATGCGATTATTCCATATTCAATGATTGATTGACAAAGAGAGTAATAAACAATTTTCATAGATTTGGAATCTAGTATGTTTCTAATGTTTTTGAAAAAATAAACATGTTTTCTAAGCTTATTCGTGATAAGTAGGCAATGTGTATTCCACTTAAGATATTGATCAAATGTAAGACCAAGGTATTTGATATGGTCCGTTCGATCTAGGCAAGGACATTGACAGAATGTATCGTGAATACAAGAACATTCATGTACTTTTATTTCAGCATCTTGATTAGGTTGGCCAACGATATTCATACTAAAAGGAATGTATTTTGTTTTGGTAGTGTTTAGTGCAAGAGAATTAATATCTAGCCATTTTTTAACAGAGTTAATTGATTTCTCAGCCATTTTGTATGCGTCTAACCAAGTGTCTGATTGAATGAGTAGCACAGTATCGTCAGGAAAAATTACAATTTTTCCATCTATCATTAGGTTACAAAGATCGTTTATGTATATGAGAAACAAAGTAGGGCCTAAGACGCTTCCTTGGGGAACTCCGTAGGTTATAGGGAGGGGTTCGCTGAATTTGTTTTCGATTTTGACACTTTGAGTTCGATTAGTTAAGTAACTTTGAAGAAATTCTAGGTCTTTCCCTCTTATACCAATGGTATTTAGTTTATTAATAAGGATGTCAAAGGAGATGGTATCAAAAGCTTTTGAGAGGTCTAGGAAGATAGAAATGCATTTTTTACCCTTATCTAAATTTGAAACAAGAAAGTCTGTAACAGCAATAATGGCATCGGCAGTGCTCTTATTTGACCGAAAACCAAATTGATTTTCGGAGAGTAGCTGCTCGCTTTCCAAAAATGTTTTCAGTTGTTTGTTGATTATTTTTTCAACTACTTTCGAGAGTGAGTTAAGTATTGTTATGGGCCTATAATTGTTAATGTCCACTTTTAGACCACTTTTGTATATGGGTATGACGAGCCCTTGCTTTAATTCATTAGGGAAAATTCCCTGTGATATGCTGAGGTTAATTATGTAAGTGAGAGGTTCCAATAGTTCGTGAACAAGTGTTTTGAGTAAACTTACGGTGATGCCATCCATACCGGCGGACTTTGTGTCTTTTAATGAGTTAATTGTATTCTTAATATCGTCATGTGTAACCGTTTGAAATTTAAATTGTTTAGAAAGGAGTATATGTGTTTTTTCCTGTTTTGTATTAGAATTCGGGGAGGACATTTTGTTTGCTAATTTTTTCCCGACATTAGTGAAAAAGTCATTGGCATGGTTTAGGATTTTTTCTGGATTCTTTGAGAAGTCGACGGTCAGTCCATCAATATTTAGTTGTTTTAGGTCAGTGTTTAAGTTAGGCTTAGTATGAGTAGCTTCACGTAATATGTTCCACATTTCTTTTGGATTACCTTTGCTTTCTTCTATTTTATGTCTATAATATAATTCCTTAGCATTCCTGATGACTTTTGTACATATGTTTCTGTATCTTTTGTAAAAGTTGTTAAGTATAGTGTCAGAAGGATTCAATGAAGTTTTTTTATGAAGTAAGTTTCTTTTTCTTATACAATTTATAATGGTGTGATTAATCCAGGGAGTTAGAGGTTTAAATTTGTGAGGGATTGTTTTTACTATAGAATTAGTGTTATTATTTATTTCAGTTTGTAGTTTGTCTATGAAGTAAGTCCATGCATCATCAGCGTTGGGTATGTGTAGTAAGTTGTGCCAATAATTACAGGAAAAAGATTTTTTTATATTCTCATAATCAACTCGTTTTATGCAATAATAGTGTTTCATTTTTATATTTTTTGATGGTGTGTTTAATGAAATCATAGTGGCATAGTGGTCAGTAATAGTAGATTCAAAAACCAGTGTTTTATATGGATTATTCGTTTTTATCATAATGTGGTCAACACAAGAGCTGGATTCTTTGGTGACCCTAGTCGGGTGATTTATTGTAGATATCAATCCATGGTAACTAAGTAGGTTTAAGTAATCTTGGCATTGTGGGTGTGAATTACTTGGTAAAATGTTAATGTTAATGTCTCCGACTAAAATTAAGTGTTTTTTATGCGCAAGTTGTGATAATTTTTCATTTAGGCTTTGTATGAATGGGGTTATATTGTGGTAGGATGGAGATCTATACATTGCTAATATGCATGTGTCACCGTACGATATTTGTAGACAATTTGCACCCGGGATTATTAATTCCAAAGTCTGAACATTCAGTACGTTATTCACATATATAATAATGCCGTCATTCTGATTGTGATGTGTTTTTGTGGAGAAGTGAGTATAATCAGGAAGGTGTTTTGGTACATATAGTTCATTAATCCAACATTCTGATAGAATAATTATATCAAATTTAACCTTTAGATTATTCAGTAAAGTGAGTATTTCTTCCCAATTTTTATTTATGGATCGAACATTATGGTGAAAAATGTTTAGGTTCGTATAGTCTTTCATTAGTAATTTACAAAATTTTATATCTGAAGATACATAATTATTAATTTTATCAGAAGAAATTTTTTCATTATCAAAAATCAGTCTAGCCATTTTTAAGAACAATTTACAATGGAAGTTTATATTTTGAATTGGGAGCCCCGTCACAGTGGCTAAAACTGGGAGTTCGCCCTTTACCCGATAGTAGTACATAGGTAAGATACAAGATTTCTGACAGTTTGGAAACAATCACTGTAAAATGATTTCACAACAATAATTTAGAGCAGTCAGGATCAGGTTTTGTATGGTAAGAGCGATCGGGCCAATGTTCGACATGTGACAGAGCTCATCAACATCCTAAATAATTTTACACAAGTCATCAGAATGTTTAATATATATTATTTTATCCGTGGCTGATTTCTTTACCAAAATTTTTTCGTCTTTGTACCAAACATACGAAAACTTTTTTTCATTGCATTATAATAGGTGTTTAAGATGAAGCTATTTCCGTAAAGGTAAAGGTCTCATAAGTTTAAATAATTCTTAGTAAAGTTATTAATTATCGTTTTTGATACTTTATTTTTACTTTTAAAATGGAGATTGTACAAAAACTAAAATGGTCGTTTGGACTCGGGCGTGTTCATTCGAAAGGTAAATTTCTGATCGTCTGTAAAGTTATTGTTATTGACAATGTTTGTTTTTGAAAGGCAATGATCCCTAGGCTTCACAAATACTTCTATTATAATATGCGTACCTTGCTGACCAACACACCCACACATACTACAAGGACGAAATCTTCAAATCTACTAAACATTCCAAAATTAAATACAGCTTTCGGCCAGAAAAAACATTATTTCGATGCTACAAAATTATATAATGCCCTTCCTATTGAAATTAAAAATACCATGGATATACAAAAGTTTTAAAAGGACATCAAATTATGGCTAACTAAACATGAAGATGAGGAACTAATTAAAATTATTAACCACTCGAGCGCTTTTTGCCACATTATGACACTATTTCCAAAACCTCGGATTGCTTTGTTGCCAAAATATGGCAAATTTAAAAAAAAATGTTTTTATTAAAACGATTATATAATATATTGTGCATTCAAAATACAACAAAATAAAAATTCTCTAGATTCTTTAAAATGTTTTAAGGTTAAAGATTTAATTATATTTTTTTTATAAATCCTACGAATATGTGATAATAGACAAAAGATAGGGGAATTCATTGGCTATACAGAACTATAATCAGTTTGTATGTCTCCATATTCAAATTCGGAGGTATGATTTTTTTAATTTGGGCGGAAAAATTTCCTTTAACAGTCCGAGAAAAAATATATTAATTGCTCTGTCGCTCCAGTGGATAAGTAACCCCAATGCAACATACAGATAATAAACATAAACACTTTTTGCTTTATTTATTTATGTTTCGTGGAAACCAACAAAAACCAACAAACCAACGACAATGATGAGGAAATCATGATCAACACCATACATTACAACAACCTACAGTCCGCCTCGGAACAGGAATACCTAGTGAGGAGGACTGAGGATAAAATACTTCGCTTTGTACTTAATTTACTTAATACTTTATTTTAATTTTAATTTGTATTGTCGTTTAAATAAAAAAAATACCCCGTGATTTTTCACATTTCTGCTATAATTATAATTGTAACAAATTATAAAAATCCAACACATCACAAAATCGGTTTAGTTTAAATTGGCTCCCTGCGAAATGTGCATAGCATAATGTGCACTGCACATTATGCAGTCGGTAATGCAGTGTGCAGTTTGCAGTGCCCAGTGTACAGTGTAGGTGCAGTGCGCAAGCGCCGTGTTGCACTAATCTGTCAGACTGACAGCTGACAGCTGACAGCGCGTGGAGATGATTGAGATAAACGCCTTATAAGATTATCAACCCATCAACTGACAGATTTCAATCATTTTTTTCTATATTATTAATTATTCAATTTTTTTAAGTAAAACTTCTTGACTTGGAGAGTAAGCTGGCGAATTCGTAACGAAATCGTTACGAAAAGTGTGATCGGGCGAGGCGAACAAAAGTTGAGAGAGAAATATAAGTAAGTGAAGATAGAAAGAGAGAGAGGTGCGTGCACACATTTTCTTTCTCTCTTTCTTTCATAGCCAGTTACGTTTCGTATATCTAAGACACAGTGCATGCGTATTGTCTGTATCACACTGTAGGAGCAAGAGAGCGAGCAGTGCGCGCCCTCAAGTTTTAATTCAGTTTTTTTTTTTTTACATTAGGTCCACACAGGAGGCCCTGAGGAAAATAATTTTCCTCAGCGCCTATGTCATCTTTGGGGATGCTGTGTGGAGGGTATTTTTAAGGAAAGGAAGGAGAGGAAGTTCTGGAAAGGAAAAAGGTATGAGGGTTGGGTAGGAATCTGGGGTTCAGTGTGTCTAGATCATCCGCCGCCAAGACCTAGATAAACCTTACCTTATGAACCCGGGCACCCCTGCTAAGTCACCAAACGTAGCGAACCACTTGGGGTGACCTATGGCAGAGGTGACCTATGGAGAGTTGTGTGGTCTAAAGCACACTGTTTTTTTTTTTTTTAATTGTTTATTTATTAAACTTAAATAGATCCAATTATAATATAAACGTGAGTACTTACATTATAAACCTAATACTTATTACTTGCATCATTTTTATACACGCTTAATCTAAATACATTTATAATTTCACTGGGGAATCAGTAAACTTCCGAACATGCCTTCCATTGATATGCTTGGTGTAACTCTAAGTGACCAACTCAGGCACGGGGGCTCCATCGAAGTCAAATTGCCCTCTCAGAATCTGGGCGTACTGTACAGGGTCCGAAGATACTTTAAGATGATACCCGGGTGGTGGAGAAATTTTAAAAATAGATTTTACTAAATTGTTGCTGTCACTGTTGCTCTTACTCCACTGGATATTGAGCGAAAGGGACAATGCACCTCGGGCTACTAATACCTAACTAAAATAGAGGTTTTGTATTCCCCACTTTTCTCCTCCATAAGTGAACTGATTTTCGATTTTTTTTTACCAACTACATAAGAAAATTTTTTTTTATGTCTGTACGTTTTGCTTTTTTTTTTAAAAACATTGTCTAGTTTGTATAATGAACGTCTTTTGAAGTCGTTTAAACCAGTCAATTTTATTGAATTTTGGAAGGTCATAACTTCTATAAAAAGTAACTTATCAAAAAAAAACAAAAAGTATCGACACGCTAGTAGTTGATATCTATTTTATGTAAAAACAATATTTTATCTAGGGTTAAAATCCAGAGAAATAAACAGGGAATACGTTTGGAAAAATCACCGCCGGGTAACCCCTTAAGACGATAGACTTCGCTTTTCGGCCCATACAAAAAGGACGCCCGGGAAAAAACACTTTTCTACATCGAAAATTGCACAAAATGAATATATATTTTTTATACTGCCTTCTAGAGGATGAAAACTATGTCGGTATGTTTTCGAATTTTCGATGCGTTTCGTATTAACGTAAACATTTACTGTCAAACATGTATGATTTATCAAAAAATATTATTTAAGGAAAAAGTGCTGCTAACTCAACTCTCATGAAGAATTATAAAATTATAAAAAGCTACCGACGTAGATTCTTCTTTCTAAAAAAAATATTTTTTTTTAAATTTCAATTTCGTGAAAGTTTCGGTGTAGAAAAGTGTATTCCCCATAAACCCCTTTTCGAGCGATTTCTGTAGGTAAATTTGAGCGTTGTCTCATTCGCACATTTCGCATTCGCATGTATTTTAAGTGTGCGTGAGCTGATTGTAAGCGGGACAGAATGACAGACGCGGGTGTTCCGCGTGTCGTTCAAAGTCTAGCCTCTTAAGATGCTATACTTTGCACCACACGCGGAACGTTTACATATTTCATGGTCTGTCATTCTGTCCCGCTCTAAATAACCCTTGCGATACATGCGAATGCGAAACGTGCAAATGGGACAATTGCCGTAAACTCTCATGTTTTCCCTGTACAAATCGGAAGTGCGTCCCACGGTTGAATTTTACACCACGGGTATGGATGGTGCCCAACAACACTTGAAAAACCCTCGATTCTGTACAGAAGCAAGCGGTCCGTTTGATAGATTCTCCGGAATTGCAATCTTTAGAGGATAGGCATCAGGTATGCTGTTCTTGTTCTACCGGTATTTCTATGGAAGATGCTCAGAGAAACCAGTATCATTGATTCCTTCGGCACCGATATACAAAAGGGAAACACGCCAAACGCGTGCAATTTATCGTCACCTTGGTTGTCCCTTTCGCTCAATATCCGGTGGAGTAAGAGTAAGAGTGACAGCAACAATTTAGTAAAATCTATTTTTAAAATTTCTCCACCACCGGGTTTCATCTTAAGTGTCTGTGTTGGTAATTGAAAGGGTAAAGTGAGTACGTATTATTGGTAACACTGAATATAAATGAAGTCCCTTTAGATGTATGAATGTGCAGTGTCTTACTGTCTACTGTCCGCTGTCTGCTCTGGGAACTTCAAGGAGCTTACGAGCACAGACTGGGATATGATTCACGGTGGAAATTCTTGGAATGTTTTATTCATCCTCCGGCCGGTCTCCTGCGACTAAATGTTTTACAAAACATTGGGGAAGGGCAACAACGTTTTTTGTTTTCTATCGGCTACGGAAAACACGAACACAAGTACGTGTTTTTGTCGGAGGAGACCCCGCATTACTTTTAAACTAGGTATTCATTGATAAACAGTTTTTCGAACACTGTTTCAGATACAAAATCTACGTCTTTCTGAAACCAATTAATATATTTCTGTAACAGTTTAACCACTGGAGCGACAGAGCAAATAAAATATTTTTTTCTTGGATTGCTGAAAGAAATTTTTCCGCCCACATTATAAAAATCATACCTCCGAATTTGAATATGGAGACATACAAACTGATTATAGTTCTATATAACCAATGAATTCCCATATCTTTTGTCTATTATCACATATTTGTAGGATTTATAAAAAATATATAATTAAATCTTTAACCTTAAAACATTTAAAAGAATCTAGAGAATATTTATTTTGTTATATTTTTAATGTACAATATATTATATAGTCGTCTTAATAAAAAATAAATAAAAAATTGAAAATTTGCCACATTTTGGCAAGAAAGCAATCCAGAGTTTTGGAAATATTGCCATAATGTGGCAAAAAGCGCTCGAGTGGTTAAGCCGTTGTGGCAAACACTATCAGCCTTACTAATAAAAAAAACACTTTACGACCGTTAAACGCTGTTTCTGTTGCACGTTGTGTAAAGTCTGTACATATTTTAAAACAAAACGTTACTAATAACAAATCGAAAATAATCGAACAAATATATGAATTTTTCGGTTGGTCACCCTGAAAATTAGTCTATTTGCGCATGTGCAGTCCGCCATATTCTTTTCTAACGCGGGCGGCAAATTACAGTTTAACATATGAGATTTCACGTGCAGTTTGTACAATTTTTTTATGGATAATTTCTAACCCGATCACCAATTCACTATAATAATAGTATTATTCAACACAATAACTATTATTTGTGTTATTTTTGTCAGATTTGGTCCGTTAATAACGTCATGTTCGTAATTTGATTCTGTGAACATAAAAAATATAGGTTATTAATTATAAAATTTTGTTTTTCCGATTGAGTTTAATAAAACTTCCATAAAAGTAATGTTATTTAATAACAAAAATGTATAGTGCGTGTGTAAATAAAAACAAATTATAGGAATCTAAGTCTAAGTTTTACAAAAATAACTTCAAAATGTCAGGTATTTTCAGTTATTCTTGGGGAATTATTAATTTATTTTTTTATATTTTTTAATTGTATGAACGAGATAAAAAGTGAAGTGATAGTTTTGTTGCAAATTCATTAAATAACAGGACTGTTTTTTTTTATTTCAAATATTCAAAAAATTTTCCACGTTTTAATAGAAAATGTTTGGTGTAATTTTTTTTTTCAATTTTTTTCACGTTTGAAGTTTAAAATACTGCAATTTGTAAACACTAAAGTATATTTTAAAATACAAAAATCTACAAGGTAATTTTATCTAGTTTCTAAAATGGTATTTGGTTTTACGACATTTTGAAAAATAAGAAATATATAGGACATTTAAAATACCTTAGAAATAATTTAAAAAATACAAATAAAACAGATATGTACAACAGTTAAACTACCCTCTTTGGCCGTGTAAGCGTTGTACATATCTTTCCATGAACAATTTTTTGTCAGTTTTTAACAATTGTTAAATTTTTTTAGAAAGTTTTTTAGTAAGGCTGTTTGTGTTTCCGACCATGTTTCTCTGCTCCGATGCAAATAACGATGCTGAGTGTGGGACGTCTGTATAATTTGTTTAAATATTCTAAAACATTAATTTATATTACATAAGTATTCGAAAAAGTTACCTGATGTGGACGGCAAGATCTGCGAAACATTATTTCTGTAAACATCTGCGTAGTGTTTCAAAATCGGTGTATCCGAAACATTGTTTCTCAGTGAATACATTGACTTAAAGAACTCCAAATTTTAACAACTGCTCAACTTGTTTTTCCTTTGGCATGAACAAAATAGGTTTCTAATTCTCCAAAATACGGCAATGAGAATAATGCGACACAGTTTGTAAAATGTTAATGGAACTAAATTGGCTAACAGAGAAATAGATGCTGACCTTGAACACGATTTAACATGAAATAATAAACAACCTGATATCAAAATATGTATCAAAATAAAATTATATTACAACCAAGTTATCTGTTTTCTTAAAATGTATTTTTCAAACCTATTTGTAAATGTAATTGTATCTCTTAAATTGTAGATATTTTTTTATATTTTTCCTACTCGATGTATGAAAAAAATTGTTTACATCTAATAAAAGATTCAAAAAACAAAAACAAATACTTCGCGGTACAATACAATACAACACGCAATAGAAACAAAAAAAATTTTCTATCGAGGGAATTTCATATAATTGAATCGTTGAGTTCCAAAACCCTTCCTAATGGATTTTCATACTTTTGAGTAGGTAAATCAAGAAAAACCTGTGGGCTGATGAGTTTTATTGGTAAATTAATAGAATAAGCATGACAAAAATCAACCAAACGACAGTGATTTGTATGGAAAGAAACTGGTGATCATTTTGAGTTTGTTGAAATACTGACTTCTGATTCAAAATACTCTGTAATTTGTGTCGATTACTTTTTGTCGGAGTATTTTGCAACTGGAAATTTTGGAAGGTCGATATTCAAACGCGATTTATAAAGAAACTAGGAGGAATTTGAAAATAATAATCATAGCATTACATTTCTGGTTAGAAAACACAAAATATGGCATTCACAACTCATTTTCAACAAAAATTCAGTAGGGAGGATATTGGACCTCAACAATTCAATTACTGTTCGGCTCTACAAATCGCTTGCTGAGGGTTGGTTTGTACTATGTCCGCGTATGGTTTTTCTTTAAACTGTGAATGTAGCAATATTAATCATATTTTTATTTACTATATCCACACACAAAAAAAAAACTAATTTTCAGCGGGAACTTACATTTTGAACATCACTTTTTGTTCTATCTTCATAATAATTACAAAAAAATAGGGTTGGGTATACTATGTCCATTCGCCAATACTATTTTTTTTACAATTATTTATTCAAACCTTATGTACGCGTATGTAAAAATTACTAATGTTTGATTACCCCATACACTTTGTTTATTCATATAACAATACGAAATTTTCTAATTTCTAATGCAGAATTTTTAATATTTTAAATTTTATTATTATTTATTAAAACCTTATGTATGAGAATGTTAAATAATTATTGTTTGATGTGCCATAGGTTGAAATTACTGTTGGTTTGGTCTATCTCCGCCCAGAGCATAGACATGGTAAAAACCAACATTAAAATATGGTCATGGTACAAACCAAATTTTTTTTTTTTGCTATTTTGTTTAAAAAAAAGTGTCCTTTTACGTTCTTGATTATAATTTATTTCAGTTAACAATTCAACCAATTATGTTGTTCTTTTACCTAGAGGTAGATTAACCCTTGAATTTTATATTATTATTTATAAAAACTAGTTTGAAGTAAAGGAAACACAAATAGATTTTTTTTTAACTTCAAACCTCGTTTTCTCAATATGAGTTTTTGTGGACACAGTACAAACCAACCCTCAGCAAGCGAAATGTACAGATATTATCTTAAAAAATAACGAATATTTTTTTTAGGATCCTAAAAACTGAATGTGTTCAAAAGAAATACATATGTTATAAAACGGTAGAAATAGTATGTACTAGGTAGGGTAATTTATGTCCTTATTTTATTTTCCCTTGCCTCAAACACCAAAGAAAAGACTTAATCCAAAGAAAATTGTATTTTTTTTCTTCTCCACATTTTTACAAAACACCTTGAGTTACAAAATGAAACAACGGCGTTGGGTTTACAAACATTCACATCAAAAACAACCAGAGCAAATAGCATTCCAAAGTAATACCTTGATTCATGGGGAGATAATTTGGCCACCCTTAGGAAGAGATAGCTTCCTGGCCAGGGGTAGGGAGGTGTAACCATGACTCCTGTCTCCATAGATACCCTTGTATCTGTCTTCGCCACCCCTGCCATGGCTAGATGATACGCAGTTCAGTCTGTAATTATGTGGAATGAAGTAAAAATTTGGACTCAACTAAATGGTGTGATGTTGTGGTTCGTGTCTCGCTTTGTTAAGATACGGTTTATTTACTAACTAAATTGCTCCTCGGGGGTAGGTAAAGAGGATGGACCACAATACATCACAAATTCAATACACACACGGAGAAAAATGTTATTCTAAAATACGATCATTTTATACGTAAAAACGGAACTGAAGTTCTTACGAACAAATTAACAGTGTTTCAATGTTTATTGGCGGGAAAATGTAAGAATAATTTGTTGGTATACGCACGAAATTACGTAAACCAATAAATTATTCTTACATGTTCCCGCCAATAAACATTGAAACACTGTTAATTTGTTCGTAAGAACTTCAGTCCCGTTTTTAACCGTTTTTACGAATAAAATGATCGTATTTTAGAATAACATTTTTCTCCGTGGCACTATTTTATTTATTACTATTTTTTACATTAGCTCCACGCAGAAGGTACTGAGGAAAAAACAATCCATCGGGGCCTGTGTCATCTTTGGGGATGCTGTGTGGACGGTCTTTTAAGGGAAAGGAATTTCTGGGAAGGAAAAAGGTATGAGGGTTGGGTAGGAATCTGGGGGTCAATTTGTCCAGGAGTGATGGATGTATGCATCCATCTCTCCCACTGCGGTGCAAGCCGTTGGGTCGAGAGAGTCCGGCTTGAGAGGTCTAGATTAGGTCTCCCACAACCAGTGTCTCTCGAATGGACAAACGCATTATTTGCCGCCAAGATCTAGATAAACCTCATGAACCCGGGACCCCTTTTAAATCACCAAACGTAGCGAACTACTTGGGGTGACCTCTAATATCTAACTAACTAACTAACTAACTTCATATTAACTAACTTCGTATTTCGAAGAAATTCCAAATACCTGGAAAAAAACTAAAGTTATTGCGATCCTCAAACCCAATAAACCACCAGAGGATCCAAACAGCTACCGACCCATCTCGCTTTTAAGTACCATGTACAAACTCCTAGAGCGAGTGGTGCTCCGCAGGCTTACTCCAATTCTGGAGAAAGTGGTTCCACAAGAACAAGCTGGCTTCAGACCAGACCGTAACTGCTGCGACCAGGTGCTAGCTCTGACAACGCACATCGAATCTGGTTTCCAGAAACGGCTTAAGACTGCAGCAGCGTTCATTGATCTCTCTGCGGCCTACGACACGGTGTGGCACAAAGGCCTCCTTGTCAAGCTCTACGACACCATAGAGGATGGCAATATCGTACGACTTATTGAGCAACTGCTAACTGGCCGTACTTTCAGGGTTTTTCTAGGGGGACTAAAAAGCAAAAAAATACCCCTAAACAATGGCCTTGCCCAAGGCTCAGTGCTGGCCCCATCTCTTTTTAACATCTACACGAGAGATCTTCCTCACACTGAAGGCAGAAAATTTGCCTACGCAGATGACATCACCGTCGCAGCCCAAGCCAAAACCCTTAAAGCAGCAGAAGAGATCCTTAATTCTGACCTTAAGGCTATGGAAGAATATTTCCTCAATTGGCGACTAAAGCCAAATGGGTCGAAAACAGTTGTGACAGCTTTCCATCTTAGCAACTCGCAGGCAAACGCCAAACTCTGTGATCAGTTTGATGGAAAAAATATTTACCATGACCCCTTTCCCCGCTACCTTGGAGTTACTTTGGACAGGAGCCTGAACTACCGGCAACACATGGAAACAGTTGGCAAAAAAACCAGGACAAGACTAAACATAGTCAGTAAGCTAGCTGGAACTAGTTGGGGATGCGACGCTAATACGCTCAGAACGGCATCCATTGCCCTGGTTTTCTCAACAGCTGAATACTGTGCTCCAGTATGGGCCAGAAGCGCCCACACTTCCATGGTCGACGTTCAGCTTAATGCCACAATGCGAACCATCAGCGGGACCTTAAAATCTACTCCTCTCCCTTGGCTCCCCGTACTTGCAAATATAACCCCGCCAAGCATCAGGCGAGAGATTGCAACACTGAGGGAATACAAGAAGGCGCTGCGAAAAAGCGCAATCCCTTTGCACGACGATGTCGTCTCCCACCCGGCATGCCGCTTGAAGTCCCGAAAACCCTTCTGGACGGAAGGAGAAAGACTCCTCCAATCACCCCTCAACCCTGAAGACAGGTGGAAACTTGAGTGGCAATCGGCCAACGTGTAAAATGCCCATCTCGTACAAGACCCCACTGAGAGACAGCCTGGGTTCTCATTGCCTCGCAAACTCTGGTCCGCCATCAATAGAATAAGGTGCTCCCATAGCCGTTGTGCCCATATGATGCATAGATGGGGCCTTAAAGAGTCGGCGATGTGCGAATGCGGTGCGGTGCAGACCACCATACATGTGGTCAACGAATGCCCGCTCCATTCATTCCCCGGCGGGATTGATGAGGTCCACAGGGCGACGCCTGAGGCCCTGGACTGGCTCGCAGACCTAGATGTCCCCCTCTGACCCCCCCACCATACGAAAGAACACTAACTAACCATCACGCCGTTTCCCCGCAAATTGTTTATGCAGATCTTTTTAAATTTATATTTTAATTGTAAGTTTTTGATACATGTCATCGTACAACAAAAAAGTAACATGGTAGGTAAATAATGTTTTAAAAAGTAACATGGTAGGTAAGTAATGCATTAAAAAGTAACATGGTAGGTAAGTGATGTTTTAAAAAGTAACATGGTAGGTAAGTAATGTATTAAAAAGTAACATGGTAGGTAAGTGATGTTTTAAAAAATAACATGGTAGGTAAGTAATGTATTAAAAAGTAACATGGTAGGTAAGTAATGCATTAAAAAGTAACATGGTAGGTAAGTGATGTTTTAAAAAGTAACATGCTAGGTAAGTGATGTTTTAAAAAATAACATGGTAGGTAAGTAATGTATTAAAAAGTAACATGGTAGGTAAGTAATATTTTAAAAAGTAACATGGTAGGTAAGTAATGTATTAAAAAGTAACATGGTAGGTAAGTAATGTTTTAAAAAGTAACATGGTAGGTTAGTAATGTTTTAGAAAATAACATGGTAGGTAAGTAATGTTTTAAAAAGTAACATGGTAGGTAAGTAATGTTTTAAAAAGTAACATGGTAGGTAAGTAATATTTTAAAAAGTAACATGGTAGGTAAATAATGTTTTAAAAAGTAAGATGGAAAGTAAGTAATGTTTTAAAAAGTAAGATGGAAAGTAAGTAAATTTTTAAAAAGTAACATGGTAGGTAAGTAATGTATTAAAAAGTAACATGGTAGGTAAGTAATGTTTTAAAAAGTAACATGGTAGATTAGGTAAGTAATGTTTTAAAAAATAACAGTAAGTAATGTTTTAAAAAGTAACATGGTAGGTAAGTAATGTATTAAAAAGTAACATGGTAGGTAAGTAATGTTTTAAAAAGTAACATGGTAGGTAAGTAATTGAATAGCCACTTATTTTCCAACCTTCCTACGCTTCGTCTCTTTCCTTCCCACTTCCTTCAGACACAGCTTTCCTACCTAAATCGGGGGTGGCATAATCTCATTGGTTCATGTCAGTTAGGACCTTTGCGTTATGATCACATAATAAAGAACTTATGTTATTATAGACAAATGAGATACTATACATTGAATAGATTGCCGATGCATCTCGTACTTTTTGTCTGTTATGATGTTGTTTTGTGTTCCAGTTTGTAGTTACGTTGTTAGGTGGGCGAGGGGAGGTGGGTGGCTGTGGTGCCGGCAGAGGAAGGTAAAGAGAGAATATAGCCACAATGGAGGGGATCGATACGAGATACCTACATATGAACATCTCGCAATTGACGGATACCTACAGAATGTGGAAGCTGGGGCGATGGAAGAAATTTATTGCTAAATTGTTTTAAGTGATTTGTTTTTTGTTATGACTAGCACTAGAACTGTGAAAAATCACGAGATATTATAATTGTAGGATTCGTGAAGCTGAAAACTTATGTAAAGAACACATCAAAACAAGGGCAATTGCTGCTAATGAAAAACCGTGTAACTTGAGCTAGGATAAGGCTAATGGCCTGATAAGACGGTGGTGTCCACAGCCTTCCAGTACCAAGCGCTACTCCTCGCTGTGCCTGAGTTTACTCAAATCTAGCCCTACTTAAATGATTATTTATTATTTTAATTTTTAACTTTTTAACTTAATGAGTGAAACCTCAAATTATAATATTTTAATTAATGAAGATAATATTAGCGAAAGTCAAAATCCGAAACAGAAAAATCAGAAAATGATATGGATACATCTGGGACTCGAACCCAGGACATCTGGCAATCCGGGCCAACGCGCTATCCACTGCGCCAACGTATCCCTATCCGATTCGGTAATTTTTCTAAACTGTATCATACTTCGACTGAAAACCACCAACATTTTTTTTCATTTTTCCTAACTCATATCTTTATTGGCTGCTCTCTTTATGTATGATTGCAAGATTCAAGTCGAAATAAATGCCCTCTAGATAGTGTCAGGATAAATTTTACCACTTTTTATTAATATGCGACATCTATTCACTTCATCTGCAAGCCTAGGATGAAATATTTTTATTTTTAACTAAATGAGTTAAACATAAAATTATAACATTTTAATTAATGAAGATAATATTAGCGAAAGTCAAAATCCGAAACAGAAAAATCAGAAAAAGATATGGATACATCTGGGACTCGACTGGGAGTCCCAGATGTATCCATATCTTTTTCTTTTTCGGATATTGATTTTCGCTAATATTATCTTCATTAATTAAAATATTATGATTATTTATTATTATTTATATTTACTCTTTTTTTTCTCTATTCTACTTGTGTCTTTTCTTAAATTTATAGGTACTGTGCTTCCTCATTGACAATAAGTTGGTTCCTCATTGACAATAATCGTGTCCCGTACTCTAATTTCCATGGTGGACAAGACTCCTCTACTCCTTGCGGTTTTGCGCTGTGTGGAGAGCTGCGGACATCGACGTACCGGACGCCAGTGATAATTGGTCACTCCAGCGCATTGGTGACCTTCCTCTTCCTCTGACCTTCCTTCCCAAACACTTTGCCAGTAACTAACAGAGTTTCTCCAAGTTATATTGAAATACCTTGTAGGCAGATAGTTGAAAGCTTATTGTAAATGCCTAGCTCTTTCAGAATGGACATATTCTAGTCTAGATATCCATGTAATCCAGAGCATTTTCTCCAACACCACATTTCGAAATTTCGATGACTTTTGCTAGCTCCATGTTTGTGTCCATATTTCCACACCACAATATGGGGGAAATTAGCGCCTGGGCGAGTCTTGTCTTGGTGGTCTTCATTATGCCTCTGTCACTTCATATATTTTGCATTTTCCTCATAGCGTGTTTTGTCGTGCAAAAACTTCTTTTCACTTTTGTTTCACACCCTCCTTCATCACTTATAGACGAGCCTAGGTATATAAAGTCGTTCACCGTTTCTAATGGTGGAGTTATACTTGTCTGTCGTGACGTGACGTGTCGCGTCATAACGGTATCGATTTCATACATTTAGTATGGTGACGATTATATTAGTCTGTTGTGTTGTGTCATGATGCGATCTGTCGTGATGCGTCAGAAGCGATCTCGATTTTCGACAGAGCGTTGAAAGTGAGGGGCGCTGGGACAGCCGCGTCTTGGCTAGTGTGTACGTACCACGTGCTGTATTGATTTAAAATATCGTCCTAAGTCGTCAGAACGCTAGCCATCACGCGCAGAGAACATCACGACACAACACGCCTTACAAGTATAACTCCACCACAAGTCTGTGGGAGCATTGTCAAATTTACTGTATTCACTTATAAATATGTATATTATTATATTACCTAAAAAGTATACTTGTGGAAGATCCCATGCACTTTTTTATGCGCAGAAGGCGAGGACTTCTGCCTATCAGAACGCGCCAATAAACAGAGCGACTCAACTGCTAAACGATTCTGCATTGACCATCGACATTATTTTCAATGCCACAAATTAGTAAAACTGCTCTTGTCGACTATATATAATTTGTAATCTTCTCGATGATATAATTTTATATTTATAATAATATAATTTATAACTAATAATAATTTTATTAAATTATAATTTTTTTTTATAATTTTTTTCATAAAAAGAAAGACAAACATTCCCGGGTTACGAATAACCCAACAACATTTAAAAATCTCCTACTACCATTACACTAAGTGGAAGATGTTGCTTTTGTTGTGATGGAGGACTTAGCCAGCCGAGGAATCAACAAGGAACGCCTGGGTGGGACCCAAATGCTATGCCCATTCAACCACTGACCGGTCAAAATATATTGGTGTAAAACCGTTTTACGGAGGACATGGAAAAATAAATAAATAAATACATAACTATATGGGTCGTGTGGAATTGCACTGTCCTCCATATCTTGGAATAAAACATTATTATCATTATAACATTCAACAACAGAGCACGACAACCTTAGAGGACAAGACAATACAAAATATTATAAAGAATTATAAAATCTTCTACGTTTTACGCCTCTACGTCGTAGCAAGGTGGCAAAAACTCAGTAGATGAATGTGGGAGTTGGATGGAAGGTTTGCTGCCACCCACCACCCCCTGAGTGGGTGCGTCCCACCCCCTTGCGACCCACCTTCGGATGGTTAGTGACGTCAGAGTATCAGGGGTGGGGAGGGCGTATCGTGTTACGCCGAGAGCGAATGAGGCTCTCGGGTTACGCCAGTAATAGTAGTATTTGGTACCTTTCCTGCCTCGGAGGCTGTGCTGGGATCTGTCTATACCAGGGATTGCTAAACTTTTTTTTGTAAATTGTCAGATCGGAAAATATTAAGTTCGGCGTGTCAGAAGGTAAAAAAGGAGTAGGTTACAATACGATACTATACGAATGTGCCACCGCAGCTAGGAGCACTACCGTCCTAATACTGTAGTGTTGTGTCACTACCCCTGGCGTAAGAAGGTTGGAGTTTAATCGACTGGTATGCATGGTAGGTACATATCACCCCAATAATTGCAACATCGGAATTTAGGAAGGATAGGAATAAAGGAATTGATTAAGCGTTGATTTTTATATTCCGCTTCTTCTTGCTTCGAATTTTTGTCATGTTTAGCTATTTTCTTGTCTCATCTGGTCTCTTCTTAGGCATTCTTGCTTCGTCTTGACCGTTTTTTCGCTCTCTCTTGACCAATAAGTTTTCTCTTGCATCTTCTTACCCTTCTTTGTTCTACTTGCTTCTTTTTGGTCGCTTTTCTTACCTCTTCTAGTCCTTGTGTTTCTGATGTTGTTCCTTTTTTATTTGTACTAGCCTCTCCTTGCATCTCATTGCTTCTTCTTGGCTTGTTATGGCTTTTTGCCTCTTCTTGCCTTTTCTAGTCTCTTATCACTCATTTGTCGTTATCTCCTCTTGCCTACACGGAGAAATTTTTTATTCTAAAATACGATAATTTTATTCGTAAAAACGGGACTGAAGTTCTTACGAACAAATTAACGGTGTTTTAATGTTTATTGGCGGGAAAATGTAAGAATAATTTGTTGGTACCTATACGTACGAAATTACGTATACCAACAAATTATTCTTACCTACATGTTTTTTTTTATTTTTTTTAATGTTTCTTTATTCTTTGAATAGTAAATATATAACAATTGTGGAATTTATGGCCGCCATATTAGGCACATGCCCGTGTTATGGTGGCCCGCCATGGTAATCCGCCAATAAACGTTGAAACCCTGTTAATTTGTTCGTAAGAACTTCAGTCCCGTTTTTAATCGTTTCTACGAAAAAAATGATCGTAATTTAGAATAACATTTTTCTCCGTGTGGCTTGATCTCGGCTCCACTATGCTTTCCTTGCTTCGTTTTGCCTCACCTTTCTTTTATTTGCGTCTTCTTACTCCTCCTTACTTCTTCTTGGCAACTATAGGATGTTCTTGCCTCCTCATGTTGTATTATTTAAGTATTAGTTCAAGATTCATATTTGAAATCATTTTATCATCCAGATGACTCGATTTCTTTAAAAATATATTTATTTTAACGCAAATTTTTTATATTTATGTTTTTTATGGCAAAATGTGCACGTAAAGTAATATGAGTGCCTTGACAAGAATATTGTTACAGTTTTCACAGTTCTCCCAATTAGAGTTTTCCTATTCTGAGATAGCCTGTAGTTTTTTTCTATTTATGTATTTAATTTCTAGTTTCTTTGAACAGACACTTGATATATTGTTTCACGAAGTTTTGGTCACCGCTTGTTTTGAATTCAATGACAATTTTGATGATGTTACGATGCTATATATAGCACGTACTTTTTATCATTATTTTTAAGCCTTTAAAATATAAAATGCATTATTAGCTCGCGGGCAGGATTCCAAGGCAGCGTGCTGAATTGTCGACCCCTGATCTATACTATAGATACATCTTGTGTATAGAGGTTGTCTATAGCCTGTACTATACTGACTATAGATACTCTGTAGGTACTGTGTAGGAATCTAGTAATATAGCAGGGAGGAAGTGCTCCTCTTATAGAAGTAGGTGTTGAAGCTTTATTCATATATCTGTCTTTCTGGGTGAACTGGAAGGAATAAGCGATGGGTAGGATCGAAACATTATTTGTTATTGTGGATATAATTGTAATCATTATTATATTGTATTAAGTACTTCTTTGTATTATAATGATGTGTAAATCTGCTTTGAATCAGAGTATGGACGGTTACCTCGAGAGTATGTTTTCTCTTGGGATAAGAATAACTTCGTCGAATTTAATGTTTCAAAGATCCAATCATGTCTGATTATAAGTAAATTTAGTCTCCTTCAACGGACGCAATCTTCCGAACAGGCCTTCCATTGATATATGCTTTCTTCCAACGATTTTCCGGCCTCTGTGTTTCCTTCCTCCTACAATATAGGTCTCTTCAAGACTTTTATTCTCCATATATCTTTTCCACAAAAAGTAGATCCGCACTGTATATCTAAAGATGACACAGGACCTGAGGGAGAATAATTTCCTCAGGGCTCCCAGTGTGGAGTCAATGTAAAAAAAAAACAATTAAACTAAAATTAATAGATAAATAATGGCACGATCAAGCAAACCAAATACTTGAGTCGGGGGATGTCAATAACAGAGGGGTTTTCGTTCATTATTGTTTCTTGAGAATACTGCAGAAGAGTTCCAACTGCTCCCTACCGACTGGAGCCAGTGAGACTATGGCATTCCCAATTGGGGTATATTGTGATGCTAAAGTTAGCGGGGAGGGGAAAGATATGGGGAAGAGGTCCTGTATATTTAGATCTGGTCAGCAAACACGACTAAATCCATTTCAAGCAATATTTCGATTCTGAATAGTGGAACGTGACGAAAATATTTTTGATCTGATCGAGAGGTAAGTCTCTCGACTAGCATCCGAAGGTCGCGGATTCAAATACTGCCGTGCGTAAGTAAATTTTTGTAGATTGAATTGTGTTTTTTCACAATTTAATAATTTAAAATAATACTAGTTTACGTTTCTAAATAGCTTTAGCTGTGTTTGGTGACCAGATCTGAATAGCTGGGAAATCCCCACCTTCCTCATCCACATCTACTTCCCCTTCCCACTACCATCAATACCCCAATTGGAGATTCCATAGTCTCACAGGCTCCAGACGGGACCAGTTAGGACTCTTGTGCGGTATTCACAATTTGAAATGCAGAAAATGTTAATTATTCAGGAGAACGAAAACAATTTTTTTTTCCTAAAATATTATTGCCTCTACTTGTAGACCTATAATTATGATTTTTCATGTATAAAATAACGTTTGATAGATCTTTCAGAATACACATATGTACGTCGTAAAAGACGTAGATACTTATTTTCCTAGAAATATTTCGATTTCCAAATCGAACGAGAAAAAAAATTAAAAATTAAATCAATTTTAGATTTGTTGTTCTTTACAGCATTTCAGCATTTCAAATTATGCAATTATACTATGTATTTATTATATTAAATAAATAAACGCTGGAATTTGAATACACGAATGCGATTTAAGCAAAGGAAAAAAGATTTATTAGGAACAACAATTATTAAGAAATTTCAACAAAAATTAAAAAATTACCTAAAACTACTCTAAGAGTCCATATCTTACTATTATTATTATTTCTTTAAAATCTGGAAATCCGTTATTGATAAATCTTGCATTTTCTTAATTATCCCTTATTTTTGCAATATTTTATTATTTACTTTCACACAAGATATTATATAATTGAGCTAAAATTCCTTCACCAAACACAAGAGTCTCGACTCTTTATGGTGAGGAAAAGCTATTCTTTTTAATTATTAATTAACCCTGTACATGTAAAAAAGTGTGTATTTATTGTAAAAAAAAACTACAAATATTAAATAAATAAAAATAAATTGGATGTTTTGATTTGATAGATGTCATTAGGCTTAGAGCTTTTGTCAAGTTCCGACAGATGTCCAGAAGAGTAGATACACCCACAGGCAGTACACCCAGTCGACGATAGCTCCAGCTCTGAGAATCAATTTTCAAAATTCCTAGACAGGGTCGTAAGACGCAGAAGAATAATAAGTCCTTATAGTTTGTAACAAGGGCCTATTATTCTTGAAGAGTCCCAACACATTTACTAATGTCTGACTGTGATAAGGAAATGAAGAAATCTTTGTTAATTTCCATGTGTAATAAAAAAAAACAATAATTAATTTAGCACAACTCTCAAAAGAGCAATTAACCCAAGATGAATATATAATTACGCTTTGTTCCCAACACTCTCATGCAGAACTAACTAATGCACTTGCTAATGTATAATGCCCTGGATGACAATAGAGGGCAGTGGAGACGTCTTGTGGTCCAGTAAGGGGATAATTGAATCAGCCTGGAAGGCGACAGAACTGACAACTCAATTAGAAGACTCCTAACAAGTATTTATGTAAGTGTAAAGTGCAATTCCTAAAGTATAATTGCTCTTAGGGCCGGTACATCAGTTGGTCTAAAGCTCGGCTTTGAAGGAATGTGGAGCTCAGCATGGCTTAGCACACAATCCGTATATCAGTCATAATCCTAGAGTTGACCAATTTTAAACGTTTAGTCCATGATAATTTTAGTAATTTCTATGCCGAACCAATCTATTTATGTAAGTATCTATGGACTCTATGGTTTTATCAAACAACCAAACGTCAAACGATGTCTAAATCGTCATCACTCGAAGAAAGTTCGAATTCCATGTTGATAGGTAAACTTATTCCTCCAATGTAATTTATTGCGTCAAAGCAATGTGGAATCTAACAGATGACAGATGTGTTTTTGCCAATAGCGCTACAGCGTCTAGCAAAGGAACTATTCTGCGGCTTACCACGGCTTAAGCGGCCGATTTCGGCGGTTTAAGTTGAGCGAGGAATGTGCTCCTTAGCAATGACTGATATACCGGCCCTTAGTGGTTACTTTGGGATATAAATATCTCCGTGAATATTTTTTTATAAAATTGCTAAGATAAAGTACTATTATATGTTAACATTTTTCAATGATAAATGATAACATAGGGCCGGTATATCAGTTGGTCTAAAGCTCGGCTTTGACGGAATGTGGAGCTCAGCATGGCTTAGCACACAATCCGTATATCAGTCGTAATCCTAGAGTTGACAAATTTTAAACGTTTAGTCTATGATGATTTTAGTCATTTCTATGCCGAACCAATCTGTTTATGTAAGTATCTATGGACTCTATGGTTATTATCAAACAACCAAATGTCAAACGATGTCTAAATCGTCATCACTCGAAGAAAGTTCGAATTCCATGTTGATAGGTAAACTTATTCCTCCAATGTAATTTTCAATTTAATGTTTCAAACAATAAATAAATGTAATTTATTGCGTCCGTACGTAGCAGATCGAAACCGAAGCAATGTGAAATCTGACAGATGTGTTTTTGCCAATAGCGCTACAGCGTCTAGCAAAGGAACTATTCTGCGGCTTACCACGGCCTAAGCGGCCGATTTCGGCGGTTTAAGTTGAGCGAGGAATGTGCTCCTTAGCAAACACTGTTATACCGGCCCATAAAGACGAAGCTGAAGTGAAATTACAATTTTAGATTAATCTTTGCTAAGAGTCTGCTTAAATTGTGAATAATATAAGATATGTCTTACATAAATTGAAGCTTTTCCTTTAGTTTCGCTTGAGTGGAATTAAAATAAAATTGTCAATTACGTTATAAAAAATATTACGCATAAACTACTAAATAATTCATTGACGAAGAATATATCAATAATAATATATTTAAAAAAAAAATGAACAAGACAGGAAAAAAATTAAAGATAATGGTCGCAACTGGGATTCGAACCCAGAACCTCCCGTCTAACCGGGACATACGCTTTATCCAATTCAGCCATTGCGTCGTTTTATGAGACTGTCGTACTAAATAATTGCCGAATTAGATCAGTATTAAGAGCAATTTCGAGGTTCTGGGTTCGTTTCCCAGATGGGGCCGAATCTTTTTTTTTTGTCTTTTTTTCACATCTTTCGTACGATAATTTTTTTTTTCATTATAATATTATGCACGGATAGATATTAAAAACAACTTTGAAGATATGAAAAATTTCAATTTGGGAGGGGCGTATGGGTGGCGCAGCCTGGGGAACCATTTATTGGATAACTAACATCTGTGCGTCTGCCCACTAACTGCGTGGCAGGCCGAATTGGGAGAGACTGGTTGAGGGAGACCTTTTGACTCTACCTTTTCCTTTCCAGAACTTCCTCTTCTTCCTTTCTTAAAAAGATTTTCCACACAGCATTTATTTTCAAATATTTTCCTCTGGGCCTCCTGTGCGGATATAATGTAAAAAAAAGATATGCAGCCGTAAAATGTGTAGATATTGAATTTTACAGAACTAATTGACAACAAATTAAAAAAGTTTATCAATAAGGCCTCTGGTCTGCCATACGGTGTGCATAGTAGATCGTGGTGCCGCTCCTGGCAGTAGTTGTTTGGTACAAACTACTCATTAAATAAGAGCAGAGAACCTGTAAATACTGCCCAACCCTTCCCATATTTTTTCCTTCCGTTCTTTCTACTTTATCCGTCATCTGTACTTTATCCTTTACTCTGAGCCGTATTCTGCTATCAGAGAATGCACATACTTTTTGTTTTCCAACCCACTTCTTCCCAAATCTTTCCCCAACTACCTTCAACATCACAACATTTCCTGGAGATGTCATTTCAACGATTATGACATACATTATTACGGAATAAGATATTACCACTTGTAGGTTTTGTTCACTTGCTAGGTTTAATATCTCATATTCTATATTTAATTTTGATTAATTTTATTTGTTGTTTCAATACTAGAATCTAATAACAACTAAAACTTGATTACGCATGCTGTGAATATTTTTAATTGGAGTGTTAATATCTGTGCACATTCCAACGGCAATATCATTCATGTAATACTGTAAATGTTTCAAATAATAAATAAATGCAGCGGAGTTTTTACTGAGTTATAACGATTTCCGTGGGAACACACGCGCAAGAATAAAAATAATAAAATAATAAATAAAAAAAAGCTTATGGGATTTGACTGCTTTCTTATCTTTCAAATCTTTACTTTCACCTTCTCAGCCCGCGACATAGTAAATAACTAATTGCATAAAAATGTTAACAAATCCTTATTTGTGAGTTATTTGTAGATACGTCTAATTTCATTCAAATTCTCCATTGAATCCTAAATTCTCAAGTCTTTCGAAATAATTTCAATTTATCAACTCCATTTTTGGCAGTAATCTTCTTATAAATGTAATATGAAAAGTGATGGTGTAGCAAATTTAAAATTATGCAATGTTTTAAATATAGTGTCCTCCGCGTGCAAAGTCGTATCTCCTCCAAGAATAAACTTTCTAATTAAAATGTGTTTATCGGAAGAAACCTGCCAGGTAAGTAAGTTTTCTGTATCTATTTCTAAATAATAGTTCTAGGTAGAGCCTAAGAAGTCATAATAAAATGTGCAGCGCCCTTGGAGTGATTTCTCACAAAAACGGCGCTCTACAAAATTATCCAATAATTCTTCTTCTTCTTCCTTGCACTGTCCCAACTCATTGCCTAGGTAGGCTGTTGGGGTCGGCTCTCCTCGTTCTCAGGTTGTAGCTTCTTCGGTTCTGGGTATCGCTCTCTTCCAGGCCGTTTCTACTTAGAATTTTAGAGCATTGAGTCATCCAGGAATTCTTTGGTCTTCCTCTGGATGACTGTCGATGAAGCTCCATAGACATTGCCTGCTTCACTGTGTGGTCTGGTGGTCTCCGTTTTATGTGACCATACCATCTCAACTGTCGTTCCTCTAGCTTATTGTTTATGTCCGTGACACCCAGGCTACCACGAATGCGTGAACTTTTAATTTTATCTTTTAGTGACACTCCTGCCGACCATCTAAGCATTCGCATTTCTGCTGATTCAAGTTGCCTGGTGTAGGAGTTGTACATGGTCCAGCAGTTGGAGCCATACATTATCGCGGGTCTAACATAAACTGGTACACCTTTCCTTTTAGTTTTATAGGCATTTTTGTTTCACACAGGATTCCTGTTACGGATCTAAATTTACTCCATCCCACACCTATTCTGTTGTTAACATCTGCTGCACATCCTCCATCTTTGTGGATGAGTGAGCCGAGATACTTAAATGTGTCACAGTTGGTTAATGTTACTCCATCCAGTTGCATCGAAGGAGTTACAGCATTTGTGTTTTCAAATGGTAAGTACAAATATTTACTCTTTTTCCTGCTAATTTTTTGGCCACTATCCTCTAGGATTTTTTTTTTTCAAAAACAAAAATTATCCAATAATTGTTATTATTATTAATTGTTACCTTTTACAACGCAATAGTGACTGAAAATAGGAGCGCAGAAGTCAGAGAATTGTGTAGAAATAGCAGAGTACGGTATGGAACAGAGTAGAGTGCAGTGTGATTGGCGTGCGAACATCACCAGCACCAGCAGTGAGAAGTAGCACCGGGCACCGGGATGCTGTAGTGGCCTTATTCAATTATCCCATTGTTCTGGGACAGCGCGGGGGAAAACTGTTCAACGAACAAATATATTAATAATAAAAAAGACAATTTTAGTCGATTTTAACCATTGTTGCATATGTTTACATTAATTCAGCCATGTTTCGGCTGGTGACCCGACAGTAAATTCCCCGACAGTTGGCCTCTCTATAAAATTATATTTTTTGTGCATTATTTACAAGTTTCCAACCTAAAATCGACTTCAAAAATACCTTTGATATGGATATCAAACGTATTTATTTACAATTGTCAATTTTACTTATACGCTGGTATATCTATAATATAAAAATTAATGTTTGTTTATTCGTATGTTATGCGTAGCCATACCGTTCTTCCGATTGCGATAAAACGTTGGGAATACGATGTGCGCATCCCCGGGATGGTTACAGGATAGTAAGCTCTGGCGTTATGAAATTATTTCTTAAATTATTAATACGGTTGCGATTAAAATTTCATCCGATTGCTATTAAACTTTTTTGAATTTTTGTGAAAATGCCCGTGAATATTTCTATATATATATATACTGGTGAGCTTTGGCATTATGAAATTTGCATAAAAAATTTAAATAGGTCACGCGAGTTTTTGGAAAAATTGATGTATTGGCAGGGAAACAGGGGTGGGGGGAAGGGAATGCGGGAGGGTCGGATGGGGAATTAATGAGGGGGTTTCGCGGGAGGGGAAACGAAAAAGGTGGAAGTGGAATACGTGTGGGGGGAGGTTGCAAGAAAGGGGTGAGCAGGAGAGGGAGGGAGTACGCGGGGAAGGTAAAAAGGGGCGGCGGGAGGAAACAATTTATTTATTTAATTGGCATTCAACGTAATCCGGGTATCAGCTAGTACAATGTAAAGATAAGTTTTGTCCATGATGCATTTACAGATTTTGCAAATACGTATGTATTATGGCCACCATAACACGGGCATGTGCCTAGTATGGCGGCCATAAATTCCACAATTGTTATATATTTACTATTCAAAGAATAAAGAAACATTAAAAAAAAAAAAATTATAGTTGCGTCAGCATTTTTAAAACTAATTATTTAATATTACGCCCCGAGAGCTTTTACATAAATATAGTTAATATAACTTTAACAGCCGTGCGCTAGTACCTACGTACGCAGATAAATTTTATTTGATTAATTTGTGTTATTTCTCAATTAATTAATTCAAAATAATGCATACTAAACGTATATATGCGTTACGTTCGTGAGTGGAAGATATTCAGGATCGCCCTGGTGTAAGACCACCATTCAAAATTGAAACGCTGCTTGAAATGTCTTTAACCGTGTTTGATGACCAGATCTGAATAGCCAGGTACTTCCCCACCTTTTCTTTCCTATCTCCTTCTCTTCCCACTATCTTCGTCTTCACAAGATACCCAAATTGGGGATGCCATGGTCTCGCTGTCTCCAGACGGGAGCAGTTGAGGCTCTTGTAAAAATTGTTAATGAAAAAAAAAAAGAAATTAAGGTTTTAGAATTAATTTATTATTGAAAAAACAAAGTAAACCTGATGGTCCTTGATGGGTATTTCCCCGCGCCAGAGCACCACATGGCCATTATTGGCTGAATTGGCTGACAGTGTTAATTAATGCTCTCATTTAAATATTCCACGGTTATGACGAAGATGACAGTTAGTTATGTATTATGTAAAACTTACCATACTGGAACCACCGATACCTCTACATCTACAAAATACAATATACACACACACATCCTTTTTTGCAGTATATTTATTTTAATTAATTATGTGTTTTTGGTCGCTTTTTCTAATATATTTGTATACCAGTGTAATAATGATTGACTTGTCAATGTTTTTAACCTGTTTACACACGGAGAAAAATGTTATTCTAAAATACGATAATTTTATTCGTAAAAACGGTTTAAAACGGGACTGAAGTTCTTACGAACAAATTAACAGTGTTTCAATGTTTATTGGCGGGAAAATGTAAGAATAATTTGTTGCTATACGTACGAAATTATGCCAATTTTTACGAATAAAATTATCGTATTTTAGAATAACATTTTTCTCCTTGCATGTCGAAATAATTTTAAGGGATTTTATTATTTATTTTCAGAGCCTATCATCTTTTAGGATGCTGTGTGTAGGGGTTTTTTTATGGAAAAGAAGGAGAGGAAGATCTGTGAAGGAAAAAGGCAAGAGGGGAGGGTGGGAATTTAGGGATCAGCGTGTCCAGGAGTGACGGGCGTTTGAATTGATCTCTACCATTGCGAAGTGTTAGAAAATAATAAAAATAAATCGTAAGTAATAGATCGCTGAACATAACTACCAGAAATCGTGTGTGGCATATAATAAAAATTAAACAATAAAATCAACATAGTAATTGATCAAACATTTTTTTTAATAATTAATTTATAAAAATCGTGTAAGACGAAACCTTGAACAACGAACCTCTGCGTAAAAACAATATAAAAATCTTTCTCTTATAAAACGATCATTTGTTTTGTCCAGGGGAAACCCGACACTTCAGATCTATTCACTAGTCCAGGGATACTAAACCCATATCGTTTGGTGGGCCAAAATAAATATACAATAAAATATATAAATTTGTTTTAGACCACTTTAATGAGAATAATTATTAAAGTGGTCTAAATTATGGCGAGCCACCAAAGATATCGAGCCACAAAGTTAATGCTTATTACGAACATGCAAAATAAATATTACTGAGTACAGGTGGGCCACTCGGAGGGAGGGGGGGGAGGGGGGCAGTCAGCATTTGCTGAATTGATGACCATTAGATCCTATATGATTTTAGATTTTCACGTCTAAAAGTTTCACGTTTCGGACACTGTAACGCTGTCCGAAACATTGGATAAAAAAGGAGGTAACGCAACCTGGCATAACACCCCAAAAATAAATAACGGAAACCGTTATATCCGTCCATGAATATAGGTACCTATAAATGGCGGATAATACCGTTAATTTTTACCGGTAATTGGGCGTCGAAAAACGCTATTATTGTTAAAAAAAAACCACTTTCAATGCTAGAAGACATAAACTGACTATACACAGGCTTATGTTTGTCCTTTGCACTCACCCTCCAATTAAAATCAGATCAGTTGCATTTGATATTCTTTCTTGAGAAATGTACGGATAAAATATACTGGTTGGCATTGGCCGGCTTCATGCACTGGCTATGAGAGGAAGAGAGAAAGAAAATTTCCAAAAAAATCCCCATCTCCTTCCCTTCCCCACTTACCTTCAGCCTCACAACATACTCCAATTGGGGATGCCATAGTCTAACTGGCTCCAGAAGGGAGCAGTTGGGATTCTTGTGAGGTTTCTCTATAAAATAAAATAAAATGCACACTGCTCTCTCTTGCTCCTACAGTGTGATACAGCGCGTTCCCCTCGCCCGACTACACTTTTCGTAACGCTCTCGTAACGCATTCGCCAGCTTACCCTCCAGGTCAAGAAGTTTTACTTCAAAAAATCATTGATTGATGCGACTGACACTTTTCGAGCAATAAATCAAAATCCCCTTACAATAATAACAAGATAGTTCTAATTTTAAAAAATATGTATATAAAAATACATCATAAATTTAAGAGTACGGTTTTTTTTGTTTTTTTTTTATATGAATACCAAAATCCAAAACATAGAAAGCTAAAAAAAATAATTTTGGGCCGAAAATATCTTGAATTGGGCCGCATGCGCAGGTTGGGGATGACTGCACTAGTCATTCACCCACGGTCATAAGTAAGCCAGGTTTATTGGAGGACCACACCACGAGGATGTCTGTTACAAGGGGCATTATAACAATAATTATTGATATTGTATTTATTTGTCACAAGAATGTGTTGGGAATGACATAAAATGGGATACTACAAATTTTGTTACATTCGTGACATTCCACATTCCGATGGGGTGTATCACTAAGCCTTGTGGCATTCCTTGAGGTGTGAATTTGGTGCTTTGTGTGATTATGGGAAGGAGAAGAGAAAAAAGAGGAATGTCAATTCACTTTTGAAAAACTGTTAAATAACATCCCTTAAAATTATACATCTTTATTTATACAGAGTAGGGACGTATTTGGTGTAAAAAATGTTCATGAAATTTTGGTTTCCGGTGGCTTTTTATTTGTCTTTTTTTGATTTTTTCAAAATCAAAAAAAACTTCCTCGTCACTGGTCACTTAGCCGAGTAACCCCCTTATCACGCCTCTTACTGTCCAAAACCTTTGGATTTTTTTTATGTTTTTACTTGGAAAAAAAGAACATCAAAAATGTTACCGGAGACTTTAATTCGTTAATTATAAACTCCAAATATTTTCAGGTATCACTGGTAAAGTCTAGCAGTCTAGAGTGAAAGATACTCTCAGTATCGCCCTGGTGTAAGACCATGCACATTTTAGAATTGAAGCGTTGCTTAATAATGGCTCTAGCCGTGTTTAGTGACTGAATAGCCAGGTACTTCCCCACCTTCCTCTTCCCCATTTCCTTCCCTTCCGCACTTACCTTCAGCCTTACAAAATACCCCAATTGGGGATACCATAGTCTCACTGGCTCCAGACGGGAGCAGCTGGGACTCTTGTGAGGTATTCTCTACAAAAAAAAAAAAGTACATCCCACATCCTGTAGGTACATTTGAATCTTTCAATTAATTGAATTTTTACAATACTTTAAAAACTTTTAATTAATTGCATTTCTACGGGGACTTCAATTTTTTCCTTTAATTGTATTTTGAATATCATTTTTAATTAAAAATATGGAATTTGACTATATTTGAAGTACATAATATCATTTTGTGCTCATTTGTTTTGTTGTGGTGATAATTAGGTACCTTGAAGAACTGGGGTACAACAATACAACTATGTATATGGTGATTGTTTTGTCGTGTGCTCCTTCGCAAAGTTACAGTAGTAAATGATTGGACATCCCTTTTCCTTGCATACCTTGTTTTTCCTACACACACCGTCACCCAATTCCAACAACAACTATTTCTATTATTGTATCGTTTCGTTTTAGAATTTAAAGTACATCACAAGTGCATCTGAAGTTGTAATTCATTTCGAGATGATTCATAAATAAACGAATAACCGTTTATTAACGACACTGATAAAGTCAATCCAATCACCCATCAATCAGCATTCTGCAATCTCAATCTCTTGGAGAGATAAAGGTTCATTCCTTTAGGATTACCTACTCCGAACACTACGGTAATAAAGCTGTCGATGTTGGCTTTATTCAACAGTGTAAAAAGAAAGAATTTGACCATCTCGGAAGTACATAATATCGATTTGTACTCTTTTTTTGTTTTGTTGTGTCGATAATTACCTCGAGGTATCGCCGTAGAACTAAACCACTATATTGTAGCTGTGTCGTGTGCTCCTTCGCATATAGAAGTGATTGGTCATCCCTTTTCCTTACGTATCTTGTTTTTCCTACACATAATTATCACCCAATTCCAACAAACACCATTTCATCTCGTGCGTTGAAGCTGTAATTCGTAAACAATTTTGGATGGAACAACATGATTTGAATGCTTCTTGTGTAAACATTTTGATTGTGTTTCTATAAATAAATGAAAAAACAACTGTTTAATATCGAAACTGATATTGCCTAACCAGTAAAGTCAATCCAATCACCTATCAATCAGCATTCTGCAATCTCAATCTCCCGGAGATATAAAGGTTAATTCCTTTTAGGATTACCTACTCCGAGCACTACGGTAATAGAGCTGTCGTCTTTATGCAGCACCTTAGCCAGTATTTATGCGCTGTCCAAAGCAGTCATCAAAATACTCTAAGGGTCTGTATCACATTTCCATAATGACAAGTACTTTGGTGAAACGAATTATGATGTTATAATGAGATTCATTTTGTTTTATTGTCTTTGATATCACGAGTATTCACAAAGCTTTGCTTTTATCATCCACGTTGATTAGCTGAGTTTCCCGGCGTTGCACAGGCATTACAGAGGGTTTTTCAAATTATTTCCCTATTATTTTGGATGCATGTAAAATTTTAATCAAGAATTATCAGAAGTACTTTGATTAACCTTCTGATTAAGAGGATATAACCAGAGAATACCGGAAATTAGTCATTTTTAAATCAAATTCTAGACGTATTGACTCTTTTTTACAAAAAAAAACCTAAATTGATTTTTAAAGATTGTTATTTTATCTGGTACACGCAGTTTTAAAATTTTGAAAAACTGATTGTATTTTAAGATGCTAAGGTTATACCGTAGGTCGTTGGCAGATTTGTTCAATTTTCAAACGACATATTTTATTATACAACACAAATTTTAAATTATATAATAACTAACTAACTAACCATCACGCCGTTTCCCCGCAGGGGTAGGCAGAGAGGACGGACCGCCAAACACCTCGGTCTTGGCACACACTCTTTGCCTCATTCACATTCATACATCGTCTCATAAATACTCTTCTTTTTTTCTGACTCTTGACATGGCCCTACTCAAGTATCTGATTCACTTGATCGTGCCATGTCTTCCTCGGACGTCCCCTACTTCTTATACCATTCACACTTGCATCATATATTCTCCTTACGCTCCTTTCTTTGTTCATTCGCTCTACATGCCCAAACCATCTGAGGGTTCCTTTCTTAATTTTACTCATTACGCTTACATCAGCCTTGCATTCTTTTCGAATATCCACATTTCTCACACGATCATACATGGTTTTACCACACATACACCTCAGGGATATAATCCTACAACAAAATAAATGAATACATAGTCAACACAGTTTTCAGATTTTAGTTAAATAAAAATTGAAGAACGTGTTTTGTGTCAAAAATACCTGAGTTTTTATATTTATTTAAGGTCTTATTACAAACTAAAATATTTCAAAATTTTTTTACACACTTATTTTGAAAAGACATTATTGAAAAATCATAAATACTTATGATCAAAAAGTACTAACAAGAAGTACACGAAATTTAATAATTTATCATCGTGCGTTTTGAGCACTTTGATTGCTTACTTGAATGTAGGTATATATTAAAGCATGTTTTTAATGAAATAAATCAATATAAAAATTTGATACGGCGAATAATCGATCTTTCTCATTGGAACCTCCCTATACATTTGCAAGAATTTTTAAACTTTTATTCTCAGCTTCTGGTCAATCGCTCTTAAAAGATATTCTAATAAAAAGTAGGCTCGGCAAAAACTCCGGTTTCTTAGAGAATTTTTATTCCTTGGAGGATCTTACAAAATTCGTCCCTTTCTTGTGCTGTTTTGTTATGAGTTAGCAGGGTATCAGATTAAATTTCAATCTAAACTGAGCCCTTTGATAGACCCTGCAATAACGATAAAACACAAATTCCAAGTCGTTAAATCTCTCAAGAAAGAGGGACAGTAAACACAATAGATAAATCTGAACATCTGAAGAAAGGCATTAATTACTCTAACACAGACAATAATAAACAAACAATTTATATGTATATAAACACCCATCCAACAATAACAGCCGTTTCTCTGGATGCATTTTGTATATTAAGACATTGTATTGTTTAGATTGAACTATTTCAGTGAAGTTTGCAATTTTTTCCCTTTTTATCCGAGACAGTTGGTCCCCGACAGTTGGTCCCCCTACAGTTGGTCCTCCGACAGTTGGTCCCCGGACAGTTGGTCCCCCGACAGTTGGTCCCTCTAAAGTTTGTCCCGACAGTTGGTCTTCCAACAGATGGTCCCTCTAAAGTTTGTCCCGACAGTTTGTCCCCGAAAGTTGATCCCCCGACAGTTGGTCCCCCGAAAGTTTGTCCCCACAGTTAGTCCCCGAAAGTTGATCCCCCGACAGTTGGTCCCCCGAAAGTTTGTCCCGACAGTTTGTTCACTAAAGTTAGTCCCCCGACAGTTGGTCCCCCATATGTTGGTCCCGAAAGTTTGTCCCCGACAGTTTGTTCCCCGACAGTTGACCCTTCAAAAGTTGGTCCCCGCGGGTTGGTCCCCCGACAGTTGGTCTCCTAACGTTGGTCACGACAGTTTGTCCTCGATAGTTGGTCCCCCCCATAGTTGGCTTGACAGTTGGTCCCCCTAAAGTTGCTTTTGACAGGTTTTTCCCAGACAGTTGATCCCCACGAAAATTGATCCCCCGACAACAGACTTTCAGGATACATTTTGTCTATAAAAACGTTGTTTAGATTTAACAGGACCAAGCGTCGTATTTCGGTGGAGTAGGCTATTTCTTATATTTCCATTTTGATGACCCGACAGATAATCCCCCCGGTATATGATCCCCGACAGCAATTTCTCTGGATGCTTTCTATCTATGAAAGAGGCCGATTCGTATTTCGGTGGAGTTGTCAAATTCTTTATTTTCCCGACAATTATTCGACTGTTGACCCCTGCAGTTCTTCCTTGACAGTTGATCCCTTTACAGATGACCCCCTACAGTTGACCCCTCCCTGAGTTTATTATTATTAAAACAATATAATTTTAGTGCATTATATTCATATTTCAAATTAAAAATAGACTTCGAAAATACCTACAATTTGCTTTTCACCATGCTATGAATCTTCATGTAGATTTTTGATTTAAGATTTACGGTTTATTTATTTATTAGATACTATTCGGTACTCAAACTAATGAATGTAGCTATATTATTGGAAGAGTTGGCCGAGTTTTCCAAATATTGCGAGTCATTTATTTTTATTTTAAATAATGAAGACAATATTAGGGAAAGCCAATCGAAAATCTGAAACGGAAAAATCAGAAAAAGATATGGTCACATCTGGGACTGGAACCCGATTCGGTCATATTTAACTGTATCCGACTGAGAGCTACCAACATTATCTTACCCATATTTTTATTGGCTCTATCTTTATGTATGATTGCAAGATTCAAAGCCGAACTAAATGCTATTTAGTGTCAGGATAAATGTACAATTTTTATTTAAAATGCGACATCTATTGACTTTTGTGCAAGTCTAGGATGAATATTTATTTTTAATTTAATGGGTAAAACCTCAAATTGTAATATTTTAATTAATGAAGACAATATTAGAGAAATTTAATCTGAGTAGATTGCACATTGGTCGAGCTGCGGCCCGGAAAGCCGAAGGTCCTGGGTTCGAGACCTAGATATGACCGTATCTTTTTCTGATTTTCCTGCTTCAGATTTTCGATTGAGTTTGGTTAAAATTGTTCAATTGAAAATTATTATTCCTTTTTAAGTTTTTAATAAGTTTTTATATTACCTACATTTACATTTTTTATTCCAAATAATGTCAGGAATCACTGGTTAAAGTAAATCAAGTACGATCCTTAACACCATAATATATAATAATAATAATATTTGGCTAATTTACATAGCGCCGTTTTCGTGAAAAATCACCTCAAGGGCGCTGTACAAATAACCATGTATTAGACAAGTAGTTTTATACTTGATGCATTTTAATGACAATTTGTTTTATATTTTTGATATACGTCGGTACCTACATCCTCTCTGCACACCCTTCATAGTACCACCCTTAAGTAGACATTTTCCTTAAAACGACTGCACATTTATTAATTTATTTATACTGGGTTTTACAGATGTTCTCACTTGCGTGAGAACAATCCAGTTATAAAGCTCAGTTAATATACAATTACAAAAATCTACAATTACTTACATACAATTAACTACAGATACATTAAATAAATCTACAATTAAATACAGACACATGCAATTAGGAAAGTAAACATCACAAAAAAAAAATTATATACAAGCTCACTCAAGTAATACATTACAATGAGTGGCAAGAGACATAAAAAACATTAGAGGCATGCATAAAAGTGACAATTGACACAATATAATTAGTTATAATTTTTTAACAGCGCCGGAACTTTTTTTCGATAATAAATATCGATAAAAATATCTACTTCAGCACACTCTATCTTGTTATATAGTCGACACATGTGGGTCAGAGGGCTGAAGTATGAGATATTATTTTTAAATGTATTCAGGTGAAAAATTGTTATGGCGAGGGGAGTTGGGGACATTTATTTCAATATCGCTAAGACATAGTGTAGTATCAAGATGGCCGTTAATAATTTTATGTAAACATATTAGATCTGTCAATTGCCTTCTAGTTTCAAGTGTATCAATCTTGAAGTAATCACGAAGGACGTCGTATGATCTAAGATGGTCTTGTAGTCCACATTTGAAGGATAACATTCTTAGCAATTTTTTTTGTGCTAATTCTACAATGTTTTCATATTTGCAGTAATGTGAATTCCAAATAGTGCTTCCATATTCAAGTTTACTTCTAATTAAGGCATTGTAAAGGATTAGAATTTATTGAGGATCTTTGAAAGGTTTACATATTCTGTGAATAAATCCCTTCATTTTTAATGATTTGCACTTTATGTCGTTAATTTGTACATCAAATATGAATTTAGAATCAAGAATGATTCCTAGATCTCGTATTGAAGACACGTTATTGAGAAGAATATTATTAATGACATAGGAAAAATGTTTTATAATTCGATTTCTAGTGAAGTTTAAAAAGTAACATTTTCATATCTTTAATATATAAAACAAAGTCGGGTTAGTTACGCCATGTATAACTCAAGAACGGCTGAGCCGATTTTTATGATCTTTGATTTGTTGGATTTGTCTCCGTCCCGATTAACAGAATAACCATTAAAACATTGGAAAAAATCACGGGAAAAATAATTACGAAGAAAATTAATTTTTTCATATATTTTGTAAGGAACGGCTTTTCAAATAATGTGCGTTGGTCGACATAATTTGAATCAATTCGAACTGTCAATGGTGCAGTGTGCCGAACATTTCGTGCTTAGTCAACAGCTCAATTTCATTTTTTGAACTTAGAGTAGGTACCTATTTATTTTAACGTAATAAAAACCTAATTTATTTCAGATTCAGATTCTGAGGCGGTACGAAGTTTGCCGGGTCAGCTAGTTGTATATAAATGTATGTTGGGGGACCAACAGTCGAGGGATCAGGTGTCATAAAACCACCCCTACTCCCTCCAGTCTCATAACATTCCTACACTTGTGATTTTATAAATAGTTAGACTGACTCCGAACAAAAGAGACCAATTGGGAGGTATTTATGAATTTAACAAAAATTCGGACTACCAAAATATCCATTACTTTACAAAAAAATTAATTAATAATAAAAACAGTGACACCATAAAAAGTCTGCACTGTACTTCTTATCCGATTATAAATCTTGTTTTACACGGCACAGTATGTAGGTATATTTGGTGTTTGGGTAGGTACCGGGTATGGAGGGTGTTTGCTGGTCGTGCGGTACTCGCGCCTTGTGGAACAGGCATTAAGTGCCGTATAAAATAACGCCGGGACGAGGTTGTTTCATTGACTTTATACACGGGATGGGAGGTACCTACCTCACAGTTTTGTTATAGGGTGGTCGGAAAGGATGGTGACTGAAAATCTGTTTAGATGATTACCAACTAATTGATGATTCTATGTAGGTATAGAAACCGCAACCAATAAGTAGGCATAGAGTCAAACTCGCTATCCTTACTCAGATAGATGCTGTTACGGGGTTTCTCTGGTCGCCAATTGTCAGGTCCAGCTAGCCCCAAAACAAGCCCCAAAGCCAGCTCAAACGGGAGCAACGGGCACCCTCTATCTCAGGCGTGGGTCGCAAATGAATGCTTACAGAACTCCTTCCTCCTCGGTCACCTGGGGAATTTATACTCTACGAGATTCTCCTGCCGGAGCAGATTGACAACAAGATATGTTTAAATAGATTCATGTATTAACAATTCAGAACACAGTATACAGGTTATTTCAGTACAGGGCTATACAAGAATGCATGTTACACAAACCTAGCTAAAGTGTTTATACCTCGTGGTCTCTGCATCGAAACTCTCTGAGTCATGGTTTTACGCGGGACCCTATCGTATTTTTACAGACACATTGAAAGAATGGGAAATCTGGTGTTCAGCTTACATGTGTGGGGGTGAAGGTCTCCGCTTCCGGTACGCTCGGCACTCTTCCTGGGGTCCGCGAACCATTATAACACCGATGTTTGACAAAACCGATTCTACATCCCAATGCGGACTAATAGTAACATCGTGGCTTATAAATCAATTCGGCTCATTTTGCGGGAGCCCGAAACAAAGCGTGGTTCTCGACCGTGTTTACGTGCGTCCGAGGTAGGGATCAACTTTCGACTGGGTGTGCGTGCGTCCGAGGCAGAGAGCAACTTTCGACTGGGTGTGCGTGCGTCCGAGGCAGAGAGCAACTTTCGACTAAGTGTGCGTGCGTCCGAGGCAGAGAGCAACTTTCGACTGGGTGTGCGTGCGTCCGAGGCAGAGAGCAACTTTCGACTGGGTGTGCGTGCGTCCGAGGCAGAGAGCAACTTTCGACTGGCCCGACGGCCGGGATGCCGCGGGGAGTAGAAGAGGGGAAGTAGGGGATGCAGGAAACGGTGGGGGACGGGACCGCCGTTACAGGCTCCAACCGGGCGCGGCGACTGTTGCTAGGTATGATTCCACCAGCTATAGGGCGTTCCATAACACTTCCCCCCGCGCTTGGAAAAAAAGCGACGTGGCAATGGAGCTGAAGGGAAAAAAAATCCTCTTATGCTTCCATCGGGGATTTGAGAGGTTCGTTGCTTGAGAGTTGCCTAGCTAGAACATACAGTTTAAGTTGCAATTTAGGTCACAATGTTTGTAGGGAAAGGGTAGGGGTACATACAATGTTTGGAAAAGACAACTTTGGGGAAAGTACATGGTGTAGAACAACATACAAGGATATGCAATTGAAAAACAACAATACATTTGTACAAGAGCAGAGAAAAAAAATGTGACTCTAAAGTTTCATTGGTCTGGGAGCTAAGTTTGCGAAGCGTGGATTTGTTTGGTTTCGGAGAATTTCGAAGAAAAGTACGTGATTTCACAGATTCTAAGGATTACATTATCACTGCAATCAGACCCATTTGAGATGGAACTCAGGAGTACACTTAGGCCTTAGAAAACACTTGATTTTGTCGAAGACGTTGAAGTTCACGAAATGGAGACTGTGGTTGCTGTGTCGCGACTATGGTTACAGAGGTCATTGAAGAGAAGAGTCCAGTATCTGCAGGCATGCCAGTACGAATCCTAAGTGTTATTATGGTACACACGGATCGTATATAATAGTTATTGAAGCATAATGTGGCTCAGGATAACTTGTATTGGTACGCATTCAGCGAATACTGGAGGGTCAAGGTAATAATGGTTTACACAAGACGATATTTGCGTCACTGCCTGACAGGCAAGAGGCGACAAAGTTGGCATTGATAGCAAGAGTAAGAACAAACCTAGGAGCTAGCGTGCCCAAAAGGTAGTTCAGAGTGTCATAATGTATAGTGGGACAACTCAGCTTGCTGTGGCATGACAAAACAACATACATATGGGCGGTATGGTTTGTGCTTTCAGAAACAAATGCGTAGAAAATGGCAGCAGGAGGGACCTTGTAACCACAGCGCGTGCTGTCAGGAAGTGAAGCTCAGCTTGGCTGTTGGTGATGACATCCGCCTGGGCTTCTTTTTAAATCCGGGAGAAATTATTATTAGAGCAAAATTCTTGAAGTTTACCTGCCTAGGGACCAATGAAGAAAAGGTTTGGAGAGAAACAAAATGTGTCCAAATAAAGAAATAAACGAGGTTTTAACCAACCGACCCAGAGAGTTACGAAGAGAGAGATTCCTAACTAAATTGTGATTACATGAACATTATCCTTTACCAGGATGGCTTGGCGTTTGCCGAGTGACAATATGTCTTGGTTAAAAAACAACCGGCCCTCTATGGCCTATGTTAACATGAGATGGTAACATTTTCGTAGGATTTCAAAGAACAAGACAAGGAATCGTGAACTAGTCACGGCAAAGGGAAACCAATTCATGAATAAAGGTTGTCAAAAGGAGACAGACGGTACGCCAAGTGCATATCGTACATATCCAACATTCATGAATGTGTTTCGTAGAATTGAGAAGAGAGAAAAACAAAAATGGTGAGACGTATGCAGAGATTGAGGGGGAAAACCTGTAGATAACCGGACAATTACCTATTCGAACTCCAAGTGAGGGCGAAATATGGTCAACGACAGATTTTTCACTTCATAACATAAGTCTGAGAACATGGGGGATGGGAGGGAGGAGTGGAGAAAGGAGACGAGTTACGAAATTTGCTAGAGACTGGACTAATTTCCAATTCAAACTCTATGTGAGGATGAAACATAATCAACCAGCAGATTTCCTGACTCTTTACATTTTAAAAAAGATGAGGAGAAATTTGAATACACCTTATATCAAAGAGGCTAATCTTTCGCGTGTATTGGGCAAAAGATTAGGAGTCATTTTAAAAACTTCTATATGATTGTGAGAAAAGACAGACCCTCGCTCCAATTTCACAAACCTGGGGGTTTTCTTATTCGTTCCCCAGACAACGAGTTAGGTGGTTTTGTGCTCAATCGATTAACTCCCACAGCACTATGCCCCATAGTTAGCAGTGAAGCTACTAACTAGTCCTTTTGGGATAGTAGATATTCCTGGGCTTCTTTCCTTTTTGCAAAGAAGTAAAAAAACAGGAAGTCCACGGGCATTGGCGTTGAATAAAAACAAAGGGTTGTGGACTACATCTCGTAGATCGCACACAAAGGGTTTGATATTATTTCGTTCGCACGACTCATGGTAAGTATTTTGACGTCTCCACGTATAGTGTACAAAATATGCAAATACATGCAAGATATAACTCAATTATAGACAGAAGTCAAAGAGTTTATACAATGCCTCTTAAAGAAGATGGCAAAGCCGATATTATGTCGTTCGCACGAATCGCGGTAAGTATTTTAACGTCTCCACGTCTCGTGTGCAGGGGTTGTACACAATTATACATAAAAGCGGTACTCTTGACAAATAAATGACACACGACCAAAACAGGGTGGTACTCATGACAAATGAATGACACACGACCAAAACAGATTATACAAAACGGTACTCATGACAAATATGTCACACGACCAACACAGATTATACAAAACGGTACTCATGACAAATATGTCACACGACCAACTCAATAACATTTAGCTATGAGCAAAAGTGATTATGACGAACTTCTCGTATCGCGGCAGGTATTTTAAGGATCCCTCCTATAATGGTGGATGTTCTAAGGATCTCTCCTATAATGTAACAGGGTTACGTTTAAATACAACACAATAAATGTTAACAATGGTCGTTTTGACACAATTTATAAAGATTTGTTAGATTAACTAACTCCGTAGCCCAAGAGCGTACGATAGAATAACAAGGAGGTAAGCAATTTATGTTACTTCATATGTTATAAGGGCGGGGTGATGACGGGGTACATTCCTGTTTACACCATGTGACAACAACGAGAACGGACTTATAGTTTTACACACTCTTCGTTGTGGCAACCTACAGTGAGGAAGACCAAGGAAAGGGACCAAATATGGTTTTACATACCCTTTGTGCAGTTACAAACCTACCAGGTTATGGCGGAACTGGAGATGAATGCCAATGTTTGTAAAACGATGATCAAACAAAACATTGATGATTTACGTTAAACTGCAGTTATTTATGTACGGAAATCAAGGTTGCCGTTATTAACCTTTTCCGAAGGGGTTGAAGCATGTAATACAAGACATACATGTTATAATAGTAGAGAAAAGACAAATCGAGGACTTCTTATAACAACAAAAGACCGAGTATTTGGTTTTACGTACTTTAGTTGAAATGAGCCCATGAGGATTTGCATAAGGGTGGAAAGACCAATTTAAAGGTTTTTCCTTTATTTATATACATATGATTTCAAAATGGACGTGTCAAAATCCAATTTGTTAGCAAAGAGCTCGGGTAGGACGCCATCAATTTTTAAGAAAAATTGAAAACTACTATGCACAAGGAATGTGATTATGTGAGTAACCACTTATCTTTACCATGATAGGTAAAAATATGGAGCGTGTTAAAATGGTTAACTAGTCCTGGTTCGTGATTTAACACTTTGGAGTTTACCAAATCCGATTTTAGAACGACGCTCCAGTACTTGCAGAACATAATTTTCATGGAAAAAGAAAAAAATTGAAGAGATTCCTTCCGATATGATGAAAAACAACAAACAAAAATGGTGAAAATTACAATATTGCATGACATAGCAAAGCGTGCCATGGCATGAACGTTGCGTAGTGTGAGGGGTTGAGAGGCAATGATTGGGTTCATGACTTCCCAAACATTGTGACTCGAAGGGTGTCTCTGCTCTAAAGTGATCAATTTTAGAACAGGTGAAAAAAGAGAAAAAAAATAAAAGGACGTGTGAAACAAAATTACGGTGGTTGCCAATTCAAGAACATGAACGGGAGCAAACTACACCGTGGAGTGTACATAAATTTACAAAAGTGATTTTTTAAACAATATTCGTTTTATCAACGAAAGGGTGGACATGTAATTGACACTTTACACGCCAGCCATTGCAAGACTTGATGTGCTTACAAAAGGTTGTGTTGATACACACTGGATCATTTTAAGTTTGCTGAGATGGTGGGGCAGTTTTACTTGACTCCTCACTTCCAGACTTTCTGTGTTTTTTCTGTCCTGGTACGATTCCAGAAGGAGACAGACTTCGTTTAACTGGGCCAGGGATGCAATTTTTTGTGAGGTAATGATGTTCTCGTATTTGCTTAAAAGGCCATCAGTTATGACTGGTAATAGTTCAGCTTCCGAAACAGGATGTGAAAGTTTGATGTTAATGGATTCAGCCCTTTCTATGAATGATGCCACGGGTTCATTTACTAGCTGTTTGATAGATAGTAAAGATAATTTGATCCGGTGCTGGGCCTCCGTCTTTCCGAAGCTGGAGATTAGGGCAGATCTGAGTTTATTCCAGTCCTTGCATTTAGTTTTTTGAATGCGGTGCCAGGGTATTAATTCTGGGGAGATGAGTTCTATAAAGTTTTTCCGTAGAATCTCGAATGGGATATTTTTAATTGTAGCCGTTTCTTCAATACGGTCTATGAAATCCAGCACATCGGAGACGCCATTATATTTGACTTTCCAGGATGATAAATCGTAAGTTTTATCTTGTGTCAAGGTGGGTGTGATGTCCTGTTTTATCAATACTTGCGGCATAGGTTCTTTGTTAGGGGCAAGATTATCCAACATTTGCGTAGCTGAACGCGAATTATTTTCGCTTGCGGGAGCGAGGTTTACTCTCCTAATGTACTTTTTGTTGAATAAAAGTGCATATGCTTTTAATGTAGATTTGGATTTGCTTGATGGCGAGAGTCCTCTATCCTTTAAAGCAGTTTGTAGGAGTGCCTTGGATAAGCTGTGCACGTTGGGAATTATGCCCAGGTTGGATGACGCAATAGCTTGGTTATTATCCATTGTGAGTTTCCCGGGTGGTGAAAAAAAATTTGGCCACGGGTTTCCTTTAGAAAACGCAAAATTATTTTTTTGTGAGGCACTTTTCACTTGGTAATCACTAATTGGCACTTCCAAAATAGTTATAGAAAACTGTGTTTCACACTACAATTTAGTATACATGACACCAAAATCCTTGTCCAAGGAAAGAGGAAGTGAAAAAAATTTTGCGTGGAAAGACCTTAGTAGTAAAGGTTTTTTTTGTTTCACTGACCACTTTTGGGAAAATTGTGGAATTCACAAGTATTTATTTATTTTTTTGAAAATTTGGCCAGGACTGACCCTTAGAAAATGGGTTTTTTTATTTTCCACAAATCACTTTGAACTGAGAAAGGCACTAAAATTCACAAAAGGCACTTTTCTGGCAAATAGGGGATAAACTTCCGGAAGAAAATAACTGAATATGGAATTTGATACGTTAACCATATTAAAATTATTTTATTTATTCATGGGACCAATCATGGGTTTTATTATTATTTCACTTTTCACTTATGTAAGGAAAAAAAACACAATTCACTATTCACTTATGCTGAAAAAAAATTTACGGTACCTACAACATAGAATGGGAAAGAAAATCATTATTTTGTCCATTTGGTGGGATATAAATTGTATCAGTTTGACAGACAAGTGGGCCTATTGGTGTATTGTGCAGAAAAAACGTAGGTGTGAGATTTCTAATCAAAGGATTCACAAAATGATTGTAGTTCCAGAATCAAGTTTATAAAAATCATTTTCATTGCCGAATTCGATTTGGTTATAAGAAGCGTTTTGGTTATAAAAAACGCATAGCAACAAGTAATTGTTTTGTTCGACCGGTTTTTTCCGTTGGATTTTTGGCGCGAGACAATGCATTTGCGCGCGCAATCTAGAGAATAGGTATCTACTGCGTGAACACTTGCCGTTGGTATAGGCGCGAAGTTGACCGAAGCTCGGTAAACAAAGGGGTCACGCATGCGCAGTCAATTTCGCGGTCAAAACGGTTGGTGCTTTTTGGGTGTTCAAGATGGCCGTTATTCCAACTGCGATGTATGTATCCGATTTACACATAGATTTCTGTGGTTTTTTTTTTCACAGAATTACTGTTCACTGGGTGCAGAGCAACAAAAGCATAATTAATGTTTACAAAACAATTCCTATGCGGGGAGGACCTCGACAAGTTTTCATTCCGCATAGCGACCGGGATAGAAAAAAAATTCGGAGCCCCACGTTATGCGCCAATTGTTACGGGGTTTCTCTGGTCGCCAATTGTCAGGTCCAGCTAGCCCCAAAACAAGCCCCAAAGCCAGCTCAAACGGGAGCAACGGGCACCCTCTATCTCAGGCGTGGATCGCAAATGAATGCTTACAGAACTCCTTCCTCCTCGGTCACCTGGGGAATTTATACTCTACGAGATTCTCCTGCCGGAGCAGATTGACAACAAGATATGTTTAAATAGATTCATGTATTGACAATTCAGAACACAGTATACAGGTTATTATTTCAGTACAGGGCTATACAAGAATGCATGTTACACAAACCTAGCTAAAGTGTTTATACCTCGTGGTCTCTGCATCGAAACTCTCTGAGTCATGGTTTTACGCGGGACCCTATCGTATTTTTACAGACACATTGAAAGAATGGGAAATCTGGTGTTCAGCTTACATGTGTGGGGGTGAAGGTCTCCGCTTCCGGTACGCTCGGCACTCTTCCTGGGGTCCGCGAACCATTATAACACCGATGTTTGACAAAACCGATTCTACATCCCAATGCGGACTAATAGTAACATCGTGGCTTATAAATCAATTCGGCTCATTTTGCGGGAGCCCGAAACAAAGCGTGGTTCTCGACCGTGTTTACGTGCGTCCGAGGTAGGGATCAACTTTCGACTGGGTGTGCGTGCGTCCGAGGCAGAGAGCAACTTTCGACTGGGTGTGCGTGCGTCCGAGGCAGAGAGCAACTTTCGACTGGGTGTGCGTGCGTCCGAGGCAGAGAGCAACTTTCGACTGGGTGTGCGTGCGTCCGAGGCAGAGAGCAACTTTCGACAGGCCCGACGGCCGGGATGCCGCGGGGAGTAGAAGAGGGGAAGTAGGGGATGCAGGAAACGGTGGGGGACGGGACCGCCGTTACAGGCTCCAACCGGGCGCGGCGACTGTTGCTAGGTATGATTCCACCAGCTATAGGGCGTTCCATAACAATGCTTTGCTTGAATAAACATATTTCAAACATGAACATTTCTGTAAGTATTCGAAAAACGGTAAAAATTTTGGTGTAAAATGTCCAAATAAAAAGACATTCCAAATACCTGTAAAAACTTTGGTTAAGATCTCCCAAGGTAAACACTTTTCGAATAACTGTAAAAACCTTGGTGTAACATTCCTCCAAGGTAACCACTTTTCGAATAACTGTAAAAACCATGGTGTAACATTCCCCCAAAACACTTTCGAATAACTGTAAAAATTTTGCTATAACATTCCCCCAAAATAAACACTTTTGAATAACTGTAAAAATCTTGCTGTAACATTCCCCCAAAATAAACACTTTTGAATAACTGTAAAAATCTTGCTGTATCATTCCCCCAAGGTATATTAAAAAACAAAAAAAACTAAACAATAATTTTACAAGGTATAACAATGTTGATAACAATAAATTACAAAATGAGTTTTCACAGATTTTTTAATTTTTTTTATTGAAAGAATAATTAATACATAATATCAACAAACAAGTCCTGCTAAACCAATTCAATTGGCTTATATATTTTAGTTACATTTACATTTTTAAAAAATCATTTACATCTTATATCCACAGATTCAACATTTTTTCATACATATTAATATAAATATTTTTTTCCGATAGCCAATTTTTCACCATATATAGAATTACATTGCTTTATAGTATCAGGTAATAAATTAAATATCTTCGGTATGTTGTATTCAAACGATCTATGTCCGTAATTATTATTAAATTTCGGAACTATTAACCCGTCATTGCGCGTGAATCTAGTGCTATATTTATGTTCTAATTTCTCTTTATGCTGCGGGGTAAATATATGCTAAATTATAATTTTGTGCCATAGTATTGAGTTTTGATGTTTCTCTTCTATAGAAGCGGACGCTAATGTTTAAAAGAGGAGCGAGTGTTAGGATGAAAAATATTTTGTACCTATAATTAATTATGATTTAAGGAGTTTTGAACTTAAAAATAAGTAACAATTATTATAAGCAATAATTATTAGCCTGAAACACTCATCAATATTGAAAACTCTCCCGAGAAAAGATATATGTCGCCGACGGGACTCGAACCCGCACCCCTCTGTTTGCCGGACAGGAGCTCTACCATTAAGCTACATCGGGATACCTCCTACCCGCCAAATGATTCAATATATATCTAGTGTTTCATTCAACAATTATCGCTTATTATATTTTTTCACCTGCAAACAACCAACTTTATTTTTATATGAGAAAGTCATGTAAGTGCTAACTCTTTGTGCTATGCATAAAAAATCTTGTTTTAAACATTAGTTTATCAATTTTAAAAAATAAGTAGATAAATAAACAAATAGATGTGTTAGGACATGCCGAATAACACACTTTTCGAATGACTATAAAAACCATGCTCTAACATTCCTCCAAGATAAACCATAAGAAGGTAAGACAAGAAATTTTGAGTTCGAGTCCAGTTGCGACCGTTACCGTTTTTTTTCTGTGACTTGTTCTTTTTCATATTTCCGTTTACATTTTTTTTTATTTATTTAAAGATGCAAACAAAATAATAGAATATCAAACTAAAAAAATAATACAAAAAAAAAATAAAAGTCCCAATAAACTACTTTTACGTAGTTTGTCAATGGGTGCTTTTAACTTTGAAAATAAAAATAAAACTTTTTTGTTTAGTTATTGAAATATTATACACGTATGTAATTTAACGGACATGTAAATGTACAAATACATTTTATGCAATTTATACAAAATATAATGACGTAAACATACATGCACATTATAAATAAATAATAATATAAACCACAGATATAAAATGAAGAATCAACCATGAAGAGATTAACAGAGATACTATTCAACAACAATAAAACTATTGCACACATTTATGATTTATAGCATAAGAGGTATAGGCTAAAAGGTGTAACATTACATGTCATAACAACCGTTAAAATATGTGTGCAATTAGAAATAGTTTGTATTAGAGTCTAATATAAACTATTTCTTTCAGCGAGCCAATTCTTCAACATAACATTAGTTTTCACATTTGTACATTTTTTAAGTTCGACAGGTAACATATTTAAACAATTGGGTATCATGTAGTCCAACGTTCTTTGTCCATATTTGTTTAAAAGCTTCGGTACTATTAGTCCTTCTTTTAACTATTGAGTATTGTAAGTGTGTTCCAGTCTATTTTTATACATAGGGCTATGCATATGCTGAAATATAATTTTATACCACAGAATTGCTCTTACAGAGAGAATTTTGAGATTCTGATAAAGGTATGGAACATTATGCCTTTGTTTTAATAATTTAACTAATGAATTTTGAACTGACTGAACATGATTTATATTTGTTTTACAGGAAAGTCCCCAAGCGGTAATTCCATACCTTATAATAGATTCAGCTAAAGAAAAATAAATTATACAAAGTGTGCATCTTGAAACATAGAATTTTAATTTATATAATCTACTAACAATAGATCTCAGTCGTTCATTATTGTCAATCATCAATTATTATTGTCTTCTTCTTCAATAACATAATTATAGTTTTATTTCCTAACCACCCTGTCCACTCAAGCTTGGATTTTATGGGGTGTCCCTTGAGTTTATTTAAATTTAATGTTTAAAACAAAGGAGACGGTTTGTCCGACAAGTTTTCCATCGCGGCTGGCGATCTCCGTAGGGTTAGTCAGTTAGCGATGGCACCACACACAATTAGCTTATCGGGGAATTCACATCTTTCCAATCGATTACCCGAATTGTGAGATAAGCGATGTATTTATTACACTTTAATGCGACTGGCGTTAAAAACATGTGTTTTAGGTAATCATAGATAAATTTTTAATTAGATACTTGAAAAAATAATTAAGTTGAAACTTTGGTTGAAATGGCCTTACTTGTGTTTGGTGACCAGATATGAATAGCCATGTACTTCCCTACCTTCCTCTTCCCCATCTCCTTTCCCTCCCCACTACCTTCAGCCTCACAACATACTTTAATTGGGGATGCCATAGTCTCACTGGCTCCAGACGGGAGCAGTTGGGACTCTTGTGCGGTATTAACATAAAAAATAAACATTAATGTTATTCATAGCGTTGTGGTCTACTCAAATATTTGTCTGTGAGTCGATTTTTTTTTACATTAGCTCCTGCTCACGGGAGAATATGAGAAATTAAAAAAAGTGCCTTTTCATCTTTGGGGATGCTGGGTGGAGGGATTTTTAGGGAAAGAAATTGGAGGGCGTTCTGGGAAGGAAAAATGTATGAGAATGGATACGAATCTGGGAGTAGGTGTGTCGAAGATTGAGAGGTGTAGGTTTGGTCTCCCGCAACCTGTCTCTTCGGATCCGGTTCACGCAAAATCATTCGCTGCCAAGATCTAGACAAACCCCATGAGTACGTAAACCTCTACTAAGGCACCAAACGTAGTGAACCAAGATATTCTGGGTTAGAAAACGATTTATTTATTTATCTTTCGCTTAATTAGTTACTCAGACGTAGCGAACTACGTGATCTATGGCAGAGGTGTTGGTTAGCCAATAAATTTGCCAAGGAGAGAAAGTTCTGAAAAGGAAAAAGGGATGAGTAGTGGGTAAGAATCTGGGGGTCAATGTGTCCATCAGGAAGGTCGGACACATGAGTCCGGCTAGAGAGGTCTAGCTCTCCCTCAACCAGTCTCTCTGATCCAGTTCGCTGCCAAGATCTAGACCAACCTCACCTCGTGAACCCGGGCCCCCCTACCAAGACATAAAACGTAGCGAACCAAGATGTTCTGGGTTCAAAACAAATTTTTATTTTTATTTATTCAACATTATAATTACAATGCATTTACAATGAATTTTAACGAACATCAATATAACGGATATTCTGAAATAGCAGCAGGCTTCGCAAAATATTTTGAATCAGTATTTAGCGACAGTATTCCCAAACTTGATATTTCCTCTATAGCTTCTTCGTCACACAATGCTTTACCTATACAAATTCACGAAATTAGCGATGTCGATATTGTTGCCGCTTTTCATAAGCTAAAACCTAAATACTCTGTCGGCCCAGATTTTATACCACCCATCACACTAAAAAAATATTCAAATTATTTTATTCAACCTCTAAAGCACATTTTTAACCTTTCAATTCGTAATAATATCTTTCCTGAAAAATGGAAAGTAACGAAAGTCACGCCTATACACAAAAAGGCAAAAAGTCAGCAATCGATAATTATAGACCTGTAGCTGTCTTATCAGCACCCGCAAAACTCTTGGAAACCATAATTTATTCACAAATATATAATCAAACAAAACATTCACTTAACGAGAATCAGCACGGATTTCGCCCTACTCTATCACCCTCAACAAACCTAATGAATCTTACTACATATATCAATAAATCTTTTGAAAATTTTGTACATGTCGATGTGATTTATACAGACTTCGAGAAAGCATTTGACAAAGTCGACCATGATATTTTATTAAAAAAATTGAGTGACATCGGATTCTCTCAGAATTTTCTCGCTTTCGTAGCTAGCTACTTACTCAATCGTCGTCAGTATGTCAGTTACGGACACCAATTTTCTCACGAATACAAAACCAACTCCGGGATCCCCCAGGGATCAAATTTAGGACCCCTCCTCTTTCTTTTATTCATTAATGATACAGGCAAGACCATTAACCGCTCAAAATATCTCCTCTTCGCTGATGATATCAAACTTTTCAGAGCTATTAAAAGTTACATAGATTCCATTATTCTACAGAATGATCTTGATTCTCTTGTCAAATGGTCGGAACTGAACAAATAACCCTTCAGCATCCAGAAGTGCAATGTCGTTACATTTACAAGATCCAAAAATACATTTCTATTCCCCTACCAGATTAATAAAAATATATTAACACGGAAAAATGAGATTAGAGACCTTGGCGTGATTTTTAAAGCAAATCTATCTTTCAAATCCCACATATTTGACATTGTCTCCCGCGCCAACAAAATGCTTGGATTTGTTCTTCGTAATGCGAGATCATTTACTAATGGAATTGCAATACGTCGAACATATGAAGCACTTGTTCGTAGCATCCTGGAATATAGTTCCATTATTTGGGCCCCTTCTGAACAAAACCATATCCTAGAAATAGAAAAAGTACAAAAAAGATTTTTGCGTTACCTGTATATGAGGGAATATACGTACTATCCATTCCTTTATCCATCCTTGTTCTTAACAGGGATGCTCGATTTCAACACCTTAGAAGCCCGCAGAAAAATATTTTTAGGTAAACACTTTTTTAAGCTAATCTCTGGTATCATACTCAATCCGCCTATATTAAAAGAGGTTAATTTTTACGTCCCTAACAAGTATACTCGTGGTAAATCCCATGCACTTTTTTATGCTCCGAAAGTGAGGACTTCTACATATCAGAACGCGCCAATAAACAGAGCGACTCAACTGCTTAACGATTCTGCATTGACCATCGACATTTTCAATGTCACTTACAGACAGTTAGGCAACTATCTTTTAGCAAATGTCACTAAGTAGTAAAACTGCCCTTGTGTACTTTGTAATTTATAATCTTCTCTATGATATATATTGGTGTATAACTGTTTTATAGAGAACATGAAAAAATAAATAAATAAATAATAATAATAAATAAATGCATTGGTGATAATGGTGCACCATGATGTACCCAATGTGAATGTCTCACTAGGAAATCCTGTGTTAAAAAATAAATAAATAATGTAAGCATTAAAACAAAAAAACATAAAACAATAATACCTACATTTTTATTTGCATATAACTTTATTATTGACATACATTAATTACGTGAGCTGTTTTTTAAAAAAATTACCCCCCCCCCCCCCCCCACCATTGGTGAGATTAAGTGTGATTCAGTTTGAACCCCCCCCCCCCCCCACTAACGTGTGAGATTTTTTTCTTACTCTCTTATGTATTTCATAAGAGCCATTTTTCAGCGGGCAAAATGAAACACTTGTGAAGAAAAAAAAGATGTGAAACAATTTAATTTTTTTTTCTAATATCTCTATAATAATAAAATTAAATTTGACTTGAGATTTTTACTAAAATATAGTAGGTACCTATATATTATTTTTATTAATTAATTGTGAAATAACACAAATTAATCAAATAAAATTTATTTATTTACAAAGTGATTTTGCGAAGTTTGAAGAAATAAAATTTATTTGCGCACGCCGGGTTCGAACCCGCGACCTTCCGATTGGGAGTCAAGAGTCTTACCACTCGACCACAGACGGCCGTCAGGGTTATTGACGGCCGTTATGGTCATTGATCCCCTCGGCACCGGTGCATATTCGGGAAACACGTCAAACGCGCGCCCAACATATGTACACGGTTGACATTTGTCACATGAGTCGTAGAAGCGACTCGTTCTTGTGCTCAACAGCTCGGCTGTGGAACGATTTGCCGGCCTCTGTGTTTCCTCCTTCCTACAACATGGGTCTTGAAGAGTTCACTTCTTCCTCTCTTCAAATAGACCCACCAAACATCATTTTTAAAGATGACACAGGCATTGAGGGAAACTTTTCCTCAGGGCCTCCTGTGTGGAGTTAATGTAAAAAAAATATTAACTCTTTTTTTGCCACTAAACTTTTCATAAATGTACCTAATATCAACAGTAATGGAGGGTAGCATATGTAAAATCATGCAATGCCAGTGTTTTAGATATAATATCCTCCGCGTGCAGTCGTATCTCCTCCAAGCATAAACTTTATAATACAATTATGTTTATCAGAAGTGAACCGCCAGGTAAGTATGTTTTCTGTATCTGTTTGTAAATAATAAAATTAGATAGAACCTACGAACATTGTACAGCGGCGTTACCGTGGATTGTTCATAAAAACGGCGCTCTACAAGTTATAAAATTATTATAAGTCGGTAGAGTGATCATATTTCTAAGGCTAGCTTTACACTTGTAAGTAAAATTTTCGGCTTATGGAAGCTAGTTTCTCAAAGGAGCGTTTACATATGCATCCGACTTATGGGAAATAATACTTGCGGAAGTTCAACTTATGTATGTGCTCATAGCGACGATAGCGACCGTTTACATCTGTACATTAATTTGCGGTAAAATAGCTTCCTGTCAACTACGATTTGCTATTGTCAAATTTATGCGATTCTGTCAATAAAGAAGAAAATGCCCAAATAAAGTATTGAAATAGAAGCTGGCTTTAAATAAACAATTCTCCACGCACTTTTGATCCGTTAAGTGCGGAAATTAATGGAATTATTTAATTTTCTACAAATAACAGCTAGGTACTTGACAGCAACCGACTTTGAATTCAAATACGTAATGTTATAATCGGAAACATTGAGATTAGAAAGGATTGGACATGGATTGGACCAATAATTAAATAGAAGGATGCTTGTTTATAATAAAACCTTTATTCCACATGAAAAATAAATTATATCTCTTCGGTTTTTGGAATCAGAAATGTTTCTTTCGGTTTCCATTAGTTTTTTGTGGGTATGTAGGTGCTTAGGTAATTATTAATTTTCTATTTAAGTTTTATATAGTGTTATTTTATATTGTTTTCGGGGGATAATAAGGTGACACCTGTCTATTCATTTTTGACATCTCACGCGACGCATTTTGGTACCATTTCTTACGGAATGTCTCTCAACTTATAAAACTGATTTTATAAGCTGTAAGAAGGCTGGAAGTTCGCGTGTACACGATTAGACCTGTCAAAAAACTTCCGCAAGAACAACTTCTGTAACTTGCTATAAATTGAGGTAAGTGACTTTTGGTGTCGTTTACATTCGTAATTTCGCCAGAAGTCGCTTCCGTGAGGGAAAGGAAAAAACTTACAAGTGTAAAGCTAGCCTAACACTTGTTTTTCTAAGGTTATGTTACTCTGCGCCGAACTATCCAATTGAAGTTCCGAATTCCATTTCAATATTACAGACACCACTTGTGACTTGAATTAAAACTACGGACGAAACAACTATATTACTTTTCTCCTTCTTTTCCGAATCATCGCCCACCCCCCAAAATAACGACCAATCACAGAGCTCGGCTAAGGGAGGAAAAGCGATACTACGCTGTCTCTCTCCAACACCTTCGATGTCGTGGAAGTTGATCATCCCTAATCTCTTTTCCGCTATTCTGTAGGGGGATGTTTGCGTGACTTTTTGGGTATGTTTTTAGGATGATGACATTAAGTAAATTGATTGGATTGTTGATTGAATCTATTTTTTCTCCCCTGATGGCTTCTAGGTAGGCAATGTCTATATTATTCAAGTAAGTAGACCAGTGGGGTGTAGTCCAAAAAGGCTGTAGTAAAACTAAATAATTGTTGATCGTAGTGTAATTTTTATAACACAATCGTTGTAGCTACCTACCTATGTTGAAAATTTGATTCAATGACAGTTGATCCCCCGACAATTGCCCCCCAGCATACTTATACAGGGTGTCCGGGGGTAAAGTGCATTAACTTCGGGATGTGATTCTATATGATAGTGTAAGTAAAAAAGATGGATAACTTCGAAATTCCAATTTTTAGGGGTACTTTTTTGGTAAAAAGATAAAATTAGTCCGGCATGTGCGGCCAGCACTATTAGGCCAATCAAAAAGAACGTCCTTCTCCGCAAGAACAAGGATTCGCCAATAATATTTGTTAGAGACGCGAGTGACATACCTCTTCAATAGTCTCACTTTGGAAATTCAAAGAAAATCACCCGGATTTAATCAAAATGGCCCCGTCAGAAGAATACTGCATCCCTGAAACTCATGAATGTGATAATATTGAAGATGTAAATACATTTTTTCACGAAACATCTTTTAATATATTAAACATGAACATCAGAAGCATCAGGAAACATTTTGATGAATTCTGTATCCTTTTAAATTCGTTATCTTTCCAAATTGATTTTATAGCACTCACTGAAACGCAAATGCGCGAATGTATCCCGTTCAACTTACCAAACTATATTTCTTTTTCAATTCCGGCTAGACATACCTCTCATGATGGCATCACCATATTTTACAATAAACACTCATTATCTAACATAAACATTAAAAACCCAAACTTCAAATATTCAAATGCTGTCCATGTAACTTTCACCTCCAAAGGAAAAAAATACTCTATTTTGTCAGTATACCGCTCTCCTTCTCTATCCACAATTCCGTTTGCAAACGAAATTAAAACTTTTATTAACAATAATAGCTCAAACCATTTTGATTTTTCATTTTTTATGGGTGACATTAATATAAATATACAAAACGCCATACTAAATCCGATCGCGAACGAATATCTAAATGTTTTGTATTCCTCGGGATACCTATCCTACATAAACAATACCACCAGACCTAACCATCCTAACGATACATGTCTCGATCACATATTTATAAAATCAAATAAAAATTACCAACATAAATCCGCTACACTAAAAATTGACATAACTGACCACTATCCCACTTTCTACGGACATCATACTCCAATTTCACCCATCTCTACTGACCCAAATAACTCTAACAAAATAATTACTAAAATCAATTATTCTACTTTAAATAACTTACTTACCGAAGAATCGTGGATCGCAGTTCTATCTAATGATAATCCGGATTCAGCTTTGAATACCTTCTACAAACTACTCCATGAATATATTCTTAAAAGTCAAGAACAAATAGCACCACCAAAAAGTAAACATAAACACATAAAACCATGGATCACGCGCGGACTAATAATCTCAATTCAGCATAGAAACAAACTTTTTAAAATCTATAAAAATCAGGAAAAACATTGCACATTAAACAACGAAACGCAGACTCACACCAAACGGCAAGAATACATCTTATTTAGAAACTACTTAAACACAATCATAAAAAAACGAAAACAGGAATACTACTCTACACAACTACTTAATGCTCAAAACGACTCAAAAAAAACATGGCATGTCATAAACGAAATTTCAAATAGAAATCAAAAGGTTAACAAAATTCCTCAAAAAATCATCACTGACAACAATACAACTATAGAAGACGCTGAGAGCATTGCAAACAATTTCAATAACTTCTTTACAAACATCGCCTCAACCCTCATAGATAATAATCCCAGTCTTTCTATTCACTCAAATCAAATTCTTCCCGGCCTTCCAGAGTCTAATGACCCCACCCCTGAGCTATCTACATTCAAAGAAATAACAGAACTTGAAATTTCTAAACAAATTGAAAACCTTAAAGAGAAATCTGCAAATGGCCCCGATAACTTAAGCAACATCACAATTAAATCAATTAAAAAACATATAATCATCCCATTATGTCACATCTTCAACAACTCCATCAGGCTCGGTATTTACCCTAATTACTTTAAACTCGCTCACATTATTCCAATACATAAATCCGGATCCCAAAGTAAAACAGACAACTACAGACCAATAACCTTAACTTCACAATTATCCAAGATCTTTGAAAAGTGCTTAAAGGGACAAATTATGAACTTTCTAGATTCTAATTCAATACTCTCAGCTAATCAATATGGGTTTAGAAGTAACCTGTCCACCGACGATGCTGTCTTTAGTTTAACTAAAAACATATACTCAAATCTAGACCATAGCACTAAAACTCTAACCATTTTCTTGGACTTAAAGAAAGCGTTTGACACAGTCAACCATAGAATCCTATTAAAGAAAATATCAAACGTTGGTATTAAAAACAAAAGTCTCATGCTATTAAAAAGCTATATATTAAATCGCCAACAATGCACAAAAATAGGGTTAAGCTTAAGCACTTATGATCTAGCAAAACATGGCATTCCTCAAGGAACTGTCTTAGGGCCAATTCTCTTTCTAATCTACATCAATGACCTATGCAATATTGCAATACCCGGTAAAATTCTCTCCTTTGCAGATGATACTGCAATAACAGTACAAGGTAAAACGTGGGAAGAAACAACCACTAAAGCCAACAAATGCATTGCAATAGTCAAAGATTGGCTGGATAGAAACCTTCTCAGTCTAAATTTTGATAAAACCATTTGTATTCCCTTCTATAATTCCCTAAAGTCATCCCCTAAAAATAATCTTAACCTGAAGTTCCATAATATAAATTGTAACCCTGCTACATGCCCAAACTGCGAAGATGTGAAATTAGGAAAATATACTAAGTACTTAGGTGTAACTATAGACTGCCAACTCAAATGGACCTACCATTTAGAGAAAACAGTCAATAAACTGAGATACCTAAGTTACATATTCAAACGGATGAGCAATATTGTCAATATAAGAACCATGAAAATTGTTTATGATGCATTGGTGCTTTCATCCATTACCTATGGAATAATCGCCTGGGGAGGAACATACAATAACCATGTGAAACCTCTAGAAACTGCCCAGAAGTCCATCATTAAAATAATGTACCAGAAGACCAAAACTTATCCCACTAATCAGTTATTTCAGGAAACTGAAATTATGGAACTAAGGCAGATCTACTGTTTACAATGTCTCAAATTTATATTTACTCGTCCTAACAATTTCGATAAAAACCCAAATCGCTCTAGTCAAAGACTCACCACTTGCATGTACACAGTGCCTCATTGCAAAACCAGGCTGGCCCAAAGGCACATTAACTGTATTGCCCCAAAATTGTTCAATTCCTTACCCAATTCCATCAACACATGCCAAAACTTGAACTTATATAAAAAATATACTAAAAGTTGGTTAAAAAATAAGGAAGTAAATAATTTTTTCCTATAATTTTGTACTGTTTACATTTTAAATAACTAAAATATGCCATGTCTTTCCGAATCGTTAGATTTAAAAAAAATATATATATAAAATTGCGTGTATGTGTATGTATACATGTGTGTGAGTATGTATACATGTATGTGAGTATGTATACATGTGTATATATGTATGAGTATGAGTATGTATACATGTGTATATGTGTATGTACATGTGTGTACATATATATATATGTATATATATGTATATATATCCACATCTAAATATAAAAATACAATCACAGAAATTCCTGCAACATCAATTACCTCTGCACATATATGTACTACATTTTTAATTCTTAATCTTTTTATTTTAACCACCACTGTTTTATACCCACATATTATAATGCCCACGCACAGGCTTCGCCTTTGTGGGATTTTTTTGTTACCTTTTCATTTATGTTATTATGTATGTATCTACTTGTAAATGTATGTATCAAAAAATTTTGCCAATAAAAAAAAAAAAAAAAAAAAAAAAAAACCAACGTCGGTAATCAATGGGGTAAGTTTGTACCTTACACTAAGGATTTTTAATAGGTACCTACGTCTTTTTGTATGAGAAAAAAGTTGGAATTTCTAAAAAAGTTGTTAATCTTTTTTACTCATACCATCATGTAGAATCACCACCCGAAGTTAATGAACTTTTCCCCGGACATCCTGTATACAATATGCAGTCGATTTAGGCAAAATACAATATACCTAAATACATAAAATATAACGAAATGTCCCCGTAATGATGTGCAGAGAGGATGTACTGCCAAATAACAAAAGTATAAAACATATTTTCATGAAAATGCATTAAGGATAGAACTACTTGTCTATGTATGTGCTTAGCGCCTCCGCCCACTGAGGCAACTGAAAACTCTCAACTGCCAACTGTCTTTGTATGACTATGTGATGGCCCGCACACTTCACAATCACGCAAAACGTGGTAACGTAAGCGGTGACTCGCGATTTGCACTGCTGATTGCCGCGGCCGGCCGTTGCTAGTTGCCAGCTGTCAGCTGATTGTTCTTCGTCTATGGTTAAACAAGCTTTTTGACCAATCAAGACAGAGAAATCAGCCGGTTTTAGTTGGTTTTCAGTTGCCTCGTCAGCGGAGCGCCTTACTGTATATACCAGCATATAAGTACAAAAAATCGATACTGTAAATAAATTTGTTTGATATCCAGACCAATGTAAAAGATATTTTTGAAGTCGATTTTAGGAATCTTTCCGACAATTTTTTTTAGTTTAAATCCGCACGAGAGACCCTTCCGCTCCCAACTGTCTGAAGCCAGTAATAGATAGATACATGGCATCTCCGATTGAATTATGTATGATATGTGGCTGAATGTATTGGGGAGGGGAAGGTGATGGCGTAGAAGAAGGTGGGGAAGTACATGACTATTCAGATCTGGTAACCAAACACGCCTAAAGTGATTTAAAGCAACGTTTCGATTCTCAGTAGTGGTTTTTCATCAGGGCGATACTGAAAATATTCATTACCTACTAGATGTAGGTTCAAAAATTTAAATGAATAAATTGTGAAAAGACACGAAATATAATCAAATATAATAGGGATTTTAACCGGTGACCTCCGGATTCGTAGTCAAGGATCGTAACCGCATAACCACTGAGGCCGTATACCTAAATAATGCATTATTTTGATTAGTTTTATTTTTATTTTAATTGATCACCTCACAAGAGTCCCAACTGCTCCCGTCTGGAGCCAGTAAGACTATGGTATCTCCAATTGGGGTATGTTGTGAGGCTGAAGGTAAGCGGATAAGGGAAGGAGATGGGGAAGAGGAAGGTGGGGAAGTACCTGGCTATTCAGATCTAGTCACTAAACACGGCTAAAGCCATTTCAAACCATGTTTCAATTCTGAATGGTGGTCTTACACCGGGGCAATACTGACAGTATCTTCCACTCTGGAATGTGCCGCAAATATACTATATATTATTTTAATTAATTAATTATTGTGAAATAACACAAATTAATCAAATAAAATTAATTTGCGCATATCATTATCATTTGCCTAGTTCGAATCTGCGACCTTAGAGAAATAATTTGTTCTATAACCACCCCTTCCATAGATCTCCCAAAGGGGTTCGTTAAGTTTGGTGACTTAGCATGTTTGTTCGGGTTCATGGGTTGAAATTTGTCGGCGGATGCGACTGCCCACCATCAATTCTTTTCCTTTAGGATCTATCTTCATCTTTAGAGAGATTTGGAGAGATATGACCTCTGTGATACTAGATCCACACCCATGTGAATGCTATAGCTACGCCTCTTGGAATGTATTATTTGTATGTAAACTTTGTAAATACCTACATATATATCATAAAACAATTTTTTGTAAATTGAAGATGCATTTTACCAAAATTGATTGTATTAGGTACCTACCTACCTATATTGTTGTGTATTTTTCTATTATGATCTTAAATTTCAATGTCGATATTTTATTGGTCAATGACATAAATATATACCTACTTATCACATCACTGTCATATATGAATTTATTAAGACTTGATTATAACGCTAAAAAATAAAATAAATTATTTTTAATTAATAAATAAATTGTGAAAATATAATATCTGCAAATTAATCAAATAAAATTTTGCCAGGATTTGAATCCGCGACTTCCCGATTCGTAAGCCAGAAAAAATTGATTTGATATTAAAAATCTTCAGTGGAAATTCAAATAATTGACTATTGTCATCTCGTTCTGGCTAATGCAATATTATCAGTTTTTTATTAAATCATCCCACTCACACATTGAAGTGAGACACTTGAAAATACAGATCGACTCACTCACACTTTGGTAAAAGTTCGAAAGTGTTATAGCAGAAAGGTACTGAAATTTATAATAATAATTTCTGGCTAATACAGCTTAAAACACAATATTTAAAAGTAGCGCAAATCCTTGAAAAACTATGCATATTTTGAAATTTGACAAATCAGTACCAATTTTGAAAGTGCGTTAAATATTTCATATTATATTTAATTATTGGCGATAATATTAGCGATTCTCAAACAAAAATTTGAATTTGAAATGAACCCAAGACATTAGCCATGCAGGAGCTCTTTTTTTACCACCGAGCTATTTCCACCCTATCAGCGCCCTTGGGGTGATTTCTCACAAGGACGGTGCTCTACAAATTATCTAATTATTTTTTTATTTTTTATTATCACATTCGGTCATACTATAACTAAATCGCTTCGACTTAGAACTAACAATATTACCATTTCATGTAGTGGACATCATAGGGGAGACAAGAAAAAAAACGATAGACGATAGAGCATTCCTGAAAAACCAACTCGATGGGAACTGAAAAATTGGAGTTATTTTTCATTGAAATTCTCATTATTTTTTTACAAAATTTGGATGATTTATGTCAAACCTCGTGCTATTTTTGCTGCTAAATTTACGTTTTTATGGAATTTTTGGGGAAAAGCCATTCAAACTTATTTAATTTAAAAAAAAAAACGAAAAATTACAGTTTAAATTATCATTTTTATATTTAAACAAAACATGTAAGCGTAATGAGTAAAAATAAGAAAGTGACCCTCAGATTGTTTGGGCATGTAGAGCGAATAAACGAAGAAAGGAGCGTAAGCAGAATATATGATGCAAGTGTGAATGGTATAAGAATTAGGAGACGTCCGAGGAAGACAAGGCACGATCAAGTGAATCAGATACTTGAGTCGGCCCATGTCAAGAGTCAGAAAAATAGAAGAGTATGTATGAGACGATGTATGAATGTGAATGAGGCAAAGGAGTGTGCCAAGACCGAGGTGTTTGACGGTCCGTCCTCTCTGCCCACCCCTCCGGGGAAACGGCGTGATGCTAAGTAAGTAACAAAACATTTTTAGGGCGTATAAAAAAAATCTGATCTAGATCTATTCCAAAGAAACTATAAAGCACATGAGTAAGAACACGCGAGTACATTACCTACACTCGGAAAGTTACTTCCCATTACTACATACAATATATATTGTAGAAATTAAGTCTGAATGTGAACTTTATAGGTTGGAATCCATATAGCACTTGCGTACTCCAACACGCTGCGAATGAATGAATTATACAGCGTTATTTTGTATTTGGGATTTTGAAAATATTTACTATTTCGTTTGATAAATCCTAGCATTTTGAGGGATCTATAATGTTGAGGATATGGGAAGTAAAAGTTAGTTTTTTTTATCAAATAATTATTTGAACTAATTTCTTTCACCACCCGCACTAAGCGCCTCAATTATTTTATTGTACAATAATTTTGTAGATGTGGTCGTAACCAACGTAGGATCGACAGGCGTATCCTTTACACGAGTGCGAAAGTGACACCGCTATACAACACCTACGCTTGTTCCCTTCACTCCTCCAAACGGTGGCTCCGCCCAGAAAAAAAACCAGCTGGGAAATTAACAACCCCGCACAAAAAAAACAAAGCCAAAGTATTGTTCATTGACGAATGTTTTATATATTTTGTTGGGTCCTTTTTGTGAGGTGTTGTCTCACTTTTGGCGTTGTTTCACAGACGGGGACGGGCCAATGGATTTCACGGGTCGAACAGTTTTAAATTTCAGTATAGCGTAGTGAGAGGTCGAGAGCGCAATACATGCAGATCTGAAACCGATATTGCTTATGCCATATTGCGCTTCTCGTATCGGGTTCGGGCATCTAAGTCACCCCAAATCGCTAGATTGAAACATTAGACATTACCGATCGATAATTTGACAGTTTGACCGACAAACAATCGATAGAAACCGACGTTTATCGACGAAACAAAAGGCAAAATTGTTGATATTTTTTGATAAAACTCTCCGGCGCGATCGAAAACAGTATTTTTTTACTAAATAAATCGCTCAAATAAAAGTTCAAATTTAACATAACAAAAGTGTTCTCAACTCTTTTAAGAGCTTTCATATTGTTTTTATAGTATTTTTTATGATATTTTGACGCTTCTGTAGTAAGTTTTGTGTTCAAAAACATATATATTGAAAGTGCATTTTAAACTATTGTTCATTTTAAAACAATTAAAAAGTGATGTGTGGTGATTTTTGTGATTTAAAACAAATAAATCGGCTGTTTTGTGTTCGTATCACCCCTGGAAAAAAACGGTAAATATTAAAATAATAATATTATGTACTAATTATTGCTGTTAATTTATTAATTGATATTATTTATTGAAGAAAAACAGATTAATTAATACCTATTAATTCAGTTTTTACCAATAACTTCGATATGTTCATACCTAATGTATCGATCGAAAATTTACCATTAATTCATTAAGGTGAAGACATGCGAAAAAATGCAAAATCGTACAAAATCTTGTGTTTTAGTTTTGAAAATTTGATCGCTTAGAAATAATATAGATGCTTCAATTAAATACTGTGAGTAGAACACATCTTGGCCTTTGAAGTGATCGAGTATTTTTTTGATAAGCTTTTTAATAAGCTTAGAAAAAAATTATGCGTCTGATCTATAAAAAATTGTTAAAAGTGAAAAATCTCCTACTTACAAATCCTTTTTCTGGTGTTGTTTTATTGAATAATGTAGCTAATTATGTTTCTTATAGAGTGATCAGAAAACATTTTCATATTTGTATCTGAACTTCACAAAATAAAATAAAGCGTGCATTTTGGCGACGTTTCTTTTCAGTGAATAAAAATAGGCGGTATCCAACGAATTTTAAAGTGCGAATTTCACCCTTCTGTCATGTACAGAAGGATTTTAGCTCGTCGCTTAGTCTACGCCCAGAACCCGGGGCCAACGGACATGCCTTAGTCTACGCGGCTCTTCGATCTTTGAAAATATACTTGCGGAATAACAAAACACTGTTGTTTGCTAGAGATTAGGGTTTTTATTGGTAAACGCTTAGAAATCGTTCGCTCCGCCCGATTCCGCATGAGTCAAGGACTAGTGGATCATCTTAAAGAACTTTGTAATCGTTCAAAGAGATGCCAAAAATAAGAAGAAAATTATTTGCGGATTATTCAGAATTTCGAATATGAAATCGATAAAAATTACATAAAAATATAGGTCCCAATCGAGAGATCCTGGGTTTGAATCCCAATTACGACCGCTACGTTTTTTTTTAAATGTCTGTGTCTTGTTCTATTTTACGTTTCGTTTAGATTTTCAGTAGATATTATCATCTTCTTAAATGATAAAAGACAAAATGTCAAAGACCAGCTGTTTCACGGAATTTTAAAGTCTATTTGTAATAATAAGTAATAATAGATCAAAATAAAGTATCAGTGAAGAAGAATATAACACTAATAATCTAAAATGAAAATAAACAAGACACAGAAAAATAAAAGATTACTCTCGCAACTGGGACTCGAACCCGAACCTCTCGTCTTACCGGTACGAACGCCTTGACCAATTCGGGCTATATTTGTCAATCTCATATTTCAAAATTCAGAATTAACAATATTATCTTCGTGATGGGAATAACCTTTAAAAGTTATAAAAAGCGAGTTGTTCTTATAAAAATTGAATAAGTTTCAGGCCTACAAAAATTGCTTTGAAGTGTAAAATCTCCTACTTACAAATCCCTTTTCGGATATGGTATTATTGCATATTGTGGCAAATAATGTTTCTTAGATTATGATCGGAAAACATTTTAATATTTGTGCATGACCGTCGCAAAATAAAATAAAACATGGATTTAATAAATGTTTTTTGCTCCATGATTTCCTTCGTTCGATTTCGGAAATTAATTGGTACCTACAAAAATACATACTTTGATTCCTTGTGGGACTGGTATAGGCTCTGTATATCGACAAGTCCATATCCTCGCTATGTACGACATTCCTCGCTCAAGTTTAAGCGGGCAGTCTGCCACTCAAGCCTTGATAAGCCGGAGAATAGTTTCTTTTTTAGGCACTGAGGCGCACCGTGCACAAATTTGAAATATTCATAAATAATATTGTATACTATCTACCATATTATCACCGAAATTTAGGTAAATTGCCTAATTTTATAAGTATTGACTATTATACATATCGGTCGATGAGAAATGTCAATGTTATTAATTGATAATCAATCTAAAATAGTCTGATAAGGGATTGTAATAATAATAATAATAATAATTGGATGACTTGTATAGCGCCGTTTTTGTGAAAAATCACCTCAAGGGCGCTGTACAAATTTCAATAATTTCTACAATCTTACTTCTAACTACACACTAGACAAATATAAAAAACCTATGGCTAAAACAATGGATGCAAATCCACCGGTTCTTTGATCAGCGATACAAAACTATATGTACAATGCATCTGAACAACTAGCGCGGTGCTGCCTAAAAATGTAAATGTACATGTACTTTTTTTTATATATATTTTTTTAATGAAAATGTACAGGACCATACTTACCTGGTAGGTAAGAGTTTCAGCTTCAGGACAGTTTGTTTTCAGCGGTTAATTTCGCGAAAAGTGCACGACTCCAGCAAACAAATACTATTTAAAATTTGGAAAACTTTATAAAAAATCAACTCGCCTAAAAATATTTTAGGTTCATAAACTAAACTACTTACCGTCGTTAAAATTTGCAAATATCGCAATCTCCCCTTGATATCAGAAAGCATAGATATTGCACTCACGTAGACAGAAGCACCTAGTTTGGTTTTTCAAAGAAAAAGAAATAGGCTCCATTATTAAAATCATAGACAAACCGTGTAATACTGGTGATATCTAGGAGGCTTGCGACCTTATGAGGATTATGTCGAACCGAATTATGAGAACCAAGCCTAGATTAAAGTCAACTGATATACCGGGGAATAATAAAACTGTATCTGATATTTTATTTTATAAGGATTTATCGTCCCAGCGAAGAAAGCAAAAGTTTGTAGCTTACCGATGCGTTGCGTCGGTTTTTAACCTGGGTGCATCGACGCTTTCAAACCGAATTACTATACAAATGCACCCACGTGTATGCGAGATAATATTATAACAACGTTTAAATCTATTTTAAATGGACAGATCTTAAATGTATGCACGACAATATAATGATTATGTATATTAATAATTGTATCACTTCTGTAGCGCCGTTTTCGTGAGAAAATCACCCTAAAGCACTAACGGATACATATGGGGGGGGCGAGGGGGCGCGCGCCCCTCCCTTGCGGGGCCGCCAGCCCGCACGCTGTAATTCGTTTCTTTCATTAGTCGAGTTATCGGGTAGTTGTACATTCTTATGTAGCACGCGCTGTTTTATACGTTAACAACCGAGCTACATATGTGAGGGAAGCAGAGTCGCTTTCTGTTTCCGCCACTGCCCTAAAGGCACTTTGCAACATATTTTATTCAACCTATAACATAATGTCATTAAAACTTATAATTGGTGTTTTGCAGCTAAGATTTATAACTAGCTAGGTACCTATTAACAACTTACTTAGACTTGTAACTTGCGACTTAGAACTAATTAAGATGAAGCTATGCGCCAAATTAGTATTTAGATTTATCTTTACTACGAATCGGTTTACATTATAAATATAAAAAATATGCTATGGATACATTGAAGCTTTTCCTACCTCTTCCATTTATTGGAATTAAAAAAAATTATTACCTAATTACGTTACAAAAAATATAAGCGTAAAGTACAAAATAATTTGTTTTTTTTGTTACGTAAATATGAAGTTATATAAGAAACAAATTTTAAAAAATACCCTAAGCAAAGTCTAAGCAAAAGACGTATGTAAAATATTCTGAAATTTATTATTTTTTAAGACCGTAAATAAATTGATAAACTGAAGTATTTTCGTTACAAAGCACGTGCGCGAATTTTTTTAAATGATTTTATTATCAAATTATAATTCTGAAAAGTAGTTTTCCTAGTGAATTTATTGATTTATTTTACTGTATGATTATATGATTTGAAATGAGTGCTGTATAGTAGGTACAACATTTTGTTTGAAAATTTGCCAACGACCAACGGCACAACCTTAATATAATTTTAAAAAACAATTTTTCTTAATTTAAAACACAACTTTACTAGAGAAAAGAACAAACTTTCGAAATCAATTTTTTTTTTGTAGAAAATAGTGGATACGTTTAGAATTCGATTTAAAAATGACATATTTCTGGTGGTGTCCGGTTATTCCCTCTTAGTGCTTTTTGGTTCCTTCAACCTTCCGATTCCTGATAATTGATAATATTGCTGATCTGTGAAAAATACAATAAAAGCTGTACAAGGCACAATTGAAAAGATGTATTTGTATTATTATACGCCTATGTAACTAACTAACTAACTAACCATCACGCCGTTTCCCCGCAGGGGTAGGTAGTAGGTAGAGAGGACGGACCGCCAAACAACTCGGTCTTGGCATACACTCCTCGCCTCATTCACATTCATACATCTTATCATACATGCTCTTCTATTATTCTGACTCTTGACATGGCCCGACTCAAGTATCTGATTCACTTGATCGTGCCATGTCTTCCTCGGGCGTCCGCGACTTCTTCTACCATTCACATTAGCATCATATATTCTCTTGACACTCCTTTATTCATTCATTCGCTCTATATGTCCAAACCATCTAAGCGTCCCTTTTTTTGATATATAAAATAATATATAGAATATATATAAAACAATATACGTACAATTTTGTTATAAGAAAAACTCTCTTTTTATAACTTTTTAAGGTTATTACCATCAATATATCATTGAAGAAGAAGATAACACTAATAATCTAAATTAAAATATAAAAATGAACAAGACACAGAAAAATGAAAGAGAGCGGTCGCAATATACCTATGTACCTACATTTTAACGCGGCATCACGTTCATTGGTCAAATGCATTGTAGGTACATAATATAGTTTTGCGTTAGTGTTCGACGAACCGGTGGATGCAATCTGTTTATCTAGTTTGTAGTTAGAAGTAAGATAGACCATTGTAGAAATTATATTACAAATTTGTACCGCGCCTTTGAGGTGATTTTTCACAAAAACGTCGCTATAGAAATCATCAAAATATAATTATTATCCATAAAACAATGTATTTAAATGTGAACTTCTGCTGGGTGAGTGCGTATCTACTGGTCGCTAAGCACATATGGTCAAAAAGAAAAGGTCTGTCGGTCGGGTGTTTTTTTCTTCCAAGCGGGTCCACTGGTTCCGGACGAATGACTTTTTAACTTTGTCCCGATATTCCAAACATTCTTAAAAACCTACCTAATATTATTATTTAATTTTAATGTTTTTGAGGCGCACGAATACGGAGCCTTTCTAATGATCTGCTGTTTTTTTTATCTTTGCTTGACTTGTTGTCCAACAAATTTCCTTCAGTTTTCACAATAATATTTCGGTGAGCTGTGAAGAGCCGTTTTTGTTTAAAAAAAGGTCGTTCTACGTGTTTTTTTGAAAATTATAACATTTATTACACTCTATTCGCTCTCGTTAAGACGATAGACTTCGCTTTTCGGCCCAAACAAAAAGGACGCCCGGGAAAAAACACTTTTCTACATCGAAAATTGCACAAAATGAATAGATTTTTTTTTATACTGCCTTCTAGAGGGTGAAAACTATGTCGGTATGTTTTCGAATTTTCGATGCGTTTCGTATTAACGCAAACATTCACTGTCAAACATGTACGATTTATCAAAAAATATTATTTAAGGAAAACGTGCTGCTAACTCAACTCTCATAAAGAATTATAAAATTATAAAAAGCTAACGACGTAGCTTCTTCTTTTTAAAAAATATATATTTTTTAAAATTTCAATTTCGTGAAAGTTTCGGTGTAGAAAAGTGTATTCTCCATAAACCCCTTTTCGAGCGATTTCTGTAGGTAAATTTGAGCGTTGTCTCAATCGAACATTTCGCATTCGCATGTATTGTAAGTGTGCGTGAGCTTATTGTGAGCGGGACAGAATGACAGACGCGGGTGTTCCGCGTGTGGTTCAAAGTCTAGCCTCTTAATGTGTTGGTTTCATATTTACTCAAGTGAATAAATAATAAGCGTATTTTAATGAATTGTGACAACCCGTAAAATAAGAAATAATGTATTTTAATATAATGGGAGATGAGTTGTAGGGTAGGTTGTGTTGTAAGGCTTCGCGATATTTCATTTTTTAGGCTTTCCTATTTCCGGGGGCTCTGGACATGACATGGTGTCGACCTTTCGGAAAATATGCTTACTAAACTGTTTTACAATTTTATATACGCCATAAGGCAATGAACTTCTTACAATATGTTGTCTTTCTAAGTCAATGAACTGTTTGTTCAAGATTTAAATACCTTTTGCATTTTTATTTTAACTTAATAAGTAAAAACTTAAATTATAACATTTTAATTAATGAAGACAATATTAGTGAAACTCAGTCTAAATCTGTAACAGAAAAATCAGAAAAAGATCAATGCAATGAAATTACGAACGAATTACTCGCAATCTATTGAGCATTTTCCAACAGATTTTAATGCAATTAATTACGAACGAATTACTCGCAATCTATTGAGCATTTTTAACAGATTTTAATGCAATTAATTACGAACGAATTACTCGCAATCTATTGAGCATTTTTAACAGATTTTAATGCAATTAATTACGAACGAATTACTCGCAATCTATTGAGCATTTTCCAACAGATTTTAATGCAATTAATTACGAACGAATTACTCGCAATCTATTGAGCATTTTTAACAGATTTTAATGCAATTAATTTACGAACGAATTACTCGCATTCTATTGAGCATTCGACAGATTTTAATGCAATTAATTACCAACCAATTACTCGCATTCTATTGAGCACTTTTCGACAGATTTTAATGCAATTAATTACCAACCAATTACTCGCATTCTATTGAGCACTTTTCGACAGATTTTAATGATATTACTTACGAACCAATTACTCGCATTCTATTGAGCATTTTTCAACAGATTTTAATGCAATTAATTACGAACGAATTACTCGCAATCTATTGAGCATTTTTAACAGATTTTAATGCAATTAATTTACGAACGAATTACTCGCATTCTATTGAGCATTCGACAGATTTTAATGCAATTAATTACCAACCAATTACTCGCATTCTATTGAGCACTTTTCGACAGATTTTAATGCAATTAATTACGAACGAATTACTCGCAATCTATTGAGCATTTTTCAACAGATTTTAATGCAATTAATTACGAACGAATTACTCGCAATCTATTGAGCATTTTCCAACAGATTTTAATGCAATTAATTACGAACGAATTACTCGCAATCTATTGAGCATTTTTAACAGATTTTAATGCAATTAATTACGAACGAATTACTCGCAATCTATTGAGCATTTTTAACAGATTTTAATGCAATTAATTACGAACGAATTACTCGCAATCTATTGAGCATTTTCCAACAGATTTTAATGCAATTAATTACGAACGAATTACTCGCAATCTATTGAGCATTTTTAACAGATTTTAATGCAATTAATTTACGAACGAATTACTCGCATTCTATTGAGCATTCGACAGATTTTAATGCAATTAATTACCAACCAATTACTCGCATTCTATTGAGCACTTTTCGACAGATTTTAATGCAATTAATTACCAACCAATTACTCGCATTCTATTGAGCACTTTTCGACAGATTTTAATGATATTACTTACGAACCAATTACTCGCATTCTATTGAGCATTTTTCAACAGATTTTAATGCAATTAATTACGAACGAATTACTCGCAATCTATTGAGCATTTTTAACAGATTTTAATGCAATTAATTTACGAACGAATTACTCGCATTCTATTGAGCATTCGACAGATTTTAATGCAATTAATTACCAACCAATTACTCGCATTCTATTGAGCACTTTTCGACAGATTTTAATGCAATTAATTACGAACGAATTACTCGCAATCTATTGAGCATTTTTCAACAGATTTTAATGCAATTAATTACGAACGAATTACTCGCAATCTATTGAGCATTTTCCAACAGATTTTAATGCAATTAATTACGAACGAATTACTCGCAATCTATTGAGCATTTTCCAACAGATTTTAATGCAATTAATTACGAACGAATTACTCGCAATCTATTGAGCATTTTTAACAGATTTTAATGCAATTAATTACGAACGAATTACTCGCAATCTATTGAGCATTTTTAACAGATTTTAATGCAATTAATTACGAACGAATTACTCGCAATCTATTGAGCATTTTCCAACAGATTTTAATGCAATTAATTACGAACGAATTACTCGCAATCTATTGAGCATTTTTAACAGATTTTAATGCAATTAATTTACGAACGAATTACTCGCATTCTATTGAGCATTCGACAGATTTTAATGCAATTAATTACCAACCAATTACTCGCATTCTATTGAGCACTTTTCGACAGATTTTAATGCAATTAATTACCAACCAATTACTCGCATTCTATTGAGCACTTTTCGACAGATTTTAATGATATTACTTACGAACCAATTACTCGCATTCTATTGAGCATTTTTCAACAGATTTTAATGCAATTAATTACGAACGAATTACTCGCAATCTATTGAGCATTTTTAACAGATTTTAATGCAATTAATTTACGAACGAATTACTCGCATTCTATTGAGCATTCGACAGATTTTAATGCAATTAATTACCAACCAATTACTCGCATTCTATTGAGCACTTTTCGACAGATTTTAATGCAATTAATTACGAACGAATTACTCGCAATCTATTGAGCATTTTTCAACAGATTTTAATGCAATTAATTACGAACGAATTACTCGCAATCTATTGAGCATTTTCCAACAGATTTTAATGCAATTAATTACGAACGAATTACTCGCAATCTATTGAGCATTTTTAACAGATTTTAATGCAATTAATTACGAACGAATTACTCGCAATCTATTGAGCATTTTTAACAGATTTTAATGCAATTAATTACGAACGAATTACTCGCAATCTATTGAGCATTTTCCAACAGATTTTAATGCAATTAATTACGAACGAATTACTCGCAATCTATTGAGCATTTTTAACAGATTTTAATGCAATTAATTTACGAACGAATTACTCGCATTCTATTGAGCATTCGACAGATTTTAATGCAATTAATTACCAACCAATTACTCGCATTCTATTGAGCACTTTTCGACAGATTTTAATGCAATTAATTACCAACCAATTACTCGCATTCTATTGAGCACTTTTCGACAGATTTTAATGATATTACTTACGAACCAATTACTCGCATTCTATTGAGCATTTTTCAACAGATTTTAATGCAATTAATTACGAACGAATTACTCGCAATCTATTGAGCATTTTTAACAGATTTTAATGCAATTAATTTACGAACGAATTACTCGCATTCTATTGAGCATTCGACAGATTTTAATGCAATTAATTACCAACCAATTACTCGCATTCTATTGAGCACTTTTCGACAGATTTTAATGATATTACTTACGAACCAATTACTCGCATTCTATTGAGCATTTTTCAACAGATTTTAATGCAATTAATTTACGAACGAATTACTCCCATTCTATTGAGCATTCGACAGATTTTAAAGCAATTAATTACGAACCAATTACTCGCATCCTATTATTAATATAATTAATTTAACAATTATGTAAGAAAGGTAATAATTACGTTGCATCCAAAACTGCTTACGACTTACAGCTTCAGGTGCATTTTCAATGGACCGTAAATACTTTAAAGGAAACGAGAGAAAATGATTTTTGCTGGGATTAGGTGATAATATGTGTAGGAAAAACAAGGTACGCAAGGAAAATGGATAACCAATCACATACCATTGAATCTCTGCGAAGGAGTACACAATACAATCACAATAGAGTTGTGTAATTTCACGCGTTACTTTGATGTAATTATCGTCACAACAAAACGAATATTATGTATGCACTTTGCACTTCTGAGATGGTCAAATTTCTTCTTTTTCGTTTAAAACGAGATTGTGTACACCAACAACTTGTTTCCAAGGTAGTTCCCAATCTTCTTTAAAAAAAAAAACAAATACACTCAAATTTGCACTAAGTTTCTTGCCTTTGTTCCAAATTTCAATAACATAATATTTTCTCCTTTTTGCTAAAATTTTTTCAATCAACTTGTGATATTAAGTCATATTCAACTAGTTTAGATGTGGTAGGATGCCTTGTTTTCTAGCTTTGCAAAATGATTGCACAATAGAATTGTAATTTTTAACAAAAATAATATTTTAACATTTTTAATAGGTTTGATGTAACATTTTGTGTATTACATTAAAAACGCGTAATCGACCGAATGAAAAATTAATTATAATATATGTACTTACTGAGGTTTCGACATCTTTATTAAAATCCAATAAACTGTCTAAAATACCATATTACCAAATGGCTATGTAGATTTGAGATTTATCCACAACTAATTTGTTGTTTTATTCGTCGTACAATAAAAGCTTTAAATAATATGGCATTATAGCAACACTGCGACATAACTTCAGTCTGGCAATAAAATATATAATTCTCGTAAGTGTTGCCATTAAAATTCTTGATTAATAATCTAAGTCGTAAAATGTCCGATTTTTTACAATATATCTGAAGATTTTAAACATTTTTGAGGCGAGACATTTTTTATAATTTTTATTGCTGATGTTGATCGGATCTTTGGAAATTATAAATGAATCTGTCAAAGTTTGACGTTTGGTACCGGGTTATTAGGATATTTCTTAAGATGATAGACTTCGCTTTTCGGCCCATACAAAAAGGACGCCCGGGAAAAAACACTTTTCTACATCGAAAATTGCACAAAATGAATATATTTTTTTTGTACTGCCCTCTAGATGGTGAAAACTATGTCGGTATGTTTTCGAATTTTCGATGCGTTTCGTATTAACGTAAACATTCACTGTCAAACATGTACGATTTATAAAAAAATATTTTTTAAGGAAAACGTGCTGCTAACTCAACTCTTTTAAAGAATTATAAAATTATAAAAAGCTACCGACGAAGCTTCTTCTTTCTAAAAATATATTTTTTTTTAAATTTCAATTTCGTGAAAGTTTCGGTGTAGAAAAGTGTATTCTCCATAAACCCCTTTTCGAGCGATTTCTGTAGGTAAATTTGAGCGTTGTCTCATTCGCACATTTCGCATTCGCATGTAAGTGTGCGTGAGCTTATTGTGAGCGGGACAGAATGATAGACGCGGGTGTTCCGCGTGAGGTTTAAAGTCTAGCCTCTTAACTTACTAACTAATTAACCATTACGCCTTTTCCCCGCTAAATATGAGAGTTTACGGTAGTTGTGCCATTCGCATGTTTCGCATTCGCATGTATCGTAAGTGTGTGTGAGCTTATTTTGAGCTGGACACAATGACGGACAATGAAATACCTAAACGTTCCGCGTGTGGTGCAAAGTTTAGCCTCTTAATGCCCTTGAGGTGATGAGTATGTTTATAAGTTTTAAACTATAAAAAAATGCCTTCCGTAAATAAACACCTAATATTCGGATCACCCTGTCAAATGTCTGCATTCTCACCCAAGATAATTAATTTGTATCCAACATTTTATTATAATTCTCACATATAACAACAAAATACAATTAAATATTAACAAAATACCTACAAAATAATCCTTCCCAGGAAATTACAAAAACAAAAGACCACTTGAAATTAAACATCCATCCATATTATTATATAATTATTTTGTGGACATTAAGGCATATCGTGTTTGCCCATCAATTGATTAGCGTGATGGAAATTAAACAAAATTTCCATAATTTCTGATAATTTTTAGTGTGCACGAGCCACGGGGGGTCTTGGACAAGAACGACCAGAAAATCGATAATTATTATTGAAGGAATTAGATAAATTGATCGATAAGGAATCAGTAATTCGATTGGATCATTGAAAATTGGAGGATGAAGACAATGTATATCTTATTGAAAAGAGCTGATCCAAAATGGCGGCTCTCATAATTCTGAGGCTTGTTTTAACAGCTTGGGCACATAAGCTTGTTTTCACGACAATTTAACGTAGGTAGACATAGGAATGACGTATGCCCCGAACCTGAGTTATTGAAATGGCCAATGACAGTCATTTAATATTAAGTTTTTTTTTTATATTTATATCATATAGAGGCCAAAATTACAAAATACCAATTTGGGAAGCGGGTACAGGTACCGCCGCCCCGGGAACCATTTATTGGATAGTTAACACCCCTAGTGGTTCGATGCGTTTGGTAACTTAGCGGGGGTGCCCGGGTTCATGGGGTGCGTTTTGTCTAGGTCTTAGTGGTTTGCGTTTGCCCAAAAACTGCGTGGTGGGTCGGATCGGGATCGAATGAATGCTTGAGGAAGACGTTTTGAGCTCTTCAGCCGGACTCTCTCGACCCCCAGATTCCTATTTCATACCCTTTTCCTTCCCAGAACTTCCTCTCCTTCCGTTCCGAAATTATTTTCCTGTGGGGTTAATGTAAAAAAAAGTCAATTCAAAGCAATCATCATTTGATTCTAGTACCTACTTAATAGTTAATGATAACAATAATTAGATAATTTGTAGAGCGCCGGTTTTGTGAGAAATCACCTCAAGGGCGCTGTGAAACTTAATTTAAATAATAATAATAATAATTGGATGACTTGAATAGCGCCGTTTTTGTGAAAAATCCCTTTAAGGGCGCTGTATACTTATAAAATTACATCTCTTGTAGAAAGTAACACATCCTCCATAATTTTTCTTTGACTATAGATGCTTTTTATGTAAAACTATGGAGATTTTTTATTGGTATAACGAATAAGATGAAGATAGGTGCCCCTAATTGCTAATCGGTGGTTAGCCGTTATAGGCTATCCGTGTGTCGAGGTCCCATAAGCAGATGGCGCTACATGTCGTAAAATTATTTTATTTTTATTTCATTTGACATTCTGTTTTTTATGCGTCATCGCCAGTTTGGTGTTGAAAACCCCGGTGATAAACAAGAGACAAACCTATTAAAATGACATACTTTTTTATTATACTTACCAGAATAGTTAAAACACGTCAATAATGATATTAGGCTTAGCGACTTCAAAAAATCTTATTATGAAATAAATTATAAACCTGAACATAATATATTGTTTGGTTTTGAAATGACAATATGCTTAGTTTCTACCGGGATGTCTTTTATCCAGTTCAAACCTCTAACTAACCATCAGCTTGCTGGAAAAGTATTTGAAATTTGGAACAACGGCAAGAAAAATAGTGAAAATTTGAGTGCATTTTTTTGAAAACAGAAGAACATTTGGAACTACCTTGGAAGCAAGTTGTTAGTGTTTTAGGTGTAGATAATTTCGTTTTTAATTAAAAAGAAGAAATTTAACCTCGGAAGTATATAATTTATAGTCTATAATCTCTACAATTTTTGTCTATATTAAATATCTTTTTTTTGTGAAACTTCTTATATTTTTTTACCTATGTATCTAATTTTATTATATGCATTTATTGTTATATTTTGTTGTAGGTATATGCTTTTGTTTTACTTTTATTTTCACTGTATTATGCTTTCTTTATTGTTTTAATTTAGATTTTTTTTTAAATAACTGTTATACTCATCTATTTAACTAAAATGTAAAAACCCATAAGGGCGTTTAATAAATAAATAAATAAATAATATAGTTTTGTACTCATTCGTTTTGTTGTGGCGATAATTACCTCCAGGTATCGCGGTGGAACTATATAATTATATTGTGGTTGTGTCAGATGTGCTTCTTCGCAGAGTTACAGTGGTAATTGATTGGTTATCCATTTTCCTTGCATACCTTGTTTTTCCTACACATATTTACATAGAGATACGGTTGTAAGTAAGTGATTATCCCTTTTCCTTGCATACCTTGTTTTTCCTACACACATTTTCACAGAGATACGGTTGTAAGTGAGTGGTTATCCTTTTTCCTTGCATACCTTGTTTTTCCTACACACATTTTCACAGAGATACGGTTGTAAGCAAGTGATTATCCCTTTTCCTTGCATACTTTGTTTTTCCTACACACATTTTCACAGAGATACGGTTGTAAGTGAGTGGTTATCCTTTTTCCTTGCATACCTTGTTTTTCCTACACACATTTTCACAGAGATACGGTTGTAAGCAAGTGATTATCCCTTTTCCTTGCATACATTGTTTTTCCTACACACATTTTCACAGAGATACGGTTGTAGGTGAGTGGTTATCCTTTTTCCTTGCATACCTTGTTTTTCCTACACACATTTTCACAGAGATACGGTTGTAAGCAAGTGATTATCCCTTTTCCTTGCATACCTTGTTTTTCCTACACACATTTTCACATAGATACGGTTGTAAGTAAGTGATTATCCCTTTTCCTTGCATACTTTGTTTTTCCTACACACTTGTTCACAAAGATACGGTTGCAAGCAAGTGATTATCCCTTTTCCTTGCATACCTTGTTTTTCCTACACACATTTTCACAGAGATACGGTTTTAAGTAAGTGATTATCCCTTTTCCTTACATCACTGTAACAGGCGTTCTCCAGCTTTAGCAATAATCTTTTCTAGTTCAATTTTGTACATAAGTATATGTTTTTCTAGTAAAATGAGTCGGAAAGGAGGTATTGTCAAAAAACTGCTATTAGGCGCCATTTTTCCAATATGGCGGCGCGAGCGGCAAAGATACGGGTGGCAAAGTTGAAATTCGGAAAGAGCGCATCGAAATCTATAAAATTTTTTCAAAACTCTCGGAAAATTTTTCAGGTAACCTCTTTTTTTCGAACCAAATGACTGGACTATACATATAATGTAAACCGATTCTGAGTAAATATTAAGAACGATTGACTTATTATTTAAAAGTTTTAAAATGCTTGAAATTGTACAGGGAGGTTCTAATGAGAAAAATCGATTATTCCCCGTATCAATTTTTTTAAATTAAAAATTTCTCATTGATTTATTTCATTAAAAACTTGCTTTAATATAAACCTACATTAAAGTAAGCAATAAAAAGGCTCAAAACGCACGATGATAAATTATTAAATAAAGTGTACTACTTGAAAGTATTTTTTGATCATAAGTATGTATGATTTTTCAATAATGTCTAAACAAAATAAGTGTGTAAAAAAATTGAAATATTTTAGTTTGCAATACCTTAAATAAATAGATTTTATTTTTTATTTTTAATGATTTTAATTTAACTAAAATTAAAATTCTGAAAACTGTGTTGACTAGATTATGTATTGATTTATTTTGTTGTATGATTATATGATTTTAAATTTGTGTTTTTAAAATAATCTATCGTTTGAAAATTGTATAACCAACCAACGGTATAACTTTTTATATTAAAAATAAACTTAAGTTTAAAAAAAAATTTAAAACTGCGTGTACCAGATAAAATATCAATCTTTAAAAATCAATTTATGTTTTTTTGTAAATAAGAGTCAAGAATTTGATTTAAAAATGAATAATTTCCGGTATCTCTGCTAATAAACACCCCCTTAATGAAAAATAGTGATTTAGAATTAATTTTCTCTTTAATTTAATTTAGCACGCTAACACCACCCTAGTTTTGTATTTTGATATTTTTATATTGTTAAAATCAAGGTACGTTTCCAAGTAATATGAATTTATTAGCCTTCTTGCGAGAGATGTTACCATATAAATACGTTTTTAATATCGCTCATCAATAAGGGAATTTAATGGGGATGTTATATTTAAATGCTTTTTGAACACAGGCAACACAGATCTGTGAACACGTTCGGTGTTGCCACACGTAAAATAAATTTCACGGGAGCATACTGGCAACTTTATTGACAGTGACATTGCTATACCCTTTTCTTTCGGGTTATTAAATTAATATTCAATTTAAAATTACTTAAAAATGTACAGGGCTGTGTATTACGAGACTGTAGACTTAATGCTGTAGAAATGAGATCCTTGAGGCGTATCTGTGGTTACACCGTGTAAACAGGTGGAAATTTTAAAATAATGCGATACTGATTAATCCCAGAGTTGTATATATGCTCTCAGTATCGCCCTGGTCAAATATCACCATTGAGAATCGAAATATTGCTTGATATGGCTTTAGCTGTGTTTGGTGATCAATTTTGAATAGCCAGTCAACATAATAGACAGTCTGGACTGAGTGAGACCATGGCATCCCCAATTAGGGTATGTTATTAGGCTGAAGGTAGTGGGCAGAGAAAAGAGATGGGGAAGAGAAATGTAGGGAAGTATCTGGATATTCAGATCGGGTCACCAAACACAGCTTAAGTCATTTCAAGTAACGTTTCAATTCTGAATGTTGGTCTTACACCAGGACGATACTGAGAGTATCTTCCAATATGAAACCTGCTGTAAATGTACCATAAATTATTCTTAATTAATTATTTGTAAAATGTATTAATTAACACACATTAATCAAATAAAATTTACTTGCGCACGCCGGGGTTTGAACCGTTGACCTCCGAATTGTTATTCAGGACCATTACCCCTCGACCACGGAGGCAGTAGAATGAGTAGTCGAGACTCTTGTGTGGTATTCAACTAACTAACCAACCATTACGCCGCGCTTCACCACAGGGGTAGGCAGAGAGGACTGACCTCCAAACAACTCTTGGCACACACTTTTTGCCTCATTCACAGTTTCGTTCATACCTACTCTTCTATTATTCTAACTTTTAACATGGCCCGACTGAAGCATCTGATTCACCTGATCGTGCCATGTCTTCCTCGGGCGTCCCCTTCTACCATTCACATTTGCGTCATGTATTCTCCTTACACTCCTTTCTTCGTTCATTCGCTCTACATGTCCAAACCATCTGAGCATCACTTTCAACCGTTTAATCACAGGAGACCATATTTGTCCCAGCACAGAAATCATTGCGACTCCCTTACTATCATAGTGAGAAGTATGATCTAGACGGTATTGGAAAGAGAATAAAACACATTATATATTCAAATCTAAAAGTTAACTTCAAAGTAATTAAAATGTACACCTTTATAAAACCAAAGTTTCTGATCGCAATTTGAAAAAAAATTATGAAATTTTGTGAATTTTTAAAGATTTTTTTTTACATGAAACGACAAAAAGTGAGGTGACAGTAACGTTTATAATTCGTTGATCTAATGAAATATGTGTGTGTTTTTATTTTTTTTCATTATCAGTAATTTCAGTTAGAAAAAACGTAAAGTGAGCCATTTATAAAACTTTTAAAAAATAATTATTATTTCTAACAATAAAATTTGAAAGCCTATTTCATCACCTTTAGAAAACAGTTTTTAGTTTTCGGATACGTTAACAAATGTTCCATTTATTTGGATTTTATTGCAAAGCGGAATTTTTTTTAGTCTCTGAAAAAATACGCCAAATTTTTGAAGGGTTAAATTATTATTATTAATCTTGGTTTTACAACACATACGTCTCAGGGATATTTTATTTCAAGAGCTGTTCACATTAGGAGTAATAAATTCTTGCTTAATTTTTAGTGTAATATCAACAAATGGGCGTCTTACGAATTCAATCTAAAAATATATATTTCAATCAAATTAACAATAATACAATGTATAAAGACTTGCGTCCCTAGAGTCTTTGGGTGCCCCCTTCGAAGGGGTCCTTGCCTGCCCTTACGACCCGCCTCAGTTGGGGGCCCTACCTGTCCCCAGGGGTTCCAGGATCAACACTGCGAATTTCTAAGTAAATAAGCTGTGACGCAATAGTGTGATACTGAAGGCATTTTGCTCTTTTAGTTGTGCACTTACGCTATAGAGAAGATTGTAATTCACTGAACGAAGTATTGTCTTAACTCGACCATTACTTATGGCTTTTGGAGCCCGATAGTTAGTGAATAGATTGGTGAATGAATAAATTAATATATACACTAGCTTTTATGTGTCGCATAGATATTATGTTAATACTACTACTACCTAATATGTACATATAAACTTCATTTTTATAAGCAATTTTTGGTTTTTATACCTCAGAAGTATGCATATTCTTATTTTTTTACGACAGGTTTACACCTACAAACTATCATGTTTTCATTTGCTTTTTACTTGCTTTTATGTGTCAAATGGTTAAGGTTAAATTATTGCTTTTACTATTCTATACTTATAATCTTTCGGCCTTACTAAAAAAAAACACTCCGCGGCCGTTAAACGGTGTTTCTGTAGCACGTTGTGTAAAGTCTGTACATTTCGTTTTTCAAATTCTTACTAAACAAAATATATGGTTTTGATCTGACAACGTCGCCATTTTACCAGCCTTACTAATAAACTTTCTGAAAAATTTGTACAATGGTCAAACAACCATGTATGAAGAATCCTTACTAATTAAGAACTGACAAAAAATTGTTCATGGTAAGATATGTACATTGCTTACACGGCCAAGGAGGGTAGTTTATCTGTTGTATATATTTGTTCCATTTGTAATTTTCAACGAATTTCGAATTTTTTTTTAATGTCCTATATATTTATTATTTTTTGAGATGTTGTAAAAACAAATACTATTTTAGAACTAAAATTTAATTACCTTTAAGATTTTCATATCTAAAATATACTTAAATGTTTAAAAACTGTAGTATTTTAAGATTCAAACATCAAGTTGGAAAAAAAAACTCACTTACCCCAAACACTTTCTATTAAAACATTGAAATATTTGGAAAAATTCAAAATTCAAAAAACACAGTCCTTTTATTTAATGATTTTAAAATAAATTTGTCACCTCACTTTTTACTCCTTCAAACAATAAAAAAATGTTAAAAAATCTTGAAATTCGCTTTTCATATCCAAAAATTTACAATAAAAAAACACACGTTTGAATACATTCCTTGCACATCTTAAGGCATTAATTTCTTTGATACGTTTACTAAAATATGTATTAGACATTTTAGTCACCAAAAAACATCACTTTCAAGAATTTATAATAAAATAAAGATCTTAAAATGCAAATTATTTCTGAACATAACCTATGAACCATTTTCTGACAGCTTAATTTAGAACACGCGATTTTAGTGCCACAATTTGACTTAAACTAACGAAAAACAACACAAATTAATAGTAAATATATTGATTACATGAATATAAGTGCGAATTAGTCATAAATATTCAAATCATTAACGAAGACATCATATTAATCACATACAAAATCGCGACCGACTAACTTCTGCATTCGCGGCTATTTTTTTCAGCGGTAAAGCAATGCGCAGGCGCATCAATCACACCACCTAGCGGATTATTATGAAAACTCCAATTTACAAGTAAAATTTCCAGCGTTGCCACATTTAAAACACCGTTTAACGGCCGCGGAGTGTTTTTTTTTTAGTAAGGCCGTTTGTGTATAATATTTTTTATAAACTATGTAAAATGGCAGGCCGAACGCCCTGGATTTAACGGGCCACGATAACTGGTCAAACGATCTAGGTATATTATGTTAACAATACCGCCAACAATTATTTCGTAAACTCTCTAATTCAAAGGCCTCATACTATACACTATATTTTATTATGTCGTATTATACCATGTTACTGCTCTCACTGTCTACTATGTACATATAAACTTTACATTTCTTTATAGCTAAATTACGTTTGTTAACATTAGGAGTAGGCAAATTCTTATTTTTGTACAACAGGTTTATACCTACAAATAATCATCGTATACATTACTAGTTACTTGCTGTTATAATATGTCTAATGGATAGATTATACTATGTATTACTACTGTAACTGTGAACTTACATCGTAAGAATATTTTTTTATAACTATGTATGTAAAAGCCCAATAGGCGTATAAATAAATAAAGAAATAAATTACACATTTCATCTGTCTGTCAATTTATTTGTTACGTTTTGGTTCCGCTTTAAGATAGTAGTCATGTTGGATATACTACCTTTTTTAAATACATCTATTTAATTAATGAAGATAATATTAGCGAAAGTCAATCGAAAATCCGAAACAGAAAAATCAGAAAAAGATACGGATACATCTGGGACAAAGAAAAAGATACGGATACGTCCCAGATGTATCCGTATCTTTTTCTGATTTTTCTGTTTCGGATTTTCGATTGACTTTCGCTAATATTATCTTCATTAATTAAAATATTATAATTTGAGGTTTAACTCTTTAAGTTAAAAAGTTAAAAATAAAATAAAAACATCTATTTAAATTTCGATTTTGTTTTCTTGAATGAAATTGAATCTTGAAAGTGGAAATTAACCCGTTTCCCGACATGCGTGCCAGCTGAAACTCGACATATAGACTCTTTGTCGATGACAATGCATTATATCAACTTTTTGTAGAACTCATGCAAAAACACGCACGCATACACGCTTATTATTATGTATTTAAAAATTTACAGCAATTAATGTACTAAATAAATGTCGGTACTGTCCAATTAGGATTTGGCTTAGGTTGGCAGTGGTGTCACCAGTCCATGGGGAGGAAGATTCAATCCCAAGTCAAACCATAAAAGTTTCACTATTTTCGATTAATCTTTACTACGAACCGGTTTACATTATAAATACAAAAAAATATGATATCGATAAATTGACGCTTTTTCTACCGTTTTCGTAAAATTAAAATAAAATTGTAAATTTACAAAAAAATTACTTGTAAACTACTAAAAAATAATTTTTCTCGCGATTTTTGCACACACTAAGAATATATACATTTTTGGCTTGTGGCTTCCTCTTCTGGAGCGACAGAGCAATTTAAAACATTAATTTTCTCGGATTGCTAAAGGAAATTTTTCTTCCCACATTAAAAAAATCATACCTCCGAATTTGAATATGGAGACATACAAACTGATTATAGTTCTATATAGCCAATTAATTCCCCTATCTTTTGTCTATTATCACTATTCGTAGGGTTTATAAACAAAATTTATAAAATCGTTAACTTTAAAACATTTTAAAGAATCTAGAGAATTTTGCCACATTGTGGCAGCAAAGCAATCCGAGACTTTGGAATTGGTGCCATAATGTGGCAAAAAGCGTTCGAGTATATCTTCGCAAACAATCTCGCATACTTTAAAAACCAAATTAACTATCTTCTACCATGATATCATGGAGAACAGTTACATAATTCCTATTTCTTTCTTATCTTTCTCTGTAGGTAATGTACACTTACTATGTTTTATACGCACCAGACTTTTAGGTCCGGGTTTGGTTTTCCCCATAGGAAAAATTAAACCCTTTCACACACTTTTCCATAAAAATGATCATCTAGTAAATCCACGCTATGCAAGTGTATTATATAAGTATAATTAATACAAAACAATACAAGAACAACATGTTAACCTACCAGACTATTAAATGGGAAAATAATTCACCGACTCCAGATATTTTCATATCAGAGTGTTCGGCTTGGTGGAACTCCTAATCGGAACGATAAATCCTACTGATCCCTCAATATAAATATTTAAAAAATCTTTCGTAATCCTACAAGTATTTAAAATGACTGATTTTTGCATTTTTATACACAAATTCTTTGACAAATCTAATATGCCTAAATTTTATTTTTTTTATATATCATTTTGATTATTATTATTTCTCTTTTTTTTACTACTAGAATCTCCACCTAGTAACAATTAAAACTTGATTACGCATGCTGTGAACATTTTTAATTGGAGTTTTAATATCTGTGCACATTCCAAAGGCAATATCATTAATGTAATAATTGTTAACACTCTGTAAATATTTTAAACAATAAATAAATAAAATAATTAATTACGCATTCGACCAAACCATGAAACCCCTTCAAATTCACTATCAAACTTCATCAATCTCAAATCTAACCTTCCAATTACCGTGGGGGTTCTCTACGCACCCCAGCGGGGTTCGCTACCGTACCCTAACTTTACCCGCGGGGGTATGGTTGTACAACGCTGCTTTACCGGGGTACTAACCGGCTACCGTTGCTGTCCCAATGGGACGGGACGCGACACCCCACTGGGATGACCCGCAGGAGCAGTGGCGTGTAATCGCATTCCTAATTGGAAATTACCTGGGGTTACCACTGAAACTAAAATACCCCACGTTTGTTTGTTTAGTGCTGGTGTATTTAAGTACTTGGCTATTTATAGAGGAATTATTTTGTATTCTTTAGGATGTCTTTTAGCTAGATCGTGAAATTAGTGGACAAACGCTTCGTTTGCCGTAATTTCATTGTGCATCATATGTATTTTCCCTGAGGTAACGTGAAAAATAAACTATACTTTCGTTTGATACTGAAGTTTTATGGGATGGTATTTATAAAGGGGGTTGTTTTTTTAATGTTTTCTAGGCAAAAGAAAATAAGTGGAAAACTCTGAATTAAGGAAAATTTGCGTTATTTTGAGCAATATGTAGAGTTTATTTTTCGAAAACATTTCATTTTGTTTTATTTGCGAAACATGTTTATTTTTTTTAGCACTAATTAATGCAAATTGTTAGAAAATTGTGCTAAAAATAAACAGTTGCTTATATACCTACAGATTTCTAAACATTTCTGTAATTTTGATTATTTCTGTTATTTTATAATGAGTTTTCACCTATTGAATGTAAGTAAATACATACCTACAATTATATATTTTTATATTTTCCAGAGTGGTAGATACCTAGCTTCTCTCTGTATCGTCCCGATGATAATAACATTCGGGTAATTATTATTTACAAGCAAATATAGAAAACAGACTTACCTGGCAGGTTACTTCCGATAAACACACTTTAATTAGAAAGTTTATGCTTGGAGAAGACACGACTTTGCACGCGGAGATACCGTATTAAAACACTTAACATTACATTTTTTTAATTTTTTTTAATTTTTTTTATTTTTATTTGTTTATTTATCAAAAATATATTTGTACAAAATAAGGGTAGTCCCACAAAGCTGTCATATGGCAGCTTGTCTGTAGGTTCTACAATTTATCACTCTTAATATTATACATAAGGAATTATTTGTTAATACATATTATTAATCTCGACTACCATAATACGGCCATTTGCCTAGCTTGGTAGTCAAAAAGCCATGTAAAATAAACCTGTAACGAAGAAAATGAATAAAGAAAATTAAAAAAAAAATATATATATATATATAGTTTTAAGGAAACATTAGGATGGATCACATAATAATATTAGATTATTTGAATTACATCTATAAGATATTTCAATGTACATGCTTAATAATAAAATATATAGGCAGCTACATTAAGATAATCATTCAATATATTTAAAGATACATGTAGTTTTCGTTAATTAACCACATTTTTATCATTTTAGGGCATAATCTGTCATTTTTTTCAAATTTTAAGTTTTTATTTATTTTATTGAAAATCACTGGTATTTGGTATTCAAGAGTACGGCTTCCATATTTATTTAATATTCGAGGAGTTTTTAGGCCCTTTCCTTCTGTAAATCTTGTGGTATGTTTGTGTACCATTGGGTGTTTATATGAGCTTTCCCCCGCGTTATCCATAATAGTAATGAACCAAAGGAGACCTTTTATTGTAAGTATGCTCTCCGAGCCATATAGTAGTTTTAAGTTATTTCTCTCTCTGTAAATATTTACATGATTTTATAATTTCTTCCCTCCATTAGTACAGTTGATATTTATTTTATAAATCTGGAGAATTGGATTCTTTAGGAGTGGGGATTTTTTATGAAATGAACTTAAAAAGCTCACAAGTTCTTATTAGCTTACTTTTTTTACATAATTAGTTATTTACAATGTCGCGAGCTATGAAGGTTAAGGTGAAAGTTTTTCGAATTTATGGATACGACTGTCTGAAAAGGCAGAAAGTTAGTTGAAGTAGCTTAATATGATATCCGGGTGGTGGAGAAATTTTAAATTGTTGCTGTCACTGTTGCTCTTACTCCACCGGATATTGAGCGAAAGGGACCATGCACTTCGGGCTACTAATATCTAACTAAAATCGAGGTTTTGTATTCCCCACTTTTCTCCTCCAAAAGTGGACTGATTTTCAATTTGTTTTACCAACCACATAAGAAAAAACTATTCTATGTCTGTACGTTTTGCTTTTTTTTTAAAAACATTGTCTAGTCGTGAACGTCTTTTGACGGCGTTTAAACCAGTCAATTTTATTGATTTTTGGGAGGTCATAACTTCTATCAAAAGTAACTTATCAAAAAAAAAACAAAAAGTACCGACACGCTAATAGTTGATATCTATTTTATGTAAAAACAATATTTTCTCTAGGGTTAAAATCCAGAGAGATAAATAGGAAATACGTTTGTATGGATAAATCACCGCCGGGTATCCCCTTAAGCCATATATCTCAGCAGTATCATCACAACATACCCTAATTGAGGATGCCACAGTTCACATTGCATTTAGAATCAACATAATAAACAAAATAAAACCTATTTTATTATGTTTCCTTCTAATAAAACCCAGAATCTAACATCTAAATAACACATAAACGACCATAATTTCTACTTAACTTCACCTTTCTACCACCTACAACTCTCATTTCAACTACAATAGATACAACAGACTTAATAGGCAGAAGTTTAAAAAAAAACATCAAACGAACAATACTCAACAATACACTATTATCAAAAGATATTTACGGTCAAGTCTTCACACTATAAACAACAATACAATAACAAGTCTATTGAGATAAAGGTGATATAATTTCAGTGTAAAATACCCCACTGACTTTAGTCATTTTTTTAAACTGTGGGCGTTTAAGTGTTAAACATTATTTTTTTTAATCATTTTGATTTTAAAATAACATTATCGGATGATGTAAGAGTTTTTTGCATGATGCATCAAAAAGTTATATTGATATATTTTTTTTTTACATTAACTTCACACAGGAGGCCCTGAGGAAAAAATCCTTCAGGGCCTATGCCGTCTTTGGGGATGCTGCGGGGAGGGTATTTTAAGGGATAAAAAGGAGAGGAAGTTCTGGGAAAGAAAAAGGTTTAAGGGATGGGTAGGAATCTGGGGATCAGTGTGTCCTGAAGTGACGGACGTGTGAATCTATCCCTCCCACGGTGCAAGGCGTTAGGTTGAGAGAGTTCGGCTGGGAAGATCAAAAGGTCTTAAAAATCTCTCCCGATCTGTCCTGCCACGCAGTTGGTGGGTAGATCCATCCGCTGCCAAGACCTGGACAAACCTAATCCCGTGAACCCGAGCACCCCTGCTAAGTCACCAAACGTAGCGAACCACTTGGGGTGACATGTGGCATAGGTGTTGGTTGTCCAATAAATGGTTCCCGGGGCGGCGGTACCCATGCCCGCCTCCCAAAAATATTATCGTGGTTTATAGGTATTTTTAGTAATGCCCTGGTGCAATGTTGAGGCATTCAGAGTGAGCGCTTAAACATTTTTAATGCATCGTTGAAGAAGAAGATAACACTAATAATGTAATCGAAAATATAAAAAAGAACAAGACACAGAAAAATAAAAGATTACGGTCACAACTGGGACTCGAACCCAGAACCTCTCGTCTTACCGGGACGGGCGCTTTTACCTATTCAGCCATTGCCACCTATTATAAAACAGTCATATTTGTCAAACTCATATTTCAGAATTAACAATATTATCTTCGATTTTTTATTTCCATATTGTAAAATAAATTTTAAAAAATATTAAAAATGGTTTGTCATCCTCCCCAGCTATAAAATCTCAAATAATCTTTCACTTTTGAGATATAAAACTGTTAAGTTGTGATTTTACGACGGTTTTTTTCACTTTTGAAAGAACCAACACAAAAAATGTAAAATATGACGTTTTGATTTGGTGACCACAAAACAGATGGACGATAAAGATTTTTCGTTTCGTGTTTTTTTCAATGTTTTTACTCCGTGCGTGCTGCGGGCAAGATTTATGTCCCGATATAAAAAAATTAACAGTTTTCATTCATTCATTGTTTTAAATGTTTTATTCTTGGAAGGAATTTACTGACATGATTTTTTAAGGAAAAAAACTGGTTATCTCTTGGCCAATTATTTACACATTTTTTTGTACCGCACAAGATGCCTAAAAGTAGGATTAACAATCGAACTATCAGACCAGAATTTGGAGGTGGGTATGGTACCGCCGCCCCGAGAACCATTTATTGGATATCCAACACATTCCCTAATTGAGGATCCCGTAATTCACATTACATTTAGAGTAAACATAAAAACTACAATAAAACCTTTTTTCGTTGTTTGTTTTTGGGGTGTTATGCCGTGTTGCGCTACCTCCTTCTTTAGCCGACGTTTCGGACAGCGTTGCGGTGTCCATCATCAGGGCAAATCTGGCAGATCCGATCTGCCGATCTGCTCCGATCCGAACACTCGTCCGATCTGCCGATCTGCTCCGATCCGAACACACATCGTCGGATCTGCCGGATCTGCCCTGATGATGGACACTGCCACGCTGTCCGAAACGTCGGCTAAAGAAGGAGGTAGCGCAACACGGCATAACACCCCAAAAACAAACAACGAAAATGCTTTTGGCCGTGAAAATCTAAAAACGTATCTGTTCAATAAAACCTATTTTATCTTTTTTCCTAGTAATGTATATCAGATATTTGTTACGTTTGGTGACTTAGCGGGGGTGCCTGGATTCATATGGTGAGGTTTGTCTGTGCATTGACGGCGGATGCGTCTGCTCACCAACTGCGTGGTTGGCCGGATCGGATGAGGAAGCCTTTTTGATTTCTCCAGCAGGACTTTCTCAAAACATCGCCACATACCGCAGTGAGAGGGTTGGATTCACACGTCCGTCACTCTTAGACACACTGACTCCCAGATTCCTACCCACACGTCATATCTTTTTCCTTCCCAGATCTTTCTCTCTTTCCTTTCCCTAATAAGACTTAATGGTGATTATTGGCATTTACATGCTTCTTGAATCCTTCAAGGCTACTTTTAACTTTAGTCCCAACTGCTCCCGCCTGGAGCCAGTGAGACTATGGCATCCCCAATTGGGGTATGTTGTGATTCTGAAGGTAAGTGGGGAACGGAAGGAGACGGGGAAGAGGAAGGTGGGGAAGTATCTGGCTATTCAGATCTGGTCACTAAACATGGCTAAAGTCATTTCAAGCAACGTTTTAATTCTTAATGGTGGTCTTACACCAGGGCGATACTGAGAGTATCTTCCACTCTGAAACGTTCCGCAAATATACCTTTTATTATTTTAAATGAATAAATTGTGAAATAACACAAATTGATCAAATAAAATTTATTTGCGCACGCCTGGTTCGAATCTGCGACCTTCGGATTAGGAGTCGAGAGCCTTACCCCTCGAGCATGCCGGGCCGTCAGTTGCCTTTTACAAAAGGATAGCCATTGTCATGTTTTATATTTTATTTGCTTATTATTATTTCGGTTATTTCACTAGTAGCATCTCCACCTAGTCAAAACTAAGAATTGATTTACGCATGCTGTGAACATTTTTAATATCTTTGCATTAATGGTATTTACATCAATGTAATAATTGTTAACATTCTGTAAATGTCTTAAACGATAAATAAATAAATTTTAAAAACATTACAGACAATCGAAATTAATATATTTAATAGGTTTTACGCTTGTATAAATTCTTCCAACAAACTCTTCCAATTTTGAAAATGGAACTTAAATTCAAAGCAAAAGTTCTATTTTCGTTGTTTGTTTTTGGGGTGTTATGCCGTGTTGTGCTATCCGTCGATCTGCCGGATCTGCCCTGATGATGGACACTGCAACGCTGTCCGAAACGTCGGCTAAAGAAGGAGGTAGCATAACACGGCATAACACCCTAAAAACAAACAACGAAAATTGCTTTTGGCCGTGAAAATCTAAAAACGTAACAAAAGTTATATTGTTCATTAAACCGGAGTTACACACAGAATCACAGCCGAAATTAGTGTTTTTAATGTTTGTATAAGTTTTCGCTGCGAAATATTATTTTTTTATCGTGCCTTATCTTTGTACATAATTATTATTCTATCTACTGTGATCAGTGCACCCTGTCACATAATGCCTCCATTGCGCTATAGTATAAGCACAAGGGATGGTTTTGATATTAGGGATGGAATTTGGGGCGTGTATACACTATACACTGTACACAGGATGGGAATATACTATCAAGGGTAGAGATTGACAACCATCATTTTTAAAACACTGTTGTAGGTGTGAATTATAATTTCTGACTTTTTTTTAATTCGTCACTTCTTTATAACTAAATAATCTCTTTTATAATTTTTTTTTTCACGAGTTTTTAATAATTTATTTTACCGATCGGTTTCGCTTTACTCAAGCATCATCAGGATGCAAATTAATACTAAACCATAACTACAAAATGTGTACTTATATAAAAATATAGAGGGAGACAACACAAAAAAATTATTACAAACAGTGAGGATACATTTACATTAATACAAATGAATTGGAAAAAAACCAACAGATTATAATTATAGACTAATGGGTTATCGAAAGTGACAAAAGAAAATTATTAATAGTTTAATGTGAAAGAAATTAATAAAAACTCGTGGTTTTAAACAAAACAAGTGTTTTATTTTTTATTTAAATATGTCAAACCGCAAAGTGATTGCTTTCTACAATAATATATATTTTTTCGATAATAAATCAATAAAAACCATAAATCGGTAAATAATCAGATTTCAAAGCTTAGTGGTTAGAGTATTGTCAGAGATTGCGACCGTTAATAACAATAATTGGATAATTTGTAGAGCGCCGTTTTGTGAGAAATCACCTCAAGGGCGATGTAATGATTATTAAATTAAAATTAAACAATCAATATAATATTATTTTATTATTTTTAATATGTTTATTCAGTTTTAATTTTACAATATTTTATTTTACAAATCTTACGAAACTGATCAATCAGTTTGATTGTAAGAAATCTCTCATTTTTTTCTAATTATTTAATACAGTATACTTTTCAGTTTTACATAGTACATACTAAATATAATACTTAATATTAAAATACTAATTATTACGACAAACTATTTTCTATAATGTTTATGAATTGCGTTGTAGTAAAAATATTTTACACAGTACCTACATTTAAAACAGGGCCTTAAAGGGAGCCTTGAGGAACGCCGCTTTGTAATAAAAATGTACACATTAACGACACATTCGTGAATTTGGAATACGACATCCTACATTTAGAAAGCTCGCTGTTCTTTTCCTTTTGTGCGTTATGTCTTTACTGTTATCTTTTTTTCCGATTCTTTTTTCTGTTTCAGGTTCCGTTCAGATTTATTCGTATTATCTTATTCTGCAATGGCTAATAAGTCTGACTTGAATAACGTTTTTTTTTTCACAGAGAAAGAAAAAATGTCAAAATCAACTAATATCTTGCATATGTTTTTATTTAGATTAACATTATTCGAAGCCTTACACTTCGATCTGTCTCTTACTGAGGGACGTTTCACTTTTAGGAAAATAAATATTCTAATCGAATCCCTGTAATATTATTGTACCGCCCATCATAAAATTATGCTTCTGCTTTTCCAAACACGTTCATCAAAGAACATATTATATATTATTATTAAAATATACCACGATTAAATAATAGTACTTTTTAGGACAGACAAAATACAGGACCATATTTACCTGACTGAGATTAACACTGTTTATTGTTTATTTAGAGAAATTCAGATATGTTTGCACGAAGAGGACATAGTTTGGAAAACATGTAAATGCCATTATTTTATCCTGGTATATATTTTAATAATAATATATAATATATTCTTTAATGAACGTAATTAAGCATAATCATAATTTTATGACAGCGGTACACTAGTACAAGGATTTGTTAGAATATTTATCTTTCTATATTATGTGATTCGTCCCTCTGTAGGAGACAGATTGATAATCAGTGGCTCTCACATCCAAAAATATACAATCCCTGCATTTAAAGAATATTATTTGTGCAATAAACCAATGGAGCCTTTACGATGCGATGGGCGGGCCGCGCATAATGCATCCGGCGTATTATTATATCAGCTCTGTGTGTCGCATTGTCATGGTGATATAGGTGCTCAGTACAGGACCCAATACTGACAGTTCTGCGCATTGCCGCTGACGGATACGGGCTTGACATAACGCACAAAAGAGCAGCGAGCTTTTTAAAGGGAGGATGTCGTATTCAAAATTCATGAACGTCTCGTCAATGTGTACATTTTTATTACAAAGCGGCGTTCCTCAAGGCTCCCTTTAAGGCCCAGTTTTAAGTATTGATTGTTTAATTTTAATTTAATAATAATTATTGTTGTAGGTATGTTATTGTTAACCTGATCTACGTTTTTCGTATTTTTAAACAAAACTCATCGCGGAGATAAGATTGTATATTTTTATTACAAAGCGGCATTCCTCAAGGATCCCTTTAGGGCCCTGTTTTAAGTTTTGATTGTTTAATTTAAATAAGCGATAATAATTGATGTAGTTTCGTTCTTTTTGTACTAATCAACGTTTCTTCGTACTTTTAAACCAAATTCCTTTAGCTATTGAAAGCGATATCTGAAAAAAGTTTTGCAGCATCGTCAAATTTAATGGGATTTTTTAAAAGAAATATAATTTTAAGTGTTAGAATGATTAGATATTATATTAGACTCAGGTCCAACAGAAACAAAAACATCGTAATTATTTATTTTACATAGAAGAATCTTCTTTTTACTGAATTATATATATTTACATCATCAAACTGCTACGTTAAGCCTTTCTTATATTCAGAATTCTACGTAACTTATATTTCTGTTATAATTATAGCTTTCATGACGAATCGGTATACCCCTGTCTCTCTTATTTTTTATTAATGCCCGTTTCAGGGGCTTATCAAAATTATTAGTAAAATTATACATAACTGAACTGCCTCAGTAACAAGATTTTGTATTTGTTTAATGATACATTGAAGATGTCCACTGACTTGGTATAATTACTTCTCACCATTAGTATTACGAACACCTCAGCACAGATTCTTCCAGTGAGGTGTTGCACAAAATGCTACTACTAACCTTTTTACATTCTGTTACTGAATATTAGCATATTTTGTACTACTATTGTAAATCATTGTAATTATTTATAAAATGTATGTACAAGAATAGAAATAAATTAATAAAATATTCTGGACAAAGAGAAATACGTTAGTTCACATATTTAGAGTTGTCCCAGAATTTCTTCCAATTATTTAGTAGAATCCGAAAGCTCATCAATGCAAGCATTTCTGGACTATCAACCATCATCATTTAAAAAACAATATTTGGAAATATCAAGTCAGTGAAAAGCCTTCTGTCCAACAATTAAAGCATATTCATATAATTTAAATATGTGAACTACCACGTAAGAGTCCCAACTGGTATCCTAACATTGGTATCCTCAAGTATGTTATGAGGCTGAGGGGGCTGGGAGAGAAAGTAGGTGGGATAGATGAAGGTTAAGAAGTATGTACCTATTGCTCTTTTATCAGTGGATCCCATCGTTTCTCGCTTGTTAAACTTCAGTTTAGTTTGAATTGGACGCTACTGCACCATGCATAAGTGAAATGGGGTTGAAATTGGACAAAGGGGAGGAAATTATTTTTCCTTGTAAATTTATTTATTTATAAGAACACAATGTTAAATAAATTACATGGTTTTGTACCTATTATGTAGAACTGTAAAATGTCATCAAGTAATTTCGCCTGGGTTTTAAAACTTAATTAATTATGATGAAACTGATGATAAGAATCAAACATTGGATGACTAATAATAAAAAAAGGAAGAATGTGGGTGGAGAAAAAGTTACGTTTGAAAATCAAAAATTAAACATTTTATTCTCACTAAATATAATTAGATAACCATCGCCGATGTACAATGCTTTTGCTTTGCGTTTAACACTTTTAGATAGAGGGTCCTTCTCTATTGCATTTTATGTATTAATTCATTTTTATAAGAATAACTTTTTAGAGGTTACCCATCAATGTAATATTAATCATTGAAGAAAATGATAACACTAATAAATCGAAACTAAACATGAAACAGAACAGAAATTATTAAATGTCTAAGCGTTTTGTAAATTATTTTTAAATTACTTATAGATACTTAATTTTAGATTACACTTTATTACAATTTGTACAATATAGTTGTGAATGATGAATACTTTGAGCAAGTTGATGAGTTTGTGTATTTCGGAAGAATGTTTACGAGAGATGGGAATGCTGATAGGGATATTGAAAGAAGGGTAAATGCAGGTAACTGCATTAATGGTGGACTGAATGCGGTTGGCGTCAACAAAAAGCTGTCCAAAGAAGCGAAGCTAGCAGTCCACAATAGAGCACTGGTACCTCCCCTGGTGTATGGCAGTGAAGCATGGAATTGGCAATGAAATGATGAAAGTAGACTGAGTGCTGTAGAAATGAGATCCCTGAGGCATATGTGTGGTAAAACCATGTATAATCGTGTTAGGAACGTGGAGATCCGAAAAGAATGCAAGGGTGATGTGAGCGTAATAAGTAAGATTAAGAAAGGGACTCTTCGATGATTTGGACATGTAGAGCGAATGAATGAAGAAAAGAGTGTCGAGAGAATATATGACGCAAATGTGAATGATATAAGAAGTGGAGGACGCCCAAAGGAAGACATGGCACGATCAAGTGAATCAAATACTTGAGTCGGGCCATGTCAGAAGTCAGAATAATAGAAGAGCATGTATGATAAGATGTATGAATGTGAATGAGGCAAGGAATGTATGCCAAGAACGAGTTGTTTGGCGGTCCGTCCAATCTGCCTACCCCTGCGGAGAAACGGCGTGATGGTTGTTAGTTAGTTAGTAACATAATTCGTCAGAATATAATTCTTGATTTCATAATTTCTCTTTATCTTTCGGGGTGAGGTTTGTCTAGGTCTTGGCGGCGGATGATTTGGACACAACTTACCCAACCCTCATACCCTTTTCCTTCCCAGAATTTCCTCTCCTTCCTTTCCTTAAAAATACCCTCCACACAGCATCCCCAAAGATGACATAGGCCCTGAGGGAAATTATTTTAAATTGGGAAATTATGAAGCTAATAAAAAAAAAAAAACTCTATCTTCCTTTTTACTGAACACTCATTAAGAGGGAATAAACCGACACAACCAGAAATATGTAATTTTTAAATCAAATTCTGGACGTATATACATTGATTTTGAAAGATTGTTATTTTATCTAGTAAAGTTATGTTTTAAATTTTGAAAAAAACATGTTTCTTTGATTGGCATAAATTTAAGTTACAAATGACTGATTTTCTTTGGAACACAGATTTGTCTTATATAATTTAAAATTTTACCCAAAAAACGATTTTTTTTAATGTGATTTGATTTTCCATTTTATTAACACAGTAGATAGGGCAAGATCTTTTTAAATAAGTATAATAAACTAAAAAAATGTCTTAAGTTGCCTCTAAAATCATGCAAAATCGTTTAGTTTAAGAGGGAATAAGTAGACAAAACCAGAAATAACTATGTCATTTTTAAATCGAATTCTAGACGTATGTATATCGACTGTTTTCTACAAAAATGTATAAGTTGATTTCAAAAGATTATTCTTTTATCCAGTAAAGTTTTGTTTTAAATTTTGACAAAATATGTTTATCTTTATTATTTATTTATTTATTTATTTATTTATTGGTAAGAGACAGACAGCTTATACATAAAATATAAAGATAAATATATACATTGTTAGATGAAGTCAAGCCAAAAAAGTCTCCTATGTTAAAGTTGAATGGAGATGGAGTTTTATTGCATACAATTAGTTTTGGGTGAGAAGGAGAGGAGGAGGAATATAGGATGAGGATAGGAGATGCTCCGAAACATTCCACACTCTTGTATTAATTTTCGATCGTACGTGTTACTTCTAATCGATATTTGTACAGCTTATACATAAAATATAAAGATAAATATATACATTGTTAAATGAAGTCAAGCCAAAAAAGTCTCCTATGTTAAAGTTGAATGGAGATGGAGTTTTATTACATACAATTAGTTTTGGGTGAGAAGGAGAGGAAGAGGAATATAGGATGAGGATAGGAGATGCTCGAATACATTCCACACTCTTGTATTAATTTTCGATCGTACGTGTTACTTCTAATCGATATTTGTGAAGTGGATTGTTAAATATGTCAATATTTTGTGTTATATTGTGCACATATACGGGGAATTGGTGATTTTTTTCTAAAGTTAGTTCTATGTGTAGGCAAATGAAACAAATGGGATTGCCGTGTTGATCTTGTCGGAATATGAATATTTATTAAGTTGGTTAGTTCTGGCGAGTCCAGGCCATTATTAAGAATTTTAAATAATAAGATTTGGTCAAAAATTAAACGTCGTGTATGAAGGGAGTCGAAGTTATGGTAATTAATAGATTCGGTGTAATTTAAGAAGTTATAATAATTATAATAACGTTGTACCATTGGTCGTTGTACAAAATTAGTTGAACTTTTGAAAATTAGTTGAAAAACCCTAATGACTCCTAATTCCTACCTCAAGACAATGATCTAGTTTTGGTTATCACAGTTTACCAATTTAGATAAAATGAAATATATCTGTCACGATTTACTCACAAAAAAATAATACAGAATTATTTGAATTTTTAAAACATTTTAGTTCAATATGGCCACCCGCGAACTTCGCAAAGTCAACAAACGTCACCAAGGTGTTTCTTTTCTCGCCTTTGTTGTTATGGCAGTCCTGCGGGGCTACCGGCTACCGGCGTCAAAGGTTCAATGGACGAATTGACTTCAACATTTCTTCTTCCTTTTTTCTCTTGTTTTATCCACATCTACAACAACTGTGCGACTTGACGAGAGTGCAGTTTTGCACTTCTGCCAAACGCCGCTGGTTAATGTTGATTTTAAAATGTGGAAACGAACTTGTCAAAATAATAAAAATTTAAACGATGCAAAATAAAACTAACTAACTAACTAACTAACTAATCATCACGCCGTTTCCCCGCAGGGGTAGGCAGAGAGGACGGACCGCCAAACAACTCGGTCTTGGCACACGCTCCTATTCGATGCAAAATATGTCGTACAAAACTATACTTGTAGCTTCCATTCACATACAAGTTGAATTTGATACCGCAGTATTGTGATATGTAATACAATAAGTCGGTGAATGAACTCCTTCAAAGAGAAAAACCGCTTGACTATTTTTCTTTAACTTCTTTTTTATTTTTTTTTATTATTCACCAGATTTACAGGAATAAATACACTTTTCCATATAAATGATCATCTAGTAAATCCACGTTATGCAAGTGTATTATATAAGTATAATTAATACAAAACAATACAAGAACAACACGTTAATCTACCAAACTATTAAATGGGAATATAATTCACCGTCTCCAGATATTTTCATATCAGAGGGTTCGGCAAGTTCTTTAACTTCAAATTATAATATTTTTATTAATGAAGACAATATAAGTGAAACTCAATCGAAAATCTGAAACGGAAAATTTGGGAAAAGATACGGTCACATCTGAGACTGAGAAGATTTTTTTATGCATAGCACAAAGGATAACAATTATTATAAGCAATTATTATTATAAAAAATCTTGTCTTAAACATTAGTTTATCAATTTAAAAAATAATCAATATTTGACGAGTTAAAGTATTTTCACCAACCTAGTGACAGAGTTAGCACTTAAATGCCTTTCTCATATAAAAATAAAGTTGGTTGTTTGCAGGTGAAAAAATATAATAAGCGATAATTGTTGAATGAAACACTAGGTATATATTAAATCATTTGGCGGGTAGGAGGTATCCCGCCGTAGCTTAATGGTAGAGCTCCTGTCCGGCAAACAGAGGGGTGCGGGTTCGAGTCCCGTCGGCGACATATATCTTTTCCCGGGAGAGTTTTCAATATTGAAAGTCAATAGATGTCGCATATTAAATAAAATAGATATTTTTATCTGACATTCTCTAGATGGCATTTAGTTCGAGTTTAATCTTGCAATTATACATAAAGATAGCAGCCAATAAAAATATGCGTTAAGAAAATGAAGATAATGTTGGTAGTTCTGAGTTGATGTATGATATAAAGTTAAATATGACCGAATCAGATAGGGACACATAAGCTCAGTGGTCAGAGCAGCAGCCCGGAAAGCCGAAGGTCCTGGGTTCGAGTCCCAGATGTGACCGTATCTTTTTCTGATTTTTCTGTTTCAGATTTTCGATTTGGTTTCGCTAATGTTGTCTTCGTTAATTAACAGGAGGCTCACTAACTAACTAACTAACTAACCATCACGCCGTTTCTCCGCAGGGGTAGGCAGAGAGGGCGGACCGCCAAACACCTCGGTCTTGGCACACACTCTTTTTCTCATTCACATTCATACATCGTCTCATACATACTCTTCTATTTTTGTGACTCTTGACATGGCCCGACTCAAGTATCTGATTCACTTGATCGTGCCACGTCTTCCTCGGACGTCCCCTACTTCTTATACCATTCACACTTGCATCATATATTCTCCTTACGCTCCTTTCTTGGTTCATTCACTCTACATGCCCAAACCATCTGAGGGTTGCTTTCTTAATTTTACTCATTACGCTTACATCAGCCTTGCATTCTTTTCGAATGTCCACATTTCTCACACGACCATACATTGTTTTACCACACATACGCCTCAGGGAGGTGCGGTAAAACCATGTATGATCGTGTGAGGAAAATAAATTCTCTCAGGGCCTATGTCATCTTTAGGGATGCTGAGTGGAGGGTATTTTTGTTGAAAGGAAGTAGTGAACCTGGGTCTAGAGTCTTGAAGAGATCCATGTTGCAGGATGGTGAAAAGACAGAGGCCGGCTAATCGTTTCATAGCCGAGCTGTTGAACTCAAGAACGAGTCGTTGAAGCGAACTTATTTTAATTTTATTTTTCTGTGTCTTGTTCATTTTCATATTATAATTTTGATTATTAGTGATATCTTCTGCTTCAATGATATATTTTATTGATGGGAATAACCTTCAAAAGTTATAAAAAGAAAGTTTTTCTTTTAAAAATTAAATAACTGTCACGCCGTTTCCTCGCAGGGGTAGGCAGAGAGGACGGACCACCAGATAAATTTATATTGGCACACACTTCTTGCTTCATTTACATTCATACATCGTCTCATTCCTACCCTTCTGTTATTCTTACATTTCCCATTTCAAGTATTTGGTTCACTTGATAGTGACCTCTTTTACAATTCACTTTCGCGTCATATATTCTCCTTATATTTCTTTCTTCGTTCATTCGCTCTTCATGCCCAAACCATCTTCACGGAGAAAAATGAACTGTTAAAAACGGGACTGAAGTTCTTACGAACAAATTAACAGTGATTCAATGTTTATTGGCGGTAAAATACGTACGAAATTACGTATACCAACAAATTATTCTTAATGTTCCCGCCAATAAACATTGAAACCCTGTTAATTTGTTCGTAAGAACTTCAGTCCCGTTTTTAACCGTTTTTACTATTAAAATGATCGTTTTTTCTATTAAAATGTTCTTTTTGTCTATTAAGATGTTCGTTTTTTCAAATAACATTTTTCTCCGTGTAAGCTTCCCTTTCTTAATCTCACCCAATAGGTTTACATCAGCCTTGCATTCTTTGCGAATCTCCACATTCTTTACACGATTATATATGGTTCACACAGTAGGGAATTAATGTAAAAAAATATCTCTACGATAAAAACACCCTTTTGTATTTCTGATTTTTCGGATATCCTGGTGTACCTCATATTCCTGAACGACTTCTGAAGTTGAGAAAGGCCGAATACTAGTCTTTTCACAATCGTATCGCGCAGTAGTTGCTTGGATAATTGTTGTTTGTGTAATGGCTCACGTTCATCCATTACTAATAGGAACCTTATCCACAGTATTATTGACTTGCGTTCCTTGAGTCCTTGACTGTGCCATATCCAATTGGGGCATGTTGTGAGGTAGTGGGGAGGGGAGGGAAATGGGGAGAAGTACTTGGCTATACAGATCTGGACTTATTTGTAAGCTTTTATAATGGTCACTTAATGAAAATTCTCCAGTCGTAAAGAATCATTAAATTCTCAAGTCTTTCAAAGTAAGTATTAACTCACCTTTGGCATTATACTTCTTATAAGTGAATACCAAAAGTGATGGGGGCAGTAAATGTAAAATCATGCAATGTCCAGTGTTTTCAATATAATGTCCTCCGCGTGCAAATTGGTATCTTCTCCAAGCATAAACTTTCTTATTAAAGTGTGTTTATCGGAAGTGACCGACCAGGTACGTATGTTTCTGTATACAATTGTAAATAATAAACTTAAATATAGCCTAAGAATTATATTATAAATTGTACAGCGCCCTTGAGGTGATTTCTCACAAAAACGGCGCTATACAAATTATCCAATTATTATTAATAAACAGGCTAAAGAAATTTCAAGCAATGTTACAATTCTGAATGGTGGTCCCACACCAGAACGATACTGAGAGATCTTCCACTCTGAAACGTACGCCGTAAATATACTATATATTATTTTTAATAACTCAGGTGCTGGGCATCATCGTCATTCCTATGTCTACCAACGTTAAATTGTCGAAAAAAACAAGCTTATGTGCCCAAGCGGTTAATTAATTAATTGTGAAATAACATAAATTAATCAAACAATATTTATTTGCTCACGCCGGGTTCAAACCCGCGATCTTCGTATTGGGAGTGGAGAGTAATAAACGGGCTAAAGCATTTTCAAGCAATGTTTTGATTTTTAATAGTGGTCTTTCGCCAGCGCGTTAAAGCAAAACCTCCTAGATTATAGGAGGTTATGGTTGAAAAGAGTATATTTCACTCTTCATAGTTAGGTTAGGTTAGGTTTTACAGATTCACTAAATTGTTAGCATATTATTTGGTTTTTAAACCGTCAAAATCTAACTATTTCTAAACTATTTTCATCTTTATGCTTTCTGTATTCTCTTTCCATTCGTTAACATTTATTATTCTTCTAGCTAATAAACTAATGCTGTCTTCTCTGTTTGCCGCAAGATAAGGCCAAGGGTCGTAATATGGTGACGCTACTGCCGTGCTCTTACCTGAACGTGGTCGGATCCCCTCCAGGAGTCACCAGATGCCCCCCGCACATAGACAAGATGATAGAGCCGAAGGTTTGGAACCACTCTGTGTCTATGGCACCAGCTTCATGTCGCACCACTGTTAGTTTGCACCGGCACCAAGTTAGATGCCACTCTCTAGTAGACAGCTTTGTGGAACATTAGCTTCATGCCACTATTTAACCTGTCAGATTCACGTTGCACTTAGATACTTTGAAACATTAGCTTCATAGTTATTGGCAAGCTTCGTGGTGACTTGCACTGCCATTAAGACAGCTTTGTGGAGTATTAGCTCCATACTCCCCTTGATTCCTCTAGTTTTTATTGCACCAGCTTCATGTTGCACCAACTTACTTGCAATTTACTAGTCGTAGGCACCACAACTTTGCCTGAAAAATTAGCTTCGTTTTAGCTTGCAATGTCACAAAGTTAGTAGATAGCTTTGTGGAACATTAGCTTCATGCCACCCTTGAATCCGCTATCTTCATATTGCACTAAGTTATTTGCAACCCACTAGTCGCAGGCACGCCACATCTTTTTCTGGAACATTAGCTTCGTGTTAGCGTGCATTTCCACTCAGTTAGCTTTGTGGAACATTAGCTTCATGCCACCATTGATTCCGCCAGCTTCATGTTGCACCAATATACTTGCACCACGGCTTTGCCTGAAACATAGCTGCAAAGTTACTACACCAGCTTTGTGTTAGCTTGCACTGCCAGCAAATTAGTAGACAGCATTGTGGAACAATAGCTTCATGCCCTTTCTGATTGCTTTAGTTTTTATTGCATCGGCTTCATGTTTCACCAAGAATTAGTTACAACCCTAAAGTAGACACAGCTTTGCCTGGAACATATGCTTCATGCCCGCATCATAGATAAAAACCGTTGAAGCTTTTGATTCTTTGATACCAGCTTAATGTCGCACCATTGTGTTGTTAGCTTGTACCGTCACCATGTTGGTATTCCACTCTCTTCCATTAGCTTCATGCCCCCTTTAGTTTCTCTATTGACAGCTTCTTATGGGCACAGCTTCATGCTCCTTCATGTGCTTGCATTAGCTTCATGTCCCCCCAAACGAGCTTCCACCGGCACCAAATTTGTTTCTAGCTGTTGCTAATAGACAGTTGTAACTGGGACAATAGCTTCATGAGCCTTTCTTAGTTATGACACCAGCTTCATTGTTGATTTGCACCGGCACTAAATCAAATGACGCTCTCTAGTAGACACAGAAATTTTACCTCGAACATGCCTTCATGCCCCTCTTCATTTCACCAGCTTCATGCTGCAGCAAGTAAATTTCCTGGAACATTAGCTTCATGCACCCTTCAAAGTTGTAACTTAATTTAGTTCTTTATTATTATTAGCTTAGATATTAGCTTATTATCGGCACAACATCAAATGATGGCACCTTATTTTTCTATGATTTACAAGTAGCACCTATGTTATTGCACACCTTGGCTTTTGTGGCACTTTTAGCGTAGAAATTATGGCACCAAATCTGAATATTTCCTGGGACGATTTATGTAAACATTGTAAATTAATGTAAGTAGAAATTTGTTTCACAATATTTGAGGCCGATATGGGTACCGCCATTTATTGGAAAACCAAACCCCCCTTCCATAGGTCACCCCAAATTTATTGCTACGTTTGGTGACTTAGCAGGGGTGCCCGGGTTCATGAGATGAGGTTGGTCTAGGTCTTGGCGGCGGATGTTTTTGCACACCTACTGCGTAGCGGACGTGATCGGGAGAGATTGAATGAGGGAGACCTTTTGACCTCTCCAGCCGGACTTTCTCCATCCATCGCCTTGCACCGCAGTCGGAGGGATGGATTCATACCTCCCTCGTATATTTTTCCTTCCCAAAACTTCTTATCCTTACTTTCCCTAAAAAGACCCTTCACACAGCATCCCCAAAGATGACACTGACCTTGAGAGTGTATTTTTCTTCAGGGCCTCCTGTGTCTGAAATTTCTAGGTCTACCCGACTATTTTCAGCTCGCAACGTCATGGTTATCGTTTTTCAAAGAAATATAAGGACCAGTTGTTTCGGAAAATTTCACGTTTGAATTTCCTTCAAATCGACATTCACCGAAAAATTGGGTTGTTTCAACCTCCGTCAGAAGAAATTTCATCGAAAATTCCATAGGACCAGTTGTTTCGGAATTCCCTTCAAATTTGAATTTCCTTCAAATTTGAATTTCCTTCAAATCGTCATTCACCGAAAAATTGGGTTGTTTCAACTTCCGTCAGCAGTAAATAGCAACAAATAACGTTCGATAAATTTAAAAATTTTATTCAAGTGTTCCCCGCCGAATCACAATTTTGACTTCTGCGCATGCGCCTCCCATTATTTCGCTAACCGTCCGGACTCGGCTGATCACATTCACATCACATTTCTATAGTATTTTCACTGCTGACGGAAGTTGAAACAACCCAATTTTTCGGTGAATGACGATTTGAAGGAAATTCAAATTTGAAGGAAATTCAAATTTGAAGGGAATTTCGAAACAACTGGTCCTATGGAATTTTCAATGAAATTTCTTCTGACGGAGGTTGAAACAACCCAATTTTTCGGTGAATGTTGATTTGAGGGAAATTCAAACGTGAAATTTTCCGAAACAACTGGTCCTAAAAGAATACAATGTTATCATACAAGAATCCAAATTTTGTATCAAGTTGGTAGTAAAGCAAATTAATAAACTATACATTTTATAAAACTGCACACAAATTTGACAGGTGTACTAAAAAATTATTGCCTACTAATAAAACAACAAAAAACTGGTTTTAAGTGTTAATGACCTCTTGGGAAAATATATATTTCTTCCATCAGTATTCAATTTCATTTTCAGAAAACTGTCGAATTGACATTGTTTTTATTTTGTTTGCTGGTAACCATGTCTACGATTGCAAGAATTTGAGATTCGAGTCCAGACTAGTTTTTGCTGACACTAAATTTCACTTATAAAGTGCATTGATCTTATCAGCTTCCTCAGGGCCTCTGTCATCTTAGAAGATGATGGTGGTATTTAGGCGTATTGACACTTTTTACAAAAAAAAAAACGTATTTTGATTTCTAAAGATTGTTATTTTATCTGGTAAATTTATGTTTTAAAATTGGAAAAAATACGTTTTTTTTAATATAATTAGGTTTTACCGTTGGTCGTTGGCAGATTTGTTAAATTTTCAAACGAAATATTGTATTGTACAACACACATTTCAAATCATATAAATAAAAGATTAAAATAAATCAATACATTTACTAATAAGTCTAATAACACTACTTTTCAGAATTTTAATTTTAGTTAAAATAAAATCATTAAAAAGAAAATTCCGCGGACGCGTTTGTCTATTTCTTTAAGGTCTTACAAACCAAAATATTTAAACAAATTTTGCACACTTATTTTGTTTAGACATTATTGAAAAATCATAAATACTTATGATCAAAAAATTCTTACAAGAAGTACGCGATATTGAAAAATGTATTATCACGCGTTTGAACATTTTTATTGCTTACTTAAATGTAGTTATATATTGAAATTTTGCAAATTTTGAATGAAATACAGTCGGTATTGAGTTATTAATGTTATTAGTTAAACTTTTGGGTACGAAGAATAATCAATCTTTCTCATTGGAACCGCCCTGTACAGTTGCAAGGCCACGATCGCAATTTGAAATTTGATTTCTCGGTCGCTTCTTAATGGGTCTTAACGAGCAGTCTCTTTTTATCTTTACACCAAATTATAAATTCCACAAAATCGTTAATAATGTCTCTAAAAGCGTGTAAAAATGTTAATCACTCTGACGTCCTTTCAAAGGCAGTAATTAAAACAGAAAACACGGAATTAAATGTCCTCGGAAAGGTTTGTATAAAGGTGATAATGTAATATATATTATCTGGTACCTTCTTCATCTACTCGTGGCCTGGCCATATCTGAAGCAGCCATCTGATGAGAGAATTGATAAAAATGCAGGGACGGATTGGAGGAATAATATTACTGATGACGCGCACAGGGACAATCGTTTTAGGTGGGTCATGTCAAGAGTAAAAGATCTCGGTATCGTCTTTGTTGCCAAACTACCTATCACAGATCGCGGCTCATTGCAGCATGCTACGAACTCCTGGGATTTATCATCAACATCTAAAAAATTCAATCATAGCCATGTTTAGTGGCGTCATCAGAAGTAATCTTGAGTATGCTAGTAGTGTGTGGACTCAGCATGAAACTAAATATGTTAATCGGTATTTTGTCGGAAGATCAAAATATATCCGCTTTGCAATAAATTCCAATTAAATTGAATATTTCTTAACGCATCCGAAAACTAAAAACAGTTTTTGAGAGGTGATGAAATACGCTTCCAAATTTTATAATTCGAAATAATCATATAATTTTTGAAATGTAAAATTTTTGATTGCAAACATAAAAAAGTTTTTAAAATGGTTCACCTTACGTTTTTCTAACTAAAAAAACACACGCACACATATTTTGTTATACAAATGTATTTTAAACGTTATCGTCACCTCACTTTTTGTATTTTCATGTAAAAATGATTAGTAAGTTTCATAAAAAAAATTAAATAGCGGTCCAAAATTTTGTTACGTTTTAATTATTTTGTTGTTAAATTTTAGATTTGAATTTCAAGCGTGATTTTTTCGACAATTAATTACAAAAAATATGCTTTATGTTTCGTAGTACGGCAAAATAACTAAAAATACATTTTTTGCGTATTACTGTTGTAATATTACTGTATTACTTTTTGCGTATAGTTGGAGATTGCCGTCTTTTTTTAATACGCCTCAAGTGTACCCACAAGTCCGGCCCTTTAAAATGCATTGCCCTATAAAAGCTGCGAGGTGTCGATGTCTGCCACCTCCTACTAAATGTCCGACAAGCGATAAAATAATGTTAACTGGAATTCTCCGCATTCTTCCCGTCACACTGCCACAGTGTCACACTTACCCCGTCACAGTTACAGTCACAATATCCCACTTATATTATTAAATCTACCACTTATATACCACGTTTTATATCCTACTTTTCAACCAAACCTATCGTAGTGGTGATTACATGATACTCCTTTTTTCGTCCAGTTTCCTTGGTTGTCTTTTCTTATGGATTCGGAATTTAAAAAGAGGAAGCGTAATACATGATGAACCGATTTTCGTACAGTTTAAGATGGCGGACATTATTTGACATATTATCTGTTGTCTGTTATTGTTTAAAGTAACTATATAATGTTTTTTATTTACATTAACTACACACAGGAGGCCCTGAGATAAATAATTTCCCTCGAGGCCTATGTCATCTTTGGGGATGCTATGTAATTATAGATACTATTTAAGTACATATAATAATTACAAAACAACACGTCAACCCACCAGAGATTAAATGGGAAAGTAATTCACCGACTCCAGATATTTTCATATCAGAGGGTTCAGCTCGGTAGAACTCCTAACTTGACCGATAAATCCTACTGATCCCTCAATATAAATGTTAATCTTTAGGATGATTATAGTTATTTGTAATAATGGTACACGGTGATTTATAATGTTGGTTTATTGTAACAACGAGTATGTACAGTATGTTGAGTCTAAACTGCTAGCTGGGAACAGAGGGCGTTAATGATAACTTCAAGGCTTATATAGACACTCTGTCTCTCTTCATCTTCCGTCTCTGTCAACTACTACGGAAGTCAAGGTGAATCCTATCTCACATCCTCCCCTACTTAACTTAAAGCCTCCCCTAGCTATATATTTCATTATACAAAATTAATTATAAATAAGAACACAATATAAGAACACAATATAAAAACACAATATAAACAATCACTATTTTTCTTTTTCTTATGTCCTTTCTTTTTCCTTCTTCTCTTCTCCCCTCCTCTCTCCCCTTCCGGATCTGTGGAGGACCGATCACCTTGGACGCAAACGTCCTTGCCATGGGTTGGACCTGAAACATGGAGAAAGAGAATTAGAGACACTTCTATTACGTAACATCCCTGAGAGGTTTAGCTCGTCCGCTGATAGTGCACCTGTGTCAGACGCGCAGAAGCTCGGGCTTTCTTCCTCCTGCCAAGAGATATGCAATTTCTTTAACTGGTCTAAGTGTCTTTTCCAAACCATATCAGAATTATTAATCTTAACGAAATATATCTTGTTGCCCTTTTTATCAACAATTTTGCCAGGGACCCATAACCTTTTCCCTTGAGACCTAAAGTCTCTGGTCATTACTTTCTGACCTATTACAAAACTCAATTTATTTCTACCTTTATAATTTTTTTTCTGATTGACTTGACTCTGTTTAACATTTTGTAGAATTTTCTTCTGTTGAGCAGAACCGGAATTATTATTTCCTTCCCCCAATTTCTTTGGAATTAAAGAGTCAAATACCGTTCTAATTTTTCTTCCCAATAATAATACAGATGGTTCGAAACCCGTTGTTGCCTGAACCGTGTTCCTGTAATCTGTTAAAAAATTATCCAATTTTACTTTGTAATCTACTGGAAATTTATTTTGCCCACAAATTTTTTAAGAAAATTTTTACATTCTCAATGTAAAAATTGAATGAACCCAACATCACTGCATAAAGTTGCAATCTTGATGCTGCAATTATAGGAACCTTCTTGTCCCTACCAAAAATTCTCACTAACGGTTGGTTAATTAATAAATTATATTATTAGTCATTTGATAAAATAAGTTGATAAATTATTATTATTATTATGAATTATATTATAACTAAATTACAAAAATAATTGCACTACAAGTTGTCCCGTGCTGCCTGCGACAATTTTCAGTTCTAAAAACAAATACACCACTCTGTACTTCTTTGTGTTTTAATCGTTCTGAGATTTACACCTTCCTGCAAATCCCCAGATCTGAAATCCTATACCCCTTCCGATATTGAATGCCTGGAATTCGCCTTCCCGAAAACTCACATTCGATTTCAATCTAGTTTACCCTGAACCTCTTTAACTGAATTAACTGACAATTTCACATTCACAACCCTAGGTTTATTAATAAAAAAAAGGATTTACACTGATACTTTACACTACCTGATTTTTCAACTTGTTTTAATTTTAATTCAACTTACTTGCCAAACGTCTCCGTAAATATTTCTGGAAATTTCACTATAATCGATCCTTCAATGTATTCTCACTAACACAATTCACGATTCCTGAAATTCCTAAATCAAAAATATCCATAAAATCACGTCCTAGCACTGATAAATATGTATTTTCGACTACAGCCATCTTTAAATCCCGACGCTTATTGTTAAATTCAACAGTAGAAGTGAAAGTACCTACCACTTTTATGAGAGTATTGTTGAAACCCCGTAAGCTGATTTTTTCCCGCGTCAGTTTTATGTTTCTAAATTTACTTAAGTACGATTCCTGGCATAATACTGAACATGATGCTCCAGTGTCTAACATGAACCTAAATTTAATTCCATTTAATAAAATATTTACATAAAATGGTTCCACACTATTAATATCGTCTGAATATACGCCCGTTTTTGACAATAAAGTATAAACGTTATTACGACTTGAACCTCGTTTACATTGTTTTGCTAGATGACCTTTCGAGTTGCATGTATTACAAACATAATTCTTAAACTCACAATCTACCGATGTATGCTTATTGCTACCACAAGTGAAGCATTCTCGCTCTGGCGAAACTCTCTTTGGAGACTTGCTATTATTTCTATATCTAGAAGGATTAGCTGTATAGCTGTCTCTATCCCGCCTATACATTTTACTCGACACTCGTGTGGTGTTACTATTTACTCTGCCATACGCGGCTACTATATTATCACTAAGACCTTGAACTTGATTTGAAACTACAAGTTCAATGCACTCTGCTACTTGAACGCATTTTTCGAAAGTGTGTAATTCACCTTCCAAAAATAATTTCTCTCTTATTTTACCCGGTCTACATCCGATAACGAAGAAATCTCGCAATTTCTCTGATAAATTATTCCCAAATTTACAATTAATTGATAATGCTTTTAAACGAACTGCAAAATCCTTGATTGATTCGTTGACCGATTGTTTTGCTGAATAAAACTTCGACCTCTCTTCGAAAAAACATTTAGCCATACCACAATAATCGCTCAATTTAGAAATTAACTCTTCTAATTTTACCTCAGTTACTTTCTTGGGTATACATAAATTTACTAACAGTGAGAAACTATCGTCCTCTAAAGCATTCAGAAAAATAGCCCTCTTCTTTAAATCTGTTGTAAATTTGTCATCATGCACTAGGAGGTACTGTTCGAGACGGACTTTGAAATTCTCCCAGTTACCGTCACGCAAACTGAAGGATCCCAAACCCTTGGACTCCATGTTTCCCTCTCACAGTGATCAAATTAGGAGAAAAGAGAAGAAAAGATAAGAAAAAAAATAGGACTTCCCTGAGTTAATCTTCTGGTCCAGACTCCTCTCCTTTGACCCTTGAAGTTCTCCTTGAAGAACCGCTCCTGTGCCTAGGACTCCGGTCCTCGGCTAGTGGTGATGCTGATGACTCCCCTTTTAGATCACGCCTGTGACCTGGACACCGATCCTCGACCTTGACCCGTGGTGTTGCTGCTGGTTGCCCCTCAGACCACGCCTGTGATCTGGCACACCGATCCTAGATCCTATGACCCGTGATGTCTCTGCTGCTGATCCCCCAGACCACGCCTGTGATCTGGAACACCGATCCTTGATCCGTGGTGCTGCTGCCTCCGTGACTCCGGTTCGTAGAGCCCTCACGCCTTCCCGTGGAGATACTACTTCTATCGGCCCGTGACCGACCCGACAAAATACTACTTGTAACAATAGTATTGGACACAACTGTAATTCGTGACTCGCGTTTTTACTTTTTTACACCGTGAATCCGCGTGATTCTTTTTATAATTTGATTAATTATAACCTGTACCGGCTGCGCCACTGTTAATCTTTAGGATGATTATAGTTATTTGTAATAATGGTACACGGTGATTTATAATGTTGGTTTATTGTAACAACGAGTATGTACAGTATGTTGAGTCTAAACTGCTAGCTGGGAACAGAGGGCGTTAATGATAACTTCAAGGCTTATATAGACACTCTGTCTCTCTTCATCTTCCGTCTCTGTCAACTACTACGGAAGTCAAGGTGAATCCTATCTCACAATAAATATTTTAAAAAATCTTACGTAATCCTACATGTATTTAAAATGACTGATTTTTGCATTGTTATGCATAAAATCCTAAATTTTGAATGAGAGAGCTAGGTATAATGCCAGTAGCCGAAATACTAAATGGTAATATTTTAATAATCTGAGAATGCCAAATTCTTTTCATCACATTTCCTAAATCTGTATATTTTCTTATTTTTTAAGAAAAATATTTTTCAATATTACAGGAATTTGGAATATAATAAGTTATTTTTTAAATTTTGTCATGTAAAACTATGTCGGGTCTATTATGACTAATTGTTCTGTCTGTTAGTATAGTTTTATCATAATATATTTTATAAAATTCATTTTCTAAAAATGAATTTGGTTCGTTTTCATAACATGGTACTATATTACGGCAGTCAATCAAATTATGTTTAATTACCAAACTTTGGTGAATTATTTTTAAAACCCGATTGTGCCTAAATGTATACTCGGACGGCTCTAATACAGAACATCCCGATATAATGTGTATATTATTATCTTTTATTTTTCTGTGTCTCGTTCTTTTTCAAATTTTCGTCAAGATTTTTAGTGGTATCTTCTTCTTTAATGATGAATAAATGTTTCAAATCTCGGTCTATCCCACTTCTACTAACTTCTGTATCTCTGTCTAAATGTATGTATAAAATTACTGTCGTCCCATCGTGTAATTTTATTGGCGAATAAAAATTTGTACGCTCGTTAAAACGCGTATAAAACAAGCATTATGTAGTATTTTCTTTTGTAAGTTGTTTAAATAACTCGTTTCAGGGATTGAACCTTGGACCAGCAACCTTCAACCTAACATACTTGTAATTTTATAGGGACATTCTTCGAAATATTGTCTCAGGAGTACTCAAAGCTATAGAGAACAATCAAATCTGGTACTAAAATATCTTATGTACATCAAATAGAACCTTACTAAATTGACGACATTTGGTATTTCATACATAAGTGCAATACATTATCGTGATTTATTTTTGGGTTATTATGGCTCTGGTTAACTCCTACTCTAGGCAACTCGAATCAGCAGAAATCCCGAATGCTTAGATGGTCGGCAGGAGTATCACTGAAAGATAATATCAAAAGTTCACGCACGCGGTAGCCTGCACGGAGAAAAATGTTATTCTAAAATACAATCATTTTATTCGTAAAAACGGTTAAAACGGGACTGAAGTTCTTATCAAATCTAAACAAATTAACAGGGTTTTAATGTTTATTGGCGGGAACATGTAAGAATAAACATTGAAACACTGTTATTTTTACTCTACAATTTTTGTCTATATTGAATATCTTTTTTTTTGTGAAACTTCTTATATTTTTTACCTATGTATCTAATTTTATTATATGCATTTATTGTTATATTTTGTTGTAGATATATGCTTTTGTTTTACTTTTATTTTCACTGTATTATGCTTTCTTTATTGTTTTAATTTAGATTTTTTTTAAATAACTGTTATACTCATCTATTTAACTAAAATGTAAAAGCCCATAAGGGCTTTTAATAAATAAATAAATAATAAATAAATTTGTTCGTAAAAACTGTTTTTACCCCGTTAGTACGTTTTTTTGTCCCGTTTTTACGAATAAAATTGTCGTATTTTAGAATAACATTTTTCTCCGTGTGGGTGTCACGGACATAAACAGCAAGCTGGAGGAACGACAGTTGAGATGGTATAGCCACATAAGACGGAGACCACCAGACCACCAGAGCTTCATCGACAGTCATCCAGAGGAAGACCAAAGAACTCCTGGATGACTCAATGCTCCAAAATTCTATAGAGAAACGGCCTGGATGAAAGCGATACTCAGAACCGAAGAAGCTACAACCTGAGAACGAGAAGAGCCGACTCCAACAGCCTATCTAGGCAATGAGTTGAAACAGTGCAAGGAAGAAGAAGTAGATGGCGTGTTACGCTTGCACATCTGCCCTGATGATGGGCACTTTAATGCAGTTCGAAACGTTGGCTAAAAAAAGGTAGCGCAACACGGCTATATATAATGGTGGGCTCTGGCGTTATGAAATAGTAAAAATATTACACTAGGTGGCGCGCGAGTTGTTTGGAAAAATGTGTGTATTTCGTATATTTTAAGGCGATGTGATATGGGAAAGGACTCTCAGGGAGAAACAATGTACCTACCTCTTTGAGTGGCATTGCAACGCATGCCGGGTACTATTCAATAAATGTAGATTCAGACTGGACGATGTACGTACGCATCGCTACGCCAAACAATGCTTAGAAACCCATACATTTTCTATGAAAATGGCCACAGACATCGCACGTCGCGATGCGTGTGGCCAATGTGATTCTAAAACATAAATTTTCATTGAAAATCTATGGTTGCTAAGTAGCCCAGATATTGTTAGGCATAGCGATGCATACGTACGTCGACCCAGTCTGAATCTACCATTAAACTTCTCCAATAATCGCAAATTTTTAATGTTGTGAAAAATGAAAATAAAACATAATATACACCACTATTTAATCAAAATAATCGGCATGTTTCGAAACATATTTTTGATTATCTTTTATGGTGTATGTGTACATTTACTTTTTGTATTTTATTCTTTTATAATTCAATAAAAAAATCAGGAAACAAATTGACAACTCCATTGATTACCGATAGTTCCAAAATAAATAAATCCGCAATTTTATTCTCCGGAATACGTACTTATATCTCCAAAGATGGTAGGATAGTTTGTCAAGACTTGTTAAAAAATGTATTTTTATTATGTTAAACATAAATAAAATACATAAAAAATCATTTATGTCTCATTTTCCTTCAAAATTATTACAAATGAAGTGAGCTATATGTTTTTAAAATTATTTTGTTCTGATACGGCATATGGGTATCACTGAACGGTGCCAGTGGAATTATGCTATGCTGTGACCATCTTTTTAAGGCGAAACTTAATGCTAAATCACTATTTTAGATTAATCTTTATTACGAGTTGGTTTACATTATAAATCCAAAAAAATATGATTTGGTTAAAATAAAGCTTTTCCCATCGTTTCCCTTGAGTAGAATTAAAATACAAAATGTTATTTACTTTATAAAAAATATAAGCGTAAACTACTAAAAAATGCATTTTTCATTAGAAATGTATATGAACGCGTATAAGAAACAACTTTTTTTAAATATAATTTTATTGATTAAAATTATCTCTGACAGATTCCATTGATTAACTATTTTCATTTCTTATGAAATTGTTGACAAAATAAATAAATTAAAAAAACCACTTTAAAACAAATCTAGGCTAATGTTTGCCAATCTATTTGTATGCATATTACCTGTTTTCGTGGCGATATAAGGCGCATTAGAAATACATAAATTTTTGACTTGTACATGGCTTCCTTTTAAGGAGATATTTGAGATTTTTTTAATCAAATTTTAGGATCTAAATTAATGTAAATAAATTGTTACACTTCGTGTTTGCTTTAGTTCTTTTAAACTTACGATAACTGATTTTACTATAACTGCAATACCTATTTTAAAAATAAGTTTTATCTACGGAAATTTAGATTTGAACTATCTACGAATAAGTCAAAACGACAAACTCTGTGTTTTCAATTGATTCAATAAGAAAATTAATAAGAGTTTTGTTACTTGGGTGAAATCTGACAGTACCTAATTTTTGCCAGTTTTATCTACTGAAGTATCTGCTCGCTTTTCCTACCTAAGTATTGCTAGTCTATCTACCTAAGTACCTACAAAATTATTGTTAATTTTTCCAGCTAAGTACCTACCCGCTTTAGGTATCTAATAATTCCTGGTTTTTCTACTCCCCCGCTTCAGGTACCTAATTATTGATGGTTTATCTACCTAAGTACCTACTCGTTTTACCTGCCTAATTATCGATAGTCTATCTACCTAAGTACCTACCCGCTTTAGATATCTCATTATTACTAGTTTTCTACTTCCCACTTCAGATATCTAATTATTGATAGTTTATCTACCTAAGTACCTACTCGTTTTACCTGCCTAATTATCGATAGTCTATCTACCTAAGTATCTACCCGCTTTAGATATCCAATTATTCCTAGTTTTTTACTTCCCACTTCAGGTACCTAATTATTGATGGTTTATCTACCTAAGTACCTACTCGTTTTACCTGCCTAATTATCGATAGTCTATCTACCTAAGTATCTACCCGCTTTAGATATCCAATTATTCCTAGTTTTCTACTTCCCACTTCAGGTACCTAATTATTGATGGTTTATCTACCTAAGTACCTACTCGTTTTACCTGCCTAATTATCGATAGTCTATCTACCTAAGTATCTACCCGCTTTAGATATCCAATTATTCCTAGTTTTCTACTTCCCACTTCAGGTACCTAATTATTGATGGTTTATCTACCTAAGTACCTACTCGTTTTACCTGCCTAATTATCGATAGTCTATCTACCTAAGTACCTACCCGCTTTAGATATCTCATTATTACTAGTTTTTCTACTTTCCCGTTCAGGTACCTAATTATTGGTAGTTTATCTACCTAAGTACCTACTCGTTTTACCTTCCTAATTATTGATACTTTGTCGTTCGAAGTACCTACTAGCTTTACCTAACTAAGCATTGCTGGTTTATCTACCTAAGAACCTAATCATTGATAATTTATCTACCTAAGTATCTACCCGCTTTATATATCTAATTATTGGTTGTTTCTCTAATTACCCACTGCGGGTACCTAATTTTTGGTAGTTTACCAACCTGCTATAGGTACCTAATTATTGCGAGTTCGTCTAACTTAGTTACATACATGTTTAGGTACCTTATTATTGATAGTTTATCTACCTAAGTACCTACCTAATTTTTAGTGGTTTGTCTACCTAAATACAACCTATCTCTTAACGCAGGTATCTAATTTTCAGTAATTTATCTACCTAAGTACCTTCCCTCTTTAAATATTTTGAACATCAAAATAATTGACAGTCACTTTAAAAACATGTTGTTTTATTTAGACAGATAGATGTAAACGTTAATCGTCATCTTTGTTTTGTTAGCGTGTGAAAAATCCCTAAATTAAACCCTCGAGCCTGCGACTGCCACAATAATAATTGTGACAGCAGCAGACACAGTGACTGGGTCTGGATAGATGGGTATACCCCGGGCCGGTTGGACCCTGGGACAGATGTCCTGACGTCGGCCATATAATATAATGTTCCCGGGTTCGCATCTCGGATGCGTTCAAGGAATCACCTCTGCAGGAAGGTGGGGAGGTGAAATCAAACGAATATAATTTTCCATAATTACGAATTATAATTTATTTATTTATTTATACTGGGTTTTTACAGATGTTCGCATTTACATGAGAACAATCCAGTTATAAAAACTCAGTTATTGTACAATTATTATACAATTAAATACAAATACAAACAATTAGAAAAACAGAAACATCACCAATAAAAAATATACAAAATTATATACAAGCTCACTCAAGTAACAGATATTACAATGAGAGGCTAGAGACGTATGAAACACGAGAGGCATGCATAGAGAGACAAATGAGACAATATAATTAGTTTAGCATATTTTTTAACAGCGCCAGAACTGTTTTTCTGAATCCGTACAAATTATCGACAAAAATATCTACTTCAGCACACTCTATCTTGTTATATAGTCGACACATCTGGGTCAGAGGGCTAAAGTGAGCGATATTATTTTTAAATGTATTCAGGTGAAAAATGTTATGACGTCTTAAACAATGGGAATTGGGGACATTTATTTCAATATTGCTAAGACATAGTGTAGTATCAAGATGGCCGATCATAGTGTAGTATCAAGATAATATAATAGATATATTTTTTAAACTGTATGTTTGATTTTTAGGTTTTACCAATGATATTTTTGAAATATCGGATGATTGATTGTATATACATCATTGAAGAAGAATAATATATTATCTAATAATAAATCGTGCGTTACGTTTGGTGACTTAGCAGGGGTGCCCGGGTTCATGAGGTGAGGTTTATCTAGGTCTTGGCGGCGGGTGATCTGTACACACTGAACTCCAGATTCCTACCCAACCCTCATACATTTTTCCTTTTCAGAACTTTCTCTCCTTCCTTCCCTTAAAAATACCCCCACACAGCATCCCCAAAGATGACATAGGTACTTAGGGATTTTTTTTTCTCGTTGCAGTTTTTCGCTACGTTTGGTGATTTAGCAGGGTTGCCCGGGTTCATGGGAGGTTTGCCCGGGTCTTGCCAGCGGATACATCTGCCCACATCTGGAGGGACAGATTCATACGTCCATCACTCATTAAAACACATTGACCCCCAGATTCTAGATAAAGAATATGTGATCTAAAGTTCCCATTTCTTCATCACAGAATGTACACTCTGAGAGTCAAGTACGTAAATTTTAAATAGGTGAGAAGGAACGAAACAATGTCCAATTCTCATTCGAATAAGTGAGAAAATTTTGTTTTTGGAAAAATGGTGGAATTGTTGAAACCACGATTTTTATGGGATAGTCCTTTGTATTGAGGCATAGCAGGCTCCCTTGGATTGACTAGCAATGCGCCAATACTCTGCCCAAACATTGTGAGATCTATCTTTGAGCAACACAAAATGTCATATAGGGGAATGCTCCTAAACCATTCATCCCATTGTAATGAAATTTTGGTGATTTGATGTGCGCATGCCCGCGATGGTATTTGTATATAATATTAAGCTCTGGCGTCAAGAAATTATTTCCTACAGGTTACTATTTACTATTCATGCGATTGCGATGAAAATTAAGTTGTTGTGTGCACGTCCGCGAAGGTTTCTATATATACTGGTGAGCTCTGTCGTTATGAAATTTGTATACAATTTTTTTAGTAGATGGCGTGCGAGTTATTTAAAAAATGAGTGTATTTCATGTAGTTTAGCGGCAGGGAGGGAAGGTGGGAGGGGGAGAGGGAATCTGGGGATTCGAGGGAAGGGGAAAAGCCGGGAGAAAAGCAAGGAAAACGCTGGAAGGAGGGGTGGGTGGAAGATGGGGAAAGTGGAAGGGAAATGCGGAAGGAATAGGGGATGGGGTTTGGGAAAAGGTGCGGGAACGGAGAAGTATGGGAAAGGACACGCAGGGAGAAACAATATCTTTATTTAAGTGGCATTGCAAGGCATGCCGGGAACTTGCTAGTGTTATATGATGGTTCATGGTTCAAACAACCTATATTATGTTAACAATACCACCAACAATTATTTCGTAAACTCTCTAATTCAAAGGCCTCATGCACTATGTGTCATATATGATACCATGTTACTGCTGTCACTATCTACTATGTACATATACTTTACATTTCTTTATAAAAAAATTACGTTTGTAAACCTTAGGAGTAGGCAAATTCTTATTTTTGTACAACAGGTTTATACCTACAAATAATCATTGTATGCATTTACTAGTTACTTGCTGTTATAATATGTTAAATGGATAGGTTATATGTATTACTACTGTTACTATTGTTAACTTACAATCTTCAGAATATTTTTTTAAGAACTATGTATGTAAAAGCCCAATGGGCGTATAAATAAATAAATAATATAAATATAAAAACATTATTAATATTAATTATTTTAAGGTCAGGAGTTGGACCTTTGGGTCGCACCTCACTGTGAAGAAACATACCTTTACCAGAAATTAGTCGTACAAGAAAAAGCGTGTCTCTGCGTATAAATTTGTGTAAAAAACAAAAGGGGGTCCGATAAACACACGAATAAAGGCACGAGGATAAATTACACTTATCTCGCTATAGCCTGTATCGCGAGATCAGGAATGCCGGGACACCATATATATATATACACATGCTCAGTCGCATTACACAGGGTGATCACAATACAAATATTAAACACCTTCAGTACAGGGTGGTCACTCGTTTCTGTGACTCCAATCTCAGATAAATAAACTGTGAACTTAGCGTCCTAAAAAGTATATTTCTAATTTTCTCTCATTTAATAAATCAAAACCAAAATTGTCGCTGACATCATAAGAGTTCTGTAAGTAGGCACCATTTTTTTTTAACCTTTAATTGGCCGTTGGCCCACCGGTGGCCACCAATGAATATCAATTTTTTTTTTTTTAAATCATTTCTTTTACGAGTTTACGAGTTTCTATTACAAAATAATATTATTAGTAAGAACAGTTGTATAAACTACCATAATCTGAAAGAATTGTTACTGTAAACTTATAAAATGCAACACAAAAATATTCTGAAGTGACGTTTGATTTTTTTCTTTTTAATACCTTGCTTGAAAGACAAATAATGGGTTACGATTAGCCTGACAAAAATGAAAATGACCTAATAACCGTATAAATGAACTCACGATGCCTGGGTGGCACCAAATGAAGTAGGGCACTATTTTCGATTAATCTTTACTACGAATAGGTTTACATTATGAATACCGAAGAATATGCTTTAAAAAAAAAATTCACTCTTTATAAATATGCATTTTTTCATTAGAAATGTTTGGACGGTTTTATTTTTATTTATTATTTTTTACTTAAGTAATTTGTTTTTTTTTTTTAAATTTTTATTTGTGTTTTATATTGTAAAATAAACGCCATTAAAGAATTCAATTTTTCATGATTTTATAGACAACCAGGCAAGTACGACCATTTTTTGTGAGTTTATGGTAATTATAAAAAAAAAAAAATCTTGCCCAATCTTCTACATAAATATAATCAAATAAAACATCATAAAAAATTCGTTTGTTGGTTCGAAATTTTTAATTTATGTACGACACATTTGTGTTCCAACGTATAATAGTCGTTTGTAATTAACATTTTAGCTGATCAATATAATTTTTTTAATTATTTATATTTTTTTAATTAAATGTAAACAAATCACTTCTCTAATATATAAATGTATTTTAATATTTACTTATATAATCACAATTAACTACATGGTTCGAAATCAAAAGTTTCGTTGTCAGGATAATATGAACATAAAAATAAATAAGTGATGTACATGAAGTGATTTGTTTTAATTTAATTAAAAATGACGCCGCAAAGTGAATTTGCGAAGATTGAAGAAGTACCTATTTTATTTTTTTAATATTTAAGTATATCTACCTAGTAGACTGGGCAAATTTTTTTGTTTTTTAATAATTAGATATTATTAATTTTTATAAGAACAACTCTCTCTTTTTTATTTTTTTTATTGACTTTTGATGGTTATTCCCATCAATGTAATATGTGTATCATTGAAGAAGAAGATAACATTAATATTTTAAAAATGAAAATGAACAAGACACAGAAAAATAAAATATAACGGTCGCAACTGGGACTCGAACCCAGAACCTCTCGTCTTACCGGGACGGGTGCCTATACCAATTCGGCCATTGCCACCTATTATTTAACTTCTTATTTCAAATTTCAGAATTAACAATATTATCTTCGACTAATTTGTTTTGTGTCTTGTTCATTTTCATATTTAGATTATTAGTGTTATCTTCTTCTTCAATTATTATTAACTCACTTTTCATTGTCAAAATTGCTTTTAAATCGTGAAAAATATATTTCTTAAATGGCCTATATTTTATAATTTAAAATACAAATAAAGAAATTAGCTAATTTTCATACTAAATATTTTCTAAACATTTTAATTATTCAGTTTGGCCAAGTATTTTGGCCTCAAATCCATATTTAAATTTAAATAAAAAAAGGCGCAGCCGTTCCCCTTCACAATTTGAATTGTTAAATAATATCGTCCGTTTCGGACCACCCTGCACCTGGCCGCGATGGACAGAGGCAATAAAGAACTCGCGAGTGACACATCGTTTGTCCCCTTCCCCTTTACCTTCTCCCCACCACCTGCCCCGGACTCACGTGTGGCCGCGATGGGTGACAATAATAATAATAATAATACTGCCTAACGTGTCGTATTGTCTAATAGGTGTTAGTTCTTCAGACTACCTGTTAGCCTGTTAGATACAGTAAGAGATGGAGTATTGATACTAATGATACGTGACGAAGCAGTTGCATTGCAAAGTATAATAATAATAACATTGGATGATTTGTATAGCGCCGTATTTGAGAAAAATCACCTCAAAGGTGCTGTACAATTTATAATTTCTTAGGCTTTATCTAATTGTACCTATTATGCATTTTTTGGTTAATAAATAATTTTAAAAAAAAATTATAAACCGATTCAGAAAACATACTTACCTAGAAGGTCACTTCTGATAAACACATTTTAATTAGAAAGTTCCGACCTTCGGATCGCTAGTCAAGAACGTTATTCCCATATCAACAGTATTGGGTGGGGGTTGGAATTGTAGGGCGCCGTTTTTTTGTGAGACTTTTTAGGCTCTACCTAGAACTATTATTTAGAAATTCGAGTAGGTACAGAAAACATACTTACCTGGCAGGTCAATTCCGATAAACACACTCTAATTAGAAAGTTTGTGCTAGGAGGAGAAACGACTTTGCACGCGGAGGACACTATATTTAAAACAATATAATTTATAAGAAGATTTCTGCCAAAAATGGAGTTAATAAATTGAAGTTCTTTCAAAAGACTTGAGAATTGAGAGAAATCATTAGGACTGTAGAATTTGAATGAAATTAGATGTATCTACAAATAACTCACGAATAAGAATTTGCTAACATTTTTATGCAATTAGTCATTTACTATGTCGCGGGGCTGAGATGGTGAAGGTATAGGTTTTCTTTTCTTTATGTATACGACTGTCTAAAAAGGTGAGTTTTAAGTTTAGCTGTAAATTTCGCCGAGTCTGTGATCATTCTTAAATCATGTGGCAAATCATGTACAAAATAGTGTAAAATCGTGCAATGTCCAGTGTTTTAAATATAATTTCTGTCCTCCGCGTGCAAAGTCGTATCCAAGCATAAACTTTCTAATTAAAATGTGTTTATCAGAAGTGACCTGCCAGGCAAGTATGTTTTCTGTATAAATAATAAAATTAGATAGAGCCTAAGAACTCTTAATAAATTGTACAGCGCCATTGAGGTTATTTTTTCACAAAAAACGGCGCTCGACAAATTATCCAATTATTATTATTATTACAAAGCTTTATTACCACTAAGAACATATGAAATAACTATCAACTTAAGCCATTCGTACATGGAGATACGTACGAGTAGCGGACGACTACGTGTTTGATTTCAGTTGCACACTACTGACAGTTCCGCCGTTCTTCCATGGAGCTACTTTCAAGCGACGCGATCGCTGCTCGTCTGTACCTTCGATTTTATTAGTGTTTGTAAACGCCGCTACGCGCTACACTAGCAAAATAGTATGCCAGGTAGTGGGTAGCGGCTATCTAGTCACTTGTAAGTAGCTGCGTGAACGAAGGGCGTTCTTGTAGCATGCTACGCGAGTTGCATTCGCATCTACTACTCGCCGTCCAGAAATGGCGTCCGAACATCATTTGAATGTTAAATAATATATTCTGGAGGTGGAAAAATAAGGATGAAAGTAGACTGAATGCTGTAGAAATGAGATCCCTGAGGCGTATGTGTGGGAAAACCATGTATGATCGTGTGAGGAATGTGGAGATCCGAAAAGAATGCAAGGCTGATGTGAGCGTAGTAAGTAAGATTAAAAAAGGGACGCTTAGATGGTTTGGGCATGTTGAGCGAATGAATGAAGAAAGGAGTGTAAAGAAAATTTATGACGCGAATGTGAACGGTAGAAGAAGCCGAGGACGCCCAAGGAAGACGTGGCACGATCAAGTAAATCAGATACTTGAGTCGGGCCATGTCAAGAGTCAGAATAATAGAAGAGCATGTATGATAAGATGTATCAATGTGAATGAGGCGAGGAGTATATGCCAAGACCGAGTTGTTTGGCGGTCCGTCCTCTCTGCCTACCCCTGCGGGGAAACGGCGTGATGGTTAGTTAGTTAGTTAGTTAGTTAGTTAGTGGAAAAATATCCATGTTTATATAACCACTATTTACCGGAATACGTAAGAAATTATTTAGCTGATAGGGCGTGAATTGAGGTTAGAAAAAAAAGACAATTTGACGTGATTCTCATGTAGTTCCTTGGCGGCAACGAATGCCTTCCGATTAAATTTTTTTTGTTCTATGGGTGAACCCAAAATTATTTTTCAGATCGTTTTTTATGCCTTTAAAGTTAAAGAACAATTTTTTTTTCCGCTAGAGTTACTAGAAATGAAAAATTAATACAGTTCAGTATATATTGGGTAGCGCCGTGTACGGAAATCAGCATCATATAAGACTTGTGATTGCGTCACAGTCACGTAGATCGTAAGTATCGTCATTTACGAAAGGCCTTAGTGCAAAGACCTCCTGCTGCATTACCCATACAATCTTCAAAAAAAAAATAATCACTTCAACAAATCCCTGGAAACAATGCGTTTGCCTATTATAGAGGCACCAGCAATATCAACATCCTACTATGTATGCAATATGTACTGGTAATATGTATGTGGATTCTGGATACTGTACCAACAAAAGCCTACAGTTCTAGAGGTCCACAACTACTGGGGAGTCTTAAACTTGAAGACCCCCCGGCGGCATACCGTCACGAATTTACCACATGCGGGCTGTCAAGTACAACAGCCTTGTTATGCCATTCAAAATGCATATTTTCAAGTATGAAAATATGCTTTGTTTGACGTAGTAATTGTACTTTGTACATAGATTGAGGGGAGTTTTTGAAAAGGCTTGATAATAATGCTTGGATAATTTGGAGTGCCTCCCAAACGTCTGGAGACAGTGAGACTATGACAACACCAATTCGAGTATGTTGTGAGGCTGAGGGCAGAGCCGAGGGAATGTATATGTGGGAGAGGAAGGTGGGGAAGTATTTGGCTATTCAGATCTGGTCGCCAAATATGGCTAAAGCCATTGGATTCTTTTATAATCCCTAGGGTGACGCAAACAAAATTTGCAATTTGAGAGGCGGGTATGGGTACCGCTGCCCCGGGATCCATTTATTGGAAAACTAAAATCCCTGATATAGTTATCAAGTTTTTTTATTTTTTACGTTTGGTGACTTAGCAGTGGTGCTCGGGTTTATGGGGTTTGTCTTACGGATTGGGAGAGGCTGGTTAAGGAAGATCTTTTAACCTCTCCACCTAGACTCTTTGCACCAGAGTGGGGGATGCATTTATACGTCCATTGCACTCCTGGACACAGTGACCCCCGAACTCCTACCCATCCCTCATAATAATAATAATAATAATAATTGGATAATTTGTATAGCGCCGTTTTTCTGAGAAATCACCTCAAGGGCGCTGTATATTTTTCCTTCCCAGAACTTTTTCTCCTTTCTTTCCATAAAAAGAGCCTCCACACAGCATTCCCACAGATGACACAGGGAATCAAGAGTATTTTTTTTCCTCAAGGCCTCTCTCTTACAGTTCTCTTTTAAGGGAATTAGACATACGTACCTATATCTTATCGCTTGTCTCACTGTTATTTAGTGTGTAAGACAGAGCTGCAGCATTATTACGATAAGGAACGTACGTGTATTGCCTTTTTTGTACCAATACCGTGTATTATAATAATACATATTTGGTAATTTCCATCATGGAAATTATAAATTTCAAGTAACGTTGCAATTCTGAATTATGATCCGACACCAGGGTGATACTGAGAGTATCGTCCACTCTTGAACCTGCCGCCAATATATAGATACTATATATTATTATTTTAAATTAATACATTCTGATTTAACACAAATGAATGGAGCGGGCATTCGTTGACCACACTTTCGGTGGTCTGCACTGTACCGCATTCGCACATCGCCGTCTTCTATGCATCATATGGGCACAACGGCTATGGGAACACCTTATCCTATTGATGGCCAGAGTTTGTGAGGCAATGAGAAATGAGAACCCAGGCTGTCTCTCAGTGGGGTCTTGTACGAGATGGGCATTTTACACTTTGGCCAATTGCCACTCAAGTTTCCACCTTCTTCTGGGGTGAGGGGTGATCGGAGGAGTCTTTCTCCTTCCGTCCAGAAGGGTTTTCGGGACTTCAAGCGGCATGCCGGGTGAGAGACGACATCATCGTGCAGAGTAATTGCGCTTTTTTACAGCGCCTTCTTGTATTCCCTCAGTGTATTTTAAAAATATAGGTATTTAGAATAATATTGTTACATTAATGTTTCTTACAGTAAATGGGTACCTACCAATCTAAAGGAATCTAATACAATTTATAATGTAAACATGTAGGGTGACCATGTGTTGACATTTGATTTACCACTACGATCACGTCATACTTTTATATTATTATAATAGTTGTTACGAAACATTTTGTATTGAGTGTTTATCAATCGTTCCGTCATGCCTTTGATCAAACCGCCTCAATGTTGACACGATTGTTTCAATAGAGAATACATTGGAGTAGGTCACGAGTCGAGAAATGTTAAAGTACCTACTTATTGTACTGAGTCATTATTTTTATTAATTATTAATATAAATTCACAATATTATCACGCATAAATATTGATGTCGAGAAATACTATTAGAAAGAATGCTGATTGTCACGAGAAGGAAATAAGATTTTGAATTCAATCACTTTATCCTATAGAAGGCGGATTCCTCCCCCCCCCCCTCTCATACCCTTTTCCTCTCTAGAAAATCCTTTCCCTAAAACAGAATCCCCAAAGATGACCCGTAGGAGCCGGATTCCTACCCATCCCTCTTACCTTTTTCCTTACTTGAACTTCCTTTCCTTCTTTTTTCCTAAAACAGCATTCCCAAAGATAATAATAATAATAAAAATTAACACTTTTTTTTTTTTTAAAACCACGATATTTATTTATTTACTTTACCGACCGGTTTCGCTTTACTCAAGCCTCTTCAGGGTACAAATTAATACTAAACAATAACTACAAAATGTGTGCATATTTATACATATAGAGAGAGACAACAATATATACATATAGAAAGAGACAACAATTTAAAATTATTACAAACAGTGGGGATACATTAATACAAATGAATTGGGAAAAAACCAACATATAATTATAGACTAATGGGTTATCAAAAGTGAAAAAAGAAAATTATTAATAGTTTAATAATTAAATATGTCAAACCAGAAAGTGATTGCTTTCTACAATAATAATAATAATAATTGGATATTTTTTAGAGCGCCGTTTTAGTGAAAAATCACCTGCTGTTCAATTTATTATGATTTCCTAGCCTCTATCTCACCTAGGCCCTGACGGATCTTCTTTCTTCAGGACCTCATGTTTAAAGATAATATTTAAAAAAATACTCGTGGGATATCCCATGAGATTTTTTATGCACCGAATCCGAGGACTTCTGCCTATTAGAATTTGACCATTGACATTTTCAAAGTCACTTATGCCTTGGTCGCACCTGACAAGTAGTAAGTCGAGTGGCGAGTAGATTTCTTTAGTAAGCTTACTGTCAAGTAGAGTTCATTAGTAAGCGGTGCATCGTAACATGGCGGGCTGCAACAATACGCTGATTAAGCTGATTGTAATGCTTATTTTAGAAGAGGCGGAAGAATAAATTAGTGAGACGAAAATAAATAAACTATGGACACGAAAATAGATTAATAGCCGCAAAAATTAATAATTTTAGAGTATCATTTTCGCTCCAACGGGACGACATATTGCGCGTATCTGCGTCTACGAATGAACTGCGCATGTCAGTGGGCAGGGACGCGTGGAGGGGGACTCTACTCAAATGGATTCAATTTACTAAAGAGCTGACTAGCCTACTAAAATAATCTAATCGCTCTATTTATTTATAAGCTTGCTATAAAACAACTTACAAACCAGCCGTCACAACAAGTACAGTAACAATCGACGCGATTTGCAAATTGTCGTTGCTCTATTATAGCTTGATCACTTGACACCTCAAAACCCCCTTGCTTCCTGACCTCCTACTTTAGTGGTTCGGCCTTGATGCAGTATTCGACTGAACTTTTGAAAGCATTCTATCTTTTATTTCACCCATACGCACATATTCTTTGAATGTCTATCTTTGTCATGCATGAACAACATTTGAATTAAGAATTTACTGGAAAAATAAGAGTATTCCTTAGGCTCTCCGCTGACGAGGCAACTGAAAACAAACTAAAACCAGCTGGTTTCTATGTCTTGATTGGTCAAAAAGCTTGTTTAACCATAGACGAAGAACAATCAGCTGACGGCCGGCAACTAGCAACGGCTGGCCATGGCAATCAGCAGTGCAAGTCACGAGTCACCGGTTGCGTTACCACTGACAACGGGTTTTTGTGTGATTCTGAAGTGTGCGGGCCATCACATTGTCATACAAAGACAGTTGCCAGTTGACAGTTTTCAGTTGCCTCGGTAAGCGGATCGCCTTACTTGCCACAGTTTATTTTGAGTTTGTCAGACAATATCAAGTCTAGATGTAACGTCATTGGACACCGGTAAATAAATCTGCATTAAAAAAATCTCGGCATTGTTCAAGAATAGTCGATATTTCAAAAATAATAACTGAATTATACTAAAGCGGTTTACAATCTGACCTAGAGCAATGTCCTTTAGCCTAAAGAGCATTTAAAATAAATACATCAATGAATAATCAATGAAAACCAAAGACTATATTGTCCAAAATAATGGGGAAAACATCTTTTATTTCAAGTTTTAAACAAATACCTGCATCCGTAATGATATGCTAATGCTATGGCACACGACACGAGATCAAAATATACAATGATCGTGTGTTTTTTAACCCCTAAGGCCACGGGCATATTCTGTCAGATGGTTAGAATATATCCGTTTTGCAATAAAATTCATATAAATAGAATATTTCTAAACATTTTCGAAAACTATGAACTGTTTTTGAAAAGTGATAAAATACTAATTTTATTATATTTTTTTAATATAAAAAAATTAAATGCAAAAGTTTTAAAAATGGCTCATCTTACCTTTTTTTAAACCAAAATTACTGATAATGAAAACAAAAATAACACCCACACAAACATGTTATTAGATTAGCCTTATAGACGTAATCAATGGTTTTATGCGAAAATATTATTAAAAAATACGAGTGTGCTTTAGACCACACGACTGAAGTAAAAAAAACTTCTAGAGAGAAAGAAAATGTGCGTGCGCACTGCTCTCTGTTGCTCCTACAGTATTTATAAAATCGTTCAAGAATCAAATGAAATTACGAATAATCTTCATGCACTGGCACTGGCAGAGGAAGAAAGAAAGAAAATGCGCACTGCTATCTCTTGCTCCCACAGTGTGATAGAGCCCGTTCGCAAACGACTACACTTTTCGTAACGCTCTCGTCACGCGTGTAAAGAAGTTTTACTTCAATAAAAAAAATCACAAAGTTTCATAATTTATTTTCAAATTGCGGTCGGAAACTTTTTTTTTTTAGTTTTTTAATTTTTTTTATTTAATAATTTTTAAAATGTTACAGTTTTATTTAACTACCATACTAGGCTAATAATGCCCGTGTTGTGGTAGTCATACATAATAAATATATGAACTAAAAAATACTTTTTTGAAACAGATAATAAAAACTATGGTAATAAATAATAAAAAAAGGAAATAAGAAAGCAGAAAAGAAAAAAAACATATTTAAGGATAAATAAAACTAAATACAAATATAAAAATAACAGTGAGCCAAAAAATAAAGAGTGGTAAAGGTTTTAAAGATAGAAATAAAAATTAAAAATTTTAAACATTGATTATAAAACAGATAAAATTATATACTATATTGTTTTGAACGCAGGTTATATTATGGTAGAGATAATCTATAAGACTATTATTATACGGTCACATTTAATTTCACTTTGGTTTCATATTGGCGAACATTTTAATTCTTTTGTGGTTAACTTTTAGATTTGAATATAAAGTGTGATGTTTCCTATTTTAACACCGTTTATATCAGTTACTGGATAGCTCAGAAACATGCTACTTTAACACCTCCTTTGAAAAGTTATTGAAAGTGATGAAAAAAAAAAAATTATTTAAATACTTTACGGTTTTATTTATTTTTTCATATCTTTTAATGACTTACCTCTTGTTGGCCGTTGGCCCACCGGTGGCCACCAATGAAAATTATTATAATTTTTTTGTAAATCATTATTTGTTTACGAGTTTCTATTACAAAATAATATTATAAGTAACAACAGTTGTATAAACTACCAAAATCTGAAAGAATTGTTACTGTAAACTTATAAAATGCGACACAAAAAAATTCTGAAGTGACGTTTGGTTTTTTTTTTAAAACAAACCTGGCCTACCAAAGAAGTGTTGAAATGCCACTTTGTTGAGTTGTCGTGGAACCGTTTAGATTAGATCATATTTATCACTATGACAGTCATATATGAGTTGTTCCCGAAAGCGAACAAAGTAGCGTGAGGGGTTAATGTAATAAAGTAATAATATATGGCGATTTAATACAGTTGCCATGTTTATTTGTCGCCTATTTGAACATTCTGCCAATAATTTGCCATCTTTATAGATTAGTTTTATGCTTGTTTAACTCGAGAGTACGCTGTAAAATTATTGTGAATTTTATGTGCCTTGATTTGGTGATTTCATCGTTTCCTGTTTTATTTTTTTACAGTTTTATTTTTTGGGTGTGTTTATTCACTGTTTGTCAACGTCTTGCAATTCTAAATATATATTATTATATGTAATAATAATAATAATTGGATAATTTGTAGTAATAGATAATTTCTAGATCGCCGTTTTTGTGTGAAATACACCTCAAGGGCGCTGTACCATTTATAATGAATTCTTAGGCTCTATGTAGATTTATTATTTACAAATAGATAGAGAAAACATACTCACTTGGCAAGTCACTTCCGATAAAAACACTTTAATTAGAAAGTATATGCATGGAGGAGATACGACTTTGCACGTGGAGGACACTATATTTAAAAAATATTTTTAAATTGCTTAAATACAACACCCTTCCTGCCCTACCAGCTTGTCTCCGGTGGTCTCTCCCTCTCTTATATGTTTTTTCTTTCTCTTTTGTTTATCTTATAACCGTCGTCTGTACTGTAATTTAGTGTATATATATATATATATATATATATATTTTTTTTTTTAAAGAAAGACAAACATTCCCGGGTTACGAATAACCCAACAACATTTGAAAATCTCGTACTACCACCACACTAAGTGGAAGATGTTGCTTGTGTTGTGATGGAGGACTTAGCCAGCCGAGGAATCGAACACGGAACGTCTTGGTGGGACCCAAACGCGATGCCCACACAACCACTGACCGTATTGACAATACATATATATTATATATGTATTGTCATTATTATATATATATATATATATAATAATAATAATAATTGGATCAAACAAACTGATTGGATCTCAAACCTACCTTAACACACAACATAATAATTTGTATAGCGCCGTTTTTGTGAGAAATCACCTCAAGGGTTATATATGTATTGTCCTGATGAAGGTTGAGATCAACTGAAACCGGTCGACGTGTATAATTCAAATAAATTGGTTTTAAATTGTTGAATTGTTGACTGAATGCTGTTGAAATGAGATCCCCGAGGCGTATGTGTGTAAAACCATGTATGATCGTGTGAGAAATGTGGAGATTCGAAAAGAATGCAAGGCTGATGTAAGCGTAATGAGTAAAATTAAGAAAAGAACCCTCAGTTGGTTTGGGCATGTAGAGCGAATGAACAAAGAAAGGAGCGTAAGGAGAATATATGATGCAAGTGTGAATGGTATAAGAAGTAGGGGACGTCCGAGAAAGACATGGCACGATCAAGTGAATCAGATAATTGAGTCGAGCCATGTCAAGTCAAGAGTCAGAAAAATAGAAGAGTATGTATGAGACGATGTATGAATGTGAATGAGGCAACGAGTGTGTGCCAAGACCGAGGTGTTTGGCGGTCCGTCCTCTCTGCCTACCCCTGCGGGGAAACGGCGTGATGGTTAGTTAGTTAGTTAGTAAATTGTTGAATTCTTTCGAAGAATATGATTTGATGACCTGAAAATTTCGCGTGTCGCGTTTCGGATATCTTCTGTAAAGCGTCTTTGATGAGAATAATTCGATGATTATTATATTAGAATGAACATCAACTATCCTCATAAATTATGTAAAAATCCTCAAAAAGCTGTCAAAAAATGATGAGATATCAGCCTAATCAGGATGTGTAACGATTGGTTTGAGAGTCTACTAGTATAACCGTTATTTAATGATGATTTAAACACCGATTTAGTGGATGTTAGGCTACTGGAAAGGGTAGGAATGCAATGCGAATTTAATAGGTAAAGATTTACATTAATTGTCACACTTAAACATAACCACGTAAACACCTCAGCAAAGGTTCTCCTAGTGAGGTGTTCACGAAACATACAACACCACAGTAGAACCTTCTCAAACCTACCTTAACACACAACATAATAAAAAATTCAAAAATTATATTATTATGTATAAATATTAATAATGATGTGAACACTGTAATATTATATAGAAATAAAAAAAAATTATTGCTAATTGGAACTCTAGAAGAAAATATTATAATAGAAAAATTGAGTTAAAAACTAAAAAATTTTAAATCCTTTATTGATAAATCTTGCATTTTCTTAATTATCCCTTGTTTTTGCCATATTGTATTATTTACTTTTATTACACATGATATTATATAATTGAACTAAAATTCCCTCACCAAATACAAGAGCCTCGTCTCTTTATGGTGAGGAAAAGTTATTCTTATCTACTATTTTAACACTGTATAAAATGTAAAAATTTTGTATTTATTGTAAAAAAAAAACCTATAAATATTAAATAAATAAATAAAAAAATATCAATAAAATGTATAAATTTGTTTTAGGCCACTTTAATTTTAATTACACTCTACCGGTTTCGGAAGAACCCTTCCTTCGTCAGGAGAATATTATGGCGAGCCACAAAGTTAATGCTTATTACGAACATGTAAAAAAATATCAACTTACATTTTTAGGTTTTTGATTTTTTCGTTTCTAATTATTTATAGACAAAGGGGTAAAATTTTTCTGCGATTCAACCATTTGAATTCTAAACAACACTACTTCGGAAGCTAGAATTCACAAGAGTCAGAGAGAAAAGAGGGTTAATATTCGTTGTAAAAATAATAATAATCAACAAAACATAACAATAACCAGTTGAACTTACCTTTTTAATTAATAAGCAAAAATAAACTGGTGACGTCTGACGTTTGAGTTTGCTTTGACGTTTTGTTATTCGTTGCTATTATATAGGCTTCGTACTCATCGTTGCCTTACCTACAACGTTAAAATGATGAAACATAAATCGAACGTCATTTCCGTTAATGTTACTTCCGTCCAAAAAGGATTTGAATAACCTGTCGTAATGCCCCTAAGGAAGTCTTACTTCAATAATAGATTTTAAATTATTGCTTTCTATTTCTTTTGGCCATTGCACAGTGAAGTGATCCAATACAAGACTAGGGACAAAATATAAATTTTAAAAATAATATAAATTAAATTGTTAATAATTATTTTGTTTTTTTTCAGGTGAAAAGAGCAAGAATAGACGCAGACACTTCAGCAAGGTAAGTGGTAATATTTTATTATCTTTGTTTGACCAGTGGAAACACGATCATCGTTTATATAATATCAAATTTGTAACGGCTCGCGGCCACTCATTTATTTAATAAGAGTGAGGGAGATGCAAAAAAGTAATCATTTTCTTGCTTCTCCCTCACTCGAAGCAAAGAAATGAGATGGCGCGAGCCATTCCCGTCACCGTCCCATTTCTGCGGGAATACTATAATAAGTAATAAGGTTTTGACCTTACAAACGTATTCCTTAATTTCCTCTCTGGACTTTGACACTAGTACAAATATTATATCGACAAATATTATGTGGATACGTTCTGCCTTTTTGATTAAGTTATCTTTTATAGCAGATTTCTTCTAGTTCAGTAGGTCAGAATCTCTTTTAGTTCAGTAGGTATACAAACTTACAGACATAAATTTTCTTCTAATACAGTTGGAGGTTTTGGAGGAGAAAAATGACAAATTTCCACATAGGGATACAAAACTGACGGTGGTGGATGGTTAAGTCTCTCGATTAGCGATCCGAAGGTCGCGGGTTCAAATACCGGCGCGCGCGGATACATTTTATTTGATTGATTTGTGTTTTCACAATTTAATTATTTCAAATAATATATGGTAGATATATTTGCGGCACACTCCAGAGTGGAGGATATTTTTGAGGAGAGGAAGGAGTGAACGTGGGTCTTGAAGAGACCCATGTTGTAGGAAGGCGGAAACACAGAGGCCGGCAAATCGTACCACAGCCGAGCTGTTGAACTTAAGAACGAGTCGTAAAAACGACCAGTTCTCAAGTGACAAATGTCAACCGTGTACATATGTTGGGCGAGCGTTTGGCGTGTTTCCCGACTATGCACCGGTGCCGAGGGGATCTATGAGGCTAGTTCCTCGGAGCATCTTCCATTGAAATACCGGTAGAACAAGGATAGCATTCCTACCCGACGCCTGTGCTCTAAAGATTGCAATCCGTTTGTTAAGACTGGAGAATCTATCAAACGGACCGCCCGTTTCTGCACAGAGTCGAGAATCTGAATAGCCAGGTACTCATTGCCCTCCTCACTCCCTCCAGCCTCACAACATATCCCAATTCGGGATGCCATAGTCTCACTGGCTACGGACTCAAGAGAGCAAGTGGGACTCTTTTGAGGTATTTACATTTTTAAAATACGACTTATGGCACACTGGCCACCCCCCGCAACACACGTCTATCTGTATATCTCTCCAGCGTCTCTAATTAGGTACATAAAATAGGTACTTCGACAAACGACGTGATTTAGACTTCCTAATGTTGATCGTTCATTTTTGATGATTGTCATAATTTTCAAACCACAATGCACTCAGCAGCTCTGCAAAATCATGAATGGATCGTCAAAATGACGATGCAATTAGGTGTTGCAGTCAAGTGACCAAAGTACATGAATACAAGTGCATGGTCGTAGAATGCAGTATGCAAATGTGAGTAATGAGGCGTCCGGTTTCACCATTGACTGGTATCAGAATAACGAGTTGGTCTTTTCGACCTCCCTGGGTAGTTTCGTCCTGTTGTCTGCACTTACTTTTTTTTTTTTTTAAAAGAAAGACAAACATTCCCGGGTTACGAATACAGCCTACATATCAGAACTATGTGTCCGACAAAACTTAAGCGATAGACAGCTTACTCTGAGGTCAGCAGATCTAGATGTAACTAATCGTTTAATCGAACTTTCTAGGTCAAATCGAGCCGTTTACTATGATCGCTCTTTTCGTGTATTTGGCCCGCTCATTTGGAATAAACTTCCCTCGGCTGTTACCAATATTCAGAATTTGAATGAATTTAAACGGGCTTTAAAAACAAAATTATTTAAAAGTTCATACCATTCGTCTTAACCTTAATCTCTTTTCAATGTATTGTAATGACATGTTTTAAGTCTCTGGAAATTGTTTGGTTTCGGTTTCCTCCTTACTGTATTTTTATGTTTTTTAAATGTTTTTAATGTCCACTCAGAATTATTCTTATTTTTGCGCCTGTTTTATACTATATTTTAGTTTTAATGTTTTTGTTTTGTCCTGTGCTATAATAGCGTTACTTTTTACTAATATTGTCCTACGCTATAACAGCACTCTTATTGTTAATTTTGTTCCCTTGTTATTGCTTTGTATACTCGTATACTGTATATTCTTTATTTAAAATTACTTTTCAATACTTTGTAAGCACTGTAGGATTATTTTTAAATTTTGTTATAGTTAAGCGCACTTGAAGTGAAACATCACAAAACTGCGCTATACAAATGCTTTGTTATTATTATTATTAACCCAACAACATTTGAAAATCTCCTACTACCACCACACTAAGCGGAAGATGTTGCTTGTGTTGTGATGGAGGACTTAGCCAGCCGAGGAATCGAACACGGAACGCCTGGGTGGAACCCAAACGCTATGCCCACTCAACCACTGACCGGTCTTTCAGTATGCACATTACAAAAAATGTTACCTACGTCATTATTAAACAATTAAGAACACATTAATGTGGGGTAAACAGATTTCAAAGTTCCCCAGAAAATAGAAAATCTATTGTAATAATTATTTTCTCAATAAATCAGTTTATCCGGTAAAAAATCATTTTAGATACCTTTAAAATTGCAATTTAGAATAATATAAGAATAAAGTGGTCTAACCACAGTTTGACAATTGTCTTGTAAGTCAAAACAGCTGTCGCAATAGTAGATACAAAAAAATTAATACTTGTAGAACTTTATGGTAATGGACAATGATGGACTGAACGCCGTTGGCACCAACAAAAAGCTGTCCAAAGAAGCGAAGCTAGCAGTCCACAATGGAGTGCTGGTACCTACCCTGATGTATGGTAGTGAAGCATGGAACTGGCAGAGGATGAAAGTAGACTGAATGCTGTAGAGATGAGATCCCTGATCTGGTATGTGTGGTAAAACCATGTATGATCGTGTGAGAAATGTGGATATCCGCAAAGAATGCAAGGCTGATGTAAGCGTAATGAGTACGATTAAGAAAGGGACCCTCAGATGATTTGGGCATGAGCGAATGAACGAAGAAATGAGTGTAAGGAGGATATATGACGCAAAAGTGAATGGAAGAAGAAGTTGGGGACGCCCGAGGAAAACATGGCACGATCAAGTGAACCAGATACTTGAGTCGGACCATGTTAGGAGTCGGAATAATAGAAGAGCATATATGGGAAGATGTATGAATGTGAATGAAGCCAGCAGTGTGTGCCAAGATCAAGTTGTTTGGCGGTTCGTCCTCTCTGCCTTCCCCGGAGGGGAAACGGCGTGATGGTTTATTAATGTTAGTTAGTTATTAAATTAAATTAAAATTATCTATATATTTTTTAATTAAATACAATTCTATGAATTAAAAAAAAAATACAAAATATTTTTTCGAAGCCATATCTCAGTCTGTCTTTTTTATATGAATACTTCACAAGAGTCCCAACCGCTCCCGTCTGGAGCCAGTGAGACTACATATGTCATTTCCAAGGTAAGTAGGTAATAATAATAATAATTTGTAGAGCGCCGTTTTTGTAAGAAATCACCTCAAGGGCGCTGTACAATTTATTTATAATTCTTAGGTTATATCTAAGTTTATTATTTACAAATGTATACAGAAACATACTTACCTGGCAAGTCACTTCCGATAAACACACTTTGAGTTTTTGAGGGAGGCTTTTGATATATTATATTTTGGAGATATTTTAAGACTCTGGGTAAGGTAGTGGGAGGGGAAAGAGATGGGGAAGAGGAAGATGGATAAGTACCTGGCTATTCAGATCTGGTCACCAAACACGACTAAAGTCATTTCAAGCAACGTTTCAATTCTGAATGGTGGTCTTACACCAGGGCGATACTGAGAGTATCCTACATGGATCTAATGTAAAAAAACAGTGTTAATTTTAAGTGACCTCCCATGTAAGTAAGTTCCTATATATTTTCTGCCTGATGTACAGAATATAAATAAATAACAATATAATATGCTAATTTTAATGCAACATCACGGTCATCGGTTAATGCACGGTACATTTAGTTTTGTATTAGTGATCGACGAACCGGCGGATGCAATCTGTTAATCATATAAGTTCTTATAATAGTTTGTCTAGTTTGTAGATAGAGTATTCTAGAAATATATTATAAAACATGTAAACAAATATATAAAACAAACATACGTACATTGCGTGTATCATCTTTTGTCTCGCCATTATTTAATGTGTTAGAAAGAGCTGCAGCATTTTTTTGATAAGGAACGTATGTTTATTTCCTTTTTGTTCCGTAATTGTGGCGCCTCGTAAAAGCGCCGAATAGGTATTTGCACTGGTAAGTATCGGGGAGCAGTTTAGATTTGCGGTATAAAAAACAAAGAATAAATGTTATAATAATTTTCAACCCGAGGTCAGCGGTAACCATTGATAATTTTTTAACTGTTTAATAAACCTTATTTATTTAACACAATAATACTCTCTGCTTGCTTCTAATACAAAGCCTTTGCCGAAATATAAACAATCGTTCGATAGCGGCAAAGTTTGAAGAAGAAAAAAAATCTAATAAAATTATGTCTTCATTGACCAATTGACCACAATCACCTATTCTGGTTTTGGGGCTTTATTATTCAGGAATGGTTTGGTAGGATTTGGAATGCCTGCTGATGGGAGATAATTCTTCGCAATAAATAAAACAGAAATGTGTAATGCTCTGTCATCAAGACTGATATTCCTCATTCATTCACTTCAAACTTCTTGTTGACTAATATGCTTTTGAGATGTTCAGAGTTTAGATTGCTTTAATGGTCTTATTGTTTTGGTCTAAGTTGCCACAGAAGAACGAAGATTGATAGTGAAGGTTGTTTTTGAGAAGAAGAATTTTGAAGAGACTAACTATGTTCGTTGTTTGTTTTTGGGGTGTTATGCCGTGTTGTGCTACCTCCTTTTTAGCCGACGTTTCGGACAGCGTTGCAGTGTCCATCATCAGGGCAGATCCGGCAGATCCGACGATGTGAAATTGTTGTGTTAACACAGTCGGATCTGCCGGATCTGCCCTGATGATGGACACTGCCCGGCAGATCCGACGATGTGAAATTGTTGTGTTAACACAACAATTTCACATCGTCGGATCTGTCAGATCTGCCCTGATGATGGACACTGCAACGCTGTCCGAAACCTCGGCTATAGAAGGAGGTAGCACAACACGGCATAACACCCCAAAAACAAACAACGAAAACGCTTTTGGCCGTGAAAAATCTAAAAACGTATCAGACTAACTATTTGATTAATTTGGAGGAAGCCACAAGCCAAAAATGAGTGTATTCTTAGTGTGTCTTATATCGCCATGAATATAGGTAATAGGCATACAAATCGCTTGGCGAACGGATTCTAGAAACGCTCGATTTATTTTATGAATAATTTTATAAGAATGGAAAAAAAGTTAACCAAGGGAAACTATCACAGATAATCTCAGCCATAATATGGTACTTTTAAAGGTTTTTTCTGATGTGCATTCACACATTTCTAAAATATTTTTTTCAGTAGTTTACGCTGATTTTCACACAAGAGCCCTCTAGGAAAACAATTTTTCTTAGGGCCTATGTCATATTGGGGATGATTTGTGGAGGGTTTTGTTATGGAAACGAAGGAGAGGAAGTTCTGGGATTGAAAAAATGTATGAGGGATGGGTGCAAATTTGGGGGTTAAGGTTTTCAGGAGTGACGAACGTATAAATCCAACCCTCCCATCGCGTTGCAAGGCGATGGAACCTAGACAAACCTCACCCCATGAACCCGGGCACCCCTGCAAAGTCACCAAACGTAGCCAACCACTTGGGGTTACCTATGACAGGGGTGTTGGTTATCCAATAAATGGTACCCGGCTTAGGGAATTTTTTTAACGCAAGTAAATTAAATACTTTCTCCACATAGCTTGATAAAAACCACGTATTCTCAGATATACCTCATCCCCTATTTTTCAGTTCTTTCACTGTATTTGGCACTAATCTATTACAATTACAAACTAGCGTTTTTTGTAAGAGATCACAGCACATCACTTTCATTAAATATGACCTACAGTTTCAAATTACACATTACCTGTGTTGCTATTCTCCAATAACGACCAAGAGACATTCGTAACGCGCTATCGGCGAATGAAAAACTACTCGTCGTCTCGACGAACTTTGACGAATGTTTCATTTTATGTATTCTTCAATGTCGAATAATAATAATTATTATATTTGGATGACTTATATATCGCCGTTTTTGTGAAAAATCATCTCAAGGGCGCTGTACAAATTTCAATACATTTCTGCAATCTTACTTCTAACTACAGCGCCCTTGAGGTGATTTTTCACAAAAACGGCGCTATACAAGTCATCCAATTATTATTATTATTATACAGACTACTCAAACATTATAAAAACCTATGGCTAAAACATTGCATCTACCGATTCTTCGATCATAACATGTGATCAGTGATGCAAAACTATATGTACAATGTATCTGACCAATTTACGCGATGCTGTCCAAAAATGTAGCTACATGTATTTTATTTTTATTATAATCATGTTATTTGTTTTTATTTATTTTATTATTTAGAAAATATACAGGACTATACTAACCTGGTAGGTAGGTTGAGATTAAGTGCCTCCGCTGACGAGGCTACTGAAAAAAAACCAGTTGGCAACTAAACTCGCTATCCTGTGTATGTCTATGTGATGGCCCGCACACTACACAATTTCTCAAAAACCCGTTGTCGATGGCAACGCAAACAGTAACTCGCGACTCGATTTGACAGCGACAGATGACTGTGATGAAAGCTGATTGTTCTTCGTCTACGATTATACAAGCTGAGATAATTACATACATCGTAAAATTGAGTAGCGCCGTGATCAAATTTGGTTGGAAACCATAGCAACCAACCAGTTTTAGTTTGGTTTCAGTTGATTCGTCAGCGAAGGCACTAATACTGTTTATTTAGAAAAATTAGTTGAAGAGATGATGATTATATTATCGGCACTACGATGTTTTTGACCTTTATATGGTTTTCAAAATGGCTATATTACTGAAAACCAAAAACAGCTGGTAACCATCGCGGAAAAGAAATTTAATGCTGTTAATACATGCAATAAAACAGTTAAACGGGTTAAATGTGAAGTTAATTTTCATGTGAAAACTATCCACTCTCCGGTGAAACATTATATCAAAGCGTATGCTTCAATTTGCTATACATTACGTATTGCAGCCAATATCACTGGTAAAACAGCCATTATGTGGAGCCTCAAAACAACTTTGCATAATATAATAAAAAAAATAAAAAATATATGTCATGGCGGCCGGGGAAAAATGACATTTCGTGTTTTTAATTTTTAAAAATGCGCATTAGTCGAAATTCTGGCAACTGAATTGATTAGTACTAGTTAAAATCTAACTACTAGAATTTTATTTTTTGGTTTATATTAAGCGTGTCACGGTTTTGTAAATGTTTAACGTTATTATTTTTCATACAAACCACGGTACAGATGACGTCATACACACCCCGCCCCCAGCCTCTTACCGGGCGTTTTGGCGGGCTTAATAAACTCCAAACTTGTAGAATTAATTTAATTATGAAAACGAACTTTAAAAAAAAGTTTGTATGTGAACATTGATAAAAAAATGGACTCAACTTCCTTATTACTACAATTGCATTTATCTTGTTATACTTAATTATTTAAAACAAACTGTAAAATTTTCATGTAAAAACCCTCCAGGGTGGTATTAAAACTAATTATTATATAATGCTTGTCCTTCAAAGAGCCCAAAGCGATTTTATGTTAGGATATGATTTTGGCAGCTTGGTCGGTGACGAGTGGTTCGACTCACTCGTTCGAGTTGAATGACTTTTGACGTTTGGCGTCTAACCTTCGACGAAACTCGAGAATGACACATCGTCGCTCTAGTTCGTTTTTGTCTAACAGATCATTTTTTGTGAACTTGAGTTAAGTATGCAGTTGTTCTCAAAAATCCTTGTTATTTATACGATAATCGTTCAAAAAAATATTATAAAAGATTATTTAAGGGGTTTTCAAAATGCACTTTGTCTTACGTCTCCAAAATTTATGTGCTTTTATCGTAAAAAAACATTAAAGCGCCGTTTCTCCCGATTTACGTTTTGGTCTGTTGGATAAAAACGAACTGAAGCGACGATATGTCGACCAATGACGATTGCGAGCGGTCTCGACTCGAGAATCGAGTCCCAGGACATTTAATAAATGTGCCATTCCCAACTTGGACCACTGCTCTCGTAGTTTCCCGATCTTTGGCACTAATTATAAATTGGCTGGGACACGTCGGAGAGCCGATGTGACAGCGGAAGTGTGCACCGTCTGTCCAATTATCTATGGTGTCACAGGGACACTGTCACTAATTGTTATGGTATGAACAGTGGACCTGGACATGGACACTGGACAGTAGGTTGGACACCCAGATAGTATAATGCTATTGAAGCAATTCATTTTCATAACAATATAATTTATCAATGAGATAGATTTCTAGTCAGTCTTTGATGCAGATTATATGAAAATAGCTCAAAAAAGCCTGTCCAAGGACGTGTGGTTCAATTATGTCGTTTTAAAATAAACTTGTGTTATGTTTAATAAAATATTATATAATTTTATTAGGGATAACTTATTGAAGCTCATTGTAATGTATAATCTTTTAAGAAGACAATATCAACAATTCTCAAAGAGAATTTGAAAGAGATAAAGAGAGCGAGCGATCTTTTTTTTATTTTTCTACGTGAATACTCTGTCATCTATGGTCAGTTATCAATATTTGATCAATATTCGGTGAATAAATGATAGGTAATATTCCGAACGACGAATAATGTCATTCGTATGGAGATGAACTATCGAAGCTCTTAAAATTGTAAGAAATCGTACACGCAATCCATAGAGTTAAATAATTCGTCTAAGACTAAGAACGATTTCTATTCGATCTTTGAGGAACGAAAGTGGTTGAAATGGGACTAAAGACCTCATTAACTAATTAACTCCCGTTTAGTCCCAAAAATACATGCAAAGCTAGCACAAGTACATGTTACTAGCTTACTAGTTTACTGGCAGTAGTTTGCTATCCTAGCTTGAAATACTAGATTTTGTGAAATAGGCATAAGTTTCATTTAAAATGAACTACTCTCTCAAGGCAAATCAATGTTTTTACAATTAAAACATTAGACCAAATCATACCAACATAATAACTAACTAATCATCACGCCGTTTCCCCGCAGGGGTAGGGAGAGAGAACGGAGTGCCAAACAACTCGGTCTTGGCGTGCACTCCTTGCCTAAGACACATTTATACATTTTCTCATACCTACATACTCCACTATTATTCTGACTCTTGACATGGCGTGACATTCACGTTTGCGTCATATATTCTTTTCACACTCCTTTCTTCATTCATTCGCTCTACATACATGTCCAAACTATCTAAGCGTCCCTTTTTTAATATTGCTTTTTACATTTTCGTTGTTGGTTTTTGGGGTGTTATGCCGTGTTGCGCTACCTCCAGTGTCCATCATCAGGGCAGATCCGGCAGATCCGACGATGTGGATCTGCCCTGATGATGGACACTGCAACGCTGTCCGAAACGTCGGCTAAAGGAGGTAGCGTAACACGGCATAACACCCCAAAAACAAACAACGAAAATGCTTTTGGCCGTGAAAATCTAAAAACGTATCTTACTTATTACAAGTTATTACGCTCACATCATTGCATTCATACATGGTTTTACCACACATACATCTCAGGGATATCATTTCTACAGCATTCATTCTACTTTCATCCTTTCTCTGCCAGTTCCATGCTTCACTGCCATACATTAGAGTAGGTACCAGCACTCCATTGTGGACTGCTAGCTTCGCTTCTTTGGACAGCTTTTTGTTGTCTCATTATTATCGCATTTCTGCAACGATCAAGTTTAGTACAAACGGTAAAACATAAGACTAATGAATTCATCAGACCTGATGATATGATTTGATGAACCCTGCGGCAGTTTAGATTGTGTGAATCACTTAGAAACATTTCACAATTACTATTTAAGATAAGTAAATCATAACGTAGAATGTGACGTTAAGATTAATGGATGTGAGAAGAGATAGCAAGGGAATAGAATGGACAGTGAATCGTTTGTGTTCCAAAAACTGGCGTCTCATTAATTTTGTATTGTCGAAGGTTAGACAAATTAGTTCGAAGGTCGCTTTTTTTAGTGTAATTCACCCAAGCTAATAATCCATTTAAGAAGTAGATAGTCCTAATAAATTTAAACAAAAATATGAGAAAGAACAAGACACAGAAAAAAAAAAAGGTAACGGTCGCAACTGGGACACAACTCGGCCATTGGCACTTACTATAGATCTCATATTTCAAATTCAGAATTAACAATGTTATCTTCGACTCATTTTTCCCATATTTTGGCTGTTAACTTTTGGCCTATCCGAAGGTCGCAGGATCAAATCCTGGCGTGTGAAAATAAATTTTATTTTGATTAATTAACATATAGTATATTTTATAATATATATATTATATTTGCGTCATATTTCAGATACTCTCAGTATCGCCCTGGTCTAAGACCACCATTCAGTATTGAAAAAAGATCTGAATAGCCAAGTACTTCCCCACCTTATCCCGTCCCCACTACCTTCAGCCTCACGACATACCCCAATTCCCCTCACATCTCAACAGGGAGCAGTTGAGACTCTTGTTCTGTATTCACATAAAAACATAGATATTTAAATAAGTGGCTTCTTAATCCAAATTAAAAACAACACTATTCCAATAATTCGGATGATTTTACTAAATTGCATGTCTAAAAACCCATCAATTTTATTCTAGTATATCACAGCACCCTCTCTCACGCTTAAGGGGATACCCGGCGGTGATTTTTCCATACAAACGTATTCCCTATTTATCTCTCTGGATTTTAACCCTAGAGAAAATATTGTTTTACATAAAATAGATATCAACTACTAGCGTGTCGCTACTTTTTTTTTATTTTTTTATAAATTACTTTTTATAGAAGTTATGACCTTCCAAAAATCTAAAAAATTAACTGGTTTAAACGCCGTCAAAAGACGTTCAGTATAAAAACTAGACAATGTTTTTTTAATAAAAGCAAAACATACAGACATAGAATAGTTTTTTCTAGTTGGTAAAAAAAATTGAAAATCAGTCTACTTTTGGTGGAGAAAAGTGGGGAATACAAAACCTCGACTTTAGTTAGGTATTAGTAGCCCGAGGTGCATTGTCCCTTTCGCTCAATATCCGGTGGAGTAAGAGCAACAGTGACAGCAACAATTTAGTAAAATCTATTTTTCAAATTTCACCACCACCAGGTTTCATCTTAAGCACATATTTATCCCTAACATTTACACCTATTTTCACTAATCCAACCAAAACTAGAGCAAAAGCCTACTACACTTTGATAACTTGTCATTCTCTCAAGTTATCAATGGCTCTCTTAGGGCCAAACCGTTCAAATGATGTCAAAAACGTGTCACATCTCTTGTATTTTATCATCCATTATCTTTCATTGTGTTCTCGAGGGCTACTTCAGCCCTGAGTAGCCCTTACATCAACTATAGAGCCCATCATTGTGTAGTTATAGCAGTAGTTATGGTCGGGTGCCTGTTGGGAGTCCATTGTTAAAAGGCGCTGGTACAAAAAGAGCAATATGAAGCCCTACGGATTGACGGAAGATGGTGTTGTAGTGTTGTAATGCCTATTGTGATGGAGGGAAGGGCTTTCGAAGCTGAGGGCTGCTTCAAAGTGAGGGGATTTTTGTTATATTGATACAATACGCATATAAATATTTGTAGGTTATGTTTTTTCTTTAATTTATTGTACCTAGGTACATATTAAAGTGTTTTGTCAGTAATGCTCGGAGAAAAATGTTTTTTCTAAAATACGATCATTTTATTCGTAAAAACGGTTAAAAACGGGGCTGAAGTTCTTACGAACAAATTAACAGGTTTTCGATGTTTATTGGCCGGAAAATGTAAGAAAAATATTAATTCTGCCAATAAACATTGAAACAATGTTAGTTCGTAAGAACTTCAGTCCCGTTTTTACGAATAAAATGATCGTATTTTAGAATAAAAAATTTCTCCGTGTGGGTACATACTTAAGTGTTTTGTGCTGAGGGAAATTATTTCCTCAATGTGGAGTAAAACAAATTAAACCACTATCTTGTATCTATTATGTCCTCAATTCATTTGATAGTTTCATTCGTAGGGCGTCCGTAATTTCTTTTTTTCACTCACACATGCCGGCCTCTGTGTTTCCTCCTTTCTACAACATGGCTCTCTCAAGACCCATGTTCAATCCATCTTCTCCTCAAAAAGACCCTCCTCCCAGCATCTTCAAAGATGACATAGGCCCTGAGGGAAATTATTTTCCTCAGGGCCTAGGGCAGTGTGGAATTAATATAAAAAAAAAAAAAAAAAAAAACATACGCTATATTTTCTCCTGACAATCCTAATCCCTACCATCCAGTAATTTTTCATCAGTCATTCATATCATGAAAATTCCGTTAATTTAAATTTTTCAGTCTTTCAAAATAAACATCAACTCTACTTTTGCCATTAATCTTCTCATAAACAATAATGTAATATCAACAGTAATGGAGAGTAGCAAATGTAAAATCATGCAATGTCCAGTTTTTTAAATATAGTGTCCTCCGCGTGCAAAGTCGTCTCTTCTCCAAGCATAAACTTTCTAATAAAAGTGTGTTTATCGGAAGTGACCTGCCAGGTAAGTATTTTTTTATGTATCTGTTTGTAAATAATAAAATTTAGATAAAATCAATAGAGCCTAAGAACTAATAATAAATTGTACAGGGTAATTTTTCGCAAAAACGGCGCTCTAAAAACTATCCATTTATTATGTCAAAACAAAATAGAGTCAAACCATTTACGTCCGTTCCTTATCAAGTTCTCATACTCGGGCCTTGCATTATTTTCGGACCACTTTTGAAAACACCTGCTTTGGGATAATCCAAAAATATCTGCTTCTCTTCAAAAGGCCTTCACAAAGGCTGAGGCAATCTCTCAGAAATAATTCTCCCTAAACCTTTGTAGGACGACACCGAACCCGAACCCTTGATAATCCGGGATGATCGCTACTTCTGTATTCATTTTTTTGCCCTTTTTCACACCTATCTAAGAATGTCATCTTTCTATCAATGGATCCTAAAAACCTACGCAGATTCGCCTTTTCCATGTGTGATATTTAATAATAATAATATTTGGATCATTTGTATAGCGCCGTTTTCGTAAAAATCGCCTCAAGGGCGATGTACAAATTTATAATATATTTCTGCAATTTTAATTCTAACAACAGACTAAACAAAACATTATAAAAACTTATAGCTAAAATATTGCGTCTACCGGTTCTTCGATCTGTCATACAAAACTATATGTACAATGCATTTGACTGTTTAATGCTTCCTAAAAAAGTACACGTATATTTTTATTTATTTATTTTTTACTATTACTATTTTATTATTTTACCCTCTTAAGGCAGACAATATTCTGGATTATGCTTACTTCGGAGGTCACTTGAGATTAACACTGTTTATTTAGAGAAATTTCGATACAGTTTACACTCAGATGACATAATTAGGAACACATGTTATTGGAAATTGAATTGTAAAGATCACTCCATGAAAATTCTCCACCCCTTAAAGAATCCTAAAATTCTCAAGTCTATCAAAATAAATATTAACTCACCTTTGGCATTAATCTTCTTATAAATGAATACCAACAGTGATGGGAGGCAGTAAATGTAAAATCATGCCATGTCCAGTGTTTTCAACCTAATGTCCTCCGCGTGCAAAATGAATCATTTCGAAGCATAAACTTTCTAATTAAAGTGTGTTTATCGGAAGTGACCGGCCAGGTAAGTATGTTTCTGTATATATTTGTAAATAATAAAAGTAGAGCCTAAGAATTCATAATAAATTGTTTAGCGCCCTTGAGGTGATTCCTCACACAAACGGCGCTCTACAAATTATCCAATGTTTATTATTATATTTTTTTAAATTTCCTATCCGTGAATACTTCAATATAGATGGTATCATCACAGAAATGCATTACTTTTTCTTATATTATATTCGATCCTAAGAAGTCCAACACAATAAAGCTAATGCTGGAGACAGTTTTAATGCACTTTGTTACACGTGAACACTCTATGATTGTAAAAAGAGGATTTTTTGTATGTTTCTGATCTTTTATGAAGATAAAATATCTTTGTACGTAAATCCCCGCTGTAAAAATACTTATCTTAGTCCTTATTATCTGCATAGGTACTAACTACTACATTCAGGCATATTTTTATTAATTTTTTCATGTAAGTTTATTGTTGGTTCAGAAGTATAATAATCATAAGTGTTATATTACATAATATAAAAAATACGAGTGTGCTTTAGACCACACGACTGAAGTAAATACTTCTTTAGTAATCTAATCTAATTTTCTTTCTGGCATCGAATAAAACCATTCCAATCATCAGTGTATAAGAATCTATATTGAAGATTCGCTTGGATTGTCACCAATCATCATGACAAATCAGTCCTTTCAATGCACTGAGTTCGCACACTCTAAACGAAAATTTGATTAATTTTATTATGGGAATTACGCTTGAAAAGGGATTGTTGATTTAATTCTTACAAAGTTTAAAAAAACACTTTTTTGATGCGGAATCTAGTTAGTGGAGCGACGTTTATTCACAATTGCAGCAGGAAATTCAAAAAATTCCAATCGAAAAATTGCTAGTTATTAGTTAGATTTTAACGTTTAGAATGTGAGAAACAACAAAATAACTATTGCCAGCATAAATGCCATGACCCATTACTATGGATTTGAGCACTGTTGTTCGATTAGATTGTGAGGAATGAACCTCAAAATTAACTTTAATTTATTATCGTTCGCCTCCGTAACGTTAGTAACGCCCAATATTACACGCCTCTCGTAACGCTGTAATTTCCGTAACGCATTCGCCAGTTTACCCCTCAAGTCAAGCGTGCGTAAAGAAGTATTTACTTCAAAAACTGAATATGAAAGATATAAGCAGGTAAAATACAAGTAGATATGTAGTTTCATTATCATGTACATTTGTACAAGGGAGTTTAATAAGTGTGAATATAATTAGAGTAAAAAAGAAGTATAATGTAACAGAGCAATGTGTAATAACTTTGTAGATATTATAACTAACTTCCTACCAAATGAAACAAATACTTTGTTTTAAACCACTTTATTTTGATGTATATTGGTCAACCGGTTTCGGTTGAGCTCAACCTTCATCAGGACAATAATATATAAACTAAATAATAATACAGAGAACCAATATCAGGTAAACAAAGTAGAGAGAGAAAGCATATGGGAGAGGGAGAGAACATCATAGACTGTTGGTACAGAGAATGGTGGGGGCGGGTAAAGGAAGGGTGGGAGTTACGTATTGAGAAAGGGAACAACTTTAAACTATGTTTTAACTTTAAATATAACCAACCAGTCTATGATGTTCTCTCCCTCTCCCATATGCTTTCTGTCGACTTTGTTAACCTGATATTGTTTCTCTGTATTATGATTTACTTTATATATTATTGTCCTGATGAAGGTTGAGTTCAATCGAAACCGGTCGACCAATATAAATCAAAACAAAGTGGTTTATACAAAATATTTGTTTATTTGCTATAATTTCAAGCCACAAAGTGTTTGCTTTCTTCGATAACTAACTTCCTAACTAACCATCGCGTCGTTTCACCGCCAAACAACGGTCTTGGCACAAACTCGTTGCCTCATTCACATTCATACTTCGTCACGTACATACACTTATATTATTCTGACTCTTCGAATTGCCGGAATCAAATAACTGATTCACTTGATCGGTTATGTCTTCCTCGGGCGTCCCCGAATTCTTCTACAATTCACATTTGCGTCATATACTCTTCTTACAATCGTTTCTTCGTTCTTTCATTCTACATGCCCAAACCATCTGAGCGACCTTTTTTTAATCTTACTAATTAGTTTCATTACGCTTACCTTAATCAGCCTTGCATTATTTGCGGATCTCCACATTTTTTCACACGATCATACATGGTTTTACCACTCTTAAACATCAGGGATCTCATTTCTGCAGCATTCAGTTTTCTTTCATCCTTCATTTGCCAGTTCCAAGCCTTAGTGCCATACATCAGTTTAGGTCCTGTTTTTGCTATGCCTACTTGCATCGGAAAATTAACCCACGACCACGGAAATCATAGACAAACACATTCTTTATGGTTTTCTATCTTTTTTGCCACGACGACATTGCGGTAATTAAATAGAAAGACTAAATTAACATATTTCCATTTCCTAAAAATGTTTTTAGCTTTCACCCAAAGAATGTTTATCCCTATTCAAAATGGCACTGCACAAATCACAAATCTCTGACGTGACCACATGTGCTATGTCGTTTATTTTCAAACTGAATGGATGTCTTCCTTGTGAATTATATTAAATAATATAGCCTTTGACTTAAGCAGAAGAAGCGGTCAAACGCACATGTATTTATTATTATTATTTCAGAATATTGGATAGAACAGGTCCAAGATGTGATCCATGTGGTAACCGAGTGTTTAGTTTAACGAGGGTCGTTTAGGACCATTGATGCACAACCGATTGAATTATGGGTTGTGGGCATTCATTGATTTACTTACAGCACAATGGTGTACACATTTATTTTACTTTTTTTAGGATTTGTAACATTTTGTAGTAGTTATTTATGGGTTATTCGTGCGTCGAGTATGAAAAGGTTTTTTTTTTAAATTGTTAAAAGACACGCGTCCTTTACAAAGTGCATTACTTTGGATTTTTAATTTGGATATCCGCAAATAATGCAAGGCGTAAGCGTAATGAGTAATGAGTAAGATACGAAAGAAACCCTCATATGTTTTGAGCATGTAAAGCAAGAATGTAGGATGTAAGGAGAATATATGACGGAAATGTGAATGGTAGAAGAAGTCGAGGATGCCCGAGGAGGACAGGGCACTATCAAGCAAACCAGATACTCGAGTCGGACCATGTCGAGAGTCGGAATTATAGAAGCGTATGTATGAGACGATGTATGAATGTGATTGACAAGACCGAATTGTTTGACGGTCCGTCCTTTTCTGCCTACTCCTGCGGGGACACGGCGTGATAATTTAGTTAGTTAGTCATTACTTTGAATTAACTAACTAACTAAACATCATGCCGTTATCCGAAAGGGTAGGCAGAGAAGGCGAACCACCAAACAACTCGGTTTTGGCACACACTCCTTTCCTCATTCACATAATCTCGTACACTTCTATTATTCTTTTGACTCTTGACATCTGTACCTGTAATATCTGATTCACTTGATCGTGTCATTTCTTTCTCGGGCGTCCCCTACTTCTTCTACCATTCGCATTTGCGTTATTGAATTAATTTTGGTGTGCCGAGAAATTTGAAAATAGGTATTTTACAAAATTATTTCTATCGCTGTTAATCCCTCGTATACTGAGTGAAAGAGACAAATGCATCTAATGCTGATAATACCTTAATAAAATGGTTACAAATTGAGGTTTTTTATTCTATTGTTTTCTATTCCAAAACTGGGCGATTTTTAAGATATTTTCACTATCTGTATTAGAAGATTATTCTATGTTTGTACGTTTTGTTTATTTTTATAAATACATTGTCAAACTTGTATACTGAATACATTGTAGAGCTGTCCAAAACGTTGGCTAAAGAAAAATGTAGCACAACAGACATAATAACCCAAAAATAAATCACGATAATTATTTTGGCCATCAAAATCTTAAGGTGATCCACTAGGCCTTGAAAAATTCGAAATCGAAATTTCCGCCTCATTTTGGGAGGGCTTTAAAAATAATCGAGAAGACTTTTTTGCATCTATAATATTTCTATAATTTGTTTGATTTTGAATTATTTCGCATGGCTTCATGTTAATTATTTATTTTTTAATGTTATTTTCTGAAGAATTCAATAAGTTTTTTCATTTCACACACCAAAATTTTCCATATTTTCGTGCGTGTTAACTTCAGCACAGTACCAGGCAAAATATTTTATAATTTAAATTTAATTTCTGCACTTAGCATTAGAATTAAGCGACTTAGGCGCGGATTACACAGTGAATGTGTAGTAGCCGTGAGTCGGGAGTCAGGAGTGTCGGAAAAGAGAAGGGAAAGAGGAAGAGGAGAGATTAGATGTTTGAAATGCAGAACACGTCCGATGACGGGCAGAACATCAAATTAATAGGACGCCCTCTATCAAACTGTCACAAGGTACAGGGCCGCATTGGACTAGGCAAATTTCAAATATACTATAGGAATATGTTTGTCGTAAATTAAATCTGTTACTTCACTTTTTATCTTGTTCATAGAATTAATATTTATAATAAGAATTCTTCCAAAAAATCTGATATCTTGGATTTTTTGTTTATTTATTTTTATTTTTTCCCATTTTTTTACATGTTGACATTACAGTTCAATAATAATAAGAAAGGGAACCCACTAAGGCGCAGCCTGTGCGTGGGTAATATTAGTGTTTACATTTTATTTTTTACCTAAAAATAACAGAGTGCATCTAAAGAATAAACCAAGATTAAAATCTAAAAAATAAAAAATAAAAGAGGTAAGAACAGTTGTTGTGCAATATAAACGTTTATTTCTTGAATTTGTATTTATTTACACATGCATAGGGCATTTTTGTTATTAAAAAAAACATCACATTCATGGAAGTATTATTAAAAAGTCAATTAAAAATAGTGTTTCAGAAATAACCCAGCTTTTTCTGATAAGAAAACTAAATTTACAACTTGACATTATTAATGGGTTAAAACTGACGAATAGTAAATACATTTAATTGTACTAATTTAATATTTTGGACATGTAGAGCGAATGACTAAAGAAAGGAGTGTCAAGAGAATATATGATGCGAATGTGAATGGTAGAATAAGTCGAGGACGCCCGAGAAAGACATGGCACGATCAAGTGAATCAGATACTTGAGTCGGGCCATGTCAAGAGTCAGAATAATAGAAGAGCATGTATGATAAGATGTATCAATGTGAATGAGGCGAGGAGTATATGCCAAGACCGAGTTGTTTGGCGGTCCGTCCTCTCTGCCTACCCCTGCGGGGAAACGGCGTGATGGTTAGTTAATTTAATAGTGAATCGGTAATTAGAATAGAAATTATGAACAAAAACATGATCCGAATCACAAACCAAACTTTCTTTTTGACGAGAAAATCACGCACGGCGCATGCCCAGATTGCCCAGTTATACCAAAATGCAATGTTATCAATTCTTTCGCAGTAAGTTAGACATTTTTATTAGTAATAATTCGAAATTGAAAATGTACAATTTTTATTCTCTGTGTAACTAAAACACCGTTTAACGGTTGTGAAGTGTTTTTTATAAGTTAGGTTGTGTGTCTTTCTTCTTCCGATTAAACTTCTTCACATTCGATTTTTTTTAAACGAACAAGAGCAAACTACACAGCTACAATTATTACAATTATTACATTTTTTTACTAATTAATTTTATTATTACTTTTAATGAATAAGATTTTGTTTTATTTTGATATAACATCTAATAATTGGCAATTTTGTTACATAATTTCGAGAAATTAAAAAAACATCGCATTTTAATGCAATTATCTTTCTGGCAAAGCGTACCTAAAGTAATAAAAAGTTTAAACATAAAATTCTTTTAGAATTGTCTCCTTTCGTCGTTCCCGTTTATTGGTTTGTCCTAAACCATTCATCCGATTGCAATGAAACTTTGGGGATTTGATATGTGCATACACTGAGAAAAATGTTATTCTAAAATACGATCATTTTATTCGTAAAAACGGGACTGAAGTTCTTACGAATAAATTAACAGGGTTTCAATGTTTATTGATGGGAACATTTAAGAATAATTTGTTGGTATACGCAATTTCGTACGTATACCAACAAATTATTCTTACATTTTCCCGCCAATAAACATTGAAACACTGTTAATTTTTTCGTTAGAACTCAGTCCTGTTTTTACGAATAAAATGATCGTATTTTAGAATAACATTTTTCTCCGTGTGCCCATAATGGTTTCTATACATAAATAATACTGAGCGTTATGAAATTATTTCCTATACTATTCATCTGATTGCAATGAAAAATGAGTGAGGAGGGAGGGGGACGAGGAACAGGGGAATCTGGGGGGGGGAAGTGGGGAAAATGGAACTGGAACGCGGGAGGGGAAAAGAAGGGGAACGGAGACAAATGGGAAAGGGCACGCAGAGAGAAACATTTTCTTTATTTAAGTGCTTGCTAGGTCTGAATAAATAATTAGTTGCACCGGCCCTGCGCACCTCGCTTGGCAGCACAAAGAGAAATGGCCAGTGTAAGATAATTGGCGCCAGATGGATGCGCCCTGTCACTGTCCTGAAGACGAATCGCGCTCGCATACCGAAAGGCAGGGCGTTAAAACACCCTGGTGACAACATCATTTATACTGCCCATTCGTCTTCAGAACAAACTAACTCTGGAGTTAATCTTGACCGTTTTGTAACTCAGCGTTTATTCATCATTACTGATTGCACCATTGCACGTAGCCCTTTATAGACGACATAAATATATTTATATCTAAAGCCATTTCAAGCAACCTTTCAATTCTGAATGGTGGTATTACACCAGGGTGATACTGAGAGCATCTTCCACTCTGGAACGTGCCGCAAATATACACTATGTATTATTTTTAAGTATGTGGTTAAGATGAAACGGTGGTGGAGAAATTTGAAAAATAGATTTTACTAAATTGTTGCTGTTACTGTTGCTCTTACTCCACCGGATATTGAGCGAAAGGGACAATGCACCTCGGGCTACTAATACCTAACTAAAATCGAGGTTTTGTTTTCCCCACTTTTCTCCTCCAAAAGTGGTCTAAATTTCATTTTTTTTTACCAACTACATAAGAAAAAACTATTTTATATCTGAACGTTTTGCGTTTTTTAAAAAATACACTGTCTAATTTGTATACTGAACGTTTTGACGGCGTTTAAACCAGTCAATTTTAATGATTTTTGGAAGGTCATCACTTCTATAAAAAGTAACTAGAAGGAGTACGGTTTCGAATCCCGTCGGCGACATGTATCTTTTCTCGGGAGGGTTTTTCAATATGGATGAGTGTTTCAGGCTAATAATTATTGCTTATAATAATTGTTACCCTTTGTGCTATGCATATAAAAATCTTGTCTTAAACATTAGTTTATCAATTAAAAATAACCATTATTAGTGTTTGTAAACGCCTGCGCTACACACGGAGCAAAATGTTATTAGAATAAACGATCATTTTAATAGTAAAAACGGTTAAAAACGGGACTGAAGTTCTTAAGAACAAATTAACAGTGTTTCAATGTTTATTGGCGGTAAAATGTAAGAATAAATATTGAATCCCTGTTAATTTTTTCGTAAGAACTTCAGTCCCTTTTTTAACCGTTTTTACTATTAAAATGATCGTTTTTTTTCGAATAAAATTTTTCTCCGTGCACTAGCAAAATAGTATGACAGGGTTGCGGGCGTTGTGGCGATTTAGTCGCTTGTAAGTAGCTGCGTGAACGAAGGACGTTACTCCTCGACCACAGATACCAACGGATTGTCCAATTATTATTATTATATTTCATGAATTCGATAGCAATATTGATCCACCAATCATATCCTCCACAAAAACCTTGAAATCTTTTTGAACTCTAATCCCACTTCCGTCGCGCGGGCACACTTCACATGCCGTCTCTCTAATATCCATAGATATATAGATAATATCTATGGATATTAGAGAGACAGCATGTGAAGTGTGCCCGCGCGCTCCAAGTGTGCCTTTTCGAGAATTTTACCCAAACGGCTTACATTGGCTGCTGGTTTTTGGCCTTTTAATACGTTCTATGCACAGACATATTATTCATAGACTTGAGAATCAGGGAGAGGGGTAATAACCATCTGTAGCGGGACAGAGAGGGATGAGTTGACGGTAACGATATGTGATTAGTTAATCCTTCAATACGACAGTATATAGGCATCACGCATTATAATATCACCATTTAGCTCTTAAAAGTAAAATCTGCTTTTGAATGAATAGACCTTTTTACATGGGAGCGCGAATTGTTCGCCCGGTTTGAACAAACTTGTGTAATCCATATAAAATGAAGAAAGGTTCGCTTGTTTTGAGAGTCGAATATTTTGTTACCGTGTTAAGTTAAGACACTTTTACAAATGTTTCATAATTTACTTATCACAGTAAACTGCAACGTGCACACGACGGGACCGGTAATTTCGCTTCATGTCTAAAATAGATCATATTATATGATGTGAATAAGCTTAAAATAATTACAAATAATGCCTGCATATGGAAGGTAATACGACAATTGGGTTTACACTCTTTTTCACTTCTATTTTTACATGTTTTAATAGCACAAGTTACCATTTTTGCCGTGTTATTTCGTAAAATGTACCGATAAGAGCTCGACGCTAGTCCGCACAAGAATGATGACGTCACATTTTCTAGATTCACGCGTACCTATACGCCAGCCCGGCCGGTTCCATGGAACCCAGAATTAAGGAGGGGGAAATAATACGCTTTTATCACTTAGGGCAGGTCTATACATATTCATATGTCTATGGTTCCATGACATTTTCAAAATGGGAATAGATAGGTACCGTATTTTTCGGTGGCGCGAGTTTTAAAGACGGAATTTTAATGTCGAGCTATCTGTGATACGCTTGTATTACTATACAACAATATTGTTTTAATTTATCATATTTTTAATGGGGGTTCACCGCACAACCGCACTTTAAAGAAAACCGCCACTGCGTCTCTCTAATATCCATAATCTTAGCTCGGTCTATTGGTATATCATTACGTTTATATGGACTCTGGTGGTAGCTGGGTGGGTGACTATTGCCTACTGATTGTGTAAAGGGCAACGGGTTCCTGGTAGCCGGTGGGGGAGGGAAGGAGACCGGAGAGCGTACATCTGCAAGGGAGTTAATCACCCGGCCACTAATTGACACCCACCAACCTGACACCGCAGAAGGGATGGTAACCTAATCAGGGGTGCTCAATTCTTAAATATCTGCACTGCTTATTTTGGTAAAGGTTACGAGACTTTTAAAGAAGGAAAAAATTACATTTTCGACATAATTTTATTAATAGTATACATAAACAACTGCTCACCCTTTTTTGTTATTTGTTTTTGGGGTGTTATGCCGTGTTGCGCTACCTCCTTCTTTAGCCAACGTTTCGGACAACATTACAGTGTCCATCAGGGCAGATGTGTACTGATGATGGACACTGTAACGTTGTCCGAAACGTTGAAAATCTAAAATCATATCCAACTGCTCACTCTGTACAAATTACAAATCGCAAGCTTACTTTGAGAGCCACCTCTTGTCTGGAGCCCCAATATTCTTGGACAAAAACTTTTTAAAAATTACGTTGGATCTTAATGAAAGCGTTAATTACACTGCTCTTAAAGTTTCGGACATCAAAAGCTATAAATAAGAATTTAATAAGTACCTAAAATTTTCATGGAATATCGTCTTGATCATTTTTTGGGTTATTATGCCACGTTGTGCATCCTCCTTCGTTAGCCAACATTTCAGACAGCGTTACAATGTCCATCATCAGGGCATAGATAGATGTATCTAGATTGTGGTGAAGTGTGTATTTATGTACGTGGAAGTGATATCATTTTGGGCCGCGGGTATGGGTACCGCCGCCCCAGGAAACATTTATTGAATAACAAACACCCCTGCCACAGGTCATCCCAACTGGTTCGCTTTGGCGACTTAGCAGGGGTGACAGGGTTCATTGAGTGAGGTTTGCCTAGGTCTTAGCGGCGGATGCTTTTGCCCACCTACTGGGAGAGAAACTGGTTGACGGAGACCTATTGACCTCTTCAGCAGGACTCTCTCGATCCATCGTCTTGATTAATACGTTACCCCTGAACACATTGACCCCCAGATTCCCACGTATCCCTCATACCTTTTTCCTCCACAGAACTTCTTCTCCTTCCTTTCCCTAAAAATACTCTCCACACAGCATCCCCAAAGATGACATTGGCCCTAAGGGATTACTTTTCCACAATGATAGAGAGTGTAGAGATAATAAAATGTAAAATTAATGTGGTTTACGGCGTTTAATTTTGTTGTAACCATCGAGTACCAGGTGGAAGTAAGATGAAATAATTTTAATATTTGTTCGTATGAAGCAGTTACTTTGTGATGTGACATTATAATTTAAAATAAAACAATAACTTTGTATACACCACTTTTTTTTAATACTTAATGCCGACCGGGTTTCGCTACAACCGTAGCTTCTTCAGGGCAGGAGTCACTTTCCAACCCCCAGTCCCTTACTCCAATTACGTCCTGCACCGGCGGAACCCAGCCCATTTCTTCAATCCCCTGAATATATTATAACACATGTTAGATATTATTAGAGATTATACTGCCCTGAAGAAGCTTCGGCTGTAGCGAAACCCGGTCGGCATTAAGTATAAAAAATTTAAAAAGTGGTGTATACAAAGTTATTGTTTTATTTAAAAAATTTTGTATTGTTTTAGTTGTCTTCCCCTGTCTGGGCACACATTGCCCGTTGGCTGAGAGTTGCCCCCGTTGCCCCTGACTTAAATAATTAGGATTTATCGCCTGGAAAAGGTTAGCGTCAATCCCCTTTCGGGTAAAAAGTGACTTATTGGGTGTGACGCCACTACGGCTCTATTCCAGAACGACCCTCATTTTTTAAAAGAGCTATTTCGCCCTTTTTGCGTGACGGGACAGCAATAAATCCATCAAATGAGGCGGATATTCCGAGGAATTTTTAAATACATTTTTTCAACATGACCTTAAATAAAATATGATTTTTTGACTAGGTTCTCAGCTTTTTGGATTTTTTCTTCTTCCATTTTTTCATGGATAACGTCCTTACGTGTTTTTTTATAATAAATACGTAAGCTTTGAAATACTAATTGAAATTCTGTCTTGGTTTTAAAAATCCATCAATTTTTTTACATTAGCTCCACTGGTTTTAAAATTCTATCGATTTTTTTTTACATTGGCTCCACACAGTAGGCCACGAGGAAGATGATTCCCCTCAGGGCCTGTCATCTTATGGGAGTATCCTTCCCAGAACTTCCTCTCCTACCTTGTCTAAAAAGACCATATAGACACCTTTTCAGACAATCGTATTCATAAAATCAAAAACCTTTCACCTCCACCTTCATAATCCGCGATATTAATTAATGTAAATAATAAACTGTGTAAAAATATAAGCAAATACTTATTTGTAAGCTTTTGTAAAAGATATAAATATATATATAAAAAATTTCATGTCCTAAAGAGACCTAAATTCTCAAGTGTTTCAAAATAAATATTAACTCAACTTTACCACTAAACTTCTTATAAATGTAATATCAACAGTGATAAGGGTAGCAAATGTAAAATCATGCAATTTCCAGTTTTTTAAATATACTAACCTAACCTAGCCTAACCTATCCGAAAAGAATGCAAGGCCGATGTGAGCGTCATAAGTAAGATTAAAAAAGACTCGCTTAGATAGTTTGGACATGTAGAGCGAATGAATGAAGAAAGGAGTGTCAAGAGAATATATGACGCGAATGTGAATGCTAGAAGAAGTCGAGGACGCCCTAGGAAGACATGGCACGATCAAGCGAATCGGATACTTGAGTCGGGCCATGTCAAGAGTCAGAATAATAGTTGTTGTAATAAGAGTTGTTTGGCGGTCCGTCCTTTCTGCCTACCCCTGCGGGGAAACGGCGTGATGGTTAGTTAGTTAAATATACTCGTAGTGTCCTCTGCGTGCATCGTCATATCTTCTCCAAACATAAACTTTCTAATTAAAGTGTGTTTATCGGAAGTGACCTGTCAGATAATTATGTTTCTGCATCTATTTGTAAATAATAAAATTAGATGGTGCCTAGGAAATCATAATAAATTGTACAGCGCCATTGTGGTGTTCTTTTATTTTAGTCGTTCTACAAATTATCGAATTTTTATTATATGTATGTGTTCTTTTCTTAAATATTTTGATTTTATTTAAGCCGTTCTTTCCCTTTTTAGTTCTCTTCATTCGTAGAAAAATAAGAAATAGTCTATTTGACAGGCTTATAAGAGCACATTGTATCGTATCGTATAACAACAAAAAAGCAACGATAAAATCCCTTCATAACTTAAAACAAACAACCAAGTCAAGTTGGAAGCGGCGGCAAGCGTTAGGAGGTTAGTAGGCTTATTATTTCTTATGTCCCCAATCCTTATAATGTGGTCCTTATTGCGAGATATTGTTATTTTTCGTAGAAGGTTTTGCGTTCGGGCGTACCACAGGGCCCTGAGTTTGGCCCAGTATTATTACCTAAAGGGCCCTAAACCTTCTCGGAATGGGCACAAGGGCCAGAGGACAAGGGGCTTTGCAAACTTTCATTTATTTATTTATTCCTAATAATAATAATAATATGCAGTACATATGTATTTTTGTTGTTTATTTTTGGGATATTATGCCGTGTTACGCTAACTCCTTCTTTAGCCGACGTTTCGGACAACATTACAATGTCTTTATTTTTACTACACTAATGTTGTCCGAAACGTCGGCTAAAGAAGGAGTTAGCGTAACACGGCATAATATCCCAAAAATAAACAACAAAAATACTTTTGGCCGTGAAAATCTTAAATCATATAGTAGATACATGTGTATTTTGCAAATTTTTATAAAAGCCTTTTTGGGACACCTCTTGGACTCAAAGCTAAAAATTAACATGTTTTTCTAACTTATAAAATCAATGAGTGGTAGAAAATGACCTGGAGAAACACCACGATACAGCCGTATTTGATAACTAGATCTGAATAGCCCTGATCTTCCTCTTCGCTTTCTCCTTCCCTTCCCCACTTTTTTCAGCCTCACAACATACTCCAGTTGAGGAAGCCATGATTCCACTGGCTCCGGAGATTCAGGAGCTGTTGAGACTTGTGCGGTATTAACTTTATTTAATAATGATTGGATAATTTGTAGAGCGCCGTTTTTGTGAGAAATCACCTGAAGGGCGCTATACAATTTATCATGAATTCTTAGGCTCTATCTAAATGTATTACTCACAAATAAAGAAAACATTCTTATCTGGCCGGTCACTTCCGATAAACACACTTTAATTAGAAAGTTTATGCTTGGAGGAGATACGACTTTGCACGCGGAGGACACTATATTTAAAACATTGGGCATTGCATGATTTTATATATGCTACCCCCATCACTGTTCATTTTACATTGGAGAAGATTAGTGCTAAAATATATATATATATTTTTTTATTGTTGGAGCTGGCTAAAGAAGGAGGTAGCGCAACACGGCATAACACCCCAAAAATAAATAACAAAAAAGATTTATTGTTTATTTATTTGATTTATTTTAGGGAAATCAATAGTTTACAATGAGGTTTATTTATACATGTGTAATTTACCTAACTGAGAAACCAATTATAGTATTAGGTATGATCTAAATATTTAAACACTATACTTAGAAACAACAAAAAAATTACATTATTAAACAAGTGAGAGTATAATATAACAGGAAATAGTACATAATATATCATTGCATTTTATAAAGTTTTGTACACTTTTAATACATTTTTAATACATTTTTAACACAGTTTTAATATTTATTTTTATTACAATTGAATATATCTACCTCAGACAGAATGTTATTATATGTTGAACATATTCTTATAAGACTTATAAGACATTATATATACGCTTACGTATATATCGTGGACAATTCAAGTTATTGAGATAAAAAAAGACATTTTTTAAAAACGTATCATTGATCCGAATTTGTACATCTATATTTATTTTATTTATTTATTTATTGAATCTATATAATAAGGTTTACATTTTTTTTTTGGCCTTGCACTAGGAACTCCTGTGTCGAGACAGACTAGTTTACAAATATTTTCTAATTATAATATGAAGTACATTTTTCAATAAAGCAAAAATATTTGACAAAATTTTCAGGTTGGTAGGTAGTGGTAACAATAATGAGATATACGATTATATTTGGGTGAGGTGACTAATTATTGCACGACCTTTTTCGATGATCCATTGTTTGATCAGGATTTTGTATTTTTTAATATTATTCGATTGTCTTGTTTTGTCAGGTAGGTTATTGTATATTTTAGACGCAATGTATTTGAAATTTCTTTGACCAAATGTTGTGTTTGTTTTAGGTATTTGTATGAGTTCTTTGGTTTTGTGCCGCGTGTTTACAATATTTTGGGTATTTTTATAAAATGTATGTGTTTTATTTTTAAACAGATGAGTTAAGATAGTTTTTGTGTATATTTGTCGAATATCTAATACATTGAATTTGTTGAATATATCTACAGTACTTGTTATTATGGGAACTTTAAGAATAACTTTCATAATTAATTTATATTTATATATATATAAATGAATCCCTGTTTCCCTTGGTCACGCCATATCTTCAGAACGACTTTACCTATTTCATTCATCTTTTTTTTTAAGTTTTCTAATACTTTGTAGAAGGTTCTTATGGATAGAAAAATTAAGAAAATTGTGCAGAAAAATGGATAATTCCAGAAAAGTTAACGACTGTTTTAATTTAGAAGGCTGTCCCCCGGGAGAGGGGAGGAGAAACGCGGGGAAGGTCAAAAGGGAAATCGGGAGGGTAAGAGGTGGCGTAAGGGGAACGATTGGGAAAGGACACGCAGGAAGAAACAATTTCTTTATTTAAGAGGCTAGACTTTGAACGAAACGCGGAACACTCGCGTCTGTCATTCTGTCCCGCTCACAATAAGCTCACGCACACTTACAATACATGCGAATGCGAAATGTGCGAATGAGACAACGCTCAAATTTACCTACAGAAATCGCTCGAAAAAGGGGTTTATGGAGAATACACTTTTCTACACCGAAACTTTCACGAAATTGAAATTTAAAAAAAAAAATATTTTTTAGAAAGAAGAAGTTACGTCGGTAGCTTTTTATAATTTTATAATTCTTTACGAGAGTTGAGTTAGCAGCACTTTTTCCTTAAATAATATTTTTTGATAAATCGTACATGTTTGACAGTGAATGTTTACGTTAATACGAAACGCATCGAAAATTCGAAATATACCGACATAGTTTTCACCCTCTAGAAGGCAGTATAAAAAAAATATATTCATTTTGTGCAATTTTCGATGTAGAAAAGTGTTTTTTCCCGGGCGTCCTTTTTGTATGGGCCGAAAAGCGAAGTCTATCGTCTTAAGTGGCATTTCAACGCAATGATAAATATAAATGAGATTACATTACAAAAACGATCACGTTGTTTTTCGATATATTGTTTGATCCCTGCACAAAGATAGTATAGCAGTTCAATTAGAAAATTTCTGTAAGATAAAGAATAGTCTGGACAAATTTTTAAATATAATTACTTACACGTGTATCTATTGTTTAAATGCACTCTCCATAGCTGTTGAAATAACATAAAGTATAAAGCATTGATTTATATTATATTACCATGTATAATATCTCAGATGTCTTAATTCCTAGACTGTTTTGTAATATGATAGATTAGTCTCACAAGATAACTGGTCAGTCATTGTAATTAAAAGTTTATTTCAACCACAGAGTAGATAACAATTGGATCTCTATGACAACACATTTTGAAGGAAGTATCTTATCCGCTAGAATGCTTTTTGCCACATTATGGCACTATTTCCAAAACCACGGATTGCTTTGTTGCCAAAATGTGGCAAATTTATTAAAGCGACTATATAATATATTGTACATTCAAAATATGACAAATAACACTCCCACAGAGGTGCAATGGGTTGAAAGAGTCCGGCTGAAGAGATCAAAAGGTATCCCTCAATCCGGCTCAAAAAAGTAGATGGACAAATGCATCCGCCGCCAAGACGTAGAAAACCTCACTTAATAAACCTGGGGACCCCTACTAAGTCACCGAATGTAGCGAACTACATTGGGCGACCTATGGCATAATAATAATAATATTTGGATGACTTGTATAGCGCCGTTTTTGTGAAAAATCACCTTAAAGGCGCAGTACAAATTTCTATACATTTCTACAGCCTTACTTCTCTACACGCTAGACAAACATAAAAAAAACCTATGGCTAAAACATTATGGCATGGGATGTTAGCTATCCAATACGTGGTTCCCGGGACGGCGGTACCCATACACGCCTTACCAAATTAAAAATAATGTTGTCTTATTATAGGTAAAATCAAGGAGGAAATCCATAATTGGTTTTATTTTGACAACATAAATATTCTTCAGTTATTTCGACTTTCGACAGGATCCGAGTACCTATTTATAATAACAATGATATTTTGGTGATTTGTATAGCGCCGTTTTTGCAAAATATTAGCTCAATGGCGCTGTACAAATTTATACTATACTTCTACAATGCTCTATCTTACTTCCTCCAGAGCAAACGAAACTCTCAGTATCGCCCTGGTGTAAGACCACCATTCAGAATTGAAAAGTTGCTTGAAATGGCTTTAGCCGTGTTTAGTGACTAGATCTGAATAGCCCGGTATTTACTTCCCTTTCCCCATCTCCTTCCCTTCCCAACTTACCTTCAGCCTCACAACATACCCCGATTGGGGATGCCATAGTCTCACTGGTTCCAGACAGGGGCGATTGGGACTCTTGTGAGATATTCACTATAAAAAAAATTAATAAAAAAACTACAGACCAGACAAACTTTAACACATTGCATCCATTGGTTCGTCGATCACTAATACAAAACTTTGATTGAATTAATCGTGTATTTATAATAATAATAATTATGTCAAAGATTTTGTATATAAAATGCAAAAATCAGTCATTTTAAATACATGTAGGATTACGAAAGATTTTTTAAATATTTATATTGAGGGATCGGTAGGATTTATCGGTCAAATTAGGAATTCCACAGAGCCGAACCCTCTGATATGAAAATATCTGGAGTCGGTGAATTATATTCCCATTTAATTTTGAAATTTGTACAGCGCTCTTGAGGTGATTTTTCACAAAAACGGCGCTATACAAGTCATCCAATTATTATTATTTAATAGTTTGGTAGATTAACATGTTGTTCTTGTATTGTTTTGTATTAATTATACTTAAATAATACACTTGCATAACGTGGATTTACTAGATGATCATTTATATGGAAAAGTGTATGAAAGGGTTTAGTTTTTCCTATGGGAAAAACTTAACTCGGACCTGAAAATCTGGTGCGTAAAAATTGGATAATTTGTAGAGTGCCATTTTTGTGAGAAATCACCTCAAGGGCGCTGTACATTTTAGTATAAATTCTCAGTCTCTATCTAGATCTATTATTTATGCAGGTATATTTTCCTTTAAACGTGTAAACCGCAATAAAATATATAATAATATCAAATGAATAATTTGTTCGTTATTGTATTATAATTAATAATATATAAGTTTGTGAGTCTGTGGGTAGTGAGAGCGGCGCATAACACGTGGTCCGTGAAGCGTGTCGGTCAGCCCAGAGGAACAAGCAGTAAGATGCATGAAGGCAGCTTTCTAAGGAAGCGAATGACCACCTTACAGCAAGGGACAATGTAATAATAGCAGTTAGATAATTTGTAAAACGCCTTTTTCTGAAAAATATACATAAATGGCACTGTAAAATTCTACAGTGCCATTATGATGATTCATGAACTATGTCAACTTTGGACACGCTGTGTGGAGGGTCTTTTCAGGTAAAGGAAGAATGTCCAGGAAGGACGGTTGTATGTACCCCTCCCACTGCGTTAAATTGAAACGTTGCTTGAAATGACTTTAGCCGTGTTTGGGGATCAGATCTGAATAGCCATCTGCATCTCCTTCTTCTCCTCACTACCTTCAGCCTCACAACGCAACGTTGGGAATCCCATATTTCCACTGATTTCCCACTGTAGTTGGGACTTTTGTGCGCTATTCACAATTATTTCTCTGGCGAAACTGTCTATGAAAAAACAATTCATATAATAAGATTGGAAAACCTGTTTTAACTCGACCGTTTATCTTTTCTTCTATTTGCAAATTTTTGTGTACGTTCCGTTTCCGTTTCAAGATGGTGGCCGCTTTAATGGCTCAGTAAAGATTATTTTTTCAAATATGAAATCCTTGTGTTTAAACTCTATGGTACCTGACTGAAGAAAGATGAAAAAACAATTATTGTCGTTGGGATAGTGACGTTTCTTTGATCAAATTGTAACATTCCTTATGTGATATCTGATATCCAAATAAAATGTTACATTAAATTATATAATTAAGTAGGTAGGTATCTAAGTACCTAATTATAAATCTTATAATTTCAGAGGAAATTTTGGTTTTCGTGAATTTATTATTATTGTAGAAGAGATAATTTAATTTTTTTTTTTTGGAAACGAGTTCTGCCTACTGTTTAAAGAACTACCAGTATTGTAATATCTATCAAGGAAATTTTAAATGCTGTGAAGGATAAAATGTTAATTGTTCAGGAGAGCGAAAATATTTATTTTTTTTGAAAAAGGTAAAAAGTGACATTTTAAATCGGAAATGGCGTTCGATTTATATTTCATCATATTAATGTCGTAGGTATGGCAACAATGAGTTCGACACATGTCAGCGAATTACAAAACGTCAAAGCAAACTCAAACGTCAGACGTCATTTGATTATTTTTGTTTACTAATGTATAAGGTAAGTTTAACAGGTTTTTGTTATGTTTTGTTGATTATTATATGATTTAACTAAAGATTTTAGATGAACATATTGGTTTATCTTATTTTCTACAATGAAAAAAGGGAGATTATTGCCCAATTTTCAGTAAATGAATATTGTTGACCAGTGCACGCACAATTCAATTCTTCTGCATCATGCATTTTAAAATTAACTCTCAAAATCATGTTTTAAAAATGTTAAAAGTCACATAAAGTATGTTTTCTTATCTATTTGTAAATAATAAATCTAGATAGCACATCTAAAAAAAACTGCCAATGCAACCCACTAGCGCGGACTCAGACAATCAAATACTTAGGCATTTACATTGACAACTATTTCAGGTGGACAGAACAAATAAATAAAACAGCGGGTAAAGTCAGAAAACTTATATATCTTTTTAAAAACATTCGAAACATAATGCCAATGAAGACTTTAAAAACTATATACTACGCGTTAGGCCAATCGGTTATCACCCACGGTATGATTGGTTGGGGTGGTGCTGCTAAGACTATCATGGACCCTCTCGTCAAAGCGCAAAAAGCCTTAATTAAAGTTATCACAAAAAAACCTTATAGATTCTCTACAATACAGTTATTTAAGGACTTCGCAGTACTGAACATACAGCAACTGTACATCAAAATTATATCTATACATTACCAAAAAGACAAGCTAAACCAACATACTGTACAACACAACTACTGTACAAGACATAGACATCAACACATGACTCCGAAGATAAATACCACCTATGGACAAAGACATTACCGTAATCTGGCTCCAAAACTTTCAAATTTAATTGAAAAAGACATTAAAGACATTCACCTGATAAAAAGCGTAAATCTAAAACACAAAATACATACATGGATTGTAAACAAGGGCATTATATACTGCGGACATATGATAACTTCTTCAATATAATAGCTACCTGTATTAAATTTTATCTCTCTTTTTTTTCAAATAATTTAAGTTCTTTATATCATCTCTTCTCCATTTTTTCTTTTCTTTTCTATTTCTCTTTTTAATTTTCATTTTATGTTTATTTTTCAAAGTTCTATTTATTAATTAATAATTTATTTTATTCTTTCTTTTGAAAATTATATAAAAAATATTAAATCACTGCCACCTCGGAACAGGCTCAGCCTAGTGAGGTGGCATATACCTAAAAGAATGTACATAACATGTATTTTTTGGTTAATAAATAATTTAAAAAAAAAAAAAAAAAAAAGATAGAGACTAAGAATTCATTATAAATTGTACAGCGCCCTTGAGGTGATTTCTCACAAAAACGGCGCTCTACAAATTGTCCAATTATCATTATAATGTTTAACCCTTCTTTATCTCTATTCTTGTGAATTCTAGATATTGAAGTAAAAAGTGACTAATGAAAATAGTGTTGTTTATAATTCAAATTGCCGAATCGCAGGAAAATGTAAGTTTTTATTTAGTTTTTAGTTAAAGAAGTTTTATATTTAATTGATAAGACAAAACATTAGTTTATTTAAACATTTGTCTTGAACATTAGTTTATCAATTAAAAATAATCAATATTTGACGAGTTAAATTATTTCACCAAAAAATTTTGGCATAATATGTCTCGACCCCATCTAGTAGCACTTACATGCTTACACTTTCCCATATAAAAATAAAGTTGGTTGTTTGCAGGTGAAAAAATGTAATAAGCGGTAATTGTTGAATGAAACACTAGTATATATTGAATCATTTGGCGGGTAACAGATAAGGCGCCGTAGCTTAATGGTAGAGCTCTTGACCGGCAATCAAAAGGGCGCGGGTTCGAGTCTAGAGCTTTCGGAATACTTAACATTTTTTGTAAATTCTTAAATAACAGAATTTAATTCAAATTTAATTTTTCACACCAAAAATCCTCTTAAAATGCACGTCGTAAAGAACACACTTATTTTCCTAGAAATATTTTGACGACGCAGATCGAAAGAGATTTTTTTTGGTTTACTCGTCCTTTACGTCATTTCAAATTTCCGCTATTGATATATTCCCTTATTACTAAAAGTGTATATTTTACCATCCAGTCCCACCACCAGAAGAGTGCCGGTGGTTGCATTAAGGACGACTGCACGGAGCACGCATTGTGGTTGTAATATAGTTATTTTTTGTCATCTGGCCAAGGCAAAAGACAAAAGACGGAGACGAATCTGTCTTGGCTAATGGATGCATTATATCACATCTAATAACTAATGACTAATGACAAATGTGACGGTTAGTGTTTCCCAGATTTTGCAAGCCGTTAAATAATATTTTTTGCATAATCAAAATTTATAATTTCCGTATTTTTTTCAAAATTGGAACTGATTTTTTGTTTTGTTTTTTACATTAGCTCCACACAAGACGCCCTATGGAAAATAATTCCCCTCAGGGACTATTCCATCTTTGGGGATGCTGTGTGGAGGTTCTTTTTGAGGAAAGGATGGAGAGGAGTTTTTGGGAAGGAAAAATGTATAAGGGTTGGGTAAAAATCTGGAATACTGAAAACAGTGTGTCCAGGCCCCCTAGTACTGGCCATCTAGTAAACACATTTTTCTGAATTTTAATTTTAGTTGAATTAAAATCATTAAAAAGAAATCCGAGAACTAGTTTTGTGACGAAAATACCTCAGTTTTAAACTAAAATATTTTTTTTTTTACACACTTATTTTGTTTAGACATTATTTAAACAATATTTATTTATTTTATTGATGTAATATTTTTACATTTTATAATAAAATTCAATAATGTTGGCCTCACTAGGTGGTTTACCCGAGCTGAGGCCTCCATTTTATCTACAAATAAATTTTACACAATACAATCAAACTTTTGTCAAAAAATACTTCAAGAAGTACACGATATTTAATAATTTATCATCGTGCGTTTTGAGCATTTTTATTGCTTAGGTACCTATATTATAGCAAGTTTTGAATGAAATAAATCGATATAAAAATTTTATTTTTAAAAATTTGATACGGGGAACAATCGATCGTTCTCATTGAAACCTTCCTGTACAGTTGCAACTATTTTTAAACTTTTATTCTCAGCCGCTGGTCAATGGCGCTCAATACTCAGTAACTGATTGTTAAAAGGTATATAAAAAAGGAGTAGTAGCATTTTGTGAACACCTCACTGGGAGAACCTGTGCTGAGGTGTTCGCATGTTTTGGATTGTGTGTTAATCTATGGACATAAATGGCGGCAGTACCGTATACAAACATTTAAGATTAGTAACAGTTAAAGTTAGATAATAATTGTCTTCAACAGCAGGCATATTTTTGTATTTGGATTAATTTGTTGATCTCAAACGTTTTTTCACTATCTGTACTACTTAATCTACACTCAATTTCAAAACGTTTCACCCTATCTATTAAACGTGCATCTATTATTATTGACTTTCAATCGTTAAAAACTTACATATCAATCAAAACTAAGAACATATTGTCGGCACTTAAATAGCAAAACACCAATCAAGGTCCAGTCGGCACAGGGAACACGGACCGACGCACAGTGGGCTGAAAATCGCCTTTCATAGACATAGAAACTTGAATTTTCATGGGTCTTTTTTTTACTAGAAATGGATTCTGCTGATCATTACTATGCTATAAAATTTCGTATGAAGCAATTGCGTGTACAAATGAAGGAGTTATAATTTTTTAATGAAAAAATTGTATGGCACTGACATTAAAAATGAGGCTATCTCTGGAATCATAAGGTTGGCCATTACATCCTTACACACAGATATACTACTATTTATTTGTATTTTTTTGACATACTTCGTATTGTGGCGCAACTTGCGCGTTTTTTTTAAAATCCTCAAGGTTGAAAAAAAAACTTTTTTTATATTGATGATTCATTTTAATGCTTAAATGCTTTACATATGAGTATGCTTTGTCTAGTTTACAATATTTTATTGACACTATAAACCAAAATTTTGCATTAAAATGAATCATCAACATAAAAAAAGTTTTTTTTTCAACCTTGAGGATTTAAAACAAACGCGCAAGTTGCGCCACAATACGAAGTATGTCAAAAAAATACAAATAAATATTAGTATATCTGTGTGTAAGGATGTAATGGCCAACCTTATGATTCCAGAGATAGCCTCACTTTTAATGTCAGTGCCATACAATTTTTTCTTTAAAAAATTATAACTCCTTCATTTGTACACGCAATTGCTTTATACGAAATTTTATAGCATAGTAATGATCAGCAGAATCCATTTCTAGCCAAAAAAAGACCCATGAAAATTCAAGTTTCTATGTCTATGAAAGGCGATTTTCAGCCCACTGTGCGACGGAACACGGAACATTACAAGTTTACAATTAGATCAATCCAGAAGAGATGTGTTGTTTACCCAATGTTCCACGCTGTCACTTTATTACGACTCCTAACTAAAGAGTGAAACGGCCTGCACACACCTGGCAATTTTCTTTTGATCCCATTGTGACAGAGACATTAAAAATAATGTCAAAAAATTCTAAAGACGATGGACAAATTAATGTGTTTTTTATATCTGAAATTGTTCCGCATTTAAATTTGTAGTAGTGGTCACAAGTTATTTAAAATCAACTGGCGTCTTTTACAGTGGTTTCGTTTGATCGATCGGCCGCAAATTGTTAGCCAATCAGTCTGATGAATTGTGTAGCAATGTGTTCATAGTTCATACCCTCCTTGTCTTCATTTAATTTCATACATCAATAGTATGTGATCAATGACCTTAGATGGACACATCACATCAAACAAATCACAAATAAACTCCTCAAAACAATACATATTTTCCTTAACATAAGAAATATATACAAAATAAAACAAATGAAAACAATATATTTTGCACTTTGTCAATCAATAATAGAATATGGAATAATTGTTTGGGGAGGAGCAACAAACTCGGCTATCGAACACATAGAAATTGCGCAGAAAGCGATCTTAAAGGTAATACTTAAAAAACATAGACTTACTGATACAGACCAAATATTCAATTGTTGTGACGTACTAGACATACGCCAATTATATGTTAAAACACTACTTAACTACATTTTTGACCAAAAAAACAAACTTCAACAAACACAAAATATCACTAACAGACCAGTTAGACGAGCGTACAAAGAAAACATAAAAACTCCGACGGTAAATACAAGCTTTGGACAAAGACACTACCAATATCACGCTATAAAAGCATTCAACAGTCTAACACTCGAAAATAGAATTGAGGAAAACAAAAATAAATTCCGACACAAAATTACAAAATGGATTAAAGAACAAAAAAGACAATATTACCAAAATCTCATAGCATAAAATAATAAAACATAAAGTAACACACAAAACCAATATAAAACACAATCACCCACAAACACATAACACATAATATAAATATAGCTATTTAAACCTTATATAATATTAATTTATTTTTAATATTACTTTAATTTCAAATCTCTGTTTTTAAATTTAATTTATCTTAATCTTATGTTTTTCATATATTTTCTAATGTATTGTGTAAAATATATTTGTAGGTAAAATGGAGGCCTCAGCACGGGTAAACTACCTAGTGAGGCCAACATTATTGAATTTTATTATAAAATGTAAAAATATTGCATCAATAAAAAAATAAAAAATAAAAAAAGTCTTCTTCTTCTTCCTTGCACTGTCCCAACTCATTGCCTAGGTAGGCTGTTGGGGTCGGCTCTCCTCGTTCTCTGGCTGTAGCTTCTTCGGTTCTGGGTATCGCGTATGTGATCAATGTACAGTGAAATAATATTGCTGTCGCAAATTTACACAATATCTTTCGAATATTTTGGCCCAGAAAAGCTAATTAAAATGATTATCGGTCCAAATTTTTTTTTTATATTTCAGTTTTACCCAATGTAAGGAAAAATTAAGCTTACTTCGGACACACGAATACGCCCACAACACCTTTCTATCGATTTAGCATTAGTGATCGTTCCGGAAGAAGATGTCGATTTGAAAGTGAGATATGTAAATACCTTTGTTAGAGGGAGCGCGCTAATATTAAAAAAAAACATTTATAATTAATAGGTGTAAGTCAAACACTTATTCAAAATAAAATATAAATTTCTCGACAAATATCTTGAGTAACTAACTAACTAACCATCACGCCGTTTCCCCGCAGGGGTAGGCAGAGAGGACGGACCGCCAAACAACTCGGTCTTGGCATACACTCCTCGCCTCATTCACATTCATACATCTTATCATACATGCTCTTCTATTATTCTGACTCTTGACATGGCCCGACTCAAGTATCTGATTCACTTGATCGTGCCATGTCTTCCTCGGGCGTCCTCGACTTCTTCTACCATTCACATTAGTATCATATATTCTCTTGACACTCCTTTCTTCGTTCATTCGCTCTATATGTCCAAACCATCTAAGCGTCCCTTTTTTAATCTTACTTATGACGCTCACATTGACATGAGTAAGACATACATATAAGACAGACAGCCGGCGTAGTCCGGGGGCAAGGCTTTGGTCTCTCATTCCGAAGGTCGCGGGTTCGAACCCGGCGTGAGCAAATATATTTAATTTGTGTTATTTCACAATTAATTAATTAAATATATTGTATACTATATTTGCGGCACGCTCTAGAGTGGAAGATACTCTCAGTATCGCCCTAGTGTAAGACCACCATTCCGAATTGATACGTTGCTTCAAATGGCTTTAGCCGTGTTTAGTGACTAGATCTGAATAGCCAGGTACTTCCTCTTCCCCATCTCCTTCCCTTCCCCGCTTACCTTCAGCCTCACAAAATATCCCAATTGGGGATGCCATAGTCTCACTGGCTCCAGACGGGAGCAGTTGGGACTCTTGCGAGGACACAATAAAAATTTATAAGAAACAATGTCAACTTTGTCATGCCTATAACATGTTATACAAGAAAATCAGATGTGTTTTTTTTTTTAATTTCCACCCATTTTGCGATTTTTTCTATCGAGGGAATTTCATACAATTCATCTCAACTTTTGCAAATTTGTGGTAGAGATTATCTTAAAAATATATATTTTTGTGTTCTAATTCTATTTATCATCGTTTTTACCCAACTCTTTAGACTTTAGAATACCAATTTGTCTATTGATATTTGACATGAGTAAGAATTGTCCAATAAACAACAAATCCATTTTCCCACATTTATGCAAACAAGTCACAAGACCAGCAATTCGCCACCAATTAAATAGAGTGCACAGGATTAATTCCTGGAGATAGCGGAGACCATACTGTGGGTTGGAAATAGAAACAGGAGGAAAGGAAGATTGTCAGGGGAGAGACAGGAAACCGTGTGTCAAGGAGGCGAAACGTTTTGTAGAATTCAAAACACGACTGACAGGAGACGGTGCTTCTCTGTATAAACATGTTGAATTCTGTACACAAACTTACATTAGATGTGTCTTTCTATTCTTGTTAAATCAATTAAATACATCTTTTTTAGATTGGTGGATAGAGTATATGTATTAGTGAACATATACATAATCATGAATAGGTGTGGGATGGATTAAATTTTGATCCGTAACAGAAATCTTTCGTGACTTATAAAACTTAAAGGAAAGATATATCAGACTGTTGTTAGACCCGCGGTAATGGCTCCGAAGACTATGTACACGGAGAAAAATGTTATTCTAAAATCATTTTATTCGTAAAACGGTTAAAAACGGGACTGAAGTTCTTACGAACAAATTAACAGGATTTTAGTGTTTATTGGCGAGAAAATGTAAGAATAAATTATTATTATTAATCATAGAATATACCAACAAATTAACCTTACATTTTCCAGCCAATAAACATTGAAACCCTTTTAATTTGTTCGTAAGAACTTCAGTCCCGTTTTTAACCGCTTTACGAATAAAATGATCGTATTTTAGAATAACATTTTTCTCAGTGAACAACTCCTACTCTAGGCGACTCGAATCAGCAGAAATTCGAATGCTTAGATGGACGGCAGGAGCATCACTAAAAGATAAGATTAAAAGTTCACGTATTCGTGGTAGCCTGAGTGTCACGGACATAAACAGTAAGCTAGAGGAACGACAGTTGAGATGGTATATATATTTTTATATATTTATATATATATATTTTTTTTTTTTTTTACAAATACAGTTATTATACATTGTATATATATATTTTTAATACATTTTTTTAAATATCGTGTTTCACCTTTTTTTTGAGCAATGCTCGTGTAAAAAAGGTGGAGCAGCGAAAAACAATTCAACATATATTTTTAAAATGTGTAGTAACGATAATGAAAATTATAATATTTAATTTTTTTTATATATGTATATCATACAATTGAGTAAAGAAAAAAACAGAATATCATACAATTGAGTAAAGAAAAAAAAAAACAGAATATCATACAATTGAGTAAAGAAAAAAACAGAATTGAGTAAAGAAAAGATATAAAAGAAGAAGAAGAGAGAAAATAAAAAAGAGTATAAAAGTAAAGGGATTTCCAAAGTCACAGTCACAATGATTGTAATATGTTATTGATATATTGTTTTAATTAACCTTTTGAATTTTTTATAGTTTGTTTCCAATCTTAAGTTAAGGGGTAATTGGTTAAACCATTTGACTCCAAAATATTTATAAAATTGTTGGGCTGTGGTGGTATTACAACGCGGGATAGTTATAGAGCCAAGAATACTTGGTCTTTTGCTGTTTGAAATAGATATTGAGGTATCGTTATCGTATGGGCACATAAGACGGAGACCACCAGACCACACAGTGAAGCAGGCAATGTCTATGGAGCTTCATCGACAAGTCATTCAAAGGAAGACCAAAGAACTCCTGGAAGACTCAATGCTCCAAAATCCTACAGAGAAACGGCCTGGATGAAAGCGATACCCAGAACCGAAGAAGTTATAACCTGAGAACGAGAAGAGCCGACCTCAACAGCCTACCTAGGCAATGAGTTGGACAGTGCAAGGAAGAAGAAGAAGATATACACCATGTCACCGTGATTATTCAATCTATACATGGGTAAGTAAGCAAGAATTGAAAGTGGTGGGATTGGGCGAAAAATCGAGTAATCTGAAAGTGTGTTGCCTGTTGTATGCTGATGGTGCGGTGCTGATTTCTAACAGTATGGTAGATTCACAGTTTCTAGTGTATAGGATTAACGAATTATGTATGAAGAATGAGTAAAATGATGAATGTAAGTATGTCTAAAGTCATGGCGTTTGAAAGAGGGAGTATGAAAACAGTGTGCAATATAGTGAATGATGAATACTTGGAACAGGTGGATTAGTTTGTGTACCTGAGAAGTAAGTTGGGGGATGGGAAGACTGATAGAGATATTGAAAGAAGGATAAATGCAGATAGTTCCACTAATGGAGGATTGAATGCCGTTGAACAAAAGCTGCCCAAAGAAACGAAGCTAGCAATCCACAAAGGAGTTCTGGTACCTACCCTGATGTACCTATAGTAGTGAGTCATGAAACTGGCAGAGGAAAGATGAAAATAGATGAGAAGAAGAAAGTAGTGGTTTAGCCGTGTTTGGTGACCAGATCTGTATAGCCAGGCACTCCCCAACCCTCATTGTCCCACTGGCCCCGGACAGTTGAGAGCAGTTGGGACTCTTAAAAAAACACCATCCAAGTCTCAACATAAGCACAGTAAAGGTCGGTCTCTTGCGACCAATTTCACAAACAATACCTCAAACATTACCATAAACATGGGGCAGGGCCACAACGTTTGTTGTTTTTCATGGGCCACGGAAAGTGGCCCCGACTTAACTATCCGCTTAAGACGATAGACTTCGCTTTTCGGCCCATACAAAAAAGACGCCCGGGAAAAAACACTTTTCTACATCGAAAATTGCACAAAATGAATATATTTTTTTTATACTGCCTTCTAGAGGGTGAAAACTATGTCGGTATGTTTTCGAATTTTCGATGCGTTTCGTATTAACGTAAACATTCACTGTCAAACATGTACGATTTATCAAAAAATATTATTTAAGGAAAAAGTGCTGCTAACTCAACTCTCATAAAGAATTATAAAATTATAAAAAGCTACCGACGTAGCTTCTTCTTTCTAAAATATACATATTTTTTTAATTTTCAATTTCGTGTAAGTTTCGGTGTAGAAAAGTGTATCCTCCATAAACCCCTTTTCGAGCGATTTCTGTAGGTAAATTTGAGCGTTGTCTCATTCGCACATTTCGCATTCGCATGTATTGTAAGTGTGCGTGAGCTCATTGTGAGCGGGACAGAATGACAGACGCGGGTGTTCCGCGTGTCGTTCAAAGTCTAGCCTCTTAATAGATACATTTTGAATGCAAAACAGACGGCCGGCGTAGTCCATAGTAGGGTAGGGCGTTGGACTGCCACTCCGAAGGTCGCGGGTTCGAACCCAGCGTGCGCAAATAAATTTAATTTAATTGATTTGTGTTGTTTCGAAATTAATTATTTAAAATAATATATAGTATATTTGCGGCACGTTTCAGAGTGGAAGATACTCTTAGTATCGCCCTGGTGTAAGACCACCATTCAGAATTGAAACGTTGCTTGAAATGGCTTTAGCCGTGTTTAGTGACTAGATCTGAATAGCCAGGTACTTCCTTACCTTCCTCTTCCCCGTCTCCTTCCCTTTCCCACGTACCTTCAGCCTCATAACATACCCCAATTGGGGATGCCATAGTCTCACTGGCTCCAGACGGGAGCAGTTGGGACTCTTGTGAGGTATTCACTATAAAAAAAAGGTATTACGTGTAAGTCCTAAAACATACCAATCAATTTTAAAAATAACTTACAAACAATTTTATTAATCTTTCTTGTATGAAGAACGACGACAACAGACTATTTTACTTGTCTCAGCAAATTGAATGCAGAAAGAGAATTGTAGGTAATAATTATTATTCAAAATTAAAAATTTGAATATTTGAAAATAGAAAATAGAACAGTTGGTGGGCGTGCCAGTCGGTTTCTCCTATTACAGACATTCATAAGATAAGTTAGCCGACAAAATACAGATGTTCCTCGCTGTGACAGGCCGATACATATGTTTTAATGGACGGAACGTCACTTTGACAGTTGTTTGTCATAATTTGAATTGAATAATATTGAAAATATAAAAATTGACGTGTGACTCAATGGGAAGAGAAAAATAAGTTAAATTTTTAGATATTTTTTAATAGGTGCATAGAGGTTGGGTTGTAAGTGTAATGTTTTGGATGTTTTGTAATCCAGGCCTTCTCGATCGATAAGGATTGATAAGATAACTATCGGTAACTTCTCACCGTTTCCTAGGACAACTGCAGATCGCTAACGTACAAACAACAGTTGATGTCGAATATATTAAGGATACTTAGTCATTGTAAACTGCCACTTACTCTTTGGCGATTTGCAGTCATGCTAGGGAACGATGAGAAGTTACCGAAAGTTATCCTATCAATCCTTATCGTTCTGCTAGGGGGCCAGGTGAAAGTATATTATACGGGGTGTTAAGGGTGTACTTCACTTACTTTAACCAGTGATTCCTGCTTAATGTAAATCTTTTTTTTTTTAAAAGACATCGAAAAGTCACTGGAGACCAACATTTCATTAACATTTTTTACTCTAAATAATGTCAGGTATTTCTGGTTAAAAGTAAGTGAAGTTTGTCCCTTAACAGATTGTATAAAAATAGATTTGCGTATACCTAGATAGATTCAATATTGAATAGTCACAAGTAAGTGTTTTACAGCTGTAATAATATTTGGATGATTAGTGTAACGCCGTTCTTTGTGAAAAATGATATGAGGGTTGGGTAGGAATCTGGGGTTCAGTGTGTCTAGATCATCCGCCGTCAAGACCTAGATAAACCTTACCCCATGAACCCGGGCACCCCTGCTAAGTCACCAAACGTAGATAACCGCTTAGGGTGACCTATGGCAGAGGTGTTGAGGGTATTTTTTATTATATAATAGGTATTTTAATTATTACACAGATGCTGTGGGGAGGGTATTTTTAAGGAAAGGAAGGAGAGGAAGTTCTGGGAAGGAAAAAGGTATGAGGGTTGGGTAGGAATCTGGGGTTCAGTGTGTCTAGATCACCGCCGCCAAGACCTAGATAAACCTTACCCCATGAACCCGGGCACCCCTGCTAAGTCACCAAACGTAGATAACCGCTTGGGGTGACCTATGGCAGAGGTGTTGGTTATCCAATAAATGGTTCCCGGGGCGGCGGTACCCATTCCCGCCTCCCAAATTAGGAATTAGATGTTCAGAAAATTGCGCTTTAGCTTGAAAAATATAATAAAGATTTACGAATTTTATTATTTGCAGATATAAATGTACATATCTTTTAAATTCCGGGAAGGTAGTTGATTTTTGGTATACCAACAAAGTTATCTGGAGCATACTACGGTAGTATCAAATTACTTCAGGTGGTAATTTAATATATCCGATACCACGGTTCATTCATGGCTATCTCTCTAATACTGGCGCAAGACATTGAACAACGTGTAGTGGCTAATGTTTACATAGAAAAACTAGAGTTAGTAGCAGGTTGGTATACATACAATATGCTAAAGAACGATTGAGACGATTATCAATGCTAAATTACTATTTTAGATTAATCTTTACTACGAATCAGTTTACATTATAAATACAAAAAAAAAATGCTTTGGATAAATTGAAACATTTCCTGCCGTTTCCGTTGAGTAGAATTTATTAAAATAAAGTTGTTAAGAGTGATTGAACAGCGGCTGAGAATAAAAGTTTAAAAATGTTTGCAACTGTACAAGAAGGCTCCAATGAGAAAGATCCATTATTTCCATTATCTTTTTTTTTAAATTAAAAATTTTGTAATGATTTATTTCATTCAAAACTTGCTTTAATATATACCTACGTCCTACATTCAAGTCACTAATAAAAATGCTCAAAAAGCACGATGATAAATTATTAAATTTCGTGTACTTCTTGTAAGTATGTTTTGATCATAAGTATTTATGATCTTTCATTAATGTATAAACAAAATAAGCGCGTAAATTTTTTTTTATATTTTAGTTTGTTAGACCTTGAATAAATAGAAAATGTGAGGTATTTTTGTCACAAAACACGTTCTCGGGTTTATTAAATAAGTGATCTGCCAGGTACCTAAGTATGTTTTCTGAATCTTTATATAAATTAGATAGAGTCTAAGAACTCATAATAAATGGTACAGCGTCATTAAGGTGATTTTTCACAAAAACGGCGCTTTACAAATTATCCAATAAACTTGATGTAAGGTACCCCTATACCTACGGCCGGAAATTTCACGGGTTGGTAATAAAATGTGAATTCCTATACCGCTTCCGCATATTAAGTACAATATTTAAAGAAAAGGGACTTCTTTATAGCTTTGGTTGAAGAATTTGTCTAAAGTCTAAAGAACTGTCCCTCGAGACATATTATTTTGATTTGGAGTAGAGACAACACACTAATACAAAGAGAGAACCAATTTAACTTGGTTTTAGCACCGTTGTTTTTGTAGGATTGTGGATGTATAGAGGATGCAGGGTTCAGATGAATGATGAGATAAATATTGGAAATGGTGGGTAGATTAGTATGAGCATAAGTTATTTGCAGAAACCTTTCACATAGAAGAATAAGTAGTGCACAATTTAAAGACAACTACTCATACAAAGTGGTCGATAAATTTACTAGGGCTCTAGTCCGACAGAGAACAATGAGGATCCAGCAGAAATCAGAAGGAGAATCACAGCAGCCAACAAAACATACTTCTGTTTCCTGCCAGTGTTTAAGTCACGTAGCGTCCACAGGAAAACCAAAGTAACCATATGGAAGACCATTGTGAGAACTGTATTGGCGTATGGATGTGAGGCGCTGACACTGACGGCAAAGATGGCTGAAATGCTGGATACTTTTGAAAGAAAAGTGTTGAGGAGAATATGTGGTCCCGTGAAAGAGGGGGAACAGTGGCGCATACTTCACAACAAAGAACTATACGATATATGTCAGACTCCCAACATCTCAGCCCATATGAGACTCTTCAGGTTGAGATGGGCTGGGCGTGTACAGAGAATACTGGACACACGCGTCCCAAAAAGAATTATGACCCATTAATTAATACCCAGGTGGAAAGAGAAAAGTGGGAAGACCCAGACTGAGGTGGGAAGACGAGGTAAGAGGCGATGCGGCACAGCTTCTCCAGGTAACAAACTGGAAGTCAGCCGCTGAGGACAGAAGGAGTTGGAGGCGAATGTTGCGGGAGGCCAAAGCTCGATATGGGCTGTAGCGCCATCGACGAAGAAGAAGTGATTTGCTCTGATGATGGACTCTTCAAGACTGTTCAAAACGTTGGCTGAAAAATAAGTTTTATGACAAAATTTATCTTTGAGAGGTATTTATTTATTTTATTTTAGCTTGTTAGGGAATCAAACAGATATACATATTTTATGAAAATAATTATATGATACATGGTTGCATAAACAAGCAAAGTTTTTGCGTAAAATTCATATTATTTACAGAAAAATATAGATGATTAGAAAACATAAACTGGAGTTGGTAGAAATATAAAAAAATGTGGATATCCGCAAAGAATGCAAGGCTGGTGTAATGAGTAAGATTAAGAAAGACCCTCGGACGGTTTGGGCATGTAGAGCGAATGACCGAAGAAAGGGTGTAAGGAGAATATATGACGAAAATTTGAATGTTAGAGGAAGTTGTGGACGTCCGAGGAAGACATGGCACGATAAAGTGAACTAGATACTTGAGTCGGGCTATGTGAAGAGTCAGAATAATAGAAGAGTATGTATGAGACGATGTATGAATGTGATTGAGGCCAAGAAATAAATTAAATGGAAACATTACATAGCTCTTTTAAACTATAGTCGCTCCACATTTTGATTACTGCTTCTAGATTTTATATTTGGCTAATGAAGGAAATTTGAACAAGCTCGAAGTCATACAGAATAGTATGAGATGTATACTGGGAAAAGGTAAGTACGCAAGGATTAATCAAATGAGGGAGGAGCAGCGCCGGATCTGCCATACGTTCAAAAACGTGCAAAAAACCTGGCGCCCACTACGAAGGGGCGCCGTGATAAAATAAATATTGTTTTAAAATTCAATTAAAATATTCCCCGAATCGTTTAAAAATTACTCGTAATACGGAATTATTAGTTCGCGCTGGCAACACTCACTTTCCATATGCGTGAACCTAATGCGCGCGCATCGATGGTTAAAATTTAACGAAATACGGATTTGACTTACGTCAAGGAATTTTTTTCCAAATACAATATATTTCATACGAACGTAAGACCTATTTTTCCTTGTTGCTCTTACGACCATTGTATCGTTCGAAATTCAACAAACATTGTGATTGGTTCATTAATCGCTTCTCCTACGGATCTCCCTTCGTTGATTACAAGTTGCTCTTTGATGATAGTTCGTCGCTTTCGCCGCGTTATTGGTTTATTTATGTTGCCATTCGCGCGCGATTTGACACCATATTAAACAAACTGATCAGAATATTATTATTTCTGAACTAAACTGCCTCATGTTTTATATTATATTTTGTTATGATGTTATTATTTTGTCCAGTGTCATAGATAGCTACCGCCAGGTCACTTGGAAAAGTTACTCTTGATTCTTGTTGGCGGGATATTAATTTATTTTAAACGTATTGCATAATTTTTTTTTTTTTTTTTATATGTATATAAATTTTTTATCTGAATTTTAAAAAAATGTTGGGGGGGGGGGGCAACATCGGTACTTCCTGCACAGGGCGCCAGATTTCGTAGAACCGGCGCTGGGGAGGAGCTATGTTGTATTCCCATAAAAAGAGAATCTTATTTATTGTGTTAATTTTTATGCATAAAGTCATGAAAAAACAAATGCCAAAATATTTTAAGGATGAAATTGTTTTTAATTGAGATGTACTCGTTCGTAATTACGAAACCAGAAATATAAATAGAATTATTTTGCCACATATGAAAAAATCAAAATCACAGAAATGCCTAATGTATAGAGGACTAAAGATATATGATGAAATGCCTGAAAGTCTAAACAAATGTTATGCTTACTGTAAAAATATTTAAATTTATAAAATTAAATATTACTTTGTATATATTAGTTTATATTCTAATGTAGTTTAAACTATCTCAATAAATAATAATAAAAAACGACCGAGTTGTTTGGTCGTTTTTTTCGTTCTCTCTGCGTACCCCTGCGGAGAAACGGCGTGGTAGTTAGTAAGTTATTTTTAATTGATAAATTAATGTTTAAGACAAGATTTTTATGCATAACGCAAAGGGTAACAATTATTATTAATGAAGAAGAAGATAACAATAATATATATTTTTTTTTAAATATGAAAATGAACAAGACACAGAAAAATAATAAAAGTTAATGGTTGCAACTGGAAAACATTAAAAACATTAGTCGAAGATAATATTGTTAATTCTGAAATTTGAAATATGAAGTTGACAAATACGACAGTCTCATAATAGGGTGCAATGGCAAAATTGGTTAGTGCGTAGATATGTCCCGGTTCGACGTGAGTTTCTGGGTTCGAGTCCCAGTTGCAACCATTATCTTTTATTATTTTTCTGTGTCTTGTTTATTTTCATATTTAAAAAAAATTTGAATATTTTTGTTGTCTTCTTCTTCATTGATATATTACATTGATGGGAATAACCTTCAAAAGTTAAAAAGAGAGTTTTTCTTATAAAAAATGAATAATTATTAGCCTGAAACACTCATCCATATTGAAAAAAACCTCCCCCAGAAAAGATACATGCCGCCGACGGGATCCGAACCCGTGCCCTTGTGATTGCCGGTCAGGAGCTCTATCCATTAACGTTAGTTAATCTTAGTTAGTTACATTTATTAAATTGACCTGAGGACAAATGTAAAAAATCAGCGTCTGAAAATATATTATTGTAGATATTTGTGCATGTCCTTCTAAAAAAATAATATTGCGTGTAGTTAGTTTTTAAATGTGTGATGTGGACGAGTTGATTTGGTCGTGTATTTCATATTGGACAATGGAAATCTGTTTTTTTAGAAGACAGTGTTGCCAACAAACAAAAAGAAAAAAAATAAAAAAAATGGGAATGCTAGATACAATTGTTCCGAGCAATTGAAACGTTTGTGCGGAAATTACATTAAAAATAGATAATTTTTTTTAGTTTTCCTATAATATCACCCTCTATAAAGTTTTCATCTCTCAATGTTAATAAATAAGTAGAAAGTGAAGGTATAACCGAACATCGTTAATGTCCTACCAAATGATCATCCACACCCCTGTTTACAAATTCCCATTAATTGCTTCCATTTGAATGTTCCTACCCCAATTTTAACGTGTTTTATGGTTAATGGCTTTTTTGTCTCCGACTAATTTGTTTGTTTATTATTTTTTGCGTTTATTTTGTGTTTTTTATTCGGCGTTTGGAGCACTTTTTAAGTGCTACCACTCCCCAGAGAGCCAGAGGCTATTTTTGAAGACTGCGAATGGTAACAATAAAAAGTGTTTTCTTTAATTTGATTTTTTTCATTTAAGTAGGTACTTACTTGGGAAAATTTGGAGATTGACAGTGAAAGGCGGGACAGAAGAAATTAATGAATGTTTAGCTCATCGCTTCGGTAAGGCATCATCCTATGTGTAAAGTATTTCTGATTTTGAGATATTCTATTTTATTAGTACGGCACGGAGAAAAATGAACTGTTAAAAACGGGACTGAAGTTCTTACGAACAAATTAACAGTGATTCAATGTTTATTGGCGGTAAAACACGTACGAAATTACGTATACCAACAAATTATTCTTAATGTTCCCGCCAATAAACATTTAAACCCTGTTAATTTGTTCGTAAGAACTTCAGTCCCGTTTTTACTATTAAAATGATCGTTTTTTTCTATTAAAATGTTCGTTTTTTCTATTAAAATTATCGTTTTTTCAAATAACATTTTTCTTCATGTGAGGCAGTATCTCCAGCACTATTCTGTGTCGATTAAAATACTTATCCACGGGAGCGATTTTTGGCTTATATATGCGCCATTTTAAATGTAAACTATTGCTTTTCGGATATAAAAGCACATTTTTGTCATTTTTTGTAAAAAAAAATCTTTAAAAATTCACAAAGTATCATTTTTTTTTTCAAATTGCGTCGGAAACTTTGATTTCATAAAGGTGTACATTAAATTTTTTTTGTGGCTAACTTTTAGATTTGAATATAATATAGCGTGTTATATTCTCTTTCCAATACCGTTTAGATTTAGATCATGCTTCTCACTATGATAGTAAGGGAGATACAACGATTTCTATGAGACCTATGTGAGCTGGGACAAATATGGTCTCCTGTGATTAAACGGGTTAAAACGAAGCTATTGAAATGCTTTATCTTTTATAACCATAGATGTCGCAAATCCGAACTTCGACTATTTTAGATCGATGTTAAAAATATATTTTTAAAATATTTTTTTCACCGTTCACGGTTAAAATTTATTCATTTTTCCAAGATATCAAGTATACCACAGACCGATAAATCAAAATTATTCTATGTTGACTCGAATAAATTACCTCTGACGGCAGTTTCCAAGTATCAAACACGCAGGATCCGCGCGTTTATAACTTTTACGATTTTTTTTATAAATCCTGCGGATATGAGATAAACGGTAAAATACAGGTGAATTCATTGGCTATATAGAACTTAAACAAGTTTTTATGTCTTCATGTTAAAATTCGAAGTTTTGATTTTTTTAATGTTGGCGAAAAATTACTTTTCGGAAATACGGAGCAATCGAAGCAAATTTATTTATTTTGCGTGGTCGCTCAAGTCGTTATATAGGTTATTAACATTACAGTGACTATTTATTGTTGTTTCGTACTTTAAAAATACAGTTTAGGAGGACTCACATCCGTTACTACTGGGAACATTGACGAAGTATAATATACTTGGTCGAAGACTGGGAAGCTATGTTTTGTCAGACAGGCTGCCGCGATATAACTCGACAGAGCAGATCTGCCTTCGGATTCTTTCGCCACATCTCGTAAAAAGGGAGGGTATTACCAGAGAATACCGGAAATTAGACCTTTTTAAATCAAATTCTAGACGTATTGACTCTTTTTTATAAAAAAATATAAATTGATTTTGAAAGATTGTTATTTTATCTGGTACACGAAGTTTTAAAATTTTGAAAAACTAAGTGTATTTTTAATATACTAAGGTTATACCGTTGGTCGTTGGCAGATTTGTTCAATATTCAAACGATAGATTCTATTAAACAACGCAAATTTCAAATAATATATGTAATCATACAACAAAATAAATCAATACATAATCTAGTCAACACGGTTTTAAAAAATTAAATTTTAGTCAAATTCAAATCATTAAAAAATAAATCCGAGAACGTGTTTTGTAACAAAAATATCGCAGTTTTTTCTATTTATTTAAGGTCTTACAAACTAAAATATTTCAATTTTTTTTTACACACTTATTTTGTTTAGACATTATTAAAAAATTATAAATACTTATGATCATAAAATACTTAGAAGAAGTACATTATATTTAATAATTTATCATCGTGCGTATATCGGGAATAATCGATATTTCTCATTTGAACCTCTCTGTACAGTTGCAAGCATTTTTAAACTTTTATTCTCAGCTGCTGGTCAATCGCTCTTAACCAACTTACAATCACGCCGTTTACCCACAGGTCTCATATATATATATATATATATATATATATATATACTTTTCGGTTCTTCTGACTCTTGACATGTCCTGACTAAAGTACCTGGTTCATTTGATTGTGCCATGTCTTACTCGGATGTCCCCGACTTCTAAAATTCACATTTGCGTCACATATTCTCCATGTGAAAATAAGCTATTCTTAACATTAAAGACCCACAAAGGAAAGATCCTTGTCACTCTACCCACAAAATCTTAAAAACATAAATATCCAACGAATTTGTAAGAAATGACATCAAATAATCACCGTTTTTTAAAACGTGTTTTATTCCTTCAGCAAAAAAGGCGTTTTAAAACATAAAAACATGCATAAAACAGACATAAAACCAACATAAAACGGTCACGCGAGATAAATATGTGCACCGTACAAATCGAAACACATCTTTTGATCGTGTTTGATTGTAAAACAAACAAAACACACTGAACCGATGAAGCGCTTGTTTATTTGTTTTGTGAGTTCATTGCGCAAAGAACATTCAGATTTACTTTCAAGATGAGTTTATAGTTCACTCGATTGTTGTGACTATAAAATTTATAAAAATAATTGAGTAAATCTTTCTTTTGTTAGAGTGACTGGATAATACGAATAGGCTATCCAACATCAAAGGAATTAGATATTTGAGCAAATGGAAAAATAATGAGAAATGATAGCAGTGTATTTCTCTTAATCTGTTATCATTAAATTAATTGTACACATATCTTACAACATAACTCGGTCTTTTTTAACATTAGCTCCATATATGAGGCCAGGGGATGCTGCACGGAGAAAAATGTTATTCTAAAATACGATAATTTTATTCGTAAAACGGGACTGAAGTTCTTACGAACAAATTAACAGGGTTTCAATGTTTATTGGCGGGAACATGTAGGAATAATTTGTCGGTATACGCAATTTCGTACAGATACCAACAAATTATTCTTACATTTTCCCGCCAATAATCATTAAAACACTGTTAATTTGTTCGTTGGAACTTCAGTCCCGTTTTTTATCCGTTTTTACGAATAAAATGATCGTATTTTGGAATAACATTTTTCTCCGTGCATGTGGAAGGTCTTTTAAATGAAATAAAGGAGAGGAATTAATAGTAGATATAATTAAGAGGTATTAATAATTATTATAATCAGAGAATACCGGAAATTAGTCCTTTTTAAATCAAATTCTAGACACGTATTGACTCTTTTTTTACAAAAAAACATATTTTTAATGATTTTGAAAGATTGTTATTTTATCTGGTACACGCAGTTTTAGAATTTTGAAAAACTAAGTTTATTTTTAATATACTAAGGTTATACCGTTGGTCGTAGGTCGTAGGCAGATTTGTTCAATTTTCAAATGATAGATTCTATTAAACAACACAAATTTCAAATCATATAATCATACAGCAAAATAAATCAATACATAATCTAGTAAACACAGTTTTGTTGATTTTAATTTTAGTTAAATTAAAATCAATTATAAATTTCAAAATTATAAAAACATACCGACATAGCTTCTTCTTTCGACAATTTATTTTGGTTTTTAAATTACAATTTCGTGAAAGTTTAAGTGTAGAAATTTTTTTTCGAGCGATTTCTGTAGGTAAATAAGATAGTTTACGGCAGTTGTCCCATTCGCACGTTTCGCATTCGCATGTATCGTATTTTGAGCTTATTTTGAGCTTATTTTGAGGCTTATTTTGAGCGGGCAAAATGACAGTCCAACCAAAGTGACGATTTCATAAAACAACATGCTGCGTGCTGTGTGCTAGTGATGCAGTGTTTATAAATAATATCTAATGCGGAAGATAATATCTCGAGTCTAGAATGAACGAAATTTGCATGCAGAACGACTTTGATGACATTGGCAAATTCGCTATTGTGTAGGTTAAAATTATACAAAATGCATCCTAAAACGTTTCGTCTAATTCGGTAATTCTTATTCATTATAAGTTGTAAATATTCCATCACAAAAATAACCAATTATTTAAATCCGAAAGCGATACGATTCTAAATCAGTTTTTAGCGTTTCCTAAAGCGATCTTACTGCGGCCATAATCGAGATAAAATCTATGTTTTACAGATTTATACAATTTCATTTAGACTTATGTGAAAATAACTCTCCAATAGAAAATATGCGATCGGCATTGATTAAATAAAGACCAGTATTGCTTGAAAGAATTAGATTGTATTTTTAAATTTCGATTTCGATGATTTGTCTTTGACAGATGATGTAAATGATTGTTTTTTATTTGTTTTATATGCAGGAAATAATAATTTTAGATGCTTAGCTTAATTAAATAATGTCATTTTAGATAAAAGTCATATTTTAGATTGTTAATTTCCCTACTCAGGGAACGTTCAATAACAACCAATAAATTATTTTTAATATAATTTTTTTTTATAAAGCTTTACATTTACATCTTGGCGATTCTTTCAAGGAAAAAGAAACAATCCCGTCACTACGAATGCAACTACTAATGTTCTCAAAATTTGTCTTGACAGAATCGCCATTCCTTTCCATTGTAAGAGTATGTACTAAATACACAATTTGGCTGTCCTGAAACGGGAATCCGTTTTTTATTTGTTAGGAGGCTCTGGGGATAGGTGATTTAATCAATATTGTAGATATTTGTAAGCGTTTCTTGAAAGATTTGAGTTTATGAACAAAACTATTTAAGATTCATTGACCAGCGGCTGAGATTTAAAGTTCCAAAATGTTTTCAACTGTAAAGGGAGGTTCCGATGAAAATTAGTATTACCGGAAATTAGTAATTTTTAAATCAAATTCTAGATGTACTGACTCTTTTTTACAAAAAAAAACATAATTTGATTTTGAATGATTGTTATTTTATCTGGTAAAGTTATGTTTTAAATTTTGAAAAACTTAATTTATTTTTAATATGATAAGGTTATACCGTTGGTCGTTGGAAGATTTTTTCAATTTTCAAACGAAATATTGTATTATACAAACACATTTCGAAAAATATAATCATACAGTAAAATAAATCAATACATAATCTAGTAAAGCTATTTTTAAGAATTTTAATTTTAGTTAAATTAAAATCATTAAAAAATAAATCGGAGAACGCATTATGTGACGAAAATACTTCAGTTTTTCTATTTATTTAAGGTCTTACAAACTAAAATATTTCAGATTTTTTTTACACATTTATTTTGTTTAGACATTATTGAAGAATCATAAATACTGACTTATGATCAAAAAATACTTACAAGAAGTACACGATATTTAATAAAATGTATCATCGTGCTTTTTGAGCATTTTTATTGCTTACTTAAATGTAGGTATATATTAAAGCAAGTTTTTAATGAAATATATCGGTATTAAATTTTTAATTTAAATTATTTGATACGAAGAATAATCGATCTTTCTCATCGGAACCTCCCTGTACAGTTGCTAACATTTTTAAACTTTTATTCTCAGCCGCTGGTCAATGGCAATTAATCCAATAAATTAAATGAAACAAACTATCCATCTAACTAAGTAGGTAACACAAACAACAAATAATAACCAGAAACAAACCAAGAAACAAGAAGTGTGAACCATCTCGGTATAAGTAATTATTCTCAGCCGTGATCTATGCACATCCGACAATCCGGTCTCCGGTCCGGTCCATGACTGGCGACTGGTGACCGGGCTGTTGGTGTTGGTTGCTGGGACTGGAGGACGGAGGTAAAGATGGTAGTTTATTGCGGGTCGAGAGAGATATAATGTTTATTTATATTTTATTAAACTAGTTATGGATTGTGGGTGTTTGTGACACTCTGCGCGTGCGCTGGGACTTGTAGGGAGCAACATTCCCTACAACTCTTCTGTTGATAATTATATTTATTTATTTATTAAAAGAATTATATACATAGTGTAGATATTGTGTTATTTCGCCCGCCACGCTAGGGATGTCCCTGTGTTATGGCGGGTGAAGTATGCAGATTATATAATTTAAGGTAATGAAGTACGTTTACTGATAATATAATAATTATGATAATGAGGTTTACAGTTAATGCAGCAATGAATTTATGATAATGAAATTTACATATAATATAGTAACTGATGATAATGATGTTTACAGGTAATAACAAGGAATTTATGACAATGAAATTTACAGATAAAATAATAATTGATAGATGAAGTATACAGATAATATAACATTGAATTTATGTTAACGAAGTTACAATGACAATATTAATAAAAATACTTCTACTTTGATAATTTATACTGGCCCACGGAGAAAAATGTAATTCGAAAAAACGATCATTTAATAGTAAAAACATTTAAAAACGGGACTGAAGTTCTTACGAACAAATTAATAGGGATTCAATGTTTATTGGCGGGAACATGTAATGAACGTACGAAATTACGTATACCAACAAATTATTCTTACATGTTCCCGCCAATAAACATTGAAACACTGTTAATTTGTTCGTAAGAACTTCTGTCCCGTTTTTAACCATTTTTACTGACTACTTTACTAATGATCGTTTTTTCGAATTACATTTTTCTCCGTGCAGCTCCAAATTTAATGAGAATTTTTCTAGTCGGGCCATTTGAGTAGCAGAATATTTTTTCTGTGTCTCTAATAATAGAAGGGTAACTACTCGAGCGCCTTTTGCCACAATATGCCACTATTTCCACAACCACGGATTGCTTTGTAGCCAAAATGTGGCAAATTTTTATTTTTTTGTTTTTATTTAAGCGACTATGTAATATACTCTACATTCAAAATATAACAAAATAAATATTATCTAGATTGTCTTTGTTTGTTTTTGGGGTGTTGTGCCGTGTTGCGCTACCTCCTTCTTTAGCCGACGTTTCGGACAGCGTTGCAGTGTCCATCATCGGGGCAGATCCGACGATGTCATCCGACCGTGTGCAAAAGTGTGCCGTGTTGCGCTTCCTCCTTCTTTAGCCGATGTCGGATGACATCGTCGGATCTGCCCCGATGATGGACACTGCAACGCTGTCCGAAACGTCGGCTAAAGAAGGAGGTAGCGCAACACGGCATAACACCCCAAAAACAAACAACGAAAATGCTTTTGGCCGTGAAAATCTAAAAACGTATCATTATCTAGATTCTTTTTTTTTTTTTTTTAAAAAGAAAGACAAACATTCCCAGGTTACGAATAACCCAACAACATTTGAAAATCTCCTACTACCACCACACTAAGCGGAAGATGTTGCTTGTGTTGTGGTGGAGGACTTAGCCAGCCGAGGAATCGAACACGGAACGCCTGGGTGGGACCCAAACGCGATGCCCACTGAACCACTGACTTTAAAATGTAAATTTAGCGATTTAATAATATTTTTTTATAAATCCTATAAATATGTGATAGGTAAAATAAAGGTGAATTTATTGGCTACATAGAACTATAATCAGTTTGTATGTCTTCATATTCAAATTCGGAGGGGTGATTTTTTTAATGTGGGCGGAAAAATTTCCTATAGCAATACGAGGAAAAAGTTTTTAATTGCTCTGTCGATCCAGTGGGTAAGTGCTTCCGCTGACGAGGCAACTGAAAAAAAAACATTTTGCAACTAAACTCGCTATCCTGTGTATATTAATGTGATGGTCCGCATCAACTTGTTAAAAACCCGTTGTCAATGGCAACGCAAGCAGCGACTCGAAACTCAACGTGATAGTTGCTATGATGACAGCTGATTGTTCTTCGTCTATGGTCAAACAAGCTGAGATAATAACTGAAATTGTAAAATCGTGTAGCGCTGTCATAGAAGTTTGGTTGTAAACCATAGCAACCAGCCAGTTATAGTTTGGTTTCAGTTTCTCCGGTCAGCGGAGCGCCTAAGAGTCCCAACTGCTCCCTACCATATGGAATTAATGCATCCCAAAATGGAGTGTGTTGTGAAGCTGAATGTAGTGGGGAAGGGCAGGAGATGGGACAGAGGAACTTAATATCTTAACAAACTGATTGCAATCTTTACAGCACAAGCGTCGGGTGGGAATGCTATCCTTGTTCTACCAGTATTTCGATAGAAGATGTTCCGTGGAACTAGCGTCATTGACATTCCCTCGGCACCGGTGCATAGTCTGGAAACACGCGCCCAACATATGTACACGGCCGACATTTGTTACACGAGAACGAATCGTTTCTACGACTCGTTCTTGAGTTCAACAGCTCGGCTGTGGAACGATTTGCCGGCCTCTGTGTTTCCTCTCGTCAAGACCCATGTTCACTTCTTCCTCTCCTCAAAGAAACCCCTAACAACAAGATGACATAGGCCCTGAGAGAAAATGTTTTTAATAGATTTAATGTAAAAAAAAGGAACGTGTGGAAGTACCTGGCTATTCAGATCTAGTCATCAAACACGGCTAAAGCCATTTCAAGCAATGTTTAAATTCTGAATTGTGTCTTACACCAGGACGATACTAAGAGTATCTTCCACACTGAAACATGCCGCAAATATACCTTATATTATTTTAAAATTATTAAATTGTGAAATAACTCCAAATAACATCAAATTTTTTACACAAAAAAAAAACGCCGGGAGTTTAATGCGCGACCTCCGGATCGCTAGTCGAGAGGCTTACCCCTTAACCACGCAGGCCGTCGAATAACAGCTTTTTTTTAGAGTTTTTTCTGCAATAGTTGATATTTAAATAATTCCTATTCTCATATTTTTTCGTCTAATACGAGTATCTCTCGACTTAAAAATAACTTTCGTTTTTAAGTCGGTTTAAGGCGCTAAGATTTGGGGTCCATTGATATAATTTCTGGGTCGTTTGTTCTCACAACTCCTATATAAATTATTCATATTAAAACCAGATTTGAGATTAAACCATGTCTACCATTATTTGACGAGAATTTTGTTTCTTACTGGTGACAATAATAAATTGTAAATACGTTATTTTTAGATATTGTTTATATTTTTAGACGTACAGAACAGGTTGATAAAAATTATATTTGACTTTTTGTTCAAAATTGTAAATGGTAGTATAGACAGCTCTTTTTTTGGGAGGCAGGTATGGGCTCCGCCGCCCCGCGAACCATTTATTACCAACACCTCTGCCATAGGTCACCTCAAGTGGTTCGCTGTGTTTGGCAACTTAGCAGAGGTACCCGTGGTCATGGAGTGAGATTTGTATAGGTCTTGGCGGCGAATGATTTTGCCTATCTACTGCATGACGGGCCGGATAGAGAGAGACTGGTTGAGAGAGATCTAACCTAGACGTCTTCAGCAGGACTCTCTCGACCCATCGCCTTTCAACGCAGTGAGAGGAATGGACACATTGATTCCACAATTCCTACCCACCCCTCGTACTTTTTTCTTTCCTAAAACTTAATTATCCTAAAAATACCCTCCACACAGCATCACCAAAGATGACATAGGCTGTTAGGGATTTGTTTTCCTCGAGGCCTCCTGTGTGGAGCTAATGTGAAAGACCTAGACAAATCTCATGACATGAACCCGGACACCCCTGCTAAGTCACCAGACGTAGCGAACCACTAGCGGGGTGACCTATGGCAGAGGTGTTGGCTATCCAACAAATGGTTCCCGGGGTGGATGTATCCATACCCGCCTCCCCAATCTTACTGCATACTTAATACTTATAATGGTGATGCCATAACAGTTGGGACTCTTGTGCGTAATTCACATTAAAAAATATATATATAATAACAGAATAAATACACATATTTCATTCTTAATAATTTATTTAAATTCTCCACGAATATTTAAAATTCCTTCAAAAATCTTGACACGATAATTTGTCGAGCCCAAAAACAAAGAACAACAATTCCGGATGACATTCCATTCCATTTTCGAATTCCCGTGTGACAGTTGTGTTAGCACGGTGTTGCCAGCCGCTGGGCAGATTTATTTTTTATCCGATGGCCACACAGGATAATGGGTGGGTACCTACCCGATCGTATGTCGAGATATCTCCGTGTACGGCCTGTTTTATAATACGTTTTATTCTTTAATAGTAATGTCTCGTGATGCGCTGGCGATTTATGGAGCGACTTGTCCACAAAACCTTTGTATTTATTTGTCTGTCGCATTATTTTATAATAAACTAGCGAGCATTTATAATAACCCGCTATAATGCCACTCAAAGAAAGTCTCAGTGTTTTAACTCTGTTTTTTTGATATGGATAGACAATATTTTTTGTTTTTACGTTCACGTTTTTTTAATTTATCCCCTGCTTGACGACCGTCCGTGGTCTAGTGGTAAGACACTTGACTCCCATTCGGAAGGTTGCGGGTTCGAACCCGGCGTGCGCAAATAAATTTTATTTAATTGATTTGTGTTATTTCACAATTAATTAATAAAAATAATATATGTTATATTTGCGGCACGTTCCAGAGTGGAAGATACTCTTAGTATCGCCCTGGTGTAAGACCACCATTCAGAATTGAAACGTTGCTTAATAATGGCTTTAGCCGTGTTTAGTGACTAGATCTGAATAGCCAGGTACTTTCCCACCTTCCTCTTCCCCATCTCCTTCCCTTCCCCACTTACCTTCAGCCTCACTACATACTCCAATTGGGGATGCCATAGTCTCACTGGCTCCAGAAGGGAGCAGTTGGGACTCATGTGAGGTTTCTCTATAAAAAAAAAAAAAAAAAAAAAAAAAAAAAAAAAAAAAAAAAAAAAAAAAAAAAAAAATATCCCCTACCGGTACTTTGCAATCCTTCCCTCTGCTTCTCATCGTCCCCCACCACCCGTTACCCCTCTCCTACGAGTCCTTTCCCATGCGTTCCCCAAAGTTTCATCGCAATTGGAGGAATGTTATAGGAAATAATTTCATAACCCTAGAGCTCACCATTATAGATAGAAACCTTCCAGGAATGCGCACGATAAATCACAAAAGCTTCATCGCAATTGGGTGACTGTTTTAGGTACCTTATAAGGGACACACAAAGAAACATTCATTTTAATATATTAAGATTAACTTATTAAAATAAATCTTACTATCTTACTAATATTATAAAAGGCGAAAGTTTGTATGGATGTATTTGTGTTTGTTACTCTTCTTGTTCATATCTTGTTACACTGTCTTGTTTGTTACTCTGTTTGTTTGTCACGCAAAATTTACGGAACGGATTTTGATGAAACTGTACAATAATATAGCTCATAGATTAGAATAACATATAGGCTATTATTTATAATGCTAACTATTTATTTTCAATATATTGAGAATGATAATAATTTTAATTGAAAATGTCAAAATTTGAGAATGACATTTTACAAAAAAATCAAAATTCTATTTTAGAAAATATTTGAATTAGTGAATTTATTTGAAGTACTCGCCTAATACTTTGAATCGAATCAAGAATTATAGATATTTTAAATAAATAGGTTAAGAATTTTGGTATTAACTTTATTAAATATTAACATAGATGGGACCTAGGAAAATAAAATAGGCTAATAGAAGTACAAATCCTGCGTAGACGAGGTCGCGGGAAGAAGCTTGTACATACATGTAGGTAAATATTGTATTTTAGATGTATAATTAATTACTCTACGGCTTTATAGTAACAAACACTTAATCTCGATCCTTAGATTGAGAAAAATTATTTTCCTCAGGTCCTTTGCGTGTATTCAATGTAAAAAAGGGCAGGTAGGAAGGTACCTTCTTCTGTGCCGTACAAAAAAAAATCGACTACCTTTTTATAAACACCTAAAATCCTATTATTGGTCGATTGCATTTTTTCGCATCAATAAATCCAGTCAATAATTACGATTTAGGGCAGGTACCGAGTAACTACCTGCCTGCGAAACGGAAATGTGGAACAGAGAGGGGAAATCATACCTGGCTGTTCAGTTCTAGTCACCAAATTGATGTAAAATGCCATTCCCGAGTGACGTGCGATACTGTACGGTTGTCTTTGTTATCCAAAAGGGGGATACTAAAATTTATCTCAAATCTCGAGATCGGAAACTTACCGGTAAGCGTAGTGTAAAGAAATCGCTTTCTGTGTGTGTTTAGTTCTAATTTTGTTAAACTTGTGAAGTTTCACTGTGTTGTTATATTGTGTGACAGCTATTTCGTCGCTTGAAAATGTTATTTACAAATTTTGAAGTGACAAAGTGAAGGCCCTGTAGTAAGCGTTCAAACAGAAGCAGAAAGGGAGATATGTAAATACAAATGTAAGAGGGAGCGCTAATATTAAAAAACGATTATAATTAAGCGAAAATATTTTATAAAACACGACTCGTTTAAAATAGAGCAAAAATCTCTCGACAAATGCTTAAGTTGCGTTTAAAAATACACTGTGATTTTTTTCATAGCTATAACATGTTTAATAACAGAACATATTGTGTTATTAATAATTTTCGTAGTATACTTAGCGATTTTTTTCTATCAAGTGAATTTCATATGAATAATAATAACATCATATCTTTTATACAAAAAACTCTCGTGTCACAATGTTCGTCAAAGGTTAACTCCGAAACTATTTAACCGATTTTGATGAAATTTGGCTTACTGTGTGTAATTTGGTCCAATTTAAAAGATAGGACCAAATTTTTATCTCGATTATTGACCTCAATAATTTTTATTGCAAATTAAATGTTTTTTATGGGACAATTATTTCAAATTATTTGTAAGTTCCGTAAGTTTCTGATAGATTGCGGTGTGAGTTAATTTATTGACACAAAACTTGGTTATCTCGGTTAGGTAACCATCCAGTAGATCGAGTTGTGTTTCGTTAGCCACAGCAATGCGTGGCCGGGACAGCTATTGTGTATATATATTTATTTTTTTCGAAATAGACAATAATTCATCCTAAAAAGAGTGCTTTGTGATATCTTTTTTATGAACTTAAACTGAAAGTGTTAAAATTAAACATGTGGAATGCGGCGGCTTATGTGACAGCTGTTTCGTCGTTTGTAGATATTATTATTTTTAAATTGTGGAATGACAAAGTGTAAAATGTGAAAGGTGAAAGGCAAAACTGCGTCATAGATAAAAAAAATCATGGTATAGATAATTATCAAAAATATATTGGAAAGGATGTTTATTTATTTAGTTATGGTTATGTACTTTTCATTGGGTACATAATTTTTTACATTATTTTTGCACAAGGGTTAGTAATAAACAATAATTTTGACGGCCTCCGTGGTCGAGGGGTAATGCTCTCGACTCCCAATCCGAAGTTCGCGGGTTCGAACCCGGCGTGCGCAAATAAATTGTTTTTGATTAATTCGTGTTATTTCACAATTAATTAATTAAAAATAATATATACTATATTTGCCGCACGTTCCAGGGTGGACGATACTCCGAGTATTGCCCTGTTGTAAGACCACCATTCAGAAATTATTTATTTTTATTTTTTTTAATTTATTTATTTCAATTTATTTCACCTCTTACACACAACAATTTTACATTTTAATCATTGTTTAACAATAGAATAACTAAATAAAAACAAAAATATAATAAAAAGGTATAACAAAAAGGTGAAAACATCATTTTTTTGGTTTCTACACCAATTAAGAGAACTGGCTCTTGCGCTTGGTGTAGGATTGAAATTGAAACATTGCTTGAAATAGCCATACCCCATTTGGGGTTGCTACAGACTCACTGGCTACAGACGGGAGCAGTTGGGACTCTTGTGCGATATTCATATAATTTTTTTTTAAAGGTTGAAAAAAATAATTTCTTACATTAATTACAGTGGTTTACAATTGGATAAATTTGAAAAAAAAATAATAACAATAATTACCTGAAATTTGCACAAATAATATGTTGACTTAAAAAAAAAGTTTAAATATGTTTTAAATAGAAATTTTTACATTAAAAATGTTGTTATCATTTGAATATTTGTTTGCTAAACGAATTAGCGAGTTTGCTATCTAATTTGTTTGTTAATTGTGACATTGAAATATGTCCTTATGCCTAGTGAGTCAAGTAGATATTTTTAAAATGACTAGGCTCAAGAGTTCGCAATAGTCGAGCTTCAAATTTACAATTTAAAAAAGAAAGGTAGATATAGACCGCTTATTGTTCGCCGATCCTCAAGTGTATATGTATTTTTAAGATATTTAAAAAAAAGTGTAGTAAATTAATTTGTTCTAAGGGAATATTTAACTTAAAATTAATAAGTCTCAGAAACTTTCTCTGCATTTTTATTATTTGTTTTTGGGGTGTTATGTCGTGTTGCTCTACCTCCTTTAGCCAACGTTTCGGACAACGTTCCAGTGTCATCATCGGAGCAGATATGTGATGTATATGGACACTTTTTTTTTGTGTATAAGGCAAATCACCCCTAGATATATGGACACGTTGGCTAAAGAAGGAGGTAGCGCAACACGGCATAACACCCCAAAAACAAATAACAAAAATACTTTTGGCATGATCATCTAGTCAATCTAAGATATGTAAGTGTACTATACAGGTATATAATAAATACAAAACAATACAAGAACAACATGTCAACCTACTGGACCGAAAAATCCTACTGATCCCTCAATATAAATGTTTAAAAAATCTTTCGTAATCCTACATGTATTTAAAATGACTGATTTTTGCATTTTTATGTATAAATTCTTTGGCAAATCAAATAAGCCTAAATTTTTAATAAGAAAGCTAGATATAATGCCAGTAGCCGAACTAAAAAATGGTAGATAATATTTTTATAGTCAGAAAATGTCAAATTCTTTTAATCTCATTTCCTAAATCTGTATATTTTCTTATTTTTTCAGAAATAGATTTTTCAATATTAAAGGAATTTGGAATAGCTACATTAATGATATAGTTTACATTAATGATATAGTTTATTTTTTCAATATTACAGGAATTTGGAATAGCTACATTAATGACATAAGTTTTTTTTTAAATTGTTTATATTTTTCAATAGTATTAAGTTTATTATTTAAATGTCTTAAAATTTGTGCAGCTTTTCTTTAATCGAAAGATCTTTTCTTGACACATTTTCTAATCTATTATTTTCCTTTATTCCAGATTATCGTCCGGATCCCACAACTCCAGCTGCAGCAGCCCAGACACATACTCCCCCCCATTCGAGGACCTGCACCCCGCCCTCCTCTCCACCCCCACCACCGTCACCCTCCCCCCTCACATTCAGTGCAGTCTATCGTCCCTTTACACCTCCTCACCGCCCACCACCCAGAACTCCCCCATCACCCAACCTTCCCTCAGTTCTTTAATATCCAACTCTAATCTCATACAAAACTCGCAAAATTCTTTGATCAATTCAAATAATTCCAACAGCCACAATAACAATAATAATCTTTCCAGTCTCTTGTCGATCAGTAATCATAACACCACAAACAATCAAAATCACAGTTCCTATCTTTCAACCAGTATTAATTCGCCAACATTCTTATCTAGTTCTGTAGCATCCAATCACAATAGTCCTTCTTATATATCAGTATCAAATTCTTCTCCTTTCTTGTGCAATTCTCCGTCCAGTTCAGTTGTTCCTTCTTACTCCACTGTTATTCCTTCTTTTCTCGGTGGTGGATTGTCTGGTCTGTCTGGTTTGAGTTCTGGCTTGTCCAGTTTGAGCAATTCTTCTCCTGGGTCGTTACTGCATTGTCCGTTCGGTTCTGTGGTTGGGTCTGCGGGGGGCTCTGTGTTGTTGGGGGGCGCAGCGTCTCCCTGTACGGTGCCTCTGCCTGGAGAGGGCTCCGCCCCCGCCCTATGCGTGTCCCCTAGCCTGGGTCAGGGCTGCGGGTCTCAGCTGTCACCGGAGGGTCTTTGCGCCGGCGTGACGGCGTCCACTGCGGTGGCTTGGTTGATGAATGATACGTCAGGTTAGTACCTAATACATATTTTTTGAACCTAACCAGAACGGTTATTTTGTATCTTCGGTATCTTTTGCGCCAGCATAACTGTTAATTCGGCCGTACACGGCACATTTTGATAGATTTCTTAAATGCACTAGTTCTACGCTAGATACGACGGCACGCGGCAAGTTTGCTGCGTAAAACGGAGATGTTAGTCGCGAGAAAATTTACGAATCGCATGTCATCGCGTAGGTATCTACAAATATCAAAATAATACTACAAATGGATAGTCATTAGTCATTATGTATTGCTAAAGCAATCCTTGCAATCCAATTTAAAAAATCCTGATGAGTTACGAAACTCATTTTAGGACGTTTCTAAGTACCCAGGTAATTTGTTTTTAAGTAGGCAATTAATCCATACCAACTGAATCAACGCATGACAGGCATAGGCAAGCCATTGAAAGCCATACAAAATCACAGATGCAAAATATACAGAATCACCCTTCTGGCAAAAAAATGCTGCGCGTAATGTATTTATCTATGAAATATTAATTGGCTAGTAGAACCTATACAGGTAAATAGTCTCAAAAAGCACATAATAAATGACAAAATTCGTGCATTAACGAAACTTTGGTCTTAAATACATATTCATCTTGGTAGTATAAATTACGATCTGTAGAATTCTCCAAAAACAAAGTAGCGGAACAACCCTCTAAGAGGTTATCCCTTGTAATTTTCTTTACTTTATACGTTTCTTTACTAAAATATCTTAGGGGGAGTACGGATATTATCGGATGCGTAGTGTTGTTCATTTGTATTTTGTTGTTATCGCTTCAATATAAACGATTTATGAATTAATCATAAGTGGAAAGAACAGATCTACAATGGTATGCTAATTTAAAATCAATAACCATCACTGTTTACCAAAATTTGGATTTTAAAATTACGAAACTTTCGTTTATTATCGGAATTCCACGGGTGGATTAGTAGGATATTTTACAAAAATATCATTCTAATGTATCGGACCGTCATGCACTCCGGTGTTATTTTGTAAACATATTTAATATATAAAATACAGACGCGTGTAAATAATATTTGTTTTAGGAATGGTGAATATTCGAACATTACTTTCCTCATTATCTCAAAATTTTGTTTTGCGGAGATGTCTAACTAATCAATTTGATGGTCGATATATATCTATACTCTGCTACTTTAGACATTTATCGAGAGATATTATTTGCTCTATTTTAAATTCAATAATAAGTCATGGTTTATTAAATATTTATTTTTTATATTAGTGCGCTCTCTCTAACATTCGTATTTATATTATCTCCCTATCAAACCATCTTCTTCTTCTTTTTGAACGCTTAGTATGGAGAAAGATTCGCTTAACATATTTTGATGTCATTCCTAATAACTACATAGGTAAATCCTTAAATAATTTTATAATGTTGTTGTTTCAGGGGGCGGAGGTGTAAAAAGCGAAGTGCGCAGCCCGGGAGGCGGCGGATCGGGGGGCGGTGAGGAGCTGGGGGGCGCGGGGGGCGCCGGCGGGCAGGCGGGGCTCTACTGCGCCGGGGGCGGTCTCTCGCACGACCACCTCAATGAGGCTCCGCCCTCCACATACAACTACTATCACAGGTGAGACAGATCATTATATCGATACATTGAGAAAATGGCGATTTGTATCTTGCCCCATCACTACAATGAAATAAGTATGTAGGTACCTACCTAGAATGATCCCCTCTCTCTTTCTCGCGCACATGGCTCAAACGTGGAGCTTTTGTAAAGACAACAGCTACTGTCTCTTTCGCGTCCGAAAGTCACTCGTAAATAGTCAAGGGGAAGCAATTATTTTAATATAGATCGATTTTCTTGTCATAAGGTTAGAGATGAAATATATATTATTGTAAATTTTAAATTATTAATAATGTAATTTGTATAATAATATTTGGATGCTTTGAGTAACGCCATTTTTTCTGAAAATCACATCAAGGGCGCTCTCCAAATTTTATAATATGCGAGTATTTCTACAATGCTCTATCTTACTTCTAACTACAGACTAGATAAACTATTATAAAAACTTATGGCTAACAGATTGCATCCACACGCTAGACGTGTTTCCTCCAAAGTAGGTAGGTACTAAATACTTTTTCCTTCGGAGGAAACAGACATTCTTACGTAGACGTACGTTGTGTATATCACCTTTTGTCTCACCATTATCATTGTGTTTGAAAGAGTTGCAGCATTATTGTGATAAGGAACGTAGGTATGTTTAATGCCTTTTTTGTGCCGTCGCCGTTCCGTATACGTGGGAATATTAAAAGCGCACACTAACATTTCATTGAATAAAGAAAAATTTAAAAAAAAGTGTAGCGTAAATTTTTAAAATCATGTATGGATAAATAAATTTCGAATACTTATTTTGAACCGGAGTAGGTATTTTCTTTATTGAATGAGACCTTATAAATTAAACAGATACATAGCAGTGGCGGTCGGTGACTTTTTGTATAAGGGATGCTGAAATATATACCTGCTATCAAATATAAAAATCTATAGACTAGACCACGCACAAGATGCAATTAGTAATAAAAATAGTACCTATATCAGATAAGCTCTATACATCCTTTTCGCTTTACATTAATTATTACAAGACATCGGATTTTATGCATTTGCATATTTGAATATGCAAATGCATATAACTTTCTAATTTCTGCGTTAATGCATATTTTAGGTTTTTTTCCCAATCGTGCATATTTCGTTGATTTCATTGTTCAAATTGACAGTTCTGAGGCCATTGCAATTCAGTCAAGCAAGCTAGCATTTGAAGACGCATCCAACTTTCGCCCTTTAATTTCGCCCTCAACTCAACACATTTCCACAAGTTACAAAATGCCATAGAATAATTGGAAATAAAAAACCTTCATCTATTTAAATCAATAGAAATACTGGAAAAAATTACCGAACTTGCCAACGCCCTTCCTAATTTAATATCAGAAAAGATTTGTAAAAAGTTAGACGCTATTTTTCTTAAAAACCGGAGTATTGAAGACATGAAGAACATTGCCTACACCAACGGCACAGGCCCATACCCTGCCTAAACAAGTATCTCCAGAAATAGCGCCAAATTTTAATTTTTTTTCCAATGACGTCAGCTGAGATCGAGAGGTCGTTTTCGGCGTACAAATTAATACTAGGTTTCAGACGTCACAAATTTGCAACCGAAAATTTGGAAAAATACTTATTTGTATATTGTCTAAAAAACAATGCACAATTTTAAGAATATTTCGCTGTTTTTGTACCGTCTTTAATTAAAATATGTACAAATAAAAATGGTTTTTTGATTTTGCATTGTGCATATTTTGGGCATTTAAAGAGTTTTTAGTGCATATTTCGGCCTTTTTTAGTGCTTATTTGCATGCATATTTTGGCACTTTGTTAGTGCATATAATCCGATGTCTAATTATTACAGTTCCAAAATTAAATTAATTAAATAAGTATCTATTCGAAAGATATTCAACGCATCGATCGATTTCAGTTATTCAAGCCAAACTGTCAAAAATTATCGCGCAAACAATTTGCTTCGGCTATGCTATTCGTACAGTCGTTTTCTGTGCGTTGGATGCTATTATCGAAAACGTATCCGGCTTCAAGCAAGCTTCGGCACGCAGGACTCAATGCGCATGCGCGAATATCAAACTTTGTAGCGATTTAGAAAGTACACCCCTACCGCTACTGATATGCACATCACTACTATCCACCACGTGATCGCCAGAACCGGGAGAGGCGAGCGGCACAAGCAATTATGAATCAGTTTGAATTTGGCATCCTGAAAGAGACACACCTACGGGCACTGGGAATGAGAACGGAAGCCGGCGCTATGGAGACTTCAGACTTCAGACTTCAGACTTCAGACTTCTGACTTCAGACTTCAGACTTCAGACTTCAGACTTCAGACTTCTGACTTCAGACTTCTGACTTCAGACTTCGCACTTCGCACTTCGCACTGCGCACTTCGCAATTTCGTAACGTAGATTTAGCTTCATTTTAATTATGGTTTAATTCCTTTTAAATTAACTTAAATAATGTTTTCTTGTTCATTCAAAGACAAGATGGCGCTCAACTTATATTTCTTTAACTTAGTTTCTTAATTTTGACCTCTTAAATTCAGTAGATGTAAATTCATTATTATGTGACAACATGGATAAAGGTCGTTCCCATTATTTTAATTAATTATTTTTCATGTGCAAAAATTGATTAATTTGACTGGATTTATTTACTTCTTGTAAATATTGTATGTCCTTGTAAATTCCACTTGAATTTTTCAATACTTTTCAATATGATTGATATTTGATGGAAGTATTGCATTACTTTTTCCTTGTGGTGATAAAGCTTTTGAATTGTCGTGTGAATTCATTTTATCAGGAGTCTAGGTATTTTGAATTCTTTTGCGGTAATTTTGAAATTTTATCGAAGTCGTTTCTAAAGTCTTGCGTTAAATTTAAATGGATTATTTTATTATTATTATTTTTAGATTGGGATGATAATTTATTTTATATTTGATGATGGTTGTTCAATTTGCAGGGATAATTGAGCAAATCATTATATCTATAAATGAAGATTATCGTACAGTAGATTCATTATATTCTATAAATTCAATTTATATTTTGCTTTAAAATATTTTTTTGTGTTTAATAACACTTATATCAGATATTATTCTATAAAATAAATTACATAAATTTATATAACGTACAATCTATTGTTTTACAAGCAGTTATTTTGGGTTTACTATTTAATAATTATTTCCTCTCGAATGCTAGAAAATTAAATTCATTTATCGGATATATTTATTTCAATTATCTTTTAAATTTTTTCTGGGATTTTACATAGTTCTTCATTGAATAAAATAATTTGCATCATTTTTTCTTTTGGATAATATTCCTTTAGAGGGTTTTCAAACTTATCTAAAATCTAAGATGAAATACAGTTATTTTATTTCGGTAAATTATTTTATTATATTTAAAATGCATTTCAGTTTTATTTATAATTGCCATTTATGCGAGTTCGATATTACAGTTTTTGGATTTGTGTTTTCGCTATCATTTTTATTAAATATTTATTACAAATAATGCCATCTATGCGGGTGCTGATACACTTGGCTCATTACATAAAATATATCTTTGTTCGTATTTAACGCCATCTGTGCGTCGTCGCGTCATATAAACAATGATCATTATCATAACACAGTTATGCTTCGAAGTTATGCTTACATATTGATTTACTTAGATATTTAAAAAAAAAATTCGGTTTATGTTTAACAACATTTAGTGTTGGTTTGGAGTGACTGTAATGAGATTTAAAAATAAATAAAAATTCTTGAATAACTTATTTTTAATCTTTTCAGTAAATTTACTTTCTTTTAGTACACATGCTTTATTACGGATTAACTGTGGTTGGTCAAGCACGTATTAAGAATTAATTATCAATTGAATGTCTGTTTTCAGAATTTAATTTTTATCACCATCTCGCTCTATTAAAAACTAAAAAAAAAAAATAGTACTTTTTTTTTGATTATCATAGTGTATACTCTGGTTCCTTCTTCTTTCTGGATTTTGTCCTCGATTGAGGGATTTAATACATATTTAGAGTTTGGTTTGAACTAGATCTGTTTATTATGTTAAAAATTTTAACTTAATTTCATTGGTGGTGCGAAGCTATACCTGATTTTTTTTCTAAATTATATTTTGGGAGTGGTAGTTTAAAAAAAAATTTTTGGAATTTCTTTCAGATTAATTCGTTTTTTTCGGTGTTTTCGGGTATTAAGTTGTACATTCCTTTGGGGATTTATATGTCAATTTGATGTCTGTTTGTACCGCGAAGATTCCTTATTTTGACAGTTTAGTAATTAAATTTTTTCATTTTAGCTTGAAAATGATAATTCTTTTTGTAATATCAATTAACGACATCTATCGTCGCGTCAATTACATTTTCAATAGAGTTTATTGGGTTGACACATTTAACTTATCTTTTTAATAAAATTTTAATTGATATTCGGCAACTTAAGTTTTGCTTTAATTGAACATTCATCAACTGTCATGTTGGATTCATATGGAAGTTTTTTTTAACAGCATTGTTTTTCTTGCTAAAATCTTTATACAAATTTTTCTGTTGTTTACAAAATATTTCAGAAGCTATTGAATCATTGCTCTTCGTTATGGCTTTTTAAAAAAAAAAATTTAATCATATAAGTGACATATTTAGATTCATTTTACGAATTTTTTTTTCGGCAACACAACATTTTTCTCCTTGAAGTGATTTATACACAAATCTTTTTTTTCACAAATTTTTTTTAAAGTAATATTTTCAGAAGTAATTGATCTTATCGCATCCTTAATAGTCATTCATCAATATTTTGTTAAGTAAACATGCTTAACTTCTTTTGGAAAATTATTTCCTTTCTTCGGCAACACCAATATTTGTTATTATCAAACTTTTCATCAACTAATTAGGTTGGATTTATATGGAAGTTGATACGACATTGTGGTTTTCAAAAGTTTTATTTAGGATTCTTTAAAAATTTTAGATCTGACGTTGGTGTTTGGTTATACATCATGCATTTCGGGATAATTTTATTTTCTCGCTTTAAACTTTATAATATATATATTTTTTTTAACGGTTGCAGACTATTTATTATTTGTTTTGTCTTGGGGGAAGGGCGTTTCGCTTTGTCCGGCACTTAGTGGAATGCATTTCTTCTCAAAAAAAAAAAAAATACACATTCGACGTTCATAAGTGAACACGAGTATGAACTTCGAATGGGTATTTTGTTTTGTTTTGTTATGTTTTGTTTTGTTTTGTCTGTCATGTCATTGCGTCCATCATTTCGTGGGGTAACTTAAATTCGGGCCAACAATTTAAAACTTTCCTTTCGGTGGGAAAAGTTTCCTTATTTTGCGAGCGGTGCGAATAATTACGAGCGTAACATGTTTAGTAACCTCTGCGTGCGTAAGTTTTTAGTAATCGGGTTCTATGTTCTTCAAACCTCTGAGTTCCCATTCGCGATTTTTTTTTTTTAATTTTTGAAATTGAATCGTTTCGCAGAAATGGTTTTGGGTTTACCCTTTGCATTTCAATCGCAGGAAGACAGAGGACCTGTTGCTGTAGATGATTTCCCTACAGAGGCGGGAGGGCTGTTGTCCTTTTGTATAGCAAAATATGAAGTTTTGGGTTATATTATAACGTTTACGTTATCATTGGGTATTTTCCGGATTTTTTCGTGGTTTTCCATCTATAATTTGAAGATTTAAATGGAAATTTTGTTCATGTTGTAGTTGTTCAACAATCGTTTTGTTCCGAAAACAATACGTATTTTGGGAGTTTTTATATAACATTTACGTTATTTTGGGGATTTATTTAAAGAAATGTTGAATCATCCGATTTTTCCATCTCGTTATGAGGATATTATATGGAATCGTTGTTAAAATATTTTTGTTCAACAGTTGTCTGTTCAGCATTGTTCTGGTGATTGATTTTCTAATTTAAAATTTAGTTTTATTTTCTTAAAACTTAACATTTGGAATGTTTTTATTCAATGGTTTACTTGACGTCATAATTAATTATATGTACGTTTTTGGGTAATTATCAGAACAGTCTTTGTGTTACATGTTTTCGTGTTCACCTCCTTAAGTACTTCCCTTATTTAAAGGAAATTGCTTGACGAGCTTCATAAAATTTAAAAATAATTTTCTATTTCCTTCAGAAAGAAAATTCATTGATTATTGAAATTAATCAATATTATTATACTGTTGGTATCGTTTTTAGAATCAATAATTTTCGTTTAGAATTTTCTTTAAAAAAAAATATATTTATATTTTCAGTGGATTTAACACTTCAATTTTAATGATTGGAAAATTTTCAATTTATTTTGAATTTCATATAAATTTTTGATTATTATTAAATATTTAAATAATTTTTTTTTCCCTTTTAATTTAACTTTCTGTATTGAAATCTCAGTGGTTTCACCACTCATCTTATATTTTTCTATTTTGAAAATCTCTTGCTGCAAAAAGGTTTTTATACCTAGTACTGATGATAATATCATTCTTTGATTTAAATATTATTCTTTAAAAACTTTTATTCTTATCTTGACATAAGGTCTTTTATACCTTTAAAGTTTTGTAGTTTTCAAACTTTGAATCGTTAGTAATTTTGATATATCATTGCTTAAGTTTAATTACTTGGTAGCTTTTCACATTTGTTGAGGTCAAATGTTTTATATAGTTTTTCCTGTATTTGGAAATTAGTTCTGATTTTGTTCTTTAAAAGAGCATTAAAATTTTTTTGTATACTAATAATTTTCTTCGCTTTTTAATGCTTTCATATTCTTGCTGATAAACCATGAGATAGGCAGTTTTAGCTGTAGAGAACGTCAAAGAAGATTGGACTCGTCACACAGCTCTTCAACAATACTGGATGTTCCTCCTCATGTCATATCTTGGCTTTCAACAAAGAAGTTTGGACTCTTTAAGCAGCTCTTCAACTATGCTGGTTGTCCCGCATATCATATCTTGGGCTTCTCAACAAAGAAGACATGGAATACCATTGCAACATTGCATCCTTCTTGGACCTTTCAAGTCAAGAATACGGGTTTCCACTACTTGGATCAGCACCCTTTGATGCAACTTTCGGGATGGATACCTCTGGTATATACCCTGGCCTCAAGGGTTGATGATGGCCTTCTCCTCCTGATCTTATGATGAAAGGGATCTTCATCAATATTCCAGTTGCAGTAATAGGCGCCAGGTGGGCCTACATTTCCTACTGGAAATGTTTTCCATGGAAAGGGGGTAATGTAGCGATTTAGAAAGTACACCCCTACCGCTACTGATATGCACATCACTACTATCCACCACGTGATCGCCAGAACCGGGAGAGGCGAGCGGCACAAGCAATTATGAATCAGTTTGAATTTGGCATCCTGAAAGAGACACACCTACGGGCACTGGGAATGAGAACGGAAGCCGGCGCTATGGAGACTTCAGACTTCAGACTTCAGACTTCAGACTTCTGACTTCAGACTTCAGACTTCAGACTTCAGACTTCAGACTTCTGACTTCAGACTTCTGACTTCAGACTTCGCACTTCGCACTTCGCACTGCGCACTTCGCAATTTCGTAACGTAGATTTAGCTTCATTTTAATTATGGTTTAATTCCTTTTAAATTAACTTAAATAATGTTTTCTTGTTCATTCAAAGACAAGATGGCGCTCAACTTATATTTCTTTAACTTAGTTTCTTAATTTTGACCTCTTAAATTCAGTAGATGTAAATTCATAATTTATGTGACATTATTCAGAATATGACCATCATTTGTCTTCTTCGAGCAAATGCCACGCCCTGTAGATTAATTAATTCCTTAATTTAACATTCCTTGATATTTATAAAATAATAAATTTATATTGATGTTAATCTTAACCTTCTTTTATTCAGTAGTCGTCTCTTTGCTCTGCCTATAATTTGGAACTCATACATAATAAATGCACACAGGCATTACCATTGACTTTACATAAAATTGCCATTAAACTACTCACCATTAAAGTATTACTAAATAATAGTTATAAATAAACCATTACAACTTCTTCTACTTCGTGGATACGGAACGAAGCAGAGAATTGCTGGTATTGGTGTGCATTGGTGTGTTTAGGCGACATTTGAGCATTGAGAATGTTATTATAATACGTAGGTGCCTACAATATTTCGACTGGCACCGCGCGCCGCGTTTTGTTGTTGTTAGTCTCTGGGATGCGGTATCTATTGCTGTTTACGGCTAGAAAAAAATAAGCCTAAATCTTTTTTTAATTCGGAATAATCAATATAACAATAATTATTATTATATTGATTATAAGCCTTAAAAGGAGGGGAAGCGCAGCATCCACAGTATGTATGAAGAGACCACGCCTGATAGATAGATGGATATCCTTATTTTCTCCTACAGTTTATAATATTTATTGTATTTATAATTTTTTTCAGTATGCAGCAGTACACGCCCAGTCCCACCAGCTACATGAACAGCGCCGCCCCGTTTTACGGCCAATCTCCTTACTCCGCCTACTCTAGTGCTGCTCCTTCCAGGTAACTCACCCACTCACTAACTAATCCACCCAACCGCCTACTGAGAAGGCCCTACTTGTAGGTCCTACTCACGATTCAATTTGCAGGACTGCATGCAGAATCTCTGCAAATCGGGTCGTCAGTAGGCACAACCGCCAGCCAAATTATTATTGTTATCTTTGTCGCCCGTCGGAATAATATGATTCGGCTGGGGATTCTGCATGCAGTCCTGCAAGTAGTGCTTTATATTATCGGATCGTATGCAAGGCGCTTACGACTTACACAAATTCTAGTCTCTCGGAATTGGTAACTGTAGTGACATCTGGCGAATAATTTACAAACTTTTCTTATTGAAATCCTTCAGCATGTTGGAAGGGAGAACATCTAATGAAAAATAATGCGATTGACTTGGCAATGATGGCACAAGAAGATCTAAACATTGAACCACTGCTACTCTTCATAGAAAAATCGCAACTGAAATGGCTTGGGCATGTACTAAGAATGTCTGATGACCGAATTCCGAGGAAGATACAGAGTGCCATTCCAGAGGGTAGACGTCTAGTGGGCCGCCCCAGACACAGTTGGGCGAGGCAACTCCAGATATTGTGTGAGGAGAGGATGGGTCTGCCATGGACGGAGGCCGAACAATCAGCGCAAGACAGGGACGTATGGAGGAGCCTTGTCGATGCAGTGTCCCCCCGACCCGAATAGGACAAGGGGGAGAAGATGATAATGATGACATGGCAAAAAACTGTCCATAGAAGCGAAGTTAGCAGTTCACAATTGCTGGTACCTACCCTGATGTATGGCAGCGAGGTATGGAACTGGCAGAGGAAGGATGAAAGTAGACCGAATGCTGTGGAAATGAGATCCCTGAGGCGTATGAGGGTTAAACCATATACAATCGTGTAAGAAATGTGAAGATTCACAAATAATACAAGACGTAATGAGTAAAATTAAGAAAGGGACGCTCAGATGGTTTTGGCAAGCAGAGCGAATGAACGAGGAAAGGAGTGTAAGGAGAATATATGATGCCAATGTAGAATGGTAGAAGTAGTCGGGGATGCGAAGGAAGATATGCACAATCATACTGCCTTTCATTGATCTACTTGTGAATAAGCACCCTATGCCCATCCCTGAGGAGGTTTCTTATGTCTACCGCAGCGCTCGGCATACTTTGTCATCGACAGAGTTTGGCGTCCTAAGTTTCCATTGCACATGGAAACAAAGCTGACCACTGTATTGGATACAAATTGTTATATGCTCCATGACTACCACTTGCCTCACCAAGTAGGTACACAGACCCCATATCAGATGGGGTCAACAATTGATTAAAACGATTTTTTTTCCATCATAAATAGATTCCAGTTTGAAACTGTTTTGATTCTAGTACCATTTTTCTCGTATTGGATTTTATAGATGTGAATTTGCGTTTTAAATTTAAAAAAAGATTGCAATCTTTATAACAGAGGCGTCAAGTGGGAATGCTGTCCTTGTTCTGCCAGTATTTCAGCGGAAGATGCTCCATGGAACTATCAACATTTGTACATGGTTGACATTTGTCACATGGGAACAGATCGTTTCTATGACTGGTTCTTGAGTTCACAACAGCTCGGCTGTGGAACGATTTGCCCGCTTCTGTATTTCCTCCCAACATGAATATTCTCAAGACCCATGTTCACTGCTTTCTATCCTCAAAAAAGACGTTCCACACAGCATCCCCAAAGACGGGTCTTCTCAAGACTTATGTTCACTGTTTTTTCTCCTCAAAAAGACCTTCCACACAGGATCTTCTGACATAGGCTGCGAGGGAAATTATTTTCCTCGTGGTCCAGAGGTGGTGGGATTATGTCATCTCTGATTTGGGGTATATTGAGAGACTAAAAAAGTAAGTGAGACGGAGGGGGAAGGAGAGAGGGGATTGAAAAGTACTCATTAATCATCACTTAACGTTAACGTAGCTAAAGGTATTTCCAACATTGTCTCACTGACCTATTAGTATTATTAGACTTATGACTTATTTTCATTCACCAGGCCATGTCCTAATTCCTCTTAATCATTTCAGATCCTCATGCAAAGCCACCCCTTCCTATGTGGGCTACGGAGGCAGTGGGGCGGGTGTTGGTGCAGGAGGGGGTGCGGGGGGCTATTGTCCGCCCTACCCCGCCGCCTACTCCTCGCCCTTCCAGAGCACCTTCTCAGGGGCCACAATGCACCAGGTAACTGCAACTATATTCACATTTAACCATTAGTGCGCTCCTCTGTTGAATTTGGCAGCCACCTTTATGAAAAAAAAAACTCTTGACTCTTTGCAGAAACGGGCGGTTCGTTTGATAGATTCCCCTATCTTAACAAGCGGATTGCAATCTTTAAGGCACAGGTGTCAGATAGTTATATATGTCCTTGTATTATTGTTATTATTCCTCCTCCTTCTTGAGCCAATATCTCAAATAGCCTTCCAGTAAGTATCCATCATCAGGGCAGATGTTCAGGACAAACAAGAGTCTCAACTCCACACATCTCCCTGTGATCGAAATTTTCAAGTAGTTATTACATTACCATCTTTAAAATTAAATTAAAGTAGGGCCCAGGTTTGAGCCTTGCGGTAATCCACACGTCACATCTATCAAATTCATGTATCATTCAATTTGGATTGCTTTACTATTTTCGCCTTATTTCTGTCTGTGAAGAAAATTCGCAAATATTTTTCATTATTCAAAATGATGTATAGAATAGGACCCAGCACTGAGCCTTGTGGCAATCCAAATTTCCAATTCAATTTCTCATATTTGCATGCATTCATTATCGGTGTTACAATCCTTGGAAAACGTACCTATAACATCTGCTGGTCTTCTGTTTCCCTCAAGTCCCTTATGCCTAAGGCTGCGGCATTGTCCTCCAAACAATTACTTACCCCTAAAGCCAAATAACATTTTATGGAAGTGTGACTAAAAGGGATGTGAGAGTTAGCATAGGTCTACAAATTTCTCTCTCCATCAAAACATTTGTACTAAACATCTTTACGCTCTATCAATATTCTAAGATCAATATCTGCTTACTTCCAGGAATACAACTACGGGATGCCAGCCTACTCGGAAGGCATATCACCAAGTTCTGGTGGCAGCTATGCTCCCTACTATCAGCCCTACCCGCCCTATGCCCTCAGTCCGCCCAGCTCGGCAGGCAGCGCTCCTTACCACCTGACTACAGCCCTGCCAGGTAAGTCACCATAAAAAGTAAAATAGCTTCATCAGTAGACAATTCATTCAATAGACTCCACGAAATTCAAACCTAAGACCATGCTCTGAAAAATCTGTAAAAAAAAACCCTTGACTCTGTGAAGAAACTGGGCGGTGTGTTTGTTAGATCCTTAACAAACGGATTGCAATCTTTAGAACACAGGTGTCAGATGAGTATGCTGTCCCTGTTTTACCGGCATTTCAATGGAAGATGTTTCGACAAACTAGCGCCATTGATCCCTTCGCCACCAGTGCAACCATACAGTACAATTCTACGACTTATTCTTGAGTTCAACAGCTCGGCTGTTGACTTATTTCAGAGTTAATGTAAATATATATTTTTTTTAATATGTGGTTTTTATCTTCACAACATTATAAGATTGCGTGGGGTCTCTAGTTTTTGTTGATTCGGTAACTCAAGGTCTTTTTACACCTCTTTGAAATCATTGAATCACCTCAAACATTTCTTCATCTTATCCTTAATATCCTGTTCTGCAAGACTTTGATTTTGCTTCAAACTTCATACTTGTCTGCAAATTATATCTTCCCCTCATTTTGATTTTGGTCTTTTGTGACCCTTCTCTCTTCATCATTTTTAGTAATCACTATCACTCACATGGTACATTTACTTCCTCAGGTTGCTGAAGCGTCTTTGAGAATTCAAATGTTCATATTTGTTTTTACAGGATTCCCCCAAGGATTCATTTTAGGACCTGTTTTATTTGCTTTGTTTTCAACACTCAGTATTGTCTTTATTTCAGAATCCCCTTCATCAGGGCTCCTGTCCATGGGAGAAACGAGTCCCCTTTCTCCAGTTAAGAGTGAATCTAGTCGAAGACCCAGTGGCGGTTCAGGGTAAGTTATCGTCTTTCAATGTAACAACAAATGATTTAATTGATAAAACATCACTAATGCTACAGCGCTTGAAGAGTCCTAGCCGCTTCCTCTCCTGCCTGTCTTCCTCCACACTGTCCAGTCATCTAAATTCAGGTTTCCCAACACTCCTTTATCATGGCTTCTTAAAAGTTTATCTTAAAAGTTTAACTCCTTTATCATGTTGGCTTCTTAAAAGTTGTCAATTTGGTTTATTTTCATCACATTGAGTTTTATTTGTCTTCCTCATTCAATAATTCATTCTAGACATTGAAAATGTTCTTCCCTTGTCTTCAAAGCTATTACAAGACCTTTGATCTTCGATGTATTCCAAGAAGAGGTTACAATGTAGCTATCAGCGGCTCACCTTTGTAACTGAAGGTGATTGTTAAATAGCTAACAGTAGCTGATAACAAATCTGATGTTAGTGTGGTGGTTAGTTAGTTAGTTGATTGTTAATTGGTAGTCTGATGTTCCAGGGAAGGTCAGCAACCCACGGGCAAACAGGGTCGAGGAAGGGGTCGCCGCCAGACAGCCTCCTCCCCCTCCACCCAGGGGGCGCCCAGCGAGCCTGCCACCGACCGTGTCTTCATCTGGGACCTGGACGAAACCATCATCATCTTCCACACGCTGCTCACGGGAGGGTTTGCCGCACGATACAATAAGGTAACATAAGCTGACCTAGCAATGAGGTAATCTTACCTAACAGTAAGGAAACCTAACCTAACAAAGAGGACACTTAACTGAACAATGAGTTAACCTAACCTAACCTTTACATAACCCAACCTAACATTACCCATTCAAAGCTTTACGCCACAATCTGTTTCTTATTGAGCAACAAATTGTTTTGGCAGGAACAAGTCGCAAGCGATGGTAATCGACTGTGAAAATGGAATGGCTGTGTGGTGAATCTAGCCGCACGGCTGTGTTATTAGTATGGGGCTTTATTAATATGTGTGTACTCCGATAGCTTGGTCCCTAATGCCTTGTTCTGACTGGGAGAGTATTTTAGTAGAGTAGCGAATATATTAGTAACTAAACGTGTCCGAACACCACAATTTTAGTAGAGTAGGCTAGTCAGCTCTTTAGTAGATTGAATCCATTTGGTTCTGTTTTTTGGCGAGTAGAGTCCACCTCCACGCGTCCCTGCGCACTGACATGCACAGTTCATTCGTAGACGCAGACATGTGCAATATGTCATCCCATTGGAGCAAAAATGCTACTCTAAAATTCTTTATTTTTGCAGCTATTAATCTATTTTCGTGACCATAGTTTATTTTTTATTTTCATCTCACTAATTTATTCTTCCACTTCTTCTAAGCTTACAATCAGCTTAATTAGCGTATTTACTTTATTGCGTTGCAGCCCGTCATGACGCGTCGCTTACTAATGAACTCTACTTGACAACAGTGCGAACACTTTTTGGTGAGTCAAGTAGCGAGTTAATTGCCACTCGATTTACTACTTGTCAGGTCAGAACTAGGCATAACTATAATTTATCCCTCCCTGAACCCCTTTTTTGGCGGCCCTGAAGGGTAATTCTGTACCTTTTATGTTATGTCAGCTTTATGAGACAATTAAGACCAAAGGAAAAATCTCCCGGATGTCGTTATCGTAGGTTATCTATCAATTGTCAAATTTCTGAAATTTTCTGTGTGATGGCTTTCAATGCCTTGTCTATGCCTGTCGTGTGTTGATGTCAGGTTGTTAATTAATATAATAATTAATGGTGGACTAACCTACTTAAAAACACTCATTTCAATTTACTATAACTACTTACATTTATATGTAATAGGCATTCATAAATGACTATCCGTTTGTCGTATTATTTTGATGTTTGTACGAAATTCCATTTTCTCGAAAGGGTACCTTATTTTCTCCCGATCAAAGTATGTTTACGCAAGCGCAGTTTAGCATTTAGTAACTCAGGTACGGACATACGTCATTCCTATGTCTACCTATGTTAAATTATCGTGAAAACAAGCTTATGTGTCCAAGCGGTTAAGAAAACTGTTGAAATGTGTCATATACGACTGATTTAACACACGATACGCTGTTGCAAAAGATATAGAATTTCCCTTCTGAACGCCCCTCTCGGCGGCCCTGATCATGTCATAACACAAGTGTTTCTATTTGTTTCCAGGAACCACAGCAATATATCCAATTAGGCTTCCGTATGGAGGAGATGATCTTCAGTCTTGCCGACACACACTTCTTCTTTAATGATATTGAGGTATGTTCAATAATAATGATTCTTCTACAGCACCGATCATTACAAAAATCATGCTTCTAAACATTAATACGGAAACGTATAAACTGCTTAGGTACTTCAATTTAAAGTCAATTAATCTACGTAGATGTCATCATTTATCCCATAATTTTAGGTTTTATAAAAAAATCATTAAATTTATAAAAATCACCTACAAATTTGGGTAGGTACTAGTTGAGTGGTTAACAACAATATTTTTGTAAATCGAGACTCGGATAATTCCAGCTTACTTGTGGTGTATTGGTTAGTCATAAAATTCAACATCCTGCAATAGATGTCGTTAGTATAGTTAGTTACATATAGTTTTGTGGTATCTCAACAGATGTCAGTTAAATATTATTTTTGAAGTGTCATCTATCGTCGTTTGTGTCTAATGTGCGAACAGTTATAATAATACCCGAAGGCATCTGATAAACTGGCATACGCCATCAGTGGCTCGGGTCCGCAGCCGCAGAATAACTCAGAGCCTTCTATAGAAAGGACGTCAGGTCTAGTTAAATATTTATTCATTGTAAGCATTAAGATAACGTAAATAAAGTAATTTGTAATCTCAACGAACCTCGATCTTATTTGGAAGTTTCCAACACATTTCAAGTAGTCTTAATCATTGGAATAATAGACACACATTACTGATTTTGTAATAATTATTACTACTCTCTCATAGTTTTGTTACGATAAAAACCATTTGTCAATTCCAGGAGTGTGACCAAGAGCATGTGGACGCTGTTTCCGCAGACGACAACGGCCAAGATCTGAGCACCTACAACTTCCGGGGGGACGGATTCTCAGCTGCATGCCTGGCGCCCGCTGGGGGCCCCAACGGAGCCCGAGACCAAGGGGGCCCAGGAGGAATGGGGGGACACCCCCTGCCGCTGGGGGGCGCCGGAGGACTGTGCCCTGCGCAAGGAGTCAGGGGGGGAGTAGACTGGATGCGTAAACTGGCCTTCCGGTATCGGAAGATTAAAGAGATTTATAACAATTATAGAAATAGGTAAGCATTATATTTCTTAACCCGCAGACCTCTGACATATTAACCAAATTTTTTTTAACCCATTCCTTTCAAGCTATCATAATTTAAGGTGGCTAACTTCGAAGGCCTTAATATAATGTAGTTCAAATGTTCTTCGCAGTTTTGCTTGGTGGCACGTATTCGAGAGGTCCAATTTTTAATGACTTTATCGCATAAATCTGGCTGAATTTGCTGGATGGCATTTGTTGCGTTGACTTTGAGGGCGTCAGTTGTTTGCGATTTATTCGCATAGGCCTACGATTGTCGATTTAAGATAACCGCAAAAGAAGAAGTCTAAATGTGTTAAATCACACGACCTCGGTGGCCAGTACACGTCGCCGCCGCGCGAGATAACCATACCCTCAAGTCGTTCGTGCACCACCAAGCAAAGCTGCGGCAGACATTTGAACGACGTTATATTCCATACTTATTGCCATAAAACATAATTTCAAATAAATAAAAAAATTGAGTGAATACCTCTCACATAACTTTTTAGATATTGTGTTTATTTATTTATACTGGGTTTTACAGATGTTCTCACTTGCGTGAGAACAATCCAGTTATAAAACTCAGTTAAGATGATCCACTAGTCCTTGACTCATTCGGAATCGGGCAAAGCGAACGATTTCTGGGCGTTTACCAATAAAAACCCTAACGGTGTTTTGTTATTCCGCAAGTATATTTTTAAAGATCGAAGCGCCGCATAGACTAAGGCATGTCCGTTGGCCCCGGGTTCTGGGCGTAGACTGAGCGACGAGCTAAAATCCTTCCGTCCATGACAGAAGGGTGAAATTCGCACTTACAAATTCGTTGGGTACCGCCTATTTTTATTCACTGAAAAGAAACGTCGCCAAAATGCATGTTTTATTTTATTTTGTGAAGTTCAGATACAAATATTAAAATGTTTTCCAATCACTCTATAAGAAACTTAATTAGCTACATTATTCAATAAAACAACACCAGAAAAAGGATTTGTAAGTAGGATATTTTTCACTTTTAACCATTTTTTATAGGTCAGACGCATAATTTTTTTCTAAGCTTATTAAAAAGCTTATCAAAAAAATACTCGATCACTTCAAAGGCCAAGATGTGTTCTACTCACAGTATTTAATTGAAGCATCTATATTATTTCTAAGCGATCAAATTTTCAAAACTAAAATACAAGATTTTGTACGATTTTGCATCTTTTCGCATGTCTTCACCTTAATATACAATAACAAAAACTTGTTTTATTTACATTTTAAAATCGAGCGTCATTATTGAAAGATCCTTTTTTTTAAATACATATTAAAAATTTTAATTTAATTTTTAATAAAATAGTTTTAAAAATGGTTCACTTTACGTTTTTTCATCTAAAAACTGAACTTACTGATAAAAAAAAAAAAACACAATAGAAATAACATCAAATCTTACAATGTTTTATTTTTTTAACAGTGTTGGAGGATTACTGGGTCCAGGCAAGAGAGACCAGTGGCTCCAGCTGAGGGCGGAAATAGAAGCTGCCACTGACAACTGGCTGACCATGGCCAATAGATGTCTCAACATTATTAACTCTAGGTAAGTCCATTAACTATTAGGTAAGGCCACTGATGTCAAAAGAAATAGACATGTCCTAACGCAAAATCTGAATATCATTTTGGCAAACTGGAGACAAACCATGTGACAATCTTTTTGGCACCAGGAGGATTCGAGAATGCCTGGAATAAACTACACTTGTTTTTTTACACATGTTCTACTTTGGTTGAATAAGGGCCGTCTGTTTCATCAGAAAGCTAAATCGTGAACTAAATTTAAAATTTAACCGTCAGTTATAGTAATAAGGAAGTTAAACAGTACCACGTGCTATTTCAAGCGTGCTTTAGCTAAAGTAATAATAGTTAGTGTGGCCAGTATAAAAAGCAGAATATACCTCAAAATTGTGTGAAAAAACGCACTGCATAATTTTTAGTGCGGCCACACCACAAATTAAATTTTAAAACCAGAAGAACAACAAATTAGACCAAAATTCTTAAAAATATGTTTGTGAGTATTTAGAAGTAAATGACGACACATTATAATATATAACACAATATTACACTGAGATCGTCCCAAATAACCATATTATTGACGCAGGGTCGATATGTTTTTGGTTTTCGCTGCAAGACATGTATTGTATGAGGAATTCATCGTCACTATCATCATCTTATACAATATTTATCATGATTAGTAATCTATTTTGAAGCTCGCAATTTTTTAGCTAACCTCCAACAGAACTGTCAAATATGTCAATATGGCGGAGTAACTATAGGAACTATCTGTTTTCGGAAAGTAAAAACAAAAGTTAAAAGTAACGTAAAACAAGCAGTCAAATTAATTGAAAATGCATTTTGGTGAAATTTAACTTTAGTAACTGCTATTAGTCTAACTTTTACTGTAGCTAGCGTTGACACAAGTAAAGCTTAAATTATAACAAGTAAAGCTAAATACTGTGACAAAATATTGGATTTTGGAAACAAGTTTAACTTTTGTTTACCCGATTTGGGATTTGCAGTTAACGTTAAAGCAGCCAGCAATTTACTGGCTGTTTTATTTGGTCACCCAAGTGGTTCGCTATGTTTGGTGACTGAGCAGTAGTGCCCGGGTTCGTGGGGATGAGGTTTGTCTAGGTCTTGTCGGTGAATGCGTTGAGACTGCTTCACAGAGACCTAACCTAAACCTCTCCAGCCGGACTCTCTCGACACACCACTTTGCACCGCATTGGGAGGGATGGATTCATTCGTCTGTCACTTCTGGACACATTGACCCCCAAATTCCTACGCACCCATCATACCTTTTCCTTCCCAGAACTTCCTCTGCTTCCTTTCCCTAAAATACCCTCCACACAGCATCCCCAACCTGACGTAGGCCTGAGGGATTTTTTTTTCCTCAGGGCCAATAATGATCCTCATTAACTGTCGATTAGTGTTAGTTAAAAGTTGGTTTGTTTGATTGCCCACTTAGCAAAAGCATGTATGGCCATGAAGATCTCCAAAAGAATGATGTTAGCGTAATCAACAAGATTTGGTAAGAATGTATGAAAAAGAAGAGCAGATAGACAGAGAAAGGAGTGTTGAAAGAAGTGTGACATCATCAAGAGTTCGAATTAAAGATAACTATAAATAAATTGGAATGAATTATTTATCATTTAGTTGTTATCTAGTTGGTGAGATTTTTGGTAATTATTAACAATTTGAATTTTTTTTAGGGAAAACTGTGTTAATGTCCTGGTGACCACAACTCAACTAGTTCCGGCAGTGGCCAAGGTTCTTCTGTTTGGACTCGCTGGCGTCTTCAATGTGGAGAATATCTACTCGGCAACCAAAACTGGTAAGAAAAAACGCTTGCATTAATGTCCAAATATCATTAAAATAGTATGCTATTATGTTTAAACTTGAAGCGAGAACTTTTGTCAGTCCCTTTAATATATTTCAACTGGATTATCTTTGGGTATTCATTCGGCTATGTCTCCTAGTTCAATGGCAATCAAGGCGGGACATTGGTACTGTTGCATCCAAAACTGCTTACAAATTACAGCTACAGATGCATCTGTAATGGACTGTAAATACTAAAAACAAAACGAGACAAAATGGTGTTTGCTGGAAATGTGTAGGAAAAACAAGGTATGCAACGAAAAAGGATAACCAATCACTTATCACTATATCTCTGCAAAGGAACACGCGACACAACCGCAATATAGTTATATGGTTCCTCCGTGATACCTCGAGGTAATTATCGCCACAACAATACAAATGAGTACAAAACGATATTATGTACTTTGGAGATGGTCAATTTCCTTCTCATTAATTAAAATTGAGATTGTATACATGAAAAATACCAACAACTTGCTTCCAAGGTAGTTTCAAAGTGTTTTCGAAACAAATGCATTCGAATTTTCACAATCTTTCTAAATTTTAAATACTTTTCCAGCAAGGTGATGGTTAGGGAGAAATATGAACTGAATAAATGACATCCCGGTAGGAACTATACATATTCTCATTTTAGAACCAAAGTTACCGTTAAGTTAGTTTAGAACCAGATTCTTGCATATCCCTATGTTGTTTTTCTCAATAATTGCTTTGAATTTCATTATTATGCTTGTACTTTTCCAGGAAAAGACACCTGCTTCGAAAAGATCCGGCAAAAGTACGGCGATCGCTGTACGTACGTCGTGGTCGGCGATGGTACGGAAGAAGAAACAGCGGCCAAAGCCAAGAACTACCCTTTCTGGCGAATCAGCGGTCACTCCGACATGGCCGCCCTACACAACGCTCTGGACATGGGCTTCTTATGATGTGCTTTCCGGCCGCTCTTCTTTGTGATATCCTCCGTTAGTTGTTAGTTTTAGATTGCCCGGTTATTAGATATAATATCATTATTAGTTAATACATAATACTCAATCAGCAGCAATAAATTTAAGGTTTATTGATTCTTTTTCACAGTTGTTGGCATTTATGACCTATTGAAAAAAACAATGATTGTGGGAATATAGAAAAATGTACATTCATACAAATGTCATATCACTTAAGTGAATATATCAGTTGATTAGTCAGACATCTTTGAAAAATCAAAGTATGCAGTTATATGTAAAAGTGTACCCTCTATCTGGTACAATACTCAGATTACTTATAAATACCACCAAATCAATTATAATGCACAAAAACTTGTAGTGAATTAAACAAAATGTTGATGTTTTTTTGGGTCACTAGAAGGATATTTCAAATTGTCAAACTAATGTACCGGATCGTTATGTTTTCCGGTGTTATTATATGGCATATTTAATGTGTCGTGTAAATAGTATTTCATTTATGGTGAGCATTCAAATATATGGCTTTTAATATTTGGAGATGTCTGCCTAATCGACTGGATGATATCACTGCACAGTTATCCACAAATATTAAGATATTTCATTGTTTAATGTCCATTTCTGCGTCAAGGTTGATTAAAAACAAATTTAAAATGTTCGTAATCATCCATGCCTTTTTGTTTGCGAAACATTTTATGGGTAAAGTTGTTATATTCTTAAAACAACCAGGCTTTAACGATTTGCCAATAATTGACAAATGCAAAAACAAAAAAATATTCGAAGTACGATCAATTGAGATTTATGTTAGATTTGTGATATTTATGCCAGTTTCTAAGCATTTATGATATTAACGTGACATCATGCTGATATTAATGACAGTTTATTAACATTTATGTCGTAAATATAACATCATACAACATTATAGACAGTATGTTGATATTTATGTCAGCAACATGACAGCATTCTGACATTGATGACAGTTTATTAACATGTACGCCACACGTCGTAAATATAACATCATGGAGCATTAGTGACAGTACGTTGACATTTATGTCAGTATCATGACATTAATGACAGTACGTTTATGACATTTATGTCAGTTTTATGACAACATTCTGACATTGATGACAGTTCTTTGACTTTTATGCTAGTTTGAATAAAAACGTAATTAGACACAATGAATTTTTAGAGTAAATTAAATATTTTAAGTCTCTAATTATGTTGCAATAACAAAGAAACATTGGAAAAATTAGATGATCAACGTACTGCGTAGATTGTTTTTATGTAAATGTGTTTTGGCAGTAAATTTCACGGCTTAATAATATTTAGTTTGTTTCCGAAATGATTTAAAAAAAAAGAAAAACAGTTATAAAATATACCGATGTAATTCTTTTGCAATAAACGCTATTTAATTAATATTATGTTACTGTTTTAAGGAATCAGCTCATTCTGCAATGCAATTTTGTTTAACCGATTAGATTTAAGAATACTTTTGATATAAATAACGTATTATGTATATCAAATGCTTAAAAAATGTAAGGCAGTTAAAATCTGTGTAGTTAGTGACAGAAATTATTAAATTTATATGATTTGATAATCTAACAATCATTGTAACTTATGTTTTATTCAAAAAGATCACTTTATTTAAATTGTTGATTTTACGCAACAAAGCACAATGTTTTATTTTTGTTTATGCCAGTCTTGACTTAGAATTATGCCGTTGACCCTCAATAGCTGAAATTACAAGTATTCTATTAAAAAATCAACAGAATACAGGTTTTACTCTTTATTTCCAAGTAAGTCAAGTTTGCTTTGTCATCTTTCTATGTCAATGGATATTGCACGTACTATCGCAGAATTAATATACTCAGACTTAAATGTCTATAATACAGAATACAAAAATAATAATTCATATATTTTATACAAAACCTGTGGAAACGTACTTAACTTTTAACGATAATTTTGTGTTGATTTTATCTTTGAGTTTTTAGACCCTCTTTGAATACAATAAGTAGGTACTAAAAAAAAACTCTTCTTTATTCAAATATTTATTCAACCTCTTAAAAATTTAGTACACACTCTCAACAAGTACAATAATGATTTTTTGCACACTCATTGCATTTAATTACATATATGGCAACACAGGCATCTCGACTAGTGGTGAAACCATGAACTAAAGATGTCAACATACAATTTTATACTTTTTTGTATCAAACATTGTAAGTTGTGTTCTCAAACACCGGAAGAGTTAAGTTGGTTGAAGTATACTTGTATATTTTTTTCTTTTTAAGAGTTCAAGCACAGATAAATATTTACTTAGAGATGATTTTTGAAGATATTTTCGATTATTTACACTTCTCTCTAAGCTGTACATAGAATATAATATGTAAATTAAATTATAAGTGTTTTATTTGATAGTCAATTATTGCTCCAAAATAAAAAGAAATGTTTCTAACTTAAATATAATTTTTAAATACAGTTCATTTCACTTAATTGGGACATATTGGGATCTAAACATTTTGTTCCAGATAAGCGGTTTTCCCAAATAAGCAAGTTTAAGGGAGGTAACATAAATTTTTTTTTTTAAATTTCCATTTAAAATTTTTGGACATGGCTGCTCTACTTCTCGCGGTTCTGCGCTGCCTGGAGAGCCAAGGACACCCACGTAATGGACGCCAGTGATACTTGGTCACTGCAGCGCATTGGTGACCTTTCTCTGCTTCTTCTGCCTTCCGTATTGTCAGTGACTGAGTTTCTCCAAGTTGGATTCCTCAGTTTGGCGAGCAACGTGCTCAAAGTATCTTAAGATACCATTGTAGGCAGATAGTTGAAAGCCTATTGTGGATGCCTAGCTCTTCCATGTACTAACTATAGGTACAATATCGTCACTGGGCACAAGAAAAAAAAATTTACAGGATAGTGAAAAAATACATTTTTATTTTTAAGCAGGGGTAGACGTAGACTTACATTGACCAGACAATGCTTGAGTGGGCATCGCGTTTGGGTTCCACCCAGGCGTCCCGTGTTCGATTCCACGGCTGGCTCCTCCATCGCAACACAAGCAACATCTTCCGCTTAGTGTGGTGGTAGTAGGAGATTTTCAAATGTTGTCAGGTTATTTGTAACCCAAGAACGTTTGTCTTTCTTTGAAAAAAAAAAAAATTATTTATTGTGTACATTAATAATCAATATTAATAAATATTATTTGGAGGTCGACCATCACTTTCCTGCTTCAAAATTGGCTTTTAGAACTAATCCTGAAAAAATTGTCATTAACTCTCCCGAGACACGATTTGCATCAAATTCAGATAGGAATTTGTCCCAATTAAACAAAATTGTGTCCCAGATAACCGAAGTAAATTAGTATTAGTTTGATACGTTTTTAGATTTTCATGGCCAAAAGCATTTTCGCAGATTTAAGCAGATCCGGATCTGCCGGATCTGCCCTGATGATGGACACTGCAACGCTGTCCGAAACGTCGGCTAAAGAAGGAGGTAGCACAACACGGCATAACACCCCAAAAACAAACAACGAAAATAGTTTAGTTTCTTTATTTAATTTCTGTTACTTGGATTTTGTCCCAAATAACAGACATAATCCCGATAAACCGGTGTCCCAATTAAGCTGAATCGACTGTGATGTTATTTTAATTAAAATCATACAAAGTATCAGTGACATATGTATACAAAAGAAAAATATCAAAAATGTTGAATAAAACTGCAAAGAAAATCTAAAATAATTTTTCCCTTTTTTTTATGCAATTATCATTCTCAGTAATCATTCTTAAATTAATAAATCTACCATTAAGGGGACAAAAGAAATTTCGCTTTAATTTATTAAGTTTGTAGAATAAAGAAAATAAACTATATTAGCCGATTAAAAATAAAGTTACTATAGATTATATATATAAGCCTATATTATAAACATAGTTTAGGTTGTAAATTAAAATTATTCCTAGTTACTTTTAATACATAGTGAATATTTATAATTACAAGCATTGTTACAGCATACACTACATAGGCCCTTGCATTAAATTAGATTCATAAATAAAAACAAACTTTGTTTTGAAGTTGAAATGTTTGACAGTTTGCATATTGACTAGATTAATTTATGGTCATTTTTACCTCAGTGAAGGCACAACATAAGTATGTATTTTATATCAATGGTTACATTAAATTATGTAATAAACTTTTTTTGTTAGAAAATTTAAGGAAAAAGTTGGGATTACATACATACCTAAATGAAAATTTGCCAGTGTTGCAATTAATTCGTTGTTTTAAGTTAAATTATTTTAACTTGTTTCTGAAAATAATTAATTGTTATTTTAAATCATTGATATCAAATTAATATACAGCAATTTGAGGGCTTAAAGTCAAACAATGTTATCTACAAAAAAACATACAAATAATCTGAGGCCAAAGTCAAATAACGTTATCTACAAATAACATACTAATAATTCAAAGGCTTCAAGTCCAACAACATTATCTACAAAAACATACAAATAATTCTAGACCTTAAAGTCAAATATAATTATCTACAAAAAACATACCGATAATTCGAGGGCTTAAAATCAAACAATGTTATCTACAATTATCTGTTATCTACAAACAACACACAAATAATTCTAGACCTTAAAGTCAAATGACTTTATCTACAAAACATACCAATAATTCGAGGGCTTTAATAATTTTATCCTAAAAAAGACATACCAATAATTATTATTGGCGTATTCTTTCCGTAGATAAATTGTTTGACTTTTAAGACCTCGAATTACATTTTTTGTTGTTATAGGAAACGTTATTCGACTTAAAAATGTAGAACTATTTGCATGCTTTTTGTAGATAAAGTTATTTGACTTTATAATCCAGAATTATTTGCATTTTTTGACTTTAAGCCCTCGAAAATGAAGCAAAAGTCTAGTTTGCAAACTAATTAGACCAGTGGTTCTCGATTAGCGGTACTTGAAGTTGCCTGTATGATACGAACAGTATGGAAACTTTGGCTATAAGGGGTACGCAAGTTTGGGCTCTTTTTCGAAGGATACTCAGGAAAAAGTAATGGCAAACTAGACTAATTAGAATTAGTCTAATTAATATTATTTTTTTGTATTGTAAAGACCTATGTTGTGTATTCTGTAACATTTCTAGTGTATTAGTTAGTAAATTCATAGTGTGATTCATATTTTAATTTTGTTTAAGTGAAAATATTTAATCATTTTTTATGTCTTAAGTTCAAATAGGGAAAACTTCTACTTGCCCACAAAACAGGGTGACCATTGCAGAAAAATAATTTTTAAATAATATAAGCGGTAAAATAAATCCTCATACTGGCAATACTATGTCGAAACATATTTTTAAAAATTGCACAAGAGTTTTCTTTAATTTTATGTTTTTTGATAGCAATATTGTGCAAACCATTTCCAAAAATTGTGTTTTATGTTTTTTTTTTCAATTGTGTAAATAGTAAAATTTTGAATTCATATCGGAGATTATGAAATAAAAGTTTAAAAAAATGTGCTTTTAGTTGTTTATTGTCCTCTTTTTAATTTTTATTGGAGTAACTTTTGAAGGTTATATCAATGTAATATATCATTGAAGAAGAAGATAATACTAATAAATCTAAACGAAACATGAAACAGAACAAGACACAGAAAAATAGAAAGGTAACGGTCGCAACTGGGACTCGAACCCAGGATCTCTCGTCTTTCTGTCGCGGTAATACAAGAGATTATTTAGATTTAACCTGTTGAAAGCCAGCACAGAAAAAATATATTTTTTCAATACGACGTAAAATATTTGACAGTTCTCGCCTTTCTTACGAATTCAATTTTTTTAACATTTCTTTTGTGATATATTACAAAAATTACATCAAAATAATGTAGATAAAACGAACTTCCTAATAATCAATCAAATCTATGCTTTCCAGAATGGATTTATATAAAAAACAATGAAAAATAGACTTCGAATATGACTCCGTTGATATTATCAAGCGGCAGCCATTTTGTCCGCCATATTTGATGCCCGGCGCGTCATTGGGAATTAATTTGAATTATTCGGAGTGGCTAAACACTATCCAGTATTTTGTTATGTCAAGAACGAGAATGGCCCAAGCAATTCTGACCTTGTTCTTCATTGAATTTCTTTATACATAAGGGACAAAATTGCTTCAAAAATCCGGACCCACCAGGGGGACTGCGGCCGGCGACGGGTTAAGTATCTATTTATTTTATTGCCAAAACAACCGAAACTAGTAGTCCACGTAAGAATACTGGTACCTACTCTGATGTACAGCAGTAAGGCATGGAACTGGCAGAGGAATGATGAAAGTAGACTGAATGCTGGAAACATGATCCCTGAGGCTTGTGTGTGGTAAAACCACGTATGATCGTGTGAGAAATGGAGATTCGCAAAGAATGCAAGGCTTATATAAGTGTAATGATGTAATAACTCTTCACAGGAGGCCCTGAGGAAAACCAATCTCTCAGGGCCTATGTCATCTTTGGGAATGCTGTGTGGAGTGTTTTTGGGGAAAGGCAGGAGATGAAGATCTGGGAAGGAAAAAGTAATGAGGAATGGGTAGGAATCTAGGGGTCAGTGTCTCTAGGAGTGACGGACGTATGAATCCATCTCTCCCGCTGTGGTGCAAGGCGATGTTCCGAAAGAGTGAAGAGGTCAAAATGCCATGCAGCTGGTGGGTAGACGCATCCTCCGCCAAGACCTGGACAATCCTCGCCCCATGAACCCAGCTACTTCAAGCTATTAAACGTAGTGAACCGCTTGCGGTGACCTATGGCAGAGGTGTTGGTTATCCAATAAAAGATTCCCGGGGCGGCGGTACCCATACCCTCCTCCCAATCGTGTAGTCAGTTACTTCCCGACCTTCCTCCTGCTCTCCCATTTATTTTCACCCTTACAACATACCCCAATTGGGAATGCAATGCCATGATGTATTCACAATTTAAAAAAAAAACTAACTAACTAACCATCACGCCGTTCCGCAGGGGTAGGCAGAGAGGACGGACCGCCAAAAAACTCGGTCTTGGCACACACTCCTTGCCTCATTCACATTCATACATCTTCTCATACATAATCTTCTATTATTTTGACTCTTGACATTGCCGGACTCAAGTATCTGATTTACTTGATCGTGCCACGTCTTCCTTGGGCGTCCTCGGCTTCTTCTACCATTCACATTCGCATCATAAATTCTCTTTACACTCCTTTCTTCATTCATTCGCTCAACATGCCCAAACCATCTAAGCGTCCCTTTCTTAATCTTACTCATTACGCTCACATCAGCCTTGCATTCTTTTCGGATCTCCACATTCCTCACACGATCATGCATGGTTTTACCACACATATGCCTCAGGGATCTCATTAAAAAAAAAAACACATCACATAAATATATTTTTTATGTTTATTAACATAATAACATAACACTTTCAATTTAATTTACAATTACAATTAATTTTATTCACGTCGCAACGGTCCTCTTCAATTTCTTCCATTTATTTTTACTCACCTTTTCCCCATTATTTAAAACGGCCGCATCTTCGTTGAGGGCGGCAACCGCGGCGTTATTTTCTTTTAAAGTTTCGTTGCTCGAATGTGAAATCATATTCTTAAGGTCAGCCGGCAGATTCAACATTGCCTCGTTCTTGGTAGCCTTTTTTAATTTTTTCACTAGGCCGGAATCCATCGCAGATTTCATGGCCTGTACTGCGTTCTGCCTCTGGGGCATCGTTAACGTGCTTTCCAGCATGTTGTTTGTGGGGAATTTGAAACTGAATCCTTTCGGAAAGAGTGGCGAATTTAAAAGTTGGGTTAGTTGCTTCTTTTTTATTACGAGGACGTTCTTCAAATCTGCCGCCGCCTGATTCTCCATTTTGTGTGGCCTGATTTGTTCAAGTTAAGAAAAATCATTATTAAATTGATTGCAATAACAATATCAGGACTGAGTCATTTAGATACTCGCTCGTACTACCTAGATTGCATGCAGTTGGAAATACTTTCTCGGAAGTAGTAGACGTGTTCAACTGCATAAAATATAGTTAGAAGCAGGTTTTTTTTTTTTTTTAACATTAGTTCCACACAGAATACCCTGAGGAAAAGAATTTCCCATCTTTGGGGATGCTGTGTGGAGGGTCTTTTTTTAAGGGAAAGGAAATTCTGGGAAGGAAAAGGGTATGACGAGTGGGTAGTAATCTGAAGGTCAATCTGTCCAGGAGTAACGGATGTATGAATCCATCATGCAAGGCGATGGGTCGAGGGAGTCTGGCTGGAGAGGTATAGGTTAGGTCTCCCTCAACCAGTCTCTCCCGATCAGGCATGCTACACAATAGGGCCAATTTGCCGCGAAGACGTAGGCAAAACTCACCCCATGAACCCGGGCACCCCTGTTAAGTCACCAAACGTAGCGAACCACTTGGGGTGACCTATGGCAGGGGTGTTGGTTATCCAGTAAATGGTTCCCGGGGTGGCGGTACCCGTACCCGCCCCCCAAAATGTACCGTCTTACCAGATAATGTGTTTATAGTTATACAATTTATAAAAATAGTACATTATTTACCGTATGTAGTTACCCCAGAATCGCTACTTATATTCAGAGAAATGATTTTTTACTAGTATCTTTAAGGAATCACTAGCTAAATGTTGTTAAAGGTTAAATGTCAAACTGTAAGTACATACTGAAAATTGATAAATCGACCCTCCGCCTAAAACGATTGTCCATCACAGCCATAGATCCCCTGGCCCCAAACATTGGAAAACATGCGTCACATAAAAAAAAGTTTGGGTGAAAAGGATACATGTCGGTGTCATCGATGACCATGTCCATGTCGAGGGCGGCCTTCTCCAACCAGCCGCGCTGTGCACTGTCTTTGCGCACCTTCAGCGTGAGCAGGTCCAGTTCGCGCGCCAGATCCACTCGCAAACGCACTGCTGCCAGTAGCGCCCCGTCCACTGGGAAGTGAGGGAGGTCTTCGGCTAGGGGGAGAAACAATTTATTTATTGTAAGAATGAATTAAAAAAATCTCAAATTTGGTGGAAGACCACCAATCAGAATCAAAACATTGTTTGAAGTGGCTTTAGTCATGTTTGGTGACCAGATTGGAATAGCCAAATACTTCTCCGACTTTCCTCTTTCCCATCTCCCATGCTTCCCCATCCCACTCCAGTATCGCAAAACAAATGTACATAGATGGCGATACGGTTTAGGTTCTCGTTTAACAGCAGTCGCCTGTTTTGATTTCATTTTTCAAAAAAATCATTTAAAAAAAAACATTAAAGTGTGTGTTTATTTTATTTTACGAAGCTCAGGAACAAGTATTTAAATGTTTTACGATCATTTTCTAAAGAGCTTTATTTTCCATATTAAACAATTATAACCATAACTAAAAAGGCGTTCATAAGTAGAAGATTTTGAACTTTAATGGTTTTTTTATAGGCCTGATACTTTATTCTTTTTTGGGGAGTATAAAAAGACAAATCACAAAAATACTCAATTATTTCAAAGGCAAATATGTTTTCTACTCACAGTAATTAATTAAAACATCTAAACAATTTCTCTTCTTAATTAATAACTTTTGTAAATTATCTATGCCACATTCCTCACAACTTTCAGTGATACACAAAAGATGGCAGTGTGGCAAGAATTTTCAAAAGCATAGAGAAACGGACAGGACTGCAAGTATAATTATGATAAATGACAATATGAAGTGTAAATATCTCACTTTTGGCCAGCGTCTTGCACATTTTGGTGTAATTTTGCACCTCTGTGGGTTCCATGATGAGGATGGCTATTCCCTCCTTGCTGGCACGGGCAGTTCTACCGCTGCGGTGAACATAATTCTGCAAAAAAGATAAACCACTTATTACATTGACAGAATTACCAAAACACTGAGAAAAACAGTTACACTTTTGAAGAGGAAGGGGTGATTATGGGTCTTGAAGAGACCCACGTTGTAGGAGGGAGGAAATACAGATGATGGAAAATCATTCCACAGCCGAGCTTGGATAACTTATCCACTGGAGCGACAGGGCAATTTAAAACTTTTTTCTCAGATTGCTAAAGGAATTATTTTTAATTGATAAACTAATGTTTTAAGACAAGATTTTTATGCATAGCACAAAGGGTAACAATTATTATTAAGCAAATTAAGCGTTACTAAACAAATTCCTTTGTTACAAGACTCACATTGGTACTTAAGCGATGAATTATAGGTTATATTCAAAAGATGTAAATGAAAAATAGATATTTGAAGAATGTAGGTTTATTGTGCACTATATTACACGCGTAGATTAAAGAGAAGGTTTTTGAAACATGAGGTTAGTATGGAAGGAAACTGATTTATCTATCACGACTCAACAGGCTGATTTTCAAAGACGGAATGGCTTTGAAACAACTTAAATGTACGCCGTAAGTATGTGTCTCTGCGCAATGAGACCCGCGCAGGGGTTGTCAGCCGGGCATTAGTGTAGATGGTATTTACCTCAGCAGTTCTGGGCACCTGATAATGTATGACATGCTCAACATTTGGTATATCCAGACCTCGTGCCGCCACATCTGTTGCTATCAGCAGGCCGTGAGGACTGTCTCTGAACCTAAACACAAACATAAATTACTTACAAAAAGTATATAGAAATGCAGGATACATAAATTTATAATATGATATCTATAGAAGTGTAACGAAATACAGTGACTTTGTTTTATAGCACTAATTATCAATATTTTTTTATGCTAAAACCAGACGGGTGATTCTGTATCTGTCGTGTTATCTTTTGCATCAGCGTTACGAGACAAAAGGCAAAATTCATCAGTTATCGGAAGGTCATTGTCGTGTGTTATTATAAGCTGTCAAATTTCTGTGATTTTCTATGGCTTTCAATGGCTTGTCTATGCCTGTCGTGTGTTAACCTGTCCTGTGTTGTAAACACGCCGGCGCGTGCGGTAGGTAATAATTTTTTTTTTTTTTTTAAATGCGAATTTATCCCTTATATAAAGAAACTGTATGAAAAACAAGGTCAGAATCGCTTGCGCCATTATCTTTCTTTTCATAACAGTTAATTTGATTAATCTAGACCCTCTGAATATTTTTTAAACTAATTATCTATGACATCATTTATCGTCACATTTTTTACCCGCTTTACTAGCTGTCAACTTTTTAAAGAAGTATAAATGTAATTAATTCTTCGAAAACACCTTTGAATTGTTGGTTTTCATGTAGGATGCATATTCAGGTTTGTGTAGAAACAATAAAATCAGTTCATATTTGTGTAAATATATATTTTTTTGATATTTGTTTGCCGAATGGGAGATTTTTTTTTTTTTTGCTAAAATTAGCTATTCTGGGAAAACTTGTAACGATATTGTTATGTAATATATGTATATGAATAATAAGATACATTATCTGATAAACAGAAAACACTCGCAAAAAACAATTCCTCAGTTTTTATACAGATATTTGACAAAAAGTCAGGAAGGTAATCTGGCACGTGACAGGTTAAGGGGGTGTAACGTATTAAATTTTTTTTTTAGTTCCTTGGAGGCACATCAGTGCTGAACAAAGTGACTCCCGGTTGATGGCTGAATAACCTCAGCATCCCACTTTTACCTACGGTATTAAATGTATTAGAAGAAAATATTCTATATTCGTACGTTTTGCTTTCTTTTAAAAATATATTGCCTAGTTTGTATTCTGAATGTTTGTTGACGGCGTTTAAACCAGGCGAATTTTGGAGGGTTCTAATTCCTATAAGAAGTAACTTATCAAAAAATTGATATCTATATTACATTAAAAAAATATTATCTCTAGTGTCAAAATCCAGAGAGAAAATTGACATTTGTATGGACAAAACGTCGCCAAGTTTCCGTAAGTAGGGGGTAGGAAAGGATTTATTAATGCAGATCTTGAAGAGGCCCAGATTATATGAAGAAGAAACTCACTTGTCCAAATTCTTCAGTCTCTGTCTTTGCTGCATACTGGCATGGATGGGAAGGGGGTTGCAAGCCAATAAGCCAAACAGTTGCGCCAACCTGGAAATATTTACAATCATTCATTATTATTAAAACTAAAATCTTGGGATCATAATTTCAAACTCTTTCAACCGGAGGCCCAACTCATTTTCCCCTCATCAATGGAGACTCGCATATTGCCTCCTAAGTGGTGACCCCGACGTGATTAGTACATTCATCACGCTACCTAGGTAGTTACACAACCGGACACTGCCTAAGTACCTACCGATGCACAGGCATATGATTATTTGCCACTGTTTATTTGCCACTGCTTATTTGCCACTGCTTATTTGCCACTGCATTGCACAGCGTCGTGTCAACATTTCAAGAAACTTCTTGCATGTGTGTGTTTAACCTACCTTCCGTGTACCTTCGAGACGGCCTATATAAGGGCTCCAGCAAGTCAAGTCGGCCAGTCAGTCTTAATTAATCTCACCGTCAACACAGTGCTCACACAGCGACAGGCCAGCGGCCTAGTAACACAACCTCGCAATCTGCAGTTCGCGTGTCAGAATAATCTCACTACGCTTGTAAATAATCGCTACATTTATAAATACTGCATCATGTAATGTAAATAACTTATTATGAAAATAACTTAAGAAAGTTAGTTACCTTTAAATTAAGTACTTTAATAATTATGAAATTAATTGTCTATGGCCTTTTGTGGGACTGGCAACACATGGACTTTTGGGAAGGACAGGAACAATGTGAGAGGTTTTCACTTCCGTCTGGGATCCCGAGTGGAGGGGACACTTGGGTTTCCAAGACGGACGTCGCAGTTGTTCTGATCGACATGTTGGATTGATTTTAAAAAGGAGTTTTAATTTTATTTCTTGACCAAAGGGTCACGGAGATGTGTTTCGAGTGATCGATTTAATGTTCAAATAATCCGGAGTTTTTGGATTAAATGTACGGGTTGCCGACTTTAACAAGCCTCGAGTGTTGGTTATCCACGCGGTGGGAGGAAACATCCATCTTTATCCTGGCCATCCATCACCATCACTCACCGGGCAGGTACTCCTTTGCTGCTGAAGCCAGGCCGGAAGCCTTGGGCCGCTTACCGTGCCGAGATTACTCCTTTGCTGCTGAAGCCAGGCCGGAAGCCTTGGGCCGCTTACCGTGCCGAGGTACTCCTTTGCTGCTGAAGCCAGGCCGGAAGCCTTGGGCCGCTTACCGTGCCGAGATTACTCCTTTGCTGCTGAAGCCAGGCCGGAAGCCTTGGGCCGCTTACCGTGCCGAGGTACTCCTTTGCTGCTGAAGCCAGGCCGGAAGCCTTGGGCCGCTTACCGTGCCGAGATAACTCCTTTGCTGCTGAAGCCAGGCCGGAAGCCTTGGGCCGCTTACCGTGCCGAGATTACTCCCTTGCTGCTGAAGCCAGGCCGGAAGCCTTGGGCCGCTTACCGTGCCGAGATTACTCCTTTGCTGCTGAAGCCAGGCCGGAAGCCTTGGGTCGCTTACCGTGCCGAGACTACTCCACAGTCTCCTACCATCCACCATCTCATCTTCGGTTCGCGTCATCATACGGATCTTAGTTAGTTATAGTTAGACGTACGTGTATCAGGTCTGCTGGGTGAGTTGTTCCAATTTACTTATGTTCTTATTGTTCTGAAATATATAATTTAAATGTGGCTCGACCACTTGCATAAGATTTCTCTCTTTTATTTCTTACTAACCCCCTACACAAACAGAAAGAGGTTATAACCATTGCCTATGCCCTGACAAGAGTGTCTTGCTCTACTGACGACCAGCTGGCCGGATCAGCATTTTCCTTAGTTAGGAAATTGGCGCGCCTTAGGCAAAGCTGATCCCGGACCACCAGGGCTACACTTAACTACCCATACTTAACAATTTATTTTGGCTTCCCCTGGCCAACCCCTAACTTAACATGGCGCTACCAACTTGGTTTGGGTCGATTTGATCTCTTTCTGATTGTGTATGGACCTTTTTCAATGATTTAGGTAATAAAAGTTGTTCAAATATTTATCATAACCTAAAATTTACTTTCCACTGGGCTCGCATCTGTACTATTTGACTAGTTTTGAGTTACAAGTGTTTTGTTTGGTAACCAATTATAATTGTTTTTGTTATTTCGTCGCATCTCACATATAACATAACCTATAAATGTCTTTTATATCCATACGTAAACAGTGCGAATTTATCAATCTGTCATCAGTGCAACCAACATATTAATAACGGTTGTACCCATTATTATAATATTTTTTTGTTTGTTTTTGGGTAAAATTATTTCGGTTTACGGGCAACACGTATACTTCGTGTCAATTAGACAGGCGGAAATGTCAAGCGTAAACAAACATCGTGATTTTGATAACAATATGTCGCTAAACTGTCAAAAATGTCATTACACCTTTAAAGTTTTATAATTGTGAAGTGCAAACAAAACAATAAAGTGATTATAAGTAAATATAATCATAATTGCCCCGCGGGAAAGCAATATATTCATAGCTATCGTTATTAGCTAATTTGTTACCATTTTACTTTGGTAATTTACTTTAATATTTGGAGGTTAACTATTATACTTTTCAAAATGTCGACCGTAATAGACAACATTAATAATAAATCGAAAGATGAGTTATCTTCGGAGCTTTTATCCAGGAATATAACACCAGATAATACATTGGAGGAAATGCGGATTCAAGCCAGAAGGCATAACAAAAATATTAAAATTTCTCATGTTATAGAGCAGCATGAAGGAAATGTTAACCCAGATAATGACAACGAATTTGGCACAAACTACATAAAATATACGAAAGTTATTTATAATGAAGCACATTCTTCTTCATCTTCATCCACAAGTACTATTAATGATTGGAATATTAAATTTGACGGTAATAATTGCGTAAGGGACTTTATAATACAAGTAGAAGAAAAATGCAGAATTAGGAATGTCAGTCATGACGTTTTAGTAAGATGTTTCCCAGATATTTTAGATGGTTTGGCCTTATTATGGTTTAGGTCAATTTATACTACCGATTTAACTTGGAATGAATTATCTACATTACTTATAAAACAATTCGAAACAAGTAACAGACAGATTGAGTTAAAATCACAACTTTTCTCTATGAAACAACCTGCCGGTATGTGTGCTTTCGAATTTGCGTTGAGAATGCAGGAGCATAATAACATGCTTGTTTCTAAATTACCTCCCTCTGAACTATTACAATTATGCATGAGGGCATTATTACCTACTTATATCAACCTTCTTGCATCTCGGGACTTCAACTCTTTTTCTGAACTTACCGAAGCTACAAATAAACTTGAGTCTTATTCAACGTCTAATTTACTAGAAGATAAGTCGTCTTCTTTTTCTAATGATAATCAACTTAAAGATAATACAAATAATTATTTCACCAATTCACGGGGTATTAATAATTTCAATTCTAATCGTAACTCTTCTTATCGTGGTACCTACACTAATCGTCCAACGGATTATAATTATAAACAAAATAATCATAATTATAAACAAAATAATTATAATCAGAATAAACAATATAGTGCCACTTCTTCTAAAAACAATAATACTCGTTTTTTCTATAACCATCAATCTAAAAATCATACTTCTAATGATAATAGAGAAAAGGAGATGTGTCATCCTGAATCGAATGCCTCGAAGTACAAATACATTTATATATATATGCACGATCAGTTCAACTTAGCTCATATTTATTTTTAAGAATATTTTTTTGTCAACTTGGAATTTACGACGATATGAACCCGCATATCCTCTTGTATTCCAAGTTTAATATTATATGAACTGTGTTCATATACATTTATATTGCATAAACGTAAATAAGAACATACGGAGGTATTCGCCCAGTATTTCACTATGTTCTGAGTTTAAATCTCTTGTGCTTACATAAGCCTCATTGCCCATTTGTCTATGTAAGTATCTTTTCTGATACAAGAAAAAATCTTAATAGGTTTCTATGAATAAGTTATTATTGAAGTAGTATTAATAAAATAATGTTTTAACTGCATTTGCTAAAACAATAAAAAAATACTTACTAAAATATTATGAATATGCATCATCTGAAGAATTAAATCAATTCTTAAATTAAGCTTGTGATTGATTGGTTCCTTTGAGAACCTCAGTTATTAGTTACAATATACTAATATTACAATTTACTATTTGCACCCTCGGGTACAAAAGTTGCTTACTATTTGATTGGCACCATTTTTAACAATGGCTGTATACTAAATAAATTGGCATCATTCCTTGCGATGATTGTAGACTACTAATTAGCACCATTTTTTTTTTAACAATGGTTGTATAATAAATATATTGGCATCATTCTATTGCAATGATTGTAAGACTATTCATATCACCATTCACTTACAATGGTTGGTTATATTCTGTATATCGAATACCTATGATAAAATAAACTTGTATGTTGTTTTCTATTGTATAACTGTCAGAAAAACTAATCCCACGAGACCAGTTTAGAGAGTTAGATAGGAATACTCTTCTAAAGAGGAACTCTTTTATCCATAAGGATGTAGAATCAGTGATAAAGTGCAGATGGTAACACCATCTAAGAGTGTAGCCAACTTTGGCTTATTTAAAAGTGATCTGAACAGTGATGCTTTGCGCATATTTAATGTTTTAATGTATATTGATGTCATGTCTTAGTGATAATATTTGTATACTAATATTATGTTTTATGCTGTTATAGATACTACGTCTACGGTAGTCCTCGACGAGAGTCAATGATACATCACCCAGCGTCTTATATGCTGTGGGTGCTGGCGGACCCGTTCACGTATCATCTAAGTACTACTATTATGTCTTGTTTTTAAGATCTAGCATACTAAGTTCTACCTTTGTTTTTTTTTCACTTTACGAAGCCTTCAAATGGATGCGTCGCAAACTCATCCATCATGTCTTACGCATGGTGGGCGCGATTGACGTTGCAACACACCCATTTACAAGCACAATACTTTTATGATAAAAACTGTTAATTCATGTTCTATGATACAGTATTCTTATGTAACATTGTTGTTTTCTTCTTTAGGAACCCAGTAGACCAAGCTAGTTTCTATTAGGGCAGTGATGCTTTCGTCCTTTTTATGTTTGAGGGCAAACATGTTAGTGGCGAGCGGGGTAATGTTATGAAAATAACTTAAGAAAGTTAGTTACCTTTAAATTAAGTACTTTAATAATTATGAAATTAATTGTCTATGGCCTTTTGTGGGACTGGCAACACATGGACTTTTGGGAAGGACAGGAACAATGTGAGAGGTTTTCACTTCCGTCTGGGATCCCGAGTGGAGGGGACACTTGGGTTTCCAAGACGGACGTCGCAGTTGTTCTGATCGACATGTTGGATTGATTTTAAAAAGGAGTTTTAATTTTATTTCTTGACCAAAGGGTCACGGAGATGTGTTTCGAGTGATCGATTTAATGTTCAAATAATCCGGAGTTTTTGGATTAAATGTACGGGTTGCCGACTTTAACAAGCCTCGAGTGTTGGTTATCCACGCGGTGGGAGGAAACATCCATCTTTATCCTGGCCATCCATCACCATCACTCACCGGGCAGGTACTCCTTTGCTGCTGAAGCCAGGCCGGAAGCCTTGGGCCGCTTACCGTGCCGAGATTACTCCTTTGCTGCTGAAGCCAGGCCGGAAGCCTTGGGCCGCTTACCGTGCCGAGGTACTCCTTTGCTGCTGAAGCCAGGCCGGAAGCCTTGGGCCGCTTACCGTGCCGAGATTACTCCTTTGCTGCTGAAGCCAGGCCGGAAGCCTTGGGCCGCTTACCGTGCCGAGGTACTCCTTTGCTGCTGAAGCCAGGCCGGAAGCCTTGGGCCGCTTACCGTGCCGAGATAACTCCTTTGCTGCTGAAGCCAGGCCGGAAGCCTTGGGCCGCTTACCGTGCCGAGATTACTCCCTTGCTGCTGAAGCCAGGCCGGAAGCCTTGGGCCGCTTACCGTGCCGAGATTACTCCTTTGCTGCTGAAGCCAGGCCGGAAGCCTTGGGTCGCTTACCGTGCCGAGACTACTCCACAGTCTCCTACCATCCACCATCTCATCTTCGGTTCGCGTCATCATACGGATCTTAGTTAGTTATAGTTAGACGTACGTGTATCAGGTCTGCTGGGTGAGTTGTTCCAATTTACTTATGTTCTTATTGTTCTGAAATATATAATTTAAATGTGGCTCGACCACTTGCATAAGATTTCTCTCTTTTATTTCTTACTAACCCCCTACACAAACAGAAAGAGGTTATAACCATTGCCTATGCCCTGACAAGAGTGTCTTGCTCTACTGACGTCCAGCTGGCCGGATCAGCATTTTCCTTAGTTAGGAAATTGGCGCGCCTTAGGCAAAGCTGATCCCGGACCACCAGGGCTACACTTAACTACCCATACTTAACAATTTATTTTGGCTTCCCCTGGCCAACCCCTAACTTAACATCATCATCACAATCATCACAGTGTTATTATTCCGACCAGCGATATCACGACTCACCGATATCTCTCTCTTTCAACCTGAGGCCAAACTCATTTTCTCCTCATCAATGGAGACCCGCACATTGCCTCCAAATACTCATTCGAACAGACCTTATGTAAGGATCTATATGTAAATGTTTCTTTACACAAGACAAATAAGAAGTAAAGTTAACCTTTTAACGCATCCAATGGAGTTACAGAACACAATAGTCCTGCCCGGATATCTTTTGAGCACGTAGTAGAGGTAGAAGTCTTTGTGGTCTATGGGACATATGATGCGGCACTCTGTCAGGGTGTCTGAGGAACCTGTAACACACAAACATATTGATTACAATCTTAATTATAAAGCAGAGATCTATGTATTTATCTCAAGTAATCTTTTAGATCACGTACCATCAATGACAATGATGTGACAGCACCCATGGTGAGTGTACATATAAGTTTTATACTAAGAGTATGGATATTAGAGAGACGGCATGTGAAGTGTGCCCGCGCGCTCCAAGTGTGCCTTTTCGAGAATTTTACCCAAACGGCTTACATTGGCTGCTGGTTTTTGGTCGTTTAATACGTTCCGACATTTTTACGATAGCAGCCATCTTCCATGGTGACAGCCAATGTTAGCCGTTTGGGTGAAATTCTCGAAAAGGCACACTTGGAGCGTGCGGGCACACTTCACATGCCGTCTCTCTAATATCCATACTCTTAGGTTTTATAGCTTTTGGGACAGCCTAACGCGTGTTAAATCGGCCGGATATGACAAAATTTGACAGTTTTCTTAAATGCGGTATTCTGTATCACGCTAATGAAATTGCGTTAAGACACCAACCCTTAATTTGCCAAAATTCAATGTCATTAACCACTGGAGCGACAAAGAAATTTAAAACTTTTTTCTCAGATTGCTAATGGAAATTAAAAAATCATACCTCCGAATTTGAATACGGAGACATACAAACGGAATATAGTTCTATATAGCCAATAAATTCACCTATCTTTTTTTTGCATTATCACATATTCGTAGGATTTATAAAAAAAATATTATTAAATCGTTAACTTTAAATCATTTTAAAGAATCTAGAGAATATTTATTTTGTCATATTTTGAATGTACAATATATTATATAGACGCTTTAATAAAAAAAAGTAATAATTGCCATATTTTAGCAACAAAGCAATCTGTGGTTGTGGAAATAGTGCCATATTGTGGCGAAAAGCGCTTGAGTGATTAAATAAAAAATGGATAGTCATTTATATTGCTCCCTTCCTTCGCCCTTATGGGCAGATCTATCGTTTCTTTGTTGTATGGATAAGACATTTTTCCTCCATGTTTTGCAATGTTTAATAAGAAAAAAAGAGTGACTTGTGCAGTATCAAATTATAAAAGAAAACTCCAGGGAAAAAAAATAAATTATTATATTTTTTAAAATTGGTTACATGATTTGGAAATGAGCCTAGATTTATAAATGGGTATGGAAATAAAAATTGTACAATTAAATACCTTGATTTCCCACTGTGACGTCTACAACTTTGGGGTCTGTGATTCCTAACATCTCTATCACCTTCTTCAACTTCTGTTCCGCTGTAAGTTTGTCTACTTTTTTGCTGATCACCTGAAAAAATAATCAATTGTCAATTCCAGAGGGAAGATATTCAGATAGTTGCAATCAGACATGGTTGGAAAAGATAAATTGTCGATGCTAGACCAGGATAGACTTTGGTCTGCAATGGACTGAGGCCATTGAATTAGCACAAGACAGGGACACCTTTAACCTTTGGAAGGCCAGCATAGGAAAAATATTTTTTTTCAATACAATGTAAAATATTTGACAGCTTTTATATATCAGACCTTTCTTACGAATTCAATTTTTATAACATTTCTTTTGTGATATATTAAAAAAATTACATCAAAATAATGTAGATAAAACGAACTTCCTAATAATCACTCAAATCTATGCTTTCCACAATGGATTTATATCAAAAACAATGAAAAAATATAGATTTCGAATGCGACTCCGTTCATATTATCAAGCGGCAGCCATTTTGTCCGCCATCTTTGAGCCTGGCGGGTCATTGGGAATTAATTTGAATTATTTGGAGTGGCTAAACGCTATGCAGTATTTAGTTATGTCAAGAACGAGAATGGCCAAAGCGATTCTGACCTTGTTCTTCATACAATTTCTTTATACATAAGGGACAAAATCGCTTCCAAAAACCGGTGATCACCGGTGGTCAATCGGCCAACTAAGGATTAATCAATTTGGGAAGGGGGCGTGGGTGCCGCCGCCCCGGGAATCATTTATTGGATAACCAACACCCTTGCCGTAGAAAACCCCAAGTGTGCTCGGATTCATGGAGTGAGGTTTGTCTAGGTGTTTGTCTAGAATGCATTTGCTCACCTACTGTGTGGCAGGCCGGATCGGGAGAGACTGGTTGAGGGAGATCTAACCTAGACCTCTCCAGCCGAACTCTCTCAACCCGTGGCATTGCACCGCAGTGGGAGGGATGGATTCATATGTATGTCACTCTTGAACACATTGATCCCCAGATTCCTACCTACCTCTCATACCTTCTTCCTCCCTAGAACTTCATCTCCTTCCTTTCCCTAAAAACAGCCCCTGCACAGCATCCCCGAAGTTGACATAAGCCATGAGGGATTTTTTTTTCTCAGGCCCTCCTTGTTTTAGAAGGTTGTTGCCAGGTTACGAATAACCTAACAACATTCGATATCCTCCTACTACCATTATGAAAGTGGGAGAATGTTGCTTGTGCAGTGATTGAGGATGTAGCTATTACAGTTACAATACCTTTCCCTTCTTGGTGACCTTCTTCCCCTTGAGATGGTGCGGCAGATCGTGCACCATGGTCAGCGTTGCGGAAAACACAAAGGTCTGTCTCCGAGCCTTGCGCTGCTCATCATCATTGACCTTGTCCAGGAGATGGTGCAGTTCTTCAAAGTGACCACGCTCCATCATGCGATCCGTCTCGTCAATCGCTAAATATCTGGAATAATTCAAATAATATTGAAAAACAATAACACAAATTTAAAAGTTATGTATACAATGAAATTATTAATCTTTCGAAGGCCAGCATAGAAAAAATATATTTTTTCAATACAATGTAAAATATTTGACAGTTCTCACCTTTCTTACGAATTCAATAACATTTCTTTTGTGATATATTACAAAAATTACATCAAAATAATGTAGATAAAACGAACTTCCTAATAATCACTCAAATCTATGCTTTCCACATTGGATTTACATAAAAAACAATGAATAAATATAGACTTCGAATATGACAGTGTTCATATTATCAAGCGGCAGCCATTTTGTCCGCCATCTTTGTTGCCCGGCGCGTCATTGGCAATTAATTTGAATTATTCGGATTGGCTAAATGCTATCCAGTATTTCGTTATGTCAAGAACGAGAATGGCCCAAGCGATTTTGACCTCGTTCTTCATACAATTTATTTATACTTAAGGGGCAAAATCGCTTCAAAAATCCGGACCAGCCGGGGGGACTGCAGCCAATTAGAGGTTAACTTAGACACGTTGTAGAGATATCAAAAGTTGCAAGCGAAAAATATGGTAATTGCCGTAATTTCAATATAGACCGTCATGCTTCGCTGTCTATATCTAATTGCATAAAAAAGTACCAAAATCCCCACGTGTACATGCAAATTATTTATTTTTATAATTAGTCAGTACCCGGCAGGCGTTGCAATGCCACCCAAAGAAAGATATTGTTTCTCACTGCAAGTCGTTTCCCCTGCTACCCTCGTTCCCCCCTGTGTCCCCTTCCAAATCACCATTACACAAAAAACTTTGTGGGCATGCGCACGATATAAATCACAAAAGTTTCATTGCCCCCCTTCCCCTCCCGTGAACACCCTCCTCCTTAGATCCCTTCCTCCCTCCCGGATTCCCCTTCGCCTCCACCTTCCCTCTCCTTCCCTAAACTATATGAAATAAGCACATTTTTCAAACTCGCTCGAAACCTTATCTAAAAATTTATGGTTGGCAAAAAAATATTTTACTGAACTTAGGTGGACCACTCAGGGTAGTGGGGGGAAGGAGGGGGAGGTGGGCAGAAATTCCTAATGCGGCCACTTTTCAAGCAATAAATCAAAACCCCCATCGAGAGTCCACCAAGGTCTAATAACAATAAATTTATAATTTCACAAAATATAATTTAAATGTGATAAATTTAAGAGAATGATTTGTTCTTTTATTTTAAATACCAAAATCTAATACATAGAAAGTTGAAAACTTCATTTGGGCTGCATGTTGGGCTTGCTTGATGTAGGTTAGCCACCACTATCTTTGGACAGTGTTTCAGCCCACGTTCCTGCTTCACATGCCTCCCACCACCACGGCTATGAGAGTATATAGTTCTCACCTGATGTCCGTGACCTGAGACAGATGCCTGTTGGATCATCTGCCACAACCGTCCCGGGGTGGCCACCACTATCTCCGGACAGTGTTTCAGCACACGTTCCTGCTTCACCTCGGCCATGCTTCCCACCACCATGGCTATGAAAATATACAGTTCTCACCTGATATCCGTGACCTGAGACAGATGTCTGTTGCCCTGTTGGATCATCTGCCACAACCGTCCCGGGGTGGCCACCACTATCTCCGGACAGTGTCTCAGCACACGTTCCTGCTTCACCTTGGCCATGCTTCCCACCACCATGGCTATGAAAATATACAGTTCTCACCTGATATCCGTGACCTGAGACAGATGTCTGTTGCCCTGTTGGATCATCTGCCACAACCGTCCCGGGGTGGCCACCACTATCTCCGGACAGTGTTTCAGCACACGTTCCTGCTTCACCTCGGCCATGCTTCCCACCACCATGGCTATGAAAATATACAGTTCTCACCTGATATCCGTGACCTGAGACAGATGTCTGTTGCCCTGTTGGATCATCTGCCACAACCGTCCCGGGGTGGCCACCACTATCTCCGGACAGTGTCTCAGCACACGTTCCTGCTTCACCTTGGCCATGCTTCCCACCACCATGGCTATGAAAATATACAGTTCTCACCTGATATCCGTGACCTGAGACAGATGTCTGTTGCCCTGTTGGATCATCTGCCACAACCGTCCCGGGGTGGCCACCACTATCTCCGGACAGTGTCTCAGCACACGTTCCTGCTTCACCTCGGCCATGCTTCCCACCACCATGGCTATGAAAATATACAGTTCTCACCTGATATCCGTGACCTGAGACAGATGTCTGTTGCCCTGTTGGATCATCTGCCACAACCGTCCCGGGGTGGCCACCACTATCTCCGGACAGTGTTTCAGCACACGTTCCTGCTTCACCTCGGCCATGCCTCCCACCACCACGGCTATGAGAATATATAGTTCTCACCTGATGTCCGTGACCTGAGACAGATGCCTGTTGCCCTGTTGGATCATCTGCCACAACCGTCCCGGGGTGGCCACCACTATCTCCGGACAGTGTTTCAGCACACGTTCCTGCTTCACCTCGGCCATGCTTCCCACCACCATGGCTATGAAAATATACAGTTCTCACCTGATATCCGTGACCTGAGACAGATGTCTGTTGCCCTGTTGGATCATCTGCCACAACCGTCCCGGGGTGGCCACCACTATCTCCGGACAGTGTCTCAGCACACGTTCCTGCTTCACCTTGGCCATGCTTCCCACCACCATGGCTATGAAAATATACAGTTCTCACCTGATATCCGTGACCTGAGACAGATGTCTGTTGCCCTGTTGGATCATCTGCCACAACCGTCCCGGGGTGGCCACCACTATCTCCGGACAGTGTCTCAGCACACGTTCCTGCTTCACCTTGGCCATGCTTCCCACCACCATGGCTATGAAAATATACAGTTCTCACCTGATATCCGTGACCTGAGACAGATGTCTGTTGCCCTGTTGGATCATCTGCCACAACCGTCCCGGGGTGGCCACCACTATCTCTGGACAGTGTTTCAGCACACGTTCTTGCTTCACCTCGGCCATGCCTCCCACAACCACGGCTATGAGAATATCTGCAAAATAACAAATAATTACTTCAGATCACATATAACAAATGAGAAGTCTCAATTGATTCCATTATTAAACATTAGAGAAAAGAAACAAAAAAACAACAAAATTAACCTAAGCATGTTTTGTTTTATTCAGTTACTGTATTGGTACTAATTATCCATGTAGTTTCAGCTTCTTTCAATAGATGTCGATACCTTAGTTTGTAATATGAAGTTCTACTTTATCCCAACAGATGGCAGTTGAGTAGGATATCAGAAGAATACCATCTATTGCCGTTTTTGTCTTAGGTACGAACGGTTACGATGATGGCCAAAGGCAGGATCACACAGTCCGCTCGCTGCAGCCACAGAATTACTTAGAGCCTAGCCTAGCAAGGGCATCTCTCCTGTTTAATATTCATTGTAAATATTTACGATAACTAAATAAACCAACTAGTAATCACTCGAACCTATAACTTATTTGGAAGAAACCCAAACCATCATTTAACGTCTCATTACTGGAAATTAAGAGATATAACAGTTAATGTTTCTGATAATGGAGAATTCATCAAGCCCATATCATAGTACCTATTGACTCCGGTCAAATTCATTAGAGCATTTTGAAAGAATTATAAATATCATTGAAGAAGAACATGAACACTAACTAACTAACCATCACGCCACAGGGGTAGGCAGAGAGGATGGACCGCCAAAAAACTCGTTCTTGGCATACACTCCTTGCCTCATTCACATTCATACATCTTCTCATACATACTCTTCTTTTATTCTGACTCTTGACATGGCCCAACTCAAGAATCTGATTGACTTGATCGTGCCATGACTTCCTCAGGCATTCTTGACTTCCGTCTACCATTCACATTTGTGTCATATATTCACTTTACACTCCTTTCTTCATTCATTCGCTCTACATGTCCAAACCATCTAAGCGTCCCTTTCTTAATCTTACTTATTACGCCTCCACATTCCTCACACGATCATACATTGTTTTACACACACATACGCCTCAGGGATCTCATTTCTACAGCATTCAGTCTACTTTCATCCTTTCTTACATCAGGGTAGCAGTGGCGGTCCGCGAGTTTTCAGTGAGCTAGGAGTGCTAAGATTGAAAAAAAACGACGTTAGTGATGTTGTAGCTGAAAATTTTTTTTTTTTTTTTTTTCAAAATTTCAACTTTTTTATGAAGATCTTCAGGATTCTTTCAGTTTGGGGATGCGCCGCATCCATAAACTTGGCAATCTAGCTCACTGAAAACTCACGGACTGCCCCTGCAGAGTAGGTACCAGCACTCCATTGTGGACTGCTAGCTTCGCTTCTTTGGACAGCTTTTTGTTGGCGCCAACGGCGTTCAGTCCACCATTAATGGAATTACCTGCATTTACCCTTCTTTCAATACATATCTCTATGAGCCTTCCCATCTCTCGTAAACATACTTCCCAAATACACAAACTCATCTGAAACATCCACCTGCTCCAAGTATTCATCATTCACAACTATATTGCACACTGTTTTCGTAGTTTCTCTTTCAAACACCATGACTTTAGATTTACTTACATTCATCATTAATACATACTCCGTTCATTCTAGATACGAGAGACTGCAGATCTTCTATACTGTTAGAAATCAGCACCGCATCATCAGCGTACAACAGGCAACATACTTTCAGATTATTCAATATACAAGCCAAAATTTCAATGATAGCAGCATAATATAACAACTCACCCATATATTTGGCAGCCGCCACGAGGTGGTTCTTCACCTGGATGGCCAGCTCTCTTGTTGGAGTCAGAATGAGTGCGTACAGAGGCTTCAAAGGCCTTTTCTTCTTCCCCGGAACTTCGGGGATTATTTCCGAAGGCGATACGTTGTCAATCACTTTTACGCAGCCGATACCTGGGGAATAAAACAATGTTAATTAAAATTGTGTAAACTTAATACGGTCCTGCTGTTGAGAACTTCAATGTAACCTTTACAATTTCTCATAACCAATACATGTAACAGAAAAAAGAGGTTATAATGGAGAATAAACATATTTTGGTAACCTTTTTTTTATGGAGAATACCTCGCAAGAGTCCCAACTGCTCCCGTCTGGAGCTAGTGAGACTATGGCATCCCTAATTGGGGTCTGTTGTAATGCTGAAGGTAAGTGGGGAAGGGAAGGAGATGGGGAAGAGTAAGGTGGGGAAATACCTGGCTATTCAGATCTAGTCACTATAAACGGCTAAAGCCATTTCAAGCAGTGTTTCAATTCTGAATGGTGGTCTTACACCAGGGCGATACTGAGAGTATCTTCCACTCTGGAACGTGCCGCAAATATATATTATTTTTATTAATTAATTGTGAAATAACACAAATTAATCAAATAAAATTTATTAGTGCATGCAGGGTTCGAACCCACGACCTTCGGAATGGGAGTCCAAAGCCTTGCCCCTGAACTACGCCGGCCATCAGCCGCCGCCGGTCTTTAAACTGCTGGCCTTTTTAATGCAATCTATCCCGTCACACGGCACATTTTGAAACAACGTATGTGTTTTAGTCAAAGAACATGCAGATATTACACACTAAAAAAGCCTTCCATGTAGATTTGAATGGAAATCAATGTTACCACCGACCTAATACCTTTTGGTTGAAGCTCATTCAGCATGCTCTCTCTCTCTCCTACACTTACCTGACATTGTTTATCACCATCCCATTTGAGTTTCATAATTATGATATTTTTGCATTGGAAATTAAAGGCCCGATTGGCAAGACTTTTGGGTCACGAAACATGCTCACATATCTTATGTTGTTCTTAATTTTATGGATTTCAAGGATCATATACGAGACATCCGCGTACGGGGCTAGCCGCCGATGAATCACATACGCGACAGTGGTGTACGTAAGGTTTAAGTTGAACTAGCCAACTAACACAAATTCATAATCCAAAGAGAGAAAATTGATTATCTAAAAACTAACTAACTAACTAACTAACCATCACGCCGTTTCCCCGCAGGGGTAGGCAGAGAGGACGGACCGCCAAACAACTCGGTCTTGGCATACACTCCTCGCCTCATTCACATTCATACATCTTATCATACATGCTCTTCTATTATTCTGACTCTTGACATGGCCCGACTCAAGTATCTGATTCACTTGATCGTGCCATGTCTTCCTCGGGCGTCCTCGACTTCTTCTACCATTCACATTAGTATCATATATTCTCTTGACACTCCTTTCTTCGTTCATTCGCTCTATATGTCCAAACCATCTAAGCGTCCCTTTTTTAATCTTACTTATGACGCTCACATCGGCCTTGCATTCTTTTCGGATCTCCACATTCCTCACACGATCATACATGGTTTTACCACACATACGCCTCAGGGATCTCATTTCTACAGCATTCAGTCTACTTTCATCCTTTCTCTGCCAGTTCCATGCTTCACTGCCATACATCAGGGTAGGTACCAGCACTCCATTGTGAACTGCTAGCTTCGCTTCTTTAGACAGCTTTTTGTTGGCGCCAACAGCATTCAGTCCACCATTAATAGAGTTACCTGCATTTACCCTTCTTTCAATATCCCTATCAGCCTATATCTATATGTATTTTAATAATGTACCTTCTTCATTTAGTCCCTCCACCTCTTCTTCTCTCTCTTCAAAATCTGACTCTTCATCATCATCATTATTAGCAGGTTCCATTTCATCATCACCAATGATTTCATCTTCATCAGGGGTCTGATTAGAACCTTCATCACTTCCGATGCCCAAATCTTCATCATCATCGTCACCGTCAGACTCTAACATTTCCGTATCGCTATCAACCGATTCTTCATCACTTTGCTCGGAAATTTCATCATCGACGACCATCTCGCCGTTTTCATCAGATTCGGAAGCTTCATCGTCATCGGATGGAACATCAGCTTCGTCTTCATCGGAATCTTCATCTTCAGATACTTCACCATCTTCCTCATCATCATCATCATCCTCGTCTTCGTCATCATTTCTTTGGACACGTTTCCGGCTTTTATACTTCTTTTTGCTTTTGATCTCTTTCATCAGCTTCTTTTTCTCTTCTTTATTGAGCTTGTTGAAGTTGACTATCTTGGCTTGCTCACTGACGAAAGGGTTTATTAAAGCATTTGGAAGAGCATTCAAGGTCTTTTCTTGGATTCCGTTGGCGAGGTCTTCTTTCAAGCGAAGGATTCCAGTCAAAATTGGGATGCCAAAAGCTAAAGTTTTGCCGCTTCCTGTTTCAGCTGCTCCAAGAATGTCTCTCCTTCCTGAAAAAATAAACAAAAGTATGTACAAGTTACGGAACCTTCTAGCAGGGTGATAAGTTACTAAACTACAACCTAAAGACCTGGTGTAAATTATCAAAGGGTGTAGGTATTATCACGTCAAGATATTTGTTTTTTTTTTACTCCTGAGGAAAAAATCCCTAAAGTAGTCTTTGTCATGTGTCTCCTTTGGTGGAGGGTCTTTTTAGGGAAAGGAAGGAGAGGAAGTTTTGGGAAGTAAAACGGTATGAGGAGTAGGTAGGAATCCGGGGGTCAATGTGTCAAGGAGTGACAGATGTTTGATTGATCCTACTGCGGTGCAAGGTGGTCGAGAGAGTCCGGCTGGAGAGGTCAAAAGCTCAACCAATCTCTCCCAATCTAGGCCGCCACGCAGTAGGTGGGCAAAAGCCAGCAGCCAAAACTTAGACATACTTCACCGCATGAACTGGGCACCCCTGCTAAATAACCAAATGTGGCGAACCACTTGGGGTGATCTATAGCAGAAGTGCTGGTTATTCAATAAATGGTTCCCGGGGTGGCAGATTCATACCCACCTCCCGAATTCACTATCAAAATGCATGAAATTTTGAAACTTTGATTTGACAAAAAATTTTACTTTTGAAGTATTTTCCATATCCCCCGAATGTATTTAAAGTTGTACAGTGAAACCCTCTTGAGAAGTTCTCGCTTAAGAGGATACCCGGCGGTGATTTTTCCATACAAACGTATTCCCTATTTATCTCTCTGGATTTTAACCCTAGAGAAAATATTGTTTTTGCATAAAATAGATATCAACTACTAGCGTGTCGGTACTTTTTGTTTTTTTTGATAAGTTACTTTTTATAGAAGTTATGACCTTCCAAAAATCAATAAAATTGACTGGTTTAAACGCCGTCAAAAGATGTTCAGTATACAAACCAGACAATGTTTTTTTAAAAAAAGCAAAACGTACAGACATAGAATAGTTTTTTCTTATGTAGTTGGTAAAAAAAAAAATTGCAAATCAGTCCACTTTTGGAGTAGAAAAGTGGGGAATACAAAACCTCCGTTTTAGTTAGGTGTCAGTGCATTGTCCCTTTCGCTCAATATCCGGTGGAGTAAGAGCAACAGTGACAGCAATATTTTAGTTAAAATCTATTTCTGCACCACCGGGTATCATCTTAAGATGTTTTCCTGCTTAAGAAGTTTGGTTTTTTCGGTCCCTTAAAGACCAAATGGCCCAATTTTTCCCACTTATAAGGTTTTCCCACCTAAGAAGTTTTTTTTTCCGGTCCCTTGGAAAACTTCTTAAGAAGGTTTCACTGTAGTTCATAGTAATTAAGTTGAATCGAAGTGTTATTTAAAAATATATTTGTATTAAGCGTGTCCAGCTATCGTAAAAGATCAACCAAAAATAATATTACCATGCAAAGCAGCTGGAAGGGTCAATTCCTGAATTTGCGTTGGACTTCTGAATCCTTGATCTGCCAAAGCCCTCAGAATGACATCAGGAATACTGAATTGCATCCAAGCTTGCATATCTTCAACTGGGATGGCATTCAGACTACTTATTTCCGGAGGTTTAACTATGGCTTCATCTTCATTTGCTGGCTTATCTTTCATCGCCTTATCTTTCTTTTTATCCGCCCGTCTTTGATCTCGTTTTGCCCGATCTCTTTCGAATTTAGTCGGCTTACGCTTCTTCTTCTTCTTTACTGGTGTATTTTCTTTCTTTTCACCTTCTTTTGTTTCAATTCCATTAGCTGCTTCCGCTTTCTTGGCTGCTTTCTTTTCGGCTTTTTTCTGTTTCTGTTTGTTTTTTTTTTTGGTAGCAGCATCTTCTATTGGAGTTTCTGAATCATTTGGAGCGACTACACTGTCTTTAGCTTCGATTCCATTTGTTTGATTAGGTTTATTTTTGTTTTTCTTGTCTTTTTTCTTTCCATTGGGAGTGTTGGGACCTTTTGAGGGTGTGAGAGAGACATTTGCATTGACGCTGTCTACTTCAAAACCAGAAGATGAAATAATCTTTGATTTCTTGGGGGTGACATTTCCATCTGCTGAAGATGGTGCTTTCCTTTTGACCGTTTCTGTTTTCTTTTCCTAAAAAACAAACACAATGTAATATTTATATAATGAAGACAATATCAGCGACTCTCAATCAAAAATTTGAAACAGATAGATCAGAAAAAGATATGGTCACATCTAGGAATCGAATCCAGGACCTTAGCCTTGCCGGGGCAGTACTTTATCACTGAGCTAATGTAGACCCTATCCCCTTGAGTAATACAGTACAATCTCACTAATCCGGCACTTCACTAGACCGATACGTCCAATAATCCGGCACCTTTCGCCCGCGCCACCCTCTCCCCTCTTTTTTTTTTTATTTTTTTTTTTTAAGTTTCAATAGCAAAGTTTGTACATTATGTAGGTATAAAGTATAATATAAGTATAATTTTTTAGTCTTTTTTCACAGTCCTCATCACTAGGGTTTCCTTTTCTGAGGCGGCCTGTAGTTTTTTAAACTTTTGTATTTAGTAATAATGACATGCGCTCCATCGCCGCGTCGCCGTCTAGCAGTCTAACCCCAACACTTATCTCATGTGCACGTGCGTATGTATTTGCCTGTTGTTTTGAAGTGAGAATAGTGTGTAATTAAAAATGTCAAGTAAACGGAACCACAAGACACTAGATTTGAAAGATAAAATGGACATTTTAAAGAAGTCAAAAGCAGAACTCAATTAAGGAGTATTTTAAAACTATGTAATTTTGAGATACGTTACAGTTACGATAAAAGCTGTCATACAAGAACACAAATATGTACATACATTAAACACATTATATTCTCTTTATGAAATGCTTTGTTTTATTTATTATGATTTTTTCTCTATATAATCCAGTAATCCGAACATTCCAATAATCCGACACCCTCTGGTATTTAATAGTGCCGGATTAGTGAGATTGTACTGTATTACAATTTGAGGTTTTACGCATTAAGTTTAAATAAAAATAAAGGTAATTTTTTGTTATTGGTGGCCACGGTTATTACGAATAATTTTTAGAAAAAAACTTTAGATTCGCCTTAATCACTATAAAAGGAAACTTTTTGCATCACGGCCAGAGGAAAAAAATGCATTTTAATTTTCAATTGCGTAAAATTTCACTTCAATTCGCGAACCGATACTTCATTAAACCGCCGCCTGCTGCTGTCATTTTGTTATGTTGGTATACCCGATATATTACCGCAACATAACGAGGAGCTATAAATGACACTACTACGCAATCTATGCAAATTAGGTAAGTACTAGTTTGGCGAAATTCTGGAAATAAAATACAATAAAATGAATAAAGACCTTCAGGCACGTTTTTTTGCATTCATTTTTTTATGTTAAAAGCTTTACCTAAAAATCTGTTTTGAGCACTAGTATGGCGAATACTGGAAATAAGGGGAGAGTAAGATGTTTCCGTGGCACCGCCATTTGACGATGGATTTCGATAAATCAACCCAAATAAATCGTATTTTTTTTATAAAAAAATACATTCGCTTTTGTATCACAAACCATGTTACACAAACCTAGCGTAGCCGCTAAACTACTTGAAAACTGGGATATTTTTCTTGCCTTGACGCGAGCAGGCGCTACAAAGGGGGCACTTTCTTTTGTATCACAAACCATGTTACGCAAACCTAGCGTAGCCGCTAAACTACTTGAAAACTGGGATGTTTTTCTTGCCTTGACGGGAGCAGGCGCTACGAAGGGGGCACTTTATTTTGCATTACAAACTATGTTACACAAACCTAGCGTAGCCGCTAAATTACTTGAAAACTGGGATATTTTTCTTGCCTTGACGCGAGCAGGCGCTACGAAGGGGGCACTTTCTTTTGTATCACAAACCATGTTACACAAACCTAGCGTAGCCGCTAAACTACTTGAAAACTGGGATGTTTTTCTTGCCTTGACGCGAGCAGGCGCTACGAAGGGGGCACTTTCTTTTGTATCACAAACCATGTTACACAAACCTAGCGTAGTCGCTAAACAACTTGAAAACTGGGATGTTTTTCTTGCCTTGACGCGAGCAGGCGCTACGAAGGGGGCACTTTCTTTTGTATCACAAACCATGTTACACAAACCTAGCGTAGCCGCTAAACTACTTGAAAACTGGGATGTTTTTCTTGCCTTGACGCGAGCAGGCGCTACGAAGGGGGCACTTTCTTTTGCATCACAAACCACAAACAGTTTTAAAGTAGTGTAGGGGCTACGCTAGGTTTGTGTAACATGATTTGTGGTACAAAAGAAAGTGCCCCCTTCGTAGCGCCTGCTCGCGTCAAGGCAAGAAAAACATCCCAGTTTTCAAGTAGTTTAGCGGCTACGCTAGGTTTGCGTAACATGGTTTGTGATACAAAAGAAAGTGCCCCCTTTGTAGCGCCTGCTCGCGTCAAGGCAAGAAAAATATCCCAGTTTTCAAGTAGTTTAGCAGCTACGCTAGGTTTGTGTAACATGGTTTGTGATACAAAAGTGAATGTATTTTTTTATAAAAAAAATACGATTTATTTGGGTTGATTTATCGAAATCCATCGTCAAATGGCGGTGCCACGGAAACATCTTACTCTCCCCTTATTTCCAGTATTCACCATACTAGTGCTCAAAACAGTTTTTTAGGTAAAGCTTTTAACATAAAAAAATGAATGCAAAAAAACGTGCCTGAAGGTCTTTATTCATTTTATTGTATTTTATTTCCAGAATTTCGCCACACTAGTACTTACCTAATTTGCATAGATTGCGTAGTAGTGTCATTTCTAGCTCCTCGTTGTGTTGCGGTAATATATCGGGTATACCAACATAACAGTAGTGACAGAATCAGACAGAATGGCCGCGGTTTAATGACGTATCGGTTCGCGAAGTGAAGTGAAATTTTACGCAATTGAAAATTAAAATGAATTTTTTTCCTCTGGCCGTGATGCAAAAAGTTTCCTTTTATAGTGATTAAGGCAAATCTAAAGTTTTTTTCTAAAAATTATTCGTAATAACCGTGGCCACCAATACCAAAAATTTACCAAAATAAATATTATTTCCGCCTAGTATGGTGATTTAATATGTCATTGATATGTAAATGTTTTAATGTATTTTATAAATAAATAAATCCTAGATTAGCAGAAACTTTAATAGAATATTGCATATTAAATAAAAATTGATATATTTATCCTGACACTATCTAGATAGCATTTAGTTCGAGATGAACCTTGCAATCATACGTAAAGACAGAAGCCAATAATAATATGCGTTAAGAAAATGAAGATAATGTTAGCAATTCTTAATCGAAGTATGATGCAGTTTAATATGACCGAAGGGGGTAGAGTAACATTAGTTCAGAGGTAGAGCATCGCCCCGACAAGGCTAAGGTCCTAGTTTTGATTCCTAGATGCGATCATATTTTTTTCTGTTTAAAATTTTCGGTAACTTAAATTACAATGATCTGTGAATATCTGTACGATAAGACAAAACTAGACATATATAATATGTGAGATTTAATGAGTAATAAATACTGTTCATAACCTGAAATTCACCCAACAAAATAAAGAGTGCATTGCTCAACGAAACTTATGAAAAAAATAAAACCAACATAAATGAGATGAAGAAATGTATTTTAAATACAGTATATTGGAAAGCTGTGACTGTAAAGTATCATATTTTACCTTTTGGGCTTTCCTTCGAGCATTTCGTTTACTTAAAACGCTGTAGTCTAAACATTCTTCGATTCCCAATAAGCCTTCGAAGTTAGTATTTGGTCCGGCCGTTCCAAAATCATCTAAATTCACCGATCTCCATTTGTATTTCACTGAATCCATTGTCAGAGAAAAGTATTATAATAATTATAATAAAATAATTTGCAAAAAACAATTCTCACACCTACCGCGTGAATGTAAATATGACATTTGAATTTGACAGAAACATAACCTGCGAAAATAAGCATGGCTCAAGCTCAAATGTTGCCAAAAAAGAAAAATAAATGTTTTTTCTTTCGAATAAAGCACAGACCGCAGCTATTGTTTCGCAAACATTAAAAAACTCCATAATGATTAGGTTACACGAAATATTATTGACAAAACTTCAACTATTTTTTTAATGTTTCAGAATCCATAGATTTAGAAGGCGGGCAAGGGTACCGCCACCCCTAGTGGGACCTCACCAGCCTCGACCCATCGTCTTGCACCCTGTGGGTGGGATGGATTCATACGTCCACCACTTCTGGACACATTTACCCCCAGATTTCTACCCACTCCTCCTCTAAAAAGACCCTCCACAGAGCATCTTCTTCAGCAGATTTTTTTTTCTCAGGGCCTCCTGAATGGAGATAACGTAAAAAAAACTGCACTCGTACAAGTCAGGTGGATTACGAAGATATGTATGGGGGTTGTCTTCTTTGATTCATTATATTCTAGTCCCAGCGAGAGCTCGTACGCACGTCATCGACGACCATCCCCTTCGTGTTGAATTTCAAATAACCACTAGATATTGTAAGTACTTGCTTTATTGTAGTCCCAGGGTCGTATGTCATTGTTATAGTATCTTCCATCTTTTTTGTCTTCACTTAAATGAAGAAAGATGAATTAGAACGATGTCGTTACATACGACCTCTCCCTGGGACTACTATAAAGCAAGCACTTACAATATCTCCTAGTTATTTGAAATTATACACTTATTCAATGACATTCATATATGCTGTTGCAGAGATAGAAATCACATAAAAACACAGAATTACCCGCCTTATGATGACGTTCAAATCTACTGGCGTCATTTGGAAGCATTCTGAAAAGATCGTTCGTTAGATAGGCACTAAGATATTTTCGCCAAGATTCTAAATTGAGATTCATCAGCTCGCTAGCACTAAAAAGGCCGCTGCAGACCATGTATTGGGATTAAGTGTGACGGTCAGGCGATAAAATAATCACGTCTATTAAAAATAATATTATGATTTTGTTAATAAAACGTATGAGACTATGGAATTCCCATGCGTGGTATGTTGTGAGGCTGATGGGGAATAGAAAGATAAGTGCCTGGCTTTTCAGATCTGGTCACCAAACACGGCTAAAGCCATTTCAAGAAACGTTTCAATTCGTTTTCATGTTGAAAGCTCTAGTTATTTTCTTATCATGATACTTCTTTTTTAGTTATGGTTTTTCAAATTGTATAATTATTTTTATAAATAAAGCCCTGATTATTTTCTAAATATTTTAGTTTTATTGCGAGGCTAATTAGTATAATTTTAAGGAGAATTGATATGTTGGTCCACTGTGCACGTCTTCGGCTCACTGTGTACCATACCTACGGTTCACTGTGTAGTATGTACCAGCACTGTACACAGTGAACCAAAATCTCATTTTTTATATAAATCGCTATATCTAATTAATAGTGAACTCTGCGAAAATGAGTTTATGCACATAAAAAGCTAAAGAAATACTGAAGTTAATAAGATTTATTTGACATTTCTACATTAAATTTTGGTGACCCAGGTTGACTCGGAAAAAAAGTGTGGTTCACTGTTGACCCACTGACCCTACTCATAAGGAAACAATCAAGATATAAAACAAAAATATTAACAAGCATCGCCAAGCATTTATTAGATTAAATCACAATTGCTTTAACTTAAAAACATTTTACAGAAAGGAATTATGTAATTAGTGAAAATTTCAAGAAACTCTTTGTTCGAACATCAGGAGATCAATAAATGGATTACGGTTAGCCAACATCATCTTTTCAGAATTTTCCAGTAATACCAGCAGGTTCTCGATAATTTGTGCATGCTTCAGATTTGTGATAAATGAATAAAATTTCTTACCCCAGCCATATTATAAAATAGCGGGGTATCAATCATCCTTACTGGTACTGACATACATGCTCATTAGTAGCAAGAGAGCATACTCCTATTAAGAAAATTCTATCTATAGTTTTCTTATAGTAGCATGTGTCAGTGACGTTGCTAGTATTAAGCACACTCAAATGAGTATGTTCATTGATTCGCGGGTGGAAGAGGAAGTGCTCTAAGTATGTGTGAACAGGCTTTCTTATGAGCATGCTTTAAAAAATATTAAGTGTCCCGTTGGGGAGACGAAAAAACCATGATTTTCGTGATTTATTATGGGATCTATTATGTATTATGCGAATATAAAATACCCATAATGGATGTTCAAATTCCCCAAAAGTTCCTTCACATTCAAAATGAAAGCAAATTCTATTGAAATCAGCATTTATTTTTAATTATCTAGCCATTTTCGGATGTGTTGACATATTGGATCCGAATGAACCATTTATTTTCTTTCGTCAAAAGATTCATAAATAATTGCGTTGCAAGCAAAAAGATTATTTATTTTAGTTCTGGGCGAATGGAACCGACTCCATTTCTTGACATGAGTATGCTCATAAAGAGCATTTGCGTTAAATTGTTGGCTTTGTGCATGCTCAATCCTGAGTATGCTCAACATTTTTCATTTTTCATTTCTGAGCAAATGTGTATAGTTGATGAGCATGCTCATTTATGAGCATGTGTGTCAGTACCATAAGTCTTTGTTACCAATTTTTTAAATTTAAATAAAATTGGCCTTTCCCAGTAAAAATTGTATTAGGAAAGTTCGCGGTGATAATTTGTATCAAAAACGGAACTTATTAGATCAATAATTTTGCTTATCAACCGGCAAATCCAAATCAGATTATGCTAAATCCTCTAGAATTTGTGTACGTTTTAGATTATTTTTGTGATAACTTATTTTTATCATAGTAGGTACTATTGAAGTGAGTAATGTTCCTATCACTGGCAGCATTATTGGAACGTAGATACATTCGTACGTCATCGATGTCAATTTTTGACAGAATGTGCCTCGCAGTGAGCTACGATTTTTAGTTTTATATATTACATTAATTGAAAACAGTTTCAAATTAACTACACCTGACCACCAGGCCGTGTAAAATCTCAGTGAGTATCCATCCTAATTAATCATATATTTAAATAAAACGAAATACTGAAAAGAATAATGTTTTGATGAGTGAAGAAGTGTGTTGACAGGAGACTTGATCAAATACTTGGCTAAATAATCAATTAAAGTTTTAATTTGTTTGAGACTTGAGTGGGTGGTTCATGTTTCTGCTCTAATTAATGAATAACCTTGACATATAAAACTAAAAATATTGTATGTTTACTTTCTACTTTTGTCAAGCATGACGTTTGAACCCTATCGATTTATTCGTTTTAAAATGTTTTATCATCTTATACTGTGCTGAATTAAATAAGGGTAATTATTCCCTTATTAATCGCCAGATTATGGTAATTACTATAACAATTATTTTCTTGCACAAAATAGGTTATCAAGTTCTTAGTTTGGGTTAACTAGGTAATTCATTCATATTTAGATTGAGACGAAACTCACGCAAATGTTAATCCATCCAACAAAAAAAAATTAATGGCGGCAAAGGAATTGTTTTATATGGGAAATTTTAAAATTTGAATAAAAATAAAGTTTTAATGCATTTTTTACCATCTATCCAAATGTAATTAGTGGTTTGTTGTAGTAATTAAGTTGAAACACAGTGTAATTTTAAAAATCTGTGTCTAATAAAGATGCGGCAGTTAGTGGAATATTAACCTATTTATTTTAAGAGCGGAAACGGTTTACTTGTAGTTCCCGTGAGAATTTAGGCCGTAGGCCCATTGTGCTGTCTCCCATTTTACCTCATTCCTTTAACAGTAACCCGGTCCCCTTTATAAAGTTCACCAGGGTTGTCATTAGATAGGAGGCTATATCCTCTGCTTCCACAATGTGTTTTCCAAGTCTCATCTCTCCTCTCCACTCCCCCTTGGTTCCTCATGAGGGAAGAGTCCACCCCACCTTGGTTCCCTGAAGGCCCCATGAGGGAAGAGTCCACCCCACCTTGGTTCCCCGAAGGCCCCATGAGGGAAGGGGGCCTAATCTCTCCTCTCCACTCCTTGGTTCCTTGAGGGTCAAACGACGGAGAGTCCACTCCCCTTTGGTTCCCCGAAGACCTCACAAGGGAAGAGTTCACCCCACCTTGGTTTCCTGTAGGCCCCATGAGGGACGAGGGTCTAATATCTCCGCTCCACGACGGAGAGTCCACTCCCCTTTGATTCCAATATTAACCTATATAACAAAATCTGTGCCTAATAAAGGTGCGGCAGTTGGTGAAATATTAACCAATAATTTATTTATTATTTATAGAATACATGCTAATACATTAAGTCATTTTAATACATATGACACATTAGATCACCACACTAGGCGACTGCCTGTTTCACGGTAACCAATGGAATATAGTTAATATGTGAGGTCTAGTGTTAACATATAAATTAATTATTTATTCATGTTAAAAGTGTGAAAGATTATAGTAGAAAAATTATAATGGAAATTGAAAATAGAAAACAAAAAACCGAAAAAAATAAAATAAAAAAGAATAAAGAAGAATAAGACATGCAATTATGCAGGAAAAGATCATATGCGATAATGATAATGGATTACAATTTCACATAATATAACAAAGATAACACTTTTCATAGAAATTCACTGAAACATAACAAATTTCAGACACAAAATATCAGAGATAATATCTTACGACTATGCCAAACGGTTTAACACGTTTATTTGGCTTTAATCTGTTGTCCACACTTTTGATATATTCACTCTCCACAAGTGTTGAACATAGACTGATAAAGAATGTATTTTCAAATCATCTTCCTGTTATTTTGAAAAATAAAAGATTCCTAGAGATAATGTTTTTTTATACATCTGTCAATTAAACTTGATTGATTGACTAAAATATTACTTAAGCCTTGTTCACACCTGACAAGTAGTAAGTCGAATGGCGAGTAACTCGCTACTTGACTCACTAAAAAGTGTTCCCACTACTGTCAGGTAGAGTTCATTAGTAAGCGGCGGGTCGCGATATAACGGGCTGCAACGCAATAATACGCAATAAAAAAATAAATAAAATAAAATAGGCTAATTAAGCTGATTGTAATGCTTATTTTAGAATAGGTGGAAGAATAAATTAGTGAAATGAAAATAAATAAACTATGGACACGAAAATAGATTAATAGCCGCAAAAATAAAGAATTTCAGAGTAGAATTTTCGCTCCAACGGGACGACATATCGCGCGTGTCTGCGTCTACGAATGAACAGCGCATGTCAGTGCGCAGGGTCGCGTGGAGGGGGACTCTACTCGCCGAAAAAATAGAACCAAATGGATTCAATCTACTAAAGAGCTGACTAGCCTACTCTACTAAAATTGTGGTGTTCAGACACGTTTAGATACTAATATATTCGCTCCTCGACTAAAATACTCGCCCAGTCAGAACGACACTTTAGAGTTCAATTTCATTATCACTTTTCTCTATCTTAAAAAAACATCTAAAGCAGTGAAATTTGCAGTTTCCAGAATATTTTTATTTATTTTTGTTTTTAACAACCTCTTTTTTTTTTTTTTTCTTCTACAAATTGTAATATTTTAATTAATGAAGACATTATTAGCAAAACTCAATCGAAAATCTGAAACAGAAAAAGGTCACATCTGGACTCCAGGAACTTTGCCTTGCCGGAGCGCAGATCTACCAACTGAGCTAATGTGTCCCTATCCGATTCGATCATATTTAACTTTATCATACTTCGACTGAGAACTACCAAAATATATTATCTTCATTTTCTAAATGCATATTTTTATTGGCTGCTATCTTTATGCATGATTGCAATATTTAATTTTGTAGAATAAAATACAAAAAATTAAAGCGACCCGGCGACTACCTTGGCTGACCAGCGCACGAACCACCAGAGTCCATTTCTCAGTGTGCAGAACCTACTGCGCACTTTTGAGACAATCCGAATTGTCCCTTTAAGCATTTTGGTTAATTCTTTGCGTTTCTTTTTTGATAACCGCGCATGCGCAGTTGTATGTGAATTTCAAATTCCGCGGGGATAATCCATTGAATCCCCTCGTAACAAAAGTTTTGTAGTTTCAGGCGGGAATCGCTCACGTTCAAATTATGTTAGATGAAAATAACTAATTAACTAACTAACCATCACGCAGTTTCTCTGCAGGAGTAGGCAGAGAGGACGGACTGCCAAACAACTCGGTCTTGGCACACACTCCTTCCCTCATTCACATTCATACATCTTCTCATACATACTCTTCTATTATTTTGACATGGCCCGACTCAAGTATCTGATTCACTTGATCGTACCACGTCTTCCTTGGGTGTCCTCGACTCCTTCTACCATTCACATTCGCGTCATAAATTCTCTTTACACTCCTTTCTTCGTTCATTCGCTCAACATGCCTAAGCTTCCCTTTCTTAATCTTACTTATAACGCTCACATCAGCCTTGCATTCTCTTCGGATCTCCACATTCCTCACACGATCATACATGGTTTTACGCCTCAGGGATCTCATTTCTATCGATGATAATCTTGCAAGATAAAGAGTTATTTTTGTTATACTGTATTATAAATTGTATATCTATAGAAATTTTAATTTATTTTCATTTAGACACCTGATTAGCATGATTTGATACATAAAAAATATGGGTCCCCACCATCAAAGAAGTGCTCGAGTCGCCACTAGGAATTAGAGTGACTTTCAATACATTTCTCATCATCATCCTGATAATCTTCTATTATGCTGTCTTTTCCATTTCACTATTTGGTCTGGTAACTCACGTTATTTCAAAGGACTAGTTATTATATTTTGATACAGCTGTAGTTAGCAGATGTACGTGACAAAGAATGAAACAGATCTTGAGCAATAGAAAAGCCTTGACCAGGTCTTCATTCAGAATTAGCTACGACAAATCATGTTGTTGACTTCACCTTGCGCTTTTTCTCATTCTATTGTTGGGCAGTAAAAAATGCTCCGCTTATTAAGAGGGCATTCTTTTTGCTGCAAATTTTAGTTTATGAATAATGCGGCTGTTTCTAAATCACAAAAGCGAAAGGGCAATGGATATATCTATCGTCCAGTCCATTAGTCAGACATTTCCAAGTACTAAAACAGGGTTGCCGATTTGCGGATTTCCCCAAACTGCGGGGAATTTTTCTGATTTTTCAAGATTTGGGTATTTTGCGGGGAAAATGCGGGGATTCTAGGCATTTCTTGATTATCCAACCATATTGAAAAAAATAAGCACATTCGGTAGAAGATTTCGTAGTTTATTTTATGGCGGCACTGCCACTGTAGCATTTTCTAAACGATAATGTCAGGAGGATTCCTGAAGTTCGGGACCCAAACTCAAAGACACATGAATTTGCCAGTGATGGAACTTCTATTTTTTTATTTATTTATTTAACATTCTTTTTTTTACATATTTCAACATTAAGTCCCGTTAAACTGATTTATATCAGTTTGTCAACGTGTTCTTTTACAAATAATTTTTAGAGAATTTATAAAATATACATTATATATACATACATCCACATATTTTTACATATATAAAATAAAGAGCAGAGGAAAAACGAAAGAAAGAAGAAGAAAAAAGATTATAAAAATGGAAAAAACATTAAAAACGAAAATTAGAAATACGGACGTTAGTACAAAAAAATTCTTTCATATAACCATTTTTTTAGCATACATTTTCTTCTGAAAGTCAATTCACAGTTTTTTATTGAATTGGGTAACATGTTGTAAATTATTGGTACGAGGTATTCTATAGTTCTTTGACCGTATTTATTTAGGTATCTGGGAATAACAAGTCCATCGTTTGCAGTTAGTCTTGTATTATGAACATGTACCACTATTTTATTATACTCAGATTGAGATGTATGCTGATTCGCAATTTTGAACCACAATATAGCACGAACAGATAATAGAAGGATGATAGAAGGATTCTTTTCCTACGTACGTCTTGTTGTTTTGATGAATTTTTTAAATATTTTGTTAATAGTCTTATATTAATGTAAATTGCTTACTTAATAACAATAAATTAACTTAATTGTTTTAAATGATTACCCTCAAAATCAATTAACAAAATAAAGTTTTAAAAATTGTTTAAAATTATGTTCACTAAAATACTATTTTATCATCTTTTCTTCAACTAACTCTTTTTTCTCTCGTTTAAATTACTCGTGCTTGTCAAGCTATATGATTATATTGTCTTTTTGTTTCTACTAGCTATACAATTTATTGGCACACCGTATTAAATTTTTTTTAATATATAGGCACCCTTGTGGTGATTTCTCAAAAAAATGGCGCTCTACAAATTATCCAATTTTTTTTTGTACGCACCAGACTTTTAGGTCCTTTCACACACTTTTCCATATTTTTATTTTTTATTTATTTATTTTTTTTTAATTTTTTTTTTATTTATTATAATTACATAATTCTTTGGCTAATTGCAATAAAAATAGTTTTTTTAACAAATCTACCCAATTCAATAAAGAAAAACATTTCTCGTGTTTGAATTGGGGAGTAGTGCCATTACAAAGGTAAGAGAAAAGTATGTAGGTATTATATATAATTAACAAAGGTGTTAGGTACATGATCATCTAGTAAATCCACGCTATGCAAGTTTATTATATAAGTATAATTAATACAAAACAATACAAGAACAACATGTTAACCTACCACACTATTAAATGGGAAAATAATTCACCGACTCCAGATATTTTCATATTGGTTCGGCTCGGTGGAATTGCTAATTCGACCGATAAATCCTACTGATCCCTCAATATAAATATTTAAAAAATCTTTCATAATCCTACATGTATTTAAAATGACTTTTAATGATTTTTAATGAGAGAGCTGTATAATACCAGTAGCCGAAATAACAAACGGTAATATTTTATTATTATTATAAGTTGGGTTATTGGGTTGTAACCTATTTTTTAATCTTATATAATGTATGTAATAATATGTCTTAATCATGTTTAATGTTCCAAATAAAATAAAATAAATAAATAAAAATGCTAAATTCTGTGGAAAATTGTATTATTTTGAAGACAGAATTTTAAAGGAACTTGTGGGGAATTTGTCATTTTGCTCTCTCCGATTTGGGGATTTTAAACATTCGTTGCGGGTATTTTAGAACATAAGCATCGGCAACCCTGGTTTTGAGATATTAAGGAAAGCTATATTTGAATGCTAACCGTAAATCAAATATTATTTACATGTGTCTTGTTTTACATTTTAAATATGCTATAAAATAATCCACGGTAGCATAACGGTTCAGTACATTAGTACGACATTTTGAAATATCTTACAACATAATAGTGATTAATTATCTAATGAGAGGATATGTTTTCCACATAAGCCTGTATTGGCACACACTCCTTGATTCATTCACATTCATACATCGTCTCATATATGCTCTTCTGTCATTCTGAATCTACACATGTCCCGTCCCAAATATTTGATTTAATTGGTTTTGCTGCATCTTCCTCGGGCATCCCTGACTTCTTCTACCATTCACTTTCGCATCATATATTCTTCTTATACTCCTTTCTTCATTCATTCGCTATAAGTAAGAACATCATAGTGTTGCACGAAATAGCTTTAGTCATGTGAATAGATTTGAATAGCCAGTTACTTCCTAACCTAACAATGTTTCCTAAAATTGGGAATGCCATAACTCCACTATTTCTGGGCAGTTGGGACTCTTGTCTGGTATTCATATAAAATAAAATAAATGTCTCGTCTGGTAAACTCGACTGAAATTGGTTACATCGGAAATATTCATTTCTGGTGCTTGAAAATCCTTTTATTCTAGACGTTTTTATTAGTACTACATAGTTATAAGTCTTCAAATCACAAGTCACTTACGTAGATTGATTCACTAGCTATAAGTCTTAGATATAACTCGCTAGTTATAAATCTTAGTTATAAGCCATTTAAATTAATTTTATTATACACAGTGTCCAGAAACTCGTAGTGCAAGCAGAAAACTGATGAATATACATCACGGTTGGAGTTGATTTGGTGGTACAGGAGAATTTGGATATAACGACTTCGCTTATAACGGCTTACCGTTTCTAGCGACGAAAATGTTAACTCAAGTTAGGTTTCATAGTTAGGTTCTAGGAAAATATATCCGTTTAGTACTACTCCGTTTTAAGCGACCAATTGTTTAAAGCGACCCATAAATAAAGCACTCAAGCGACCTATTTTAATGATAATTCGTCCGGTTAGAACGTCGGGCAGTGTTTTGTTTAAATTTTCCCCGCTTCCCACACCGCTCTCCCCTTTCTCGCGCACCCCCCCCCCCCTCCCCTCCTCACGCATTCCACTTACACCTTCTTAGCCTTCCCCTCTCCCACGAACTCCTTCCATGTGACCTTCCCGCATACCCCTCCCCCAGCCTCTTTTCCCTTCCGCTTAACTCCATAAATACACCAATTTCCCCCCCCCCTCCCTCCCCCCCTCCCACCCCCCTCCCACCCCTTCCCCCTCCCTCCCCCCCCCCCCCCCCCCCCTCCCTCCCCCCCCTTCGCATTCCGCTTCCACCTTCTTAGCCTTCCCCTCTCCCTCGAACTCCTTCCATCTGACCTTCCCGCATACCCCTCCCCCAGCCTCTTTTCCCTGCCGCTTAACTCCATAAATACACCAATTTCCCCCCCCCCCCTCCCTCCCCCCCACGCATTCCGCTTCCACCTTCTTAGCCTTCCCCTCTCCCTCGAACTCCTCCTTAATTCTCCATCTGACCTTCCTGCATACCCCTCCCCCAGCCTCTTTTCCCTGCCGCTTAACTCCATAAAATACACCAATTTTTCCAACAACTCGCGGGACCTATTTAATTTTTTATGCAAATTGCATAATGCCAGAGCTCACCAGTATATATATATATATATATAGAAGTATTCACGGACATTAAAAAAATTAATAGCAATCGGATGAAATTTTAATCGCAATCATATGAATAGTATAGGAATTAATTTCATAACGCCAGAGCTCACTATCCTATAACCATCCCGGGTATGCGCACATCATATTCCCAAAGTTTCATCGCAATCGGATAAACGGTATGGCCGCGCATAGGGTACGAACAAACAAACAAACAATAATTTTTATATTATAGATAACCAGTCATCAGTTACAATACCTCATTAATAAGTAAATTAGAAAAAAATTATATGACTTGCGCTGACTTAAAGCTGTAAAATAAATTCAATATTCAATCGACATTGAATGTGAAATGAAGTGTAGCGGAAAATAATAAAACATTGATAATAAATTACGGTGCAGTAAAGTCAACCTGATGATTTACAATATTTAATATTGCAAACATAAAGTTGATGATTTTGTCAGTTTAGCAATTACTCCCGGCAAGAGTGAGTGTATTTTTTGATTTAATTATAATAATGATTACAGTGTGTATAGTTAAAGTTTTATCATTTACAATTGTGAATTAAGTGTATTTATTTGTAGTGCATAGTGAAAAATCATTTGAATTAACGAGATTTTTTTTTTATTCTGAGTAGGATTAAAAAATATTTTGTAAGACAACATTAAAATTTATAATTAAATTAAATATCTACTAAGTTTTTTTAAGACTTTTATATGAAATTTAATAATGTATTTAAATTAATGAGGTCATTTTGTAGCCAAGTGGTGCAAAGCAACGGGTTTACATCCAGGCGCTACGGGTTCGAGCAAAATCTCCTACTATAGCACAAGCTACATTTCAGTATTTTTTTATGATGGGGTAGGGAGATTTCAAAGATTGTTAGATTATTCGTAACCCGGGAATGTTTGTCATAATTTTTTTTTCGCTGGAGTTCCTCAAAGATCTATCCTGGGTCCGCTTTTGTTCCTATTTTTCATTAACACTATAAGTTCTGTCATAGCTCGTTCGCAATATTTAACATTTAATATATGCAGGTTATTCGTAACCCGGGAATGTTTGTCATTTTTTTTCTCTGGAGTTCCTCAAGGATCTATCCTGGGTCTGCTTTTATTCCTGTTTTTCATTAACTTTATACGTTTTGTCATCGCTCGTTTGGAATATTTAATATTTATAGATGGCTTAAAACTATACCGTACATATAGACGACTGCGTCCTTCTGCAATTGATATGTAGGCTCCATCACAAATTGGGCAAAAACAAACTGTCTATAAAGCTTCAATACACCAAAATCAATGTTGTCTCATACCCAAGAACGAAACCATCGATCACGTTTGAGTATTTAGTCAACGGTAACATTTTTCATCACCTAACTCAGATAAAATAGGAGATATTTTCAAAGTTGTAAAATCATGTAGGTACATAATTAAAAACCAAAATAATTATGATCAGTATTTTATTAATTTTGTGATGACGCTGCTTGATAGCATTTTATTTCTTCTGAAATGCATTTTATTTTTTTGGTATTGTTTTCAAATAAATTAAATGTTGTTGTCACATTACATAACTACAATAATGTCGTCAAATTGTGAACCAGTTTGTTTGAATTGTATAACCGTTGTCCGAATTTTAAAACCATTTGAATTTATAATGAAATAATTTGCAAACTTATAATCTTTTTGTCCTAAGTGTTCAGAATTGGTTATTTATAAAGGGGAGGAACTATTTTAAAGAATGCCTGACATCATTAAATTAAGTTCATTTGCTTTATTACATATTCAGTTTTTCATTTATATTTTGAAAAAAAAAAAAAAAAAACTTTTAAAAATTAATTAATTTATCTTTATTTTCATTATTTCAACAAGTAAATTCATTTATTTATTTGACCATTTATATTTATTTTATCTTATTAAAATCAACAGTTTAATAATTTGGTAGGCGGGTATGGGTACCGCCGCCCTGGGAACCATTAATTGGATGACCAACACCTCTGCCACAGGTCACCCCAAGTGGTTCGCTACGTTTGGTGACTTAGCAGGGGTGCCCGGGTTCATGGGGTAAAGTTTGTCCGGGTCTTGGTGGCGGGTGCATCGGCTCACCTTCTGCGTGGCGGGCCGGATTGGGAGATGCTGGTTGAGGGAGACCCTTTACAACCGGCTACCGCTGTCCGGGCCGCTCGGTAGTACAGGGGCCCGACCCTCAGGCTCACGACTGAGGGTGGGCTGCCCCATCAACGAGTGCAAAAACCCCGCCGTTGCTGTTGTGCCGGTTCGTGACCGGAGGGGACCCAGCAGCAGCGTTTGGGGCGCATTGGGCGACCTCTCCAGCCGGACTCTCCCGGCCCATCGCCTTGCACCGCAGTGGGTGGGATGGATTCATACGTCTATCACTCCTGGACACACTGATCCCCAGCTTCCTACCCACCCCTCATACCTTTTCCTTCCCAGACCTCCTTATCCCCTCATATTTACTTTTTCTTTCTTTATAATTATAAAATCATGAACAACACAACGAATACAACTAACATCTTGACAGCGGCGAGTAGAAGGCGTCCCCGGTGCGGGCCTAAACTGTTGGTAAATTTTGCCAACATTCGCGGCCTGCACACAAATTTAAACCATGTACATCACCACCTTCTATCAATGCGTCCTAACCTTCTTTTCCTTTCTGAAACACAGATAGCTGAGCCTCCAGATGCCTCCTATCTGGACTGCCCGGGCTATGCCCTCGTTGGCAAGTTCAGACCCAAAGGAGGTGTCTGTCTCTATAGCCGATCTGACGTCAACTGTGTGCGTCTGTTGAATCTGGAAAAACCCAGATTCGACGTAATGTCAATCTTGCCAGTACGGCAAGATTCTACGCGTGTTTATACCGCTCACCGAACCTTAGCGAATCAGACACATCCGAGCTATTCAAACATTTGAGCGAGACTATTGATGACCTCTTGCCCCGCTACCCTTCGGCTGAGTTTGTGGTTCTGGGGGACTTCAACGTTCATAACGAACCATGGTTGAAGTTCTCAGGACCAACAGACTCAGCTGGCCGACAGGCGGAATCCTTTGCCCTTTGCCACGGATTGGAGCAGATGGTTCAGGAGCCTACAAGGGTTCCTGATGTCCAGACTCACCGCTCCAATCTGTTAGACCTATTTTTAACCACTGTGCCACACGGTTACAAGATTGAGGTCACAGCGCCTTTAGGATCGTCCGACCACTGCCTGGTGACGACCTCAATCCCTGTCAACTTCAGACCGCCAAAAGAAAGGCTGAAGAGAAAAGTGTGGCACTATAGGTCAGCAGACTGGTTCGGTCTGCGGGCTCATTTCAATGCTTTCCCGTGGTCAGCTGTCTGTTTTCGGACTTCGGATCCCTCAAGATGTGCCCAGGAAATTGGTGAAGTCATTACATCCGCGATGGATGGCTTCATTCAATCCACTGTTAAAGAAACTGGTGTGGGCTCAAAGCCGTGGTTCAGTCGACAATGCTCCGAAGCAGTTCGGCGAAAAAACGCGGCTTACCGAGCCTACAACACATCTAGAACCTCCGAAAACAGAGCAGCATATAACAAATTGGCAAAGGAAAGCAAGAAGATCATAAATAGGTCAAAGTTCGAGCACGACCTGCAGATCAGCAAAAAGCTGGCTGCATGCCCGCATGGCAGCAGAGCCTTCTGGTCGCTTGCGGGCTCAATAGGTCGCAATTTCTGCAAATCCAGTCTGCCACCTCTTACCAGACCTGATGGCTCACTAGCAAATACCGCCACCGAAAAGGCTAACCTATTAGGAAAAATGTTTGCGGATAACTCAACCCTCGATGATCGGGGTGCAGTCCCGACGTCGGTCCCTCACTGCGGTTTCTATATGAAAAAGCTGAGGATCCGGCATCGGGATGTGCTCCAGGTTTTACGAGGGCTTGATGTTAATAAAGCTAGTGGGCCTGACGGAATCCCCGCCCTGGTATTGCGGAGGTGCGCTGCAGAAATAGCTCCGATTTTGACAAAGCTTTTCAAAATGTCCCTGAATTCTGGCTCTGTACCCTCTGGTTGGAAAAAAGCGGTCATCCATCCTATTCCAAAGAAGGGTGACCGCTCCAACCCGGCCAACTACCGTCCCATAGCGATCACATCAGTTCTATCCAAGGTGATGGAACGTGTGATCAACGCCAAACTGCTCACATACCTCGAGAAGAACAAAATTATTAACGACCGTCAATACGGATTCCGGCGGAACCGCTCGTGCGGTGATCTTCTCGCGTATGTGACGCATGTTTGGGGGCGGTGCCTGGAACGTTTCGGTGAGACCCAAACGGTTGCGCTGGACATTTCCAAGGCCTTTGACCGGGTTTGGCACCGAGGACTTGTCAACAAACTGCCTTCTTACGGACTTCCCGCATCCTTGTGCAGGTGGATTGCCGACTTTTTGAGGGAGAGGTCGATTCAGACGGTTGCTGACGGTTTCACCTCTTCCTCGCATTCGATAAACGCTGGCGTCCCACAGGGATCGGTTCTGTCTCCGACTTTGTTTCTGTTGCACATCAATGACCTTTTGACATGTGCACCAATTCATTGTTACGCGGATGACAGTACAGTCCATGATAGCTTTTTGTTTGACAAGCCCCCAAAGGGTGCACAAATTCCAATGGCTCGGAGGGCTTTGAAGCAAAGAATGGACGCTTACCTCGAGAGTGTTTTCTCTTGGGGTAAGAATAATCTCGTCGAATTCAATGTATCAAAGACCCAATCATGTCTGATTACGTCTAAAAGGGATCGAAATGACTATCTAGTCTCCTTCAACGGTAGCATTCTTCCGAACAGGTCTTCCATTGATATGCTCGGTGTAACTCTAAGTGACCAGCTCAGATATGGGGGCTCCATCGAGGCCAGAGTTAAGTTAGCCTCTCAGAAACTGGGCGTACTGTACAGGGCCCGCAGATACTTTAATAGTACACAACTGCTAACCCTGTACAAATCGCAAGTGCGCCCCACGGTTGAATTTGGCAGCCACCTCTGGTCTGGAGCCCCAAAGTACCTGAAAAACACCCTCGACTCTGTGCAGAAACGGGCGGTCCGTTTGATAGATTCTCCCGTCTTAACAAACGGATTGCAATCTTTAGAGCACAGGCGTCGGGTAGGAATGCTTTCCTTGTTCTACCGGTATTTCAATGGAAGATGCTCCGAGGAACTAGCCTCATTGATCCCCTCGGCACCGGTGCATAGTCGGGAAACACGCCAAACGCTCGCCCAACATATGTACACGGTTGACATTTGTCACATGAGAACGGGACGCTTCTACGACTCGTTCTTGTGTTCAACAGCTCGGCTGTGGAACGATTTGCCAGCCTCTGTGTTTCCTCCTTCCTATAACATGGGTCTCTTCAAGACCCACGTTCACTCCTTCCTCTCCTCAAAAAGACCCTCCTCACAGCATCTTCAAAGATGACATAGGCCCTGAGGGAAATTATTTTCCTCAGGGCCTCCTGTGTGGAGTTAATGTAAAAAAAAAAAAAAAAAGTCTACAATAAGTTGGTTTATTCTTTCGCAATCTATATCTATTTGTATAATTACCTATTATACAAATACATTACGTTTAACAAAACAATATATTAACAAATTAACATGTATTACATTTATATATTTATATTTATTTTATTTGAAGTTGAAAATTACGACAGTCTCATAATAGATCGCAGTGGCCCAATTGGTAGAGGTGTATGTCCCGGTAAGACGTCATGTTCTGGGTTCGAGTCCCAGTTGCGACCATTATCTTTTATTATTTTTCTGTGTCTTGTTCATTTTCATATTTAAAAAATTAGATTATTATTGTTATCTTCTTCTTCAATTTCTATATTTAAATTTTGACTACCATAATACGGGCATGTGTCTAGTGTGGTAGTCGAAAAGTACGTAAAAAAACTATATACAAAAACATTTTAGAATGAACGGAAAAAAAAAAAATTGTAAAACCGTTGTCCAAATCGTGAAACCATTGTTTGAATTGTAAAATCATTGTTTGAATTGTAAAATCATTGTTTGAATTGTAAAACCATTGTTTGAATTGTAAAACCATTGTAAAAATTGTAAAATCGTTGTCCAAATCGTGAAACCATTGTTTGAATTGTAAAATCATTGTTTGAATTGTAAAATCATTGTTTGAATTGTAAAACCATTGTTTGAATTGTAAAAATTGTAAAATCGTTGTGATAATGCTGCACCAAAAGTAGTGAAATAAGTCACGTATTCACACAGCAGTGGTTAGACGAGAATAATTACATAATTAGGTGTAATTTCAATAATAATTACATCAATAATAATTATTGATTACATGACTGAAATTACCAGCAGTTTATTTCATTTTTAAAATCAACCTCCTAGTCTGGGTGAACAGACAACTCAACAAAGTGGCAATTCATCACTCCTCTGAAACGTAATTAAAAGTGATGGGGAAAAAACTAGGTTAAATAGGTTACGGTTTCACGATTGTACATTAGTATTTCTTAACGAATACGTTCCAGATTATTCCATTGGATTGCACATTATCAAAGTGGTGTAAAATCTACTTGCCTTCAAGGTGCTTCGTGCATGCATCGCTAGTGCACGGGATGAGTTATATATCTGCACTGCTCCAACACGTGATTTATAGTTATGAGTGTAATCTGTCTCGCTCATGTCACCGTTTTTGGCATGCCGAGCTCTATAGATGCTGGCCGTTGTAGTATTCATAGTAAAACAAAGTTTTGTGCATTTCGTAATATGCATATCTCGCTTGCGCTTGCATTTTGATAAATTATTAAATATTGTGTACTTCTTGTAAGTATTTTTTGATCATAAGTATTTATGTGTGTAAGTTGTGTAAGTATTTATGTGTGTTTATAAGTATTTACGTGTGCCACGACCGAGTTGTTTGGCGGTCCGTCCTCTCTGCCTACCCCTGCGGAGAAACGGTGTGATGGTTAGTTAGTTAGTTAGTTAGTTAAGTATTTATGATTTTTCAATAATGTCTAAACAAAATAAGTGTGTAAAAGAAATCTGAAATATTTTAGTTTGTAAGACCTTAAATAAATAGAAAAACTGATGTATTTTCGTCACAAAACACGTTCCCGGATTTATTTTTTAATGATTTTAATTGAGCTAAAATTAAAATTCTGAAAAGTGTGTTTACTAGATTATGTATTGATTTATTATGCTGTATGATTATATGATTTGAAATTTGTGTTGTATAATATAATATTTCGTTTGAAAATTGAACAAATCTGCCAACGAGCAACGGTATAACTTTAGTATTGTAAAAAATAAACTTAGTTTTTCAAAATTTAAAAAGTGCATTTACCAGATAAAATAACAATCTTTCAAAATCAATTTATGTTTTTTTTTGTAAAAAAGAGTCAATACATCTAGAATTTGATTTAAAAAGGACAAATTTCTGGTATTTTCTGGTTATACCCTTTTAATATGAGTTTGTGTATGAATAAATTGGTTTAAAACATAGTATCGTTTTTATCGTGATTTATTTTTGGATTATTATGCCGTGTTGCGCTACCTGCGTCTTTAGTCAACGTTTCAGACAGCGTTACAAACACGCGCCCAACATATGAATATGTTTGACATTTGCCACATGAAAACGGGTAACTTCTACGACTCATTCTTGAGTTCAACAGCCCGGCTGTGGAACGATTTGCCGACCTCTGAATTTCCTCTCTCCTACAATATAGGTCTCTTCAAGACCCATGTTCATTCCTTCCTCTCCTCAAAAGGTTCCTCCACACAGAATCTTCAAAAGTTACATAGGCCCCGAGGGAAATTATTTTCCTCAGGGCCTCTCCCGTGTGGAGTTAGTATAAAAATAAAGTGTTTTGATAATTTATTAAGATTGGTATTTTATTAATTCTAGAAGTACAATGGAGGCTCGATGTGCCCTAGTGTTCCTGACACTAGCACTGCTGAGTCTAGTCCAGCAGACCTTCACTTCCAAGCTGCCCGAAGAGGCATCACCCGAAACTGTCAATGTAAGTGTCTATTTTATTTATTTATGACATTTGTGCTGGTTCACTTCATAACTGGTGTAAGAACCTAGTCCGTGCAAAGACCTCGTTCATTTAAGAATCTGGTTTGTGTAAGAATTTAGATCCAAAATGATTCTGGTTTGGGCTAGAACCTAGTTTGTTTAAGAACCAGGTTCGTGTAAGAACCTAGTCCGTACAAAGACCTTGTTCGTTTAAGAATCTGATTTGTGTAAGAATTTAGATCGGATATGAATCTGGTTTAGGCTAGAACCTAGTTTGTGTAAGAACCGGGTTCGTGTAAAAAGCTAGTCTGTGTAAGAACCTAGTTAGTATTGTAACCTAGTTCGGATATGAATCTAGTTCGATAAGAATCTAGTTTGCGTGAGAACCTATTTTATGTAAGATCGGAACCTAGTTTATGTAAGATCCTGGTTTGCTTATTTCAGACAAGCGTTAAAGTATATTTCAAATAATGATTTGTTTGAAATATTTTGTATTTTTCTTGTGCTCAAATGTTTTTTTAAAATTTTTTTTTATAGAGAATACCTCACAAGAGTCCCAACTGCTCCCGTCTGGAGCCAGTGAGACTATGGCATCCACAATTGGGGTATGTTGTGAGGCTGAAGGTAAGTGGGGAAGTACCTGGCTATTCAGATCTAGTCACTAAACACGGCTAAAGCCATTTCAAGCAACGTTTCATTTCTGAATGGTGGTCTTACACCAGGGCGATACTGAGAGTATCTTTCACTCTGGATTTGACATATGTTATGATGAATTAATAGAGTGAAGATACTGTACTAAGTAAAACCGCGTTGTAATGATTTTTTTTATGTGGGCGGAAAATTTTTATAATTAATTTTCAAACATGGCGAGCGCTCAAGGCAAATTTATTTATTTCGCGTGATTGCTCGAGTGGTTAATCTGTTTATCTACACATTTGAATTAAATAGTTTCTACAATTTGCCAAAAGATGGCAGTGTTGGTAAATTTTTTTATAAGAATGTGATATTTTTTCTAAGCTGTTTTTTTAAGTTAAATCGGCAGACCGACAAACTATTTTAACACCTAAGGTCTCAAATGTATTTTTTCAGGGGGTCAAAATATTGCCGATTGTATCCGAAAACTAAAAACGGGTTTGGAAAGGTGATGAAATACGCTTTCACATTTTGTAATTCAAAGTAAACATGTAATTTTTTAAATATAAAAATTTTGCATAAAACATAAAAAGTTTTAAAAAATTCTCATCTTAAATTTTTTCGAAGTAAAATTACCGATAATGAAAAAAAAATAAAAACACATATTTTATTAGACAAATGTATTATTAACGTTACTGTCGTCTAACTTTTTTGTCGTTTCAAGTAAAAATAATTAATAAAAAATTCTTAAATATTTTTTTTTTCAAATTGTGGTCGGAAACAGACACAACGAGTTCTATGAGATCTATGTAAGTTTTTCTGAAAACCTAACAAATAAACCTGACCGGTTAACAACGGAAAGAGAAGATTTTTTCTACAATATTATTACTTTGTTTGTTTAACTGTTACACGAGTTATATCGTCTTATCTCCTAAAAAAATGATTGATATCACCCACTTTAAACTATCTTTTGATTTTAGGCATTTAGTAACAGACGGACTTAAGGACCGTCTGAGTGGTTTGTGCGCAGTAGAATAATAAATAGGAAATAAATGTGAAAAAATTATTCAAGACAGTATCTAGGTAGCATTTAGTTCGGGATTCAATCTTGCAATCATACATAAAAATGAAGATAGTGTTGGTAGTTCTTACTTGAAGCTTGATACAGTAAAATATGACCGAATCGGATAGGGACACATTAGCTCAGTTGGTAGAGCTCCGCCCCAGCAAGGCGTAGGTCCTGAGTTCGATTCCTAGATATGATTGTTTCTTTTTCTGATTTTTCTGTTTTCAGATTTTTGATTGAGTTTCACTAATATTGTCTTCATTTAATTAAATAAATATGATATTGTAAAAGGTAGAGTTGCTTGAAATGATAATAGCTGTGTATTCCAGCCTTCCTCTGCCCCACTTCTTTCTCCTACCCGCTTCCTTCAGCCTCACAACATACCCCAATAGGGGTTAGCATAATCCCATTGGCTCCTGACAGTTAGCACTATTTATTAGATATGTTGAAGAAATAAGGACTTATTTTTTAATTAAAAAATTGTCACAGTGGACCAAAATGCCATCAAGTGTTTTATACTAAATAAGGTTGGGCTGGGATCCAACGACTTTCTACGGGTTCGAAACCCAAAGTTAAATTGAATTCAACTTTCGTTCTATGAATAGAACATAAATTCTCATAGAACAGACAAGGTGGAGACCCAGCATTAGCAATTAAATAATTAAGGTTAAGCAGGGATCCAACCTTATCTATTCAGTGGATATCTTTTACTGAGAACAGACTTTCTACAGAGTCGAAACGCAAAGTTGTAGCAACTTCAACTTTTGTTCTATGAATAGACCACAGATTCTCATAGAATAGACAAAAGGGGTGGGAAGCCAGCATTAGATATTGTTGTTTAAAATCTGCCTTACATACACATATAAAAGTAAATAAGCTATCAATGCAAGATTTTTATAAGTGCAACAGGTTGTAAGTACATAACAAGACTTTCTTTTTCTTAAGTTGTATCAATTTCAACATTCGTTCTATGAATAGTCCATAGATTCTCATAGAATAGACCAGCGTTTCCCAAAAGGAGTTCCGCGGAACCCTGGGGTTCCGTAAAAGCATCACAAGGGTTCCGCGCTCCGTCCAGATTTAACGTATCCGTCCAGATTTTCGGCTTACGCTTACACAAAAAACAAATACAGAAACAGACTGGATGCAGCTCCAGATCTTCGTATTCAGCTGTCTGACATAAAGCCTGATTTCAATGCTATTTTAACAAAAAATGTTAAAAGATATCACTCTTCACATTAAAGTAAGTTTTACACAAAACTTTTGATCTTTCTTTTCAAGGTAAACATGAAAGTATTATAACTACATCTTTTTCTTATAAAAATAGGGTTCCGCCTAGAAAAGTATGATCGATAAGGGTTCCGCGGCGAAAAAAAATTGGGAAACGCTGGAATAGACAATAGAGGTGGGAAGCCAGCATAAGAAATTGTTGTTTGAATTCTGTCTTAAGTACACGTATAGAAGGAGATAAGCTATCAATGCAAACATTTTATAAGTGCAACAGGTTGTAAGTAACAAGACTTTCTAGGGAATCGAAACCCAAAGTTGTATCAACTTCAACTTTCGTTCTATGAATAGACCTTAGATTTTCATAGAATAGACAAAGTGGGAAGTCAGTATTAGGAATCGTTGCCTGAAGACGAACTTCTTATGAACATCCTGTGTATAAGGAAATATTGTATAATATATAAGTACAGAAGTTATCAATGCAAGATTTTGAAGCCTTATATTCACCGAGAAACGTTTTTGTTTATAAGATCGCAAGTCTGCTTACAAATTAACTTTATAAAAAAAGAAAGATAAACATTCTTAGGTTACAAATAACCTCACAATATTTGAAAATCTCCCACTACCACCACAGTAAGCTGAAGATGTTGCTTGAGTCGTGATAGCTTAGCCAGTCGAGGAATCGAACACGCGACGCCCGGGTAGGACCCAACCACGATGCCCACTCAGCCACTGACCAGTCAATTACTATTCCGATGAAAAATTGCTGGCTGCGTAAAAAACTATAAATCCCAAATTGGATGAACAAAAGTATCCGAAATTGATTATTTTTTTACACTATTTAGTTACACTTTTACAAATATGTTGTAATTTACCCAACTCACTGACTTTTAGCTTTACTGCGCAACCCGATTTGAAGACTTTGCAAACATTCAGATCCTGCGCAGAAAAGTCCCACAATGGACTGTGCTGCAAACCGTTGCTTTACTTTAGCGAACTTTACCTTTCTGTGCAGGGTTTAGATTATTTCAATGTGCACTCTTCGATGGTCGTTGTCTGTTCAAAGCATTCTCGAACCCTTCTGGTGCCAAAAATGTGGTCACATGGTTTGTCTCCAGCTCATTGAAATGATACCTAGATTTAATGTAAAGGAAAGTCTATCAATCTGGATGTCTGTGTCTCAATAAACCGGTGTAAGAAAAGATTGTGTCTAGAATACTACGGTATGAACACTGCTCATTAACCTGTCACGTGCCAGACGTATTTGGAAAAACCGCGCGGAAATTACCTTCCTGACTTTTGGTCAAATATCCGTATAATAACAAAGGAATTGTTTTTTTTTTGCAATTGTTTTCTGTTTTTCAGATAATGTACCTTATTATTCATATATAATGTCGTTACAAGTTTTCCCAGAATAGCAAATTTTAGCAAAAAAAAAAAATTCTCCCATTCGGCAAACATATATATAAAAAAAAATTTTTTTACGAATATGAACTGATTTTATTGTTTCTACACAAACCTGAATACACATCCTACATGAAAACCAAAAATTCAAAGATGTTTTCCAAGAATCAATTGCATTTATAGTTCTTTAAAAAGTTGACAGCTGGTAAAGAGGGAAAAAAATACAACGCCCGAATGTCATAGATAATTACTTTAAAAAATATTCAGAGGGGCTAGATTAATCAAATTAACTGTTACGTCAAGAAAGATATTGGCGCAAGCGATTCTGACCTTGTGTTTCATACAGTTTATTTGTACATAAGGGTTTAAATCGCATTTAAAAAAAAAAAAAATTAAATATTAGTACCGCGTGCGTCGGCGCGTTTACAGCACTGGGGGCCTAGTCTCGATCTTTCGGTTTCACAAACAAGCACGTTTGCCGTTTAACCTGTCGTGCTGTCAACTACGCGGTCACGGTTTGTATTTACTGAAATATCTTTGTAAATATACTAAACATAGAGTTAACATTTTAGGTATTCCTCCACAATACATTTATGTATTGGATTAAATAAATACATTACACTAATATTTACTGAGTGTACAGCATCGGAGCGCGAGAAAGTTTTTAGCACGGTCAGAGGAGGGTTAATACGGATTCGTGACGTAGCTAAACCCGCGTTACGGGCGCTGTGAGAGATATAGACTAGGCCCCCAGGACAGGTTAAGTTCAAAAGTGTAGAATTGTCAGTTATTGAACATAACTTTTGTGTTTTATTTGTTTATTTCTAACATTAGTTCATAATACAACAACTACACGAGTTTCCAATAATTGCCGTCAATAATTAAAATTAATAATTACAATATTTATATTTGTTACAAATATATATTTTTTTTCATTTTGCTTATTATTTATGAAGACATTAAACAGGTGATTAATAGGTCGTTTGGTTAGATTAAGTTTGATTTTCTCAGCTGGTACCAACTTATGTATAATATTGCTCACGCAATTACAGTTGATGCGAACAACACATCCCTATCATGATACATTTTTGGGGTATTATACCGTTTTGCGCTACCTCTTTCTTTATGTTTCGGACAACATTACAGTGTTCATCATCAGGGCAGATGTGTATTCGAAGATTGTGATGAAGTGCGTGCTTATGTATATAGATACGACCGTGTTGCCGACTCTATTCCTATACGAGCTGGTATTACAGTATAATTTTGTTTAGCCGTCAATTTCCGATACCAAGAACTATTGAGCTTAGCTCGGGCATCTTTATAAATATAAATTTGATTTTTGTTAATTTCAATTGCCTCTGTAATTAGGCGTGCTCTATGCGTTGGAAAATGAAAGTCAACCAGAAATATTTCTAAATAAATAATGAATCTTACATTCGTAAAAACAAAATGTCAGAATATCCCAGGGCTTAAACATAGGGTTTTTAGGAACCCACTGAATGACATACCTGCTTGTTTGGTGACTCCTGGCTGTTGAGATCCAGTCATTATATATCAACGATTATGACGTACGATGCATTATTATTTAAAAATACGTGAAGTTGAAGTGTTCCTTATATTATCATTAGTTGAAATAAGTGTGTTAGCATATTAATTCACATACAAAATATTATCTTAGAACATCGCTTTCTATCTGAATTGCGCATGATAAACTTACAACTTTGAAGTCATGCTTTCTGTAGAAGTTTTACAATATTTAAAATATGTTTCACAAGAGTTATTACATGAAATAATGTAATATGTAGGTTTAATTCCTTTTCTGAGAGATCCTTTCCGAGAGATGGGAAGGCTGATAGGGATATTAGAAGAAGGGTAAATGTAGGTAACTCCATTAATGGAGAACTGAACACCGTTGGAGCCAACAAAAACCTGTCCACAGAAGCGAAGCTAGCAGTCCACAATGGAAGCGCTTGTAACTACCCTGATGTATGGTAGTGAAGCATGGAACTGGCAGAAAAAGGATGAAAGTAGACTGAATGCTGTATAAATGAGATCCCTGAGGCGTATGTGTGTAAAACTGAATGTGGAGATCCGAAAAGAATGCAAGACTGATGTGAGCGTAATAAGTAAGATTAAGAAAGGGACGCTTAGATGGTTTGGGCATGTTGAGCGAATGAATGAAGAAAGAAGTGTAAAGAGAATTTATGACGCAGATGTGAATGGTAGAAGAAGCCGACGACGCCCAAGGAAGACGTGGCACAATCAAGTGAATCAGATACTTGAGTCGGGCCATGTGAAGAGTCAGAATAATAGAAGAGTATGTATGAGAAGATGTATGAGTCGTTTTGGCGGTCCGTCGTCTCTGCCTACTCCTGGGGGGAAACGGCGTGATGGTTAGTTAGTTAGTTAGTTAGTTAGTTAGTTAGTTAGTTAGTTAGTTAGTTAGATAATTAATTCTTTTTAATTAATTGATGAATAAAACACTTGCGTTACTAAGTTGTGTAACAAAGAAATGACATTTATGTTTATTATATCAATTTCCTTTTTATGGTTTCTTCTAACAAACCAACATTTTACATTAAAATAATCTAATAATAAAACAAATGACAATTGACATTTACATTCTAACTGACACTACACAATTCAAAATTAAAGGGAATACATTTCCTTTACGTTCATTAACTTGTTGAAGGCCAGGATACAAAAAAAATATTTTTTCAATACGACGTAAAATATTTGACAGTTCTCACCTTTCTTACGAATTCAATTTTTATAACATTTCTTTTGTGATATATTATAAAAATTACATCAAAATAATGTAGATAAAACGAACTTCCTAATAATCACTCAAATCTGTGCTTTCCACAATGGTTTTACATAAAAAACAATGAATAAATATGGACTTCGAATGTGACAGCTATCATATTATCAAACGGCAGCCATTTTTTCCGCCATCTTTGGTGCCCGGCGTGTCTTTAGCAATTAATATGAATTATTCGGAGTGGCTAAATGCTATCCAGTAATTCGTAATGTCAAGAACGAGAATGGCCCGAGCGATTCTGACCTTGTTCTTCATACAATTTCTTTATACATAAGGGGCAAAATCGCTTCAAACATCCGGACCCGCCGGGGGGACTGCGGCCTACGAGAGGTTAACGCTGTTCTTCCATGGAGCTACTTTCAAGCGACGCGATCGCCGCTCGTCTGTATCTTCCATACTATTATTAGTTTTTATAAACGCTGCTACGCGCAGCACTAGCAAAATAGTATGACGGGTAGCGCTGTTCTTCCATGGAGCTACTTTCAAGCGACGCGATCGCCGCTCGTCTGTATCTTCCATACTATTATTAGTGTTTATAAACGCTGCTACGCGCAGCACTAGCAAAATAGTATGACAGGTAGCGGGTAGCGGCGATTAAGTCGCTTGTAAGTAGCTCCGTGAACGAAAGGCGTAACTGTTATGTCTCTTGGTTTCCAATATTGATACTGTAACAAGACATTTCATATTTCTAGCATAAATTCAATCTCGAATAACTTCCCATTGCCGCATCGCTTCGTCCCTTACTAATTGGGGGCGATTAGATTTTGCACCCCGCCGCTCGGGTTACAAATGGTCTGACCGATATAAGCTCATGTTTTAACTCGGTTAAGTTTCTCCTCCAGTTCTACCCGCACACCTTTTAGAGATAATAGATTCGTGTAACTCTTTTAAAAGGTTTAACGAGGGAAAAATTCCGAACTCAATTGTACCCTTAACCACTCGAGCGCTTTTTGCCACATTATGGCACTATTTCCAAAACCTCGGATTGCTTTGTTGCCAAAATGTGGCAAATTTTCAAAAAAAAAAATTTTTATTACAACGACTATATTGTACATTGTACATTCAAAATATAACAAAATAAATATTAATGAGTCTAGTTTTTTAACTGTTAATTCATGGTGGAATTCCATTGTATTAGATATTCTCTAGATTCTTTAAAATGTTTTAAGGTTAAAGATTTAATTATATTTTTTTTATAAATCCTACAAATATGTGATAATAGTCAAAAGATAGGGGAATTCATTGGCTACATAGAACTATAATCAGTTTGTATGTCTCCATATTCAAATTCGGAGGTATGATTTTTTTTATGTGGGCAGAAAAATTTCCTTTAGCAATCCGAGAAAAAATATTTGAATTGCTCTGGCGCTCCAGTGGATAAAGTTATTGTTTAAGGTTTTTACTGTCTTACTTTTATTGAACCGCTTGCAAATTGATTGTACCTACTCCAAATAAAGTCTAATAATTGTGTTTACCGTAAATTAGTTGTGGATTTTATTTAATTAATAATAATAATTAGATCATTTGTAGAGCACCGTTTTTGTGAGAAATCACCTCAAGGGCGCTGTACAATTTATTATGAATTCTTAGGCTCTATCTAATTTTTATTATTTACAAATAGATATAGAAACATACTTACCTGGCCGGTTACTTCCGATAAACACACTTTAATTAGAAAGTTTATGTTTGGAATTATCGTGTTACAATACAACTTAAAAGGTGTTGGGTATCTTCCAAATACGTTTGAAGTTCGTTTGATTACTGGATCTTGTATTAGGTTATCATAAATGTTACAATGAATATTAAACTGGACAGACTTTCTTACTAGACTAGGCTTTAAGTAGTTCTCTAAGTAGACTGGAGGAAACCGCCCAACTTGCCAATGCCGATCGGCAATCATCTTAACCGTTCGTACCTAAGACACGAACTACGATAGATGGTATTCTTATAATTTCATAAGCAACTGCCATCTGTTGGGATATAGGAAAAGTTTGTGTTAATAACTATTTTTTCGACATCTATTGAAGGAAGCTGAAATTATAAGAATTTTAAAAATATTATTTTTTATAGTAAATGCTTCACAAGGGTCCCAACTGCTCCCCTCTGGAGCCAGTGAGACTATGGCATCCCCGATTGGGGTACGTTGTGAGGCTGAAGGTAAGTAGGGAAGGGAAGGAGAAGGGGAAGAGGAAGGTGGGGAAGTACCTGGCTATTCAGATCTAGTCACTAAACTTGGCTAAAGCCATTTCAAGCAGCGTTTCGATTCTGAATGGTGGTCTTACACCAGGGCGATATTGAAAGTATCTTCTACTCTGGAACGTGCCGCAAATGTATACCTTATATTATTTTTAATTAATTAATTGTGAAATAACACAAATTAATCAAATAAAATTTATTTGCACACTCCGGGTTTGAACCCGCGACCTTTGGAATGGGAGTCTAAAGCGTTACCACTGGACTACGCCGGCCGTCTTAATTACTTAGAATAATTGGTACACTACAATAACGTTGGTTAAAGAAGGAGGAATGGTTTAAGAGGGTATTACCAGAGAATACCGGATTAGTTCTTTTTAAATCAAATTCTAGACGTATTAACTCTTTTTTACCAAAAAACATAATTTGTTTTCGAAAGATTGTTATTTTATCTGGTAAAGATTTGTTAATTTTCAAACGAAATATTGTTTTATACAACACACATTTCAAATCATATAATCATACAGTAAAATAAATCAATACATTATCTAGTAAAGCCAGTTTTCAGAACATTTATTTTAGTTCAAATTTAATAAAATCATTAAAAAAATCCGAGTATGTGTTTTGTGACTAAAATACCTCAGTTTGTCTATTTATGTACGGTCTTACAAACTAAAAAATTTCAGATTATTTTACACAGTTATTTTACTTAGACATTATTGAAAAATCTTAAATACTTATCATCAAAAAATACTTACAAGAAGTACACAATATTAAGAAATTAATCATGACGCGTTTGAGCATTTTTACTGCTTACTTGAATGCAGGATTATATTAAAGCACATTTTGAATGAAATAAAGTGGATTTTGAGTTATGAGATTTGGTACGGAGAATAATCAATCTTTCTCATCGGAACCGCTCTGTACAGTTGCAAGGGCAGGATCGCAAGTTGAATTTTGAATTCTCGGCCGCTGGTTAATGGGTCTTAATAGAATTTTGTTAGCTGATACTATTGCTACGCAAAATCTAATAATTATGTTGATTATTCTATGATTATGCTATAGGAGTATAATTAAGATAGTAATTAGATAAGGCAGGTCAATAATTGAGTGGGTGAATTCTCCATTAGCCCTCGTGAACATTTGGCAACCTTGGATAGATTAATGATTAGAATACATATTAGATAAATTAGATGGTATCATTCCTCTTCAGACCATAATTTTTTGTAAGAATCCAAAATTTCAGCCGGTTCGGCGTCATAGAGCCTGAGAAAACCGCTTTCAAAGTTTGACCCCGAGCCCTGCATATATATCCCGTAAGAATGTTGATTTTTCCACAAATGTTTCAGTGTCGATCCGACGATGTGATCTGCCAGATCTGTCCTGATGATGGACACTGCAACGCTGTTTGAAACGTCGGCTAAAGAAGGAGGTAGCGCAACACGGCATAACACCCCAAAAACAAACAACGAAAATGCTTTTGGCCGTGAAAATCTAAAAACGTATCTCAAATACCAGTTTTTTTTTTTTTTAAAGTTCGTTTTCATAATTAAATTAATTCTACAAGTTTGAATTTTATTAAAGCCCGTGAAAATGCCCTGTAAGAGAATGGAGAGTGTGTGACGTCGTCTCACGTCATCTGGTTCCTTGCTTGTGTGAAAAATAAGGGAAAATATTTACAAAACCAGGGACACGCTTAATATGGATGAAAAAAGTAAATTTTAAACCGGCAACTTAATTGATTAGTACTAGTTAATATCTAACTACTACAACTTTTTAAATTTATTTTTTTCGTCTATATTAAGCGTGTCCCGGTTTTGTAAATATTTTCCCTTATATTTCACACAAACAAGGGACCAGATGACATCACACAATCTCCTGTACCATGCCGGACGTTTTCGCGGGCTTAATAAAATTCAAACTTGTAGAATTAATTTAATTATGAAAACGAGCTTTAAAAAAAAAAAAAAAACTAGTATTTAAGTCTGCATGTGAACATTGATAAAAAATAAATAAAAAAAAGGACTCAACTTCCTTATTGCTACTTTTTGCAGATGTTGTCAACGATTCCTTTTCAGACCAAAATTTTTTGTAGAATCCAAAATTTCAGGCTTTCGTGCCATATAGCCTCATAAAACTGCTTTAAAAATTGAACCCAAGCATTCCATTTTGCCCCGTAAGAATTGCTGGTCAGCCAGTTTCATCAGGCAATTGGTGTGGGGATCACGGTTCTCAGCAATGAAGAAGTTCATGTGACACTCTAGACACAAGTGTAACGGGAAATATTGTGCCGATCCCTGTGTCTGCGTTACAAAGATGCAACAATTGATAAACAATTAATTAAATAACACAAATATCAATTGGTTATTAACATTATCGTTGAAGATAAAGCGTATTATTGATATTATATCGAAGAATCGACAATTATTAGCTGTCAACAAGTTGATGGATTTGTTAACCTGCGTGCTTGAATTAAATCTGATTGTATAAAACCAAGGATTCATTAAAATCATATATAAAGACTTTATAATATGTAATTGTATTGGTCTTTGACATTGCTAACACTTATACAAGAAAGTACAATAATAATTATTATTCTTTTTGGGTCAATGTACTTACTTAGTTCTTATGATGGCCATATGCCTTATCTGTAGATACAACATTTTGGCTTTACAGCGCTCAATCAATTCCATCCGTCGACCTATATCATATGAACTAACTTTTATTTGTTTATTGTGGTTACTTTCCAAGTAATTGTCGATGGCAGAATATTGTAACTTAAAATACAGCATTCTGCCAGGACAATTCCCACAAAAATGTAGTTTTGCCATTACAACGCCGCCGTTGCCATGCCGAGACAGACATGTTTGAGTTATAGCATATGGGCCTCATATATCGGCAGTTATCCGTGCCTATGTGTCAATGTGCTGTATCTGCACAAAGCTAATTTTGAGACGAACTTGCCATCCGCGTCGCGTGATGTGTCAATATGCTTTATCGCCACAATGCTAATTTTGAGATTAACGAACCGTGTGCGTCGCGTGTTGTGTCAATATGCTGTATCTCCACAATGCTAATTTTGAGATGAACGACTTTAATTTTTTTTGACATTTTGTTATTTTTCTCGCTAACTATTAGTAGTAACAATTTAAAATTTGGTAAAAGATTTCATTGAGAATTTATTTGAAATGTTTTTTAAACTGACGTAATTTCAACTTAGCATGTACGTTGAAATTCGTGATGTATTTGTAATTTTTAAATGAAGGGTCAACGTAATCTTTCACCAAATTTGAAATTTTTACTTCTGTTAGTTAGCGAGGAAAGTAACAAAATGTCCAAAAAAGTTTAAAGTAATTTATTACAATACTAGCTTTTTGGAGATACAGTGTATTGCCATTACTCGGACCATGGCCGAGCTGGTTTTTTTTTTTTACATTAGCTCCACACAGGAGGCCCTGACGAAGACAATTTCCATCAGGGCCTATGTCATCTTTGGGGATGCTGTGCGGTGGGTCTTTTTAGGGAAAGGAAGGAGAGGAGGTTCTGGGAAGGAAAAACGTATGAAGGATGGGTAGTGTGTCCAGGAGTGACAGACTAGACACACTCACCCTTTGAACCCGGGAACCCCTGCTAAGTCACCAAACCTATCGAACCACTTCGGGTGACCTGTGGCGGGTGCGTTGGTTATCCAATAAATGGTTCCCGGGGCGGCGGTACCCAAATTGTAAATATGGGAGGCGTATGTAATGGTTAAGGCGCTTGTTGCAGTAAGATGAGAGATCCTGGGTTGTATCCCAGTTGCGACTTATTTTTCTGTGTCTTGTTCTTTTTTCATACTTTCATTAGATTTATTAGTGTTATCTTCTTCTTCAATGATGGAGTGGAAGATACTCTCAGTATCGCCCTGGTGTAAGACCACCATTCAGAATTGAAACATTGCTTGAAATGGCTTTAGCCGTATTTAGTGACTAGAATAGCCAGGTACATCCCCACCTTCCTCTTCCCCGTCTTCCCCGCTTACCTTCAGCCTCACAACATAACCCAATTGGGGATGCCATAGTCTTACTGGCTCCAGACGGGAACAGTTGGGACTCTTGTTAAGTGTACACTATAAAAAAAAAAAAATAATTTTTTCTTTATTTCCAAAACACCTTCAATAACAACGCTTTACTGCAAACTTAAGTGTGCCAGTCTATATTCCCATTCATACTTTTACCTATGTATTTTTCTATACACAATTTTTTGCACTCAAATGATTTTACAAAAGTTATTTTAGGAAATGTTCCAAGCAAAAAACATGACCTATTTATCCTGGATACTGTTGCCAAGTTTTGCATATAATTTTGAATGTATTTATCAATACATAAATATGAAAATTAGGTCATATTTTTTTCAAATAACTTCTATGACGTAGAAATAAAATATTTTTTATTTTTACGATAACTTCCTATCTTAAAATCTAAATTATCTATGTACTCTTGTGGGTAGGTACTCATTATGTATGTGCGTGTGTGCTCTTATGTTATCACAAATATTTAATCACACCATTCAGTTCTGTACTGTCAGTACAGATGGTCGTATTGTCACCTTTGTGCGAATTCTGTATTTAAAACAAATAAAAATATCATAAATATAACTAATTACCTGTGAAACATTCTGCACTCCTGTGAAAATTTGTATGAAATGTGCCTATATGTTGAAATTTAAATGCAAATTTATTTAATTATCGAAAGAATTAGATATTATAACCTCTTTCAGTGTGTGTAATCCAAGATTTTTGTTTAAAACAATAATGTCTTTCAAACATAACCTAGCGTCTCATTTTAAAAAATTTCATAAATTTGAAAATTTTTAATTTAAGATAAATGTTTTGTATTCTATTTTTAAAACCAATTAAGCTAACAATATTCTTATCTTTATAGCTTTATTTTATAATCCCTAGATTAGAGTTTTGTTCTCTATTGAATGATTCAATTGTTTATCTAGGGCAGACTTTCAATTCCAAAATACTTTGTAATATACATTGTAGTACGTATATTTCCATTGGCAATATACTCTGTATTATTTATTTGCGCAATGATCAAGTAAAGCACCTTTTTTTCTATCTCAAACAATGAAGTGTTTACTGTAGATGTTATTTACAATTATTCACTTCAGAAATTTTTTACTGTTTTGTGATAAAAAGTTCAGTGCATTTTAGCGAATGAAAACTACACAAAACATATTTGTAGCAGTACCTACTTGATTTTTAATTAATATAAGGTGTTCTTAAGTAATAATAATAATTATTATTTCAAAAAGCTTTGAAAAAGCGATAGTTTTGTTATATTCTCTAAACTTAAGTGATTTGTTAAGTTTACTAAGATATCTCAAACATTTTAGCACAACCCAATAGTGATTTTTTAAGTAATTTGAACAAAAAAACTCTTAATATAAGCTTAAGTGACTTGTTAAGCTTAATAAGAAATCATTTCAAAACTTTTCATCACATACTTCAGTGATTTGTTAAGTAATTTTAACAAAAACTCTTAATTTGCTTGTTTTCGTGGCAAATTGTAAACTTAATTGTTTTGTTTACAAATATATAACATTTAACTTAAGTGTTACGTTAAGTGTATTAAGTTCGACCGCAATTAAGATGGATATAATAGGTGTATCGTTGTTAAGTACTTCCGTGGTAGGACCTACGCAATCGGATGACGGATACAGTCCAACTATGGATTTCTCCTCCACGACAGCAGAGCACACAGGAATTCGCGAAAAGTTATTTGGTGCATTTTTTAAGGTAATTAATAATTATTTTATATACACTATGGCACAGTTTCATTGGCTGTGTGCCACACTTACTATGGCAACTATTGCTTATAATAATTGTTACACTTACTATGGCAACTATTGCTTATAATAATTTTTACACTTACTATGGCAACTATTGCTTATAATAATTGTTACACTTACTAAGGCAATTATTGGTTATAATAATTGTTACCCTTTGTGCTATGCAAAAAAATCTTGTCTTAAACATTAGTCTATCAATTAAAAAAATAATAATGAATATTTGAGGAGTTAAAGATTTTCACCAAAAAATGTAGACATAATATGTCTCAACGCCATCTAGTGGGAGATTTAGCACTTACACTGCCTTTCTCATATAAAAATAAAGTTGGTTGTTTGCAAAAAAATGTAGACATAATATGTCTCAACGACATCTAGTGGGAGATTTAGCACTTACACTGCCTTTCTCATATAAAAATAAAGTTGGTTGTTTGCAAAAAAATGTAATAAGCAGTAATTGTTGAATGAAACACTAATATTGAATTATTGCTGACATAGCTCAGTAGATGGAGCAGTTGACCGGAAATCAGAAGGACACGGGTTCATGGACATTATTATAAACTCACAAAGATCATTTCAACGCTTCAATAACATTCACAAAAATAAGTAACCGGTCAAGATCACGTGGCAACTTTGAAATCCATAAATTTAAAACGAGTGCTTATCAACACCATTATACCTATCAAGGTATAAAATTTTTTGACGCCCTCCCATATAAAATAAAATCAGAAATTAATTATAATGCCTTTAAATCACAAATCAAACAACTACTAGATCAATCCAACACTAATATTATAATAGTATAATAAAACAAATTTAAAACTTTTCCACTTTTAATCAAATTTAAAAGAATTTTAAATTTGATTAAAAGTGGAAATTTAAAATTTAAAAAAATTTAAATTAATTAAAAGTGGAAAAAGTTTTAAATTTGTTTTATTATAATTAAAAGTGGAAAAAGTTTTAAATTTGTTTTATTATAATTAAAAGTGGAAAAAGTTTTAAATTTGTTTTATTATACTATTATAATGGAATTCCACCACGAATTATCAGTTTCAAAAATAGAAATAATATTATAAGTTTTAAATTTCATAGAATGAATTTTTTACATATCGTGTAAACGGTGTAATGTAGTTTTACAAATACCGAATAGTTTTTCTAGGATTACCTCAATTATGGCACTTAAACTCTCTACTCGACGGATCTACCGGATCTGCCCTGATGATGGACACTGCAACGCTGTCCGAAACGTCGGCTAAAGAAGGAGGTAGCACAACACGGCATAACACCCCAAAAACAAACAACGAAAAAAACTTAAACTCTCGTTCACGAGAAGTGTACATAAGGTTAAAAATAAAAATATATATGTAGATAAAGCGGAGGACATTATACTTCATTATCTATTTATAAAAGCAATATTGTGAAGCATTTCACGAACTCTTTGTCCTTATAGATTACTTAGATTAAACTAACACAATAATATGAGAAAATATGAAACATGGAGCATGTTTAACAACTTCGTAATATTTGATACTCAAGTGAAAGATAATGCATTTTTTAGTTCAATTCTTTGTCTAGTGTACAGGAATACCCGACAAATGTAAAATATTAATTTATTTGATTGATTTTCAATTTAATTAACACACTTCAGGCGGACGAAAACAAGGAACCTATTCGAGAAAATGGAATTTGTTTTAAACCGATATATCTTTAAAAATAAAATAAGTACACGGTCGCCACACCCCAACTATAAAAGTATTTTTTCAAAAGACGCAAACACATTGTGACTTGACATTTTAAATAAATGAAAAGAAAATACTTTGTTTTAAGTCACTTTATTTTTATTTTTCGTCTACCGGTTTTGGTACCTCCGTACCATCATCAGGACTGTTACAAAAATAATCAAATTATTTTTGTAACAGTCCGATTATTTTTGTAACAGTCCTGATGATGGTACGGAGGTACCGAAACCGGTAGACGAAAAATAAAAATAAGGTGACTTAAAACAAAGTATTTTCTTTTCATTTATATAAAAGTATTGTCCAAAATTATGACCTACTTTGTAATAGGACTCCATAAACAGAAGTTATACCTTGTTCTGACTGGGAGAGTATTTTAGACGAGTAGCGGATATATTAGTAACTAAACGTGTCTGAACACCACAATTCTCTTTAGTAGATTGAATCCATTTGGTTCTATTTTTTCGGCGAGTAGAGTCCCCCTCCACGCGTCCCTGCGCACTGACATGCGCAGTTCATTCGTAGACGCAGACACGCGCAATATGTCGTCCTGTTGGAGGGAAAATGCTACTCTAAAATTCTTTATTTACAATCTATTTTCGTGGCCATAGTTTATTTATTTTCATCTCACTAATTTATTCTTCCACCTCTTCTAAAACTTACAATCAGCTTAATTAGCGTATTTATCCACTGTTAATCTTGGATGATTATTAGAATTATTATAATGATGGTACACGGTGTATTATAAATGCGGTATATTGTAACGATGAATATTTACAGTATATCGAGTCTAAACTGATAGCTGGGAACAGAGAGCGCTACTAACTACTACAAAGGCTTATATAGTCACTCTGTCTCTTTCATCTTCCGTCTCTGTTACCTACTGCGGAAGTCAAGGTAAAACCTATATCACAACTTAATTGCGTTGCAGCCCGTCATGCCACGACACGTCGCTTATAATGAACTCTACTTGACAGCAGTGCGAACACTTTTTGGTGAGTCAAGTAGCGAGTTACTCGCTACTCGACTTACTACTTGTCAGGTCAGAACAAGGCATTAGTCAGTGTCGGGCCATTTAGTGTGGTTATATGTGTAAAAATTGTATGTATTTTATTACATTACAAAGAAGTTGGTTTCCACTTTGGTACAAATCTTTACAAAAAAAAAAAAAAAACAATTTACGCATCTCCAGTGCCAAATTACAAGTTTGCTTTTGATAAAATATTCTTCCACACAAAATCCAAGGAGATAAGAAGATGGGGAAGACTTCTATAACACATCCTTACCTTTATATATAAAAACCTCGTGTCACAATGTTCGTCCGAGGTAAACTCCGAAACTGCTTAACCGATTTTGATGAAATTTGGCTTACTGTGTGTAATTTAGTCAAACTTAAAAGATAGGATAGTTTTTATCTCGATTATTGACCTCAATATTTATTATTGCGAATTAAATATTTTTTATAGGACAATTATTTGAAATTATTTGTTAGTTCCATAAGTTTTTAAGAGATGGCGATATGAGTTAATTTGCATTTTTTGTTACCTAGATAACGGATAGTGTTGCCAGCTTAACGGATTTCCCGTCATATCCGGCGGAATGGAGTGTCCCGAAACGGGAGATTTTTGTGCTTAACGGATTTTACGGGATGACGGATTTCCTGGCGGATTCGAATAAAATGACAAAATACTTGATTTTATAGGCGAAAATAGCCGAAAAAATGATATCGTGAAATTCAAAACGAATTCCGAGTTCCATAAGTGTCTGACAGATGGCGTTTTGAGTTAATTTATTGACACAACACTTGGTTATCTAGGTTAGGTAGTTGGCGTTGTATTTCGTCAGTCACAACAACGCGTAGGCGGGTCAGCTAGTATATTTATATGTTTTATACATATACATATAGATGGGACCCTTATAATGAGATTGGTGTAGAATATTCGTTTAAAAAATTTGACAGCTATGCCTTTCCAGGCCAGTAGGACCAGTGTAAAAGGTTAAACTTCTTCAGTGATTAAAACCCATTTAATCACAGGAGACCATATTTGTCCCAGCTCACATAGGTCTCACAGAAATCGTTGTTTCTCCCTAACTATCATAGTCAGAAATGTGATCTAAAGGGTATTGGAAAGAGAATATATTCAAACAAACTATATATTCAGATGTAAAAGAAAACCACAAAAAAATTAAAATTTACCCCTTTCTGAAACCAAAGTTTCCGATAGCAATTTGAAAAAAAATTATGGAAATTTGTGAATTTTTTAAGAATTTTTTTTACATGAAACAAATAAAAGTGAGGTGACAGTAAGGTTTATAATTCATTTATCTAATGAAATAAGTATTTGTTTTATTTTTTTTTATCAGTAATTTTAGTTAGAAAAAAAAAGTAAAGTGAGCCATTTTGAACACTTTTTAAAGTTTTCGCAAAAAAAAAAATTATTTAAAAAAATACATAGTAATTTTTAATATACAAATTTGAAAGCCTATTTCATCACCTTTCAAAAACAGTTTTTAGTTTTCGAATAGGTTAACAAATGTTCCATTTATTTGGATTTTATTGCAAAGCGGGAATATTTTTAGCCTCTGACAAAATACGCCAATTTTTTTAAGGGTTAAATATTACAATTTGACATTATACTCAATAAATAATTCCACTATAAAATATAAACACATCAATTTGTTTGAATCCACTTTACTTTAAATAATTATTTCTCTACCGGTTTCGGAAATGATCTTCCTCCATCAGGAGAATATAATGTACACAATAATGCAATCAATGACATCACTGCCTTGAAAATTTTGCAGCATGTAAGATCTGCGATTTGTGTTTTGGTTGTAAAAATACTTCGATAAACGCAAGATCTGTCGGAGATAAGTGATAAGAATCGTTACCTTCAAATATTTAACACCTTCGAATTCCCAGCTGATAACAGCTTAACTATATAGGCCAAGGACAATGGTGAAAGATAATTTTGCATTATCCGAATATGTGCATCGCTGTACATTAAATTAAAAAATGTATGAAAAATACTTTATATGTTTCCAAATGTCTAAAAAATCACACTTTTTTTAAGTAGAGGGATAAACTGGCGAATGCGTTACGGAAATTACAGAGTAACGAGAGGCGTAATATCGGGCGTTACGAACGTTATGGAGGCGAACGATAATAAATTTTAATTAATTTTGAGGTTCTTTCCTCACAATATAATCGTAACAACAGTGCTCAAATCCATAGTGATGACCTTTGGAATGGGTGCTGGCATTTATGCTGACAATAGTTGTGTTGTTGTTTCTCACATTCTAAACGTTAAAATCTAACTAATAACTAGCAATTTTTCGATTGGAATTTTTTGAATTTCCTGCTGCAAATGTGAATAAACATCGCTCTCTAACTAGAATCCGCGTTAAAAAAGTTTTATTTTAAACTTTGTAAGAATTAAATCAAGAATCCAATTCTAAGCGTAATTCCCATAATAAAATTAATAAAATTTTCGTTTAGAGTGTGCGAACTCAGTGCATTGAAACGACTGATTTGTCACGATGATTGATAACAATCCAAGCGAATCTTTAATATAGATTCTTATACACTGATGATTGGAATGGTTTTATTCTATGCCAGAAAGAAAATTAGATTAGATTACTAAAGAAGTATTTACTTCAGTTGTGTGGTCTAAAGCACACTATATAAGAAGTTGGTATTTAAACTAAGTATTTATTTTAAGCAAATTTTTACAAAATGTCGGTAAACACAAGATTAAAATCAATGAAATTATTATATGTTACACATATGATTGTAGGCGTTATTTTATGTCACGATTGTAAATTCAGTCTAAGAATAAAAAGTATGTTATTACTTGACTAATTACGATACTAACACGTTTAAACACGATTCCTATTGTTTGCAATACTGCGGGGGTCGGGAGAGGGGTGTGTTTAAACTATCTGTGGTCTATTTAATTCTGCATGCAGTGACATCTTTAGTCTGAAGCGTTGCAATCATTGCCCTAAACGTCGCGTGTTATATACTTCTTTAGCTCCATCTATATGTATGTCTATGTACATGTTTATATGTATAAAATATACAATATACATATATTAATTTTCTACAAATATTTATTTAAATTTATTATCATTCGCCTCGCCCGATCAAGCCGTGCGCATCGACGTCCGCTCCCCCCCCCGCCCCCTCGTGTTTGGCGCGTCACTGGTATTTCAAAATACTGACTGAAATATTTCATGCACTGGCTATGAGAGGAAGAGAGAAAGAAAATGTGCGCGCGCACTGCTCTCTCTTGCTTCTACAATGTGATACAGCCTGTTCGATTCGCAACGCATTTCACTTTTCGTAACGCTGTAATTTCCATAACGCATTCGCCAGTTTACCACTCAAGTCAAGCGTGCCTAAAGAAGTATTTACTTCAAAAAATTTATTCATCAACATGGAGCTATATTCTAGGATGATATTTGTCCTCCCCCATAGATTAGATGCTCTTCACTGGCTGTGGTCCTTCATCATTTGTCTCCAGTCCTAAGTCCATCCTGCTCCAATCCTCTTCCACACATTCTAACCATCTCTTCCTCGGTCTGCCTCTGGGTCAAAAAAAAATTGATTTCGAAAGTTTGTTATGCTATTTTTCAATAATATTTAGGCCATGGTTATACTTACAAGCGACTTGAGTTTCGTGCACGTAGTATACGCACTGCTCATGAGTACCCGCTATACTGTTAGAAGCTAGTGATTGTAATGTAAAAATGTTCCCTCAAGACATCAATGCTACTACATCTGACAAAGTGCTGACCTGAGAGCATGAGCTTTAAAGTATCTTTCCTTACAGCTCATTTTCTCAGGACAGCGCTTTGTCAGATGGAAACCTGTTGCCCTATGAACAATCGGACTGAATAAAAATAACCTAAAATTACTTGAAATTTCAATCCCTTTAAATAAAGGGAAGAACATTTTCAAATATGATTGTGCTTTCATATGATGGTATCGAATTTTCACATTTCTCTGCTTAAAACAGAATAATGAAAAATTCAGCTACATATTATTAAGTATTTTTATTTCAGCAAGACAATAAATTATAGATAATCGGTTAAATCATTGATGAATAAAGAAAATCGATGGAATTATACCTTACATGATATTGTAATCACGACCTAGTATTAATGAATAAGGTAGATCGATGGAATTATATCTTGTACGATATTGTAATCACGAACTAGTATGCCATCACAATACGTACGGTAGGATCCGGAGTAGCGGGGCGTTGAAGTCATAGGCGCACCACTAAGCTGTCAACAGTTTTCCATAGACATTCAGAGTTTTCTATTGGTATACGTGGTAGGTGAGCCTTTGACGTAACACAACTATAGATATTTAATGTTTTCACGAATTCAACTGTGCATTTGGGCAAAACAAATATCGCACATTGCATAAATTATGCAGAATTTTTCTATTTTTGTTTTTATCTCTGTGGAGTAAAGTGATTGTGATTATCTATCCCTATGTAAACCATATATAAGTTAGATCACTCCATCTCCGCAAGATGTCGCTAGTATCTCTTTTCAACGGGACTCCGCTTGTTCATCATTCATCCATTTGTTTTAGCTCTCCTGTAAAATTATTTTTTTTGACTTATGACACTTTTCTACCAGATGTGCGTTATACATTTCCAATAAAGAATTTTTAATTTTGACAATTAAAAGTTCTTAGAACTAGAATAATGTTACACATTAAGCAGGAATATTTCACATTACTTACTTACCATGCACCAACAACCAAAATTAGTATGTTTAACCGCCAGCGGCAGATGAGAGGTTAAATGCTTAAATGCGATTTTAACCCTTATGTATAAAGAAACTGTACAAGGACAAGGTCAGAATCGCTTGCGTCAATATCAATACAGACGTTGCTTCAGTAATGTGGCTTCTCGGAATTTTTTGTAATAATTTTCTATGGTACACGGCCATCATGTGGTCAAATGTCATCCGACATTCAAGAGGTTAATAAAATTTTACCAATAAAAAATTTTATCTTCCTTTCGCTAAAAAAATCTTAAAAGAGAGTTTCACTCTCTGGAATGTATCGAAATTGCAATAAAAATATGAGAAATATATTTAACATAAGAGTTTTAAGAACGTTTTTTTAAATATATAATACATATTATAGGTATGTATAACACATGTTCTGAGTAATTCTATTAAATTTTATGGGTTTTTAGTAGAAAAATATTTATGTATTTACTATTGTTTATCAAAATAATCTCTTATCGACAGTTATTTTTTCTTCACAATAACATTAAAGGAAAACTCTAGCGCAGTTCCGGATTACTGGAAATGTCGAACCGTGCCGTGAGTATTGAATTTGTGAGATTTCACTATGATTATTTACTAAGAAAGCATATAAAAAAAATCTTCATAACTTAGGGCCAGTTATTTCTGAAAATTTCACGTTTGAATTTCCTTCAAATCGTCATTCGCCGAAAAAATTGGGTTGTTTCAACCTCCGTCAGAAGAAATTTCAACAAAAATTTCATAGAAATGTTTCAAAAAATGAAAAGATTCTTTTTAATTTCAAATTTGACACGCAATCACGCCTTCCTTCATTTCAAATACGAAATGGATTGTTTCAACTCCAAAATAACGTTCGATAAATTTGAAAATTTCGCTCAGTGTTCCCCGCCGAATAATTTTGAAAATGTCTGCGCATGCGCCTCGCATTGAACGCTAAACGTTCGAATTCGGCGGATCACATTTAATATTTTACATCACATTTCTATGTTATTTTCGTTGAAATTTCTTCTGACGGAAGTTGAAACAACCCAATTTTTCGGTGAATGACGATTTGAAGGAAATTCTCACTTGAAATTTTCCAAATCAACTGGTCCTATGATATTTCCATTGAAATTTCTTCTGACGGAGGTTGAAACAACCCAATTTTTCAGTGAATGACGGTTTGAAGGAAATTCATAATTGAAATTTTCCCAAATAACTGGCCTTTAATAAAAAAGAAATTATACCCGATTGCCGAACATATACGTACTACGAGGACAATATTCTTAAATTGACTTAACCCTTTCAGCTCAGCCTTTTTTCAGTGAAAAATAACATTAATATTTAACTCTTTCAGGCCTGAATTAAAACTGGCAATGGTAGAACATATTCGATTTGGAATACTATTTTTTCATTACTTTAGGAGTTATATTATAGTATAAAAAAACAAATTAAAAACTTTTTTCACTTTAATTTATTGACCGTAACCGATTTCAGCTTTTCAAAGCCATCTTCATTCGGACTGGTACAAATTATTCTTAACCTACCGATTTTATACAAAACATATTAGGGAGGGGGGAGGGGAGTGGTCCACAGGGATTTTATTCAATTATTGTTTTTTTACATTTGTTGCTAAGTGGTATTTGACTGTCCAACTTTCTTTTAAAGTTTTAAATTTGTTTTATTATAAGTACTATTATAATGGAATTCCACCACAGATTATCAGTTTCAAAAATAGAAATATTAGGAGTTATTGCCACTTTTTTGAAAAACCTCAGAGGCTGTGTTCCACAAAACATGACAAATCACATTATGTTTTATTTAAAAAGAATAAAAATATACACAAAAAATTGCAAAAATGAGGTTCGATGGATGTTTTTATATTTATAATTGATCCCATAGTTAGCCCTCCAAAATAATAATTATTGTAAAATTATTATTTTTTATGCATTATTTATTAAAATCGACTTCAAAAATACCTTTAATGAAAGCGACAGCAATTTAAATATTTTTTCTCAGATTGCTAAAGGAAATTTTTCCCCCACATTAAAAAAATCATACCTCCGAATTTGAATATGGAGACATACAAACTGATTATAGTTTTATGTAGCCAATGAATTCCCCTATCTTTTGTTTATTATCACATATTTGTAGGATTTATAAAAAAAATATAATTAAATCTTTAAACTTAAAACATTTTAAAGAATCTAGAGAATATTTATTTTGTTATATTTTGAATGTTCAATATTTTATTAAATCTTTTTAATAATTTTTTTTTTTTTTTTTTAATTTGCCATATTTTGGCAACAAAGCAATCCTAGGTCTTGGAAATAGTGCCATAATGTGGCAAAAAGCGCTCGAGTGGTTATACATAATTTTTTTTAGTGCAAGTCTTATTTTGAAAGGTTGGTGATTTCTGCTTTTTCTATTGGGACTTCCCGTCTTAGTTGCTAAAATTATTTCCAGTAATTATGCAACAATTACTGGTAATTAGATATATTTACATTGGTGATTACAGTTGGTGATTTATGTTTGAAAATACTTTGTGAAACCAGTCTGGTCATAAATTTATAAATGAAACAAAGTTATGAAGTTTTCTAAACTTAGTTGTTTCACAGAATTTGAACAATTCATTAAATTTCAAAGTTAATTTTCAAGTTCTGTGAAAGTAATATGCATATTCCGTCATTATTTCCATTCCGGGCAGCATAATGATATAATAACAGAACTAGAATAGAACTTTCACAGAACTTGAAAATTATCTTTGAAATTTGATGAATTTGTCAAATTAATATCAATGAATCTTTTTTTTTTTTTTTTTATATATACCTATATATATTTTTTAATTTTTTTTTTTTTTTTTATAATTTTTTTTATTTATTTTAATATTTTTTTTAATAGAGAAACCTCACAAGAGTCCCAACTGCTCCCTTCTGGAGCCAGTGAGACTATGGCATCCCCAATTGGAGTATGTTGTGAGGCTGAAGGTATATGGGGAAGGGAAGGAGATAGGGAGGAGGACGGTGGGAAAGTACCTGGCTATTCAGATCTAGTCACTAAACACGGCTAAAGCCATTATTAAGCAACGTTTCAATTCTGAATGGTGGTCTTACACCAGGGCGATACTGAGAGTATCCTCCACTCTGGAACGTGCCGCAAATATAGTATTCGATGCCGGATTCGAACCCGCAACCTTCCGATTGGGAGTCAAGTGTCTTACCACTCGACCACGGACGGTCTTAATAATGAAAACAAAATTTCACAGCATACAAATATTTTCAAAAACAGAAATATGTCTTAGAAAATAGGAAATACATTTTTCTATTCATCACAAATGAAATTGTGTAGTTCAATATGAAAAATCCTAACCTAACGGTAGTAAACGTGTGTTAAAAAGGTGGTTTAAAATATACTGGTTTCCGGACATTATTGTAAAAAAAAATATGGTTTCCGGAAACCAGTTGTTAAATGATTTTGTGAACTATCACTTGCTGGTAATGCTGTATAATGTAAGTTAGGCATAATACAATTAGTGCGTGGATGAAAACAAAAATTGTGTATGAAATTTTTGTTTGTCGGAAACAGATTTTGACAGAAATCGGTTTTTACAACTTCATGAAGGCACATGGCCTGCATGATGTTTATGACCTGCAACAAGGTCGCAGAATAGAACTTTCACAGAACTTGAAAATTATCTTTGAAATTTGATGAATTTGTCAAATTAATATCAAAGAATCTTAATAATCAAAACAAAATTTCACGGCATACAAATATTTTCAAAAACTGAAATATGTCTTAGAAAATAGGAAATACATTTTTCCTATTCATCACAAATGAAATTGAGTAGTTTAATATGAAAAATCCTAACGTATGTTAAAAAGGTGGTTTAAAATATACTGGTTTCCGAACATTATTGTAAAAAAAAAAAGGTTTCCGGAAACCAGTTGTTAAATGATTTTGTGAACTATCACTTGCTAGTAATGCTGTATAATGTAAAGTTAGGCATAAGAAAACAAAAATTGTGTATGAAATTTTTGTTTGTCGGAAACAGATTTTGACGGAAATCGGTTTTTACAACTGCATGAAGGCACATGGCCTGCATGATGTTTATGACCTGCAACAAGGTCGCACATAACTCATTTACCGGGCGTAACATGTACGCAATTAGATTGAATTTTTATATTTCGAGATGTTATCATTGATGAATGTAGTCATTTTGTAGCCTTGACCAGATTTAAAATTGGTGCAGTTTTTCGAGGTTAAAAAACACTGTTATCATTTTATTTTCTATGAATTTTATAAGGTGAATTAATGCTGATCGGAGGATTGGATAAATTGAATTATCGGTAATCGTTATATCTAGTAACGAGATAGGAAAGTTGATAACTTGATAAGGTCTTTGAAGGTTAATGAATATGCATGTTAAGAAATGAATGCACATAAAATATAATCACTTAATCATCTATCTAATCATAAAACCAGAGCAAAGCAAAACAGATAAGATCAATATTCCTCTATTACAATCTTTAGAGCACGGGCGTCAGGTAGGCATGCTGTCCCTTTTCTACCGGCATTACAATGGAAGATGCTCCGAAGAGTTAGTGTCATTGATCCTTTTGGCACCGGTGCATAGTCAGGAAACACTGCATATGTGTTTCCTGACGAAGAACGAGTCGCTTCTATGACTCGTTCTTGATTTCAACGGCAGGCTGTGGATAGATTTACCGGCCTCTGCGACCATCCGTTATGCTGAGAGTCAAGGGATTTAAAAATATATATTTTGGGTCTCGAGACCGGAAGTGGCTGCCAAATTGAATATTGAGGCGCACTTGCTTGATTTGTACAGGACCAGTAGTTAAAGGATATCATAAAAGTTCTCATAAAAGGACCGGACCCTAGACGAACCAGGAAACTACTCGATATGAACAGAAACTCGCTGAGAGAACTGGTAGGACTATTAACGGGACACTGCCATCTCAGGAAACACATGCAGATATTGGGAGTGGAAAACACTAATATATGCAGAAAATGTGAAGAGGATGAAGAGACTCCAATTCACCTATGGTGCCAATGTCCTGCCCTGGTGGGAACTAGGCTCAGATACCTGGGGAGACATACAGTAGAACCAGAAGACATAGCCACATATCCAATAACAATGCTGGTGAACTTTATTAAAGGGACTGGTTTGTTATTAAAGGATTGAGGTAAAATGGGAGATAGCACAATGGGCCTATGGCCTAAGTGCTCACGGGAACTGCTTGTAAACCGTCTCCGCCTTAAAAAAAAAAATAAATAAATAAAGGATATCCCCAATATAAAGTGCTTTGAGAAAACTTTGCACGTAATTTATAATAAGTCAATAAACTTTTATTTTTATCAACATATTCAACTTCTCACATGGTAAAACAGGAAAGCAATCTAAAAATAAGTTTTATCGAAGGAAGCAAATACTTTGGGTGTGACATTATATATTTAAATGAAAAAACACACTTTGTAAAACACCACTTTTATTTTGAATTAATATTCAACCGCCAACCAGGTTTCGCTTAGCTCAAGCTTCGTCAGGGATATAATAAGCCCTGATGAAGCTTGAGCTAAGGAAACCTGGTTGGCTGTTGAATATTAATTCAAAATAAAAGTGGTGTTTTACAAAGTGATAAATTTTAAAAAAATCAGTGTTTAATAAGTATGCGTTTTTTTTTCCTAGAATATATACCTACTATACAACATAATGTCATAACACTAACACTTTTAGGTGACATTACAACCTATTTAAATCTTTATATATAAAAATTATTGTTTCTTTGTTTGTCCCGTATTCATTCTTATACCATTCATCCCATTGCAATAAAACTTTGGTGATTTGTCGTGTGCATGCCCGCAAAGGTTTCTATATATAATGGTACGCTCTGGTGTTATGAAATTTGTATAAACTTTTACAATAGGTGGCATGTGAGTTGTTAGAAAAATGTGTATATTTCATATGGTTTTGCGGCAGGGAAGAGTGGAGAGAGGGAGAGGAGAATCCGGAAGGGGGGTGGGGAATATTCCGCAGGAGGGAGGACCAGGAAGGAGTAAGGCATTGACGGTGGGGTGGGGGACAGGGGAGGGGTAGAGATAGGGATTGCAAAGGAGGCATAGTAGCGGTATGCGTCGGAAAACCTGATTTATTTGTGTACCAGATGGAAAACAAAAAATTTTGCATATTCAAAACAGAATTAAAACCCATCGCTAAAATCTTATAAGTTTGTGTAACATAACACGGGTCGTAAAATTCTCAAAACTTGTAACTAGCAATTTAATAAAAAAACATGTATACTATAGTGTATTTTCAAAGGTTAACTAAGTTTCTAATTTATTTAATTTCATTACATAGCGCCCTTGATGTGACTATTTACAAAAACGGTGCAATAAAAACTGTTCTAAATTTTATTATTATTGTTTTATTATTAAAAGCAAGCACAGATGTCATAAAATAATATATTTGTCTTTGTTACTCGTTATTATCTATGCTAATCAATTTTATGTTCCAATAAAACACATTGTCTATGAAGAAACTATGCCAGTTTTTGTGCATTCAAATTCAACAATGAGATTTGCAACGCTGAAATAAAAATGTAATAAAATTTCAGTTTAAAATATATCGACAAAAAGTATTTGCGAAAATCGTGCTAGAAGACAAAAACAGTATTTAACAATGTGCAAAAAGTATTGCTTTTTGCAATTAAATCATTGACATACTTTGTAATATGCAAGTCAAGTCAATATACCTTTGCGTTTTGAAATTTCAGGTTCAATGCAGCAATTTAAAGAAACAGCTGTCGACGTTATTTTTTTAAAATTAACTCCACATTGGAGACCCTCAAGAAAATAATTGCCCTCGGGGCTTATGTCATCTTGGGGGAAGCTGTGTGAAGGGTCTTTATAAAAATAAGCAGGGGATTTCTAGGAAGGAAAAAGGTATTAGGGGTGGGCAGGAATCCTGGGGGTCAGTGTATTCAGGAGTAACTGACGTATGCATCCAACCCTCAAACTGCGGTGCAAGGCGATGGGAGGGTCCGGCAGGAGAGGTCTAGGTTAGGTCTCCCTCAACCAGTCTCTCCTAATCCGGCATGCTTCGCCTAGAGCTAGACCTAGACAAACCTCACTCCATGAACCCATGCTAAGTCACCATATGTAGCAAACCACTAGGGGTGGCCTATCGCAGGGGAGTTGGCTATCCAATAAATGGTTCCCGGGAAGGCGAACCGTACTTCAGTTTGCGGATATGAGTACTGCTGCCCCAGGAACCATTTATTAAATAACAAACACCTGTGCCATGGGTCACTCAAAATGCTACACTACATTCGGTGACTTAGCAGGGGTGCCCAGGTTCATGGGATCCGGAATATGTTCGGATTTTCGCCAACTGCATGGCAGGCCGGTTCAGGAAAGAGTGATTGAGGAGACCTTTTGACCTCTCCAGCAGGACTCTCTTGTAACATCGTCTTGCACTGCAGTGGGAGGGATGGATTCATACGTCTATTACTCCTGGATATTATATCAGACTTCGTCTCCTTCCTTTCCTTAAAAGACCCTCCACACCGTATCCCCAAAGATGACAGGCACTGAGGGGAATTATTTTTCTAAGGGCCTTCTGTGAGGAACTATGTAAAAAAATAGTGGGGGAGTTGGCTATTCAGATCTGGTCATCAAACACAGCCAAAGTCACTTTCAACAATGTTTCGATTCTGAATGATGGTCTTTCACCCAGGGCAATATTGAAAGTTTCTAAAATTGACTTATATTAAAGTATTCTTTCTTTATCGTTTCCAGCACATAGAGAATGATGCCAGTTCCGGCTTTATGCAGGCCCTGGTGGCCTCACTGTCGGTTATCATCGTCAGCGAACTCGGAGACAAGACCTTCTTCATCGCGGCCATCATGGCCATGCGCCATCCTCGGATGCTGGTCTTTGTCGGAGCCATATCCGCGCTTGCTCTGATGACCGTGCTCTCAGGTAGAATATCTATGTATAAAACATATAAATATATATGTATATGTGATTACAAGACGGGGATATCCTGACCATATGTGTATGTATAATACTTATAAATAATATTTAAATGTTTATTTATTTATTTTTAACTTAATCAGTTAAGCCTCAAATTATAAAATTTTCTTCATTAATTAAAATATTATAATTTGAGGTTTAACTCATTAAGTTAAAAATATTCATCCTAGACTTGCAGAAAAGTCAATAGATGTCGCATATTAAATAAAAATGGATAAATTTATCCAAGACACTATCTAGATAGCTTTTAGTTCGAGTTGAATCTTGCAATCATACATAAAAATTAAAATATGCATTAAGAAATACAGTGAAACCCTCTTAAGAAGTTTTCCAAGGGACTGGAAAAAAGAAACTTCTTAGGCGGGAAAACCTTATAAATGGGAAAAATTGGGCCATTTAGTCTTCAAGGGACCGAAAAAACCAAACTTCTTAACCGCTTGGACACATAAGCTTGTTTTCACGATAATTTAACGTAGGTAGACATAGGAATGACGTATGTCCTGTACCTGAGTTATTAAGCAGGAAAACATCTTAAGCGAGAACTTCTTAAAAGGGTTTCACTGTAATATTGGTAGTTTTCAGTCAAAGTGTGATACAGTTAAATATAACAGAGTTGGAAAGGAAAAGGTACATATTATTTTCAAACATATATCGCTTTAAAACAAATTGCATTTTCTCTAACGGGTTCCTTGTTTTCTCCCACCTGAAGTGTGTTAATTCCCCTTTTACCGTCGAAAAGTACATGCGGACTGTCAATATATATTAAAGTGAGTGTATTTCATTCCATATTGTCAATTTATTCATATGTACTTAGCCATTTTATGTTCGATGTTTGGGAACGATGTTTTATTTCGTTGTCGGTATTGTCTTGGCTATCAACACGCATTACGACCGCAACCATGCTCGTGAAATATATATAAAATTGTCATCAGTTAAGACTTTCGATCAGGTTTTGCGAAGCTATTGATTTGTCAGTGATAGATCCCTTGGAGATACTCCCAATTATATCTAGGGTCCACTGGTTGTCCTCCATCCGGAATAGCACCCAGAATTTTCAGAAGAAGAATATGTAATAAATAATCCATCAATTTAACCTCACTTTTTTTTGTACTTAGCTGGATTTGGTTGGATAGCAACGTGGGTTCCTCGTGCGTATACCTACTACCTGTCAGCCGCACTGTTTGCGCTGTTTGGGCTGAAGATGCTGCGGGACGGATGGAAGATGGACCCCAATGAGGGACAGGAGGAACTGGAAGAGGTGCAACAAGATCTGAGGAAAAGGGATGACCAGGTATGTTGGCAAATACTTTAAACTTAATATGTATTAATATTGAGATTGTAGGACAGTCAGGAGCTAGCTCTCAAAATCTCTCTGTTGGTAGAAATCTAATTGCTAGCTCACCCCGCGCTTCTGGACTGGAGGGACAAAATTATATACTAGAGACATCTCTTGTAGATCTATGTAAACTACTACTAGCACTAGAGCCATCTATGCTATGTAGCTGGAACTATCACTACAAACTTACTGTTATGGTAAATAAACCACAGAAAAATGAAAATGTGCACCTTTATAAAACTAAAGTTTCATAGAGAAACTTAGTGAATTTTTTATAAATTATTTGTTTATGAAACGACAAAAAAGTGAAGTGATGATGACTTTATAATACATTTGTCTAATAAAATACGTGTGTGTTTTTCTTTTCATTTGTTATCAGTAATTTTATTTAGAAAAAAACGTATAATAAGCCATTTTTAATACTCTTTATGTTTGCATTATAAATTTTAATGTTTCATAAAATTATACGCTTGGACACATAAGCTTGTTCTCACAATAATTTAACGTAGGCAAACATAGGAATGACGTATGCCGCGTACCTGAGTTATTAAATATTAATAATAACATTTTCAAGTACATTTCATCCATCACCTTTCAAAAACAATTTTTAGTTTTCGGATACAATCAGAAATATTCCATTTATTTGCATTTTATTGCAAAGCGGAAATTTCTGACCTGAAAATTTTATTTAAAATAATGTAGTTAGTTTAGATGAAAATTAATTTGATGATTGTTTTTGTTCTAGTATGAGAAGGATGCAGCCATGTCTCTGGTGGACCAGGAAGCGGCGAGGGTCAACACGAAGAAGCGTGCTCTGGGAACGGCACTTCGCTGCTTCATGCAGGCCGCCTCTATGACCTTCCTGGCCGAGTGGGGGGACCGCTCCCAGCTGGCCACCGTCATCCTGGGCGCCAGGGAGGTCAGTAACACATTACACCATGAATACTCTTAGCATCACCCTGGTGAATTATCATGAATTCAGAGCCAAAATGTTGTGTGAAATTTTTTTGTTGTGATTTTACAAAAAAAAATTTTTCAAAGTACCCCAAACACTTAAAATCACTTACCTCAAGGGCGCTTTACAATTTATTTTATATATTTTCCCTATCATTTACTTAAAATTTATTACTAGTGGCCTACAACTGAGATTCAAGTGACTTACAACCATGGATCAGAGTTTATTTAAATATCAATATTTTTCAAGCCAGGCGACGTACATTAGATAGTGAAAATGTGCTTTAACCCGTCGCCGGCCGCAGTCCCCCCAGCGGGTCTGGATTTTTGAAGCGATTTTGTCCCTTATGTATAAAAAAATTGTATGAAGAACAAGGTCAGAATCGCTTAGGCCATTCTCGTTCTTGACATACCAAAATATTGGATAGCATTTAGCCACTTCAAATAATTCAAATTAATTCCCAACATTGCGCTGGGCATCAAAGATGGCGGACAAAATGGCTGCCGCTTGATAATATGAACGGAGTCATATTCAAAGTTTATATTTTTTCATTGTTTTTGATATAAATCCATTGTGGAAAGCATAGATTTGAGTGATTATTAGGAAGTTCGTTTTATCTACATTATTTTGATGTAATTTTTGTAATATATCACAAAAGAAATGTTATAAAAATTGAATTCGTAAGAAAGATGAGAACTGTAAAATATTTTACGTCGTTTTGAAAAAATAAATTTTTTCTATGCTGGCTTTCAATAGGTTAATGTTTCTTTGATCTAATTTATAAAATATGTGTGCCATCTAGCGATTTTAAAAATAAATAAACAATGAAATAAACACGGCGTATCGACCCTTTTTTTTATTTATTTTTTTATTGAAAAATTTTTGATACAATTAGGTACATAAATAATAAAAGGTATATAACATACTTAAATATAATATTGTATGAACAAGAAAATAAATATTTTGAATAACAATGTCCCATCTGACAAACCAATGTTATGCGATTGTAAGCTCTAAAGTAACTTTCTTCAAAGCCCATTATTGCATAACTTTTCTACCATGTTTTATAAAGAAGTCAGCTACCTACCACAAACTTGAATCAGAAGAATGTGGCGGTATCAGGTGAAAAATAGTTTTTAACTTTCTTCCTGTATTGTTTTTTACAAAATTTCATACTTGCACTTCATCGTTTAAAGGTAACGAACACACTTTGTAGTTTATGAAGGAACAGATTTCTAACTAGCAATTATCTACTAAGTAACTTAGTAACTTATATCTAAGACTTATGGCTAGTGACTTAAGGTGGAGTTATACTTGTCTGTCGTGACATGACGTGACGCATCATAATGGTATCGGTTTCATAGTATGGTGACGATTATATTAGTCTGTTGTATTGTGTCATGATGCGATCTGTCGTGATGTGTCAGAAGCGATCTCGATTTTCAACAAAACGGTGAAGGTGAGGGACGCGGGGATGGCCGCGTCTTGGCTAGTGTGTACGTACCACGTGCTGTATTGATTTAAAATATCATCGTAAGGCGTCAGAACACAACTTATAGATGTGAACGCTAGCCATCACGGCAGAGAACATCACGACACAACACGCCTCACAAGTATAACTCCACCATTACTGGATGTAACAAGCACATAAAAATGTTGTTTTTTTTGCAGGATGTTTGGGGAGTAGTAGTTGGTGGAATATTAGGCCATTCTCTCTGCACTGGACTCGCAGTGCTCGGAGGCAGAATGGTTGCTCAAAGAATCTCCGTTCGAACTGGTAAATAACATCTAATACTAATTTAATATCAAATAATTGAACATGTTACTTTAGTTTGGGACATGTAGTGTGCTATAGAATTTCAAAATTTTCATTCAATACCACCATTTCTCTTGTCATGCACAGTGCTAGAGCACGCCTATGTTAATATACATTTTATGATAATTTTCCGACTAATATTGACCCAAGAATTTTGACCTTAGCGACTGTGGAATCACATTAATCATATATTTGCAAAAGCTGTATAAGGGAGTCCTTTCAGAAACTTGTGCTATATTATTGTCAACTATACTGTAAACCTCATTATCATAATTATTATATTATCAGTAAAATTACCTTAAATTATATAATCTGCATACTTCACCCGCCATAACACAGGGACATCCCTAGCATGGCGGGCAAAATAACACAATATCTACACTATGTATAAAATTCTTTTAATAAATAAACATCGCCAGTGAACGCCAGTGAATCAATGATGTTACAATATATATAGACATGCTGTAGAAATCTCAAAGTGACAAGCCAAAAGCAAGTCAGTTGTAGTGTTTTTGATTTCGTAGTTTTAGTAATAAACTCACGCGTCGTGTATGGTCATGTGCTACCTCTAAGTAAATTGCGTTAAAAAAGTTCCATAATGCCCTCACATGTGATGAGAAAATGTTTTCATTACTCGGCAAATACTAGTAAAAGCCAAGGAATAATATTTAATTTGTAAATACAATTGTTTTCTGTCTGAAGATTTTATACGTCATTAGAGAATGCAAAGCCTACTAGAGTATAGGGTCTGGGCGTGCAACAGCCAAATTACGTAGTCAGTGCTGCCGCTAATTAAACTTTTCTGTTTAAAATAGTTTAACCACTCTGTTTATTTATATGTTTTTGGTAAAATAACGTAAAAATCAGCAGTAAAAACTGGTACAACAAACAATCGCCGCCATTTGCAAATTGTCATTGCTCTATTATAGCTTGATCAATTGACTCGGGCTATGGCTCCGAAAGCTGCGCTATGTACAACTCCTACTCTAGGCAACTAGAATCAGCAGAAATGCAAATGCTTCGATGGTCGGCAGGGGTATCACTAAAAGATAAGATTAAGAGTTCACATATTCGTGGTCGCCTGGGTGTCATAAACATAAACAGTAAGCTGGAGGAATCACAGTTGAGATGGTATGAGCACACGACGGAGACCACTAGACCACACAGTGAAGCAGGCAATGTCTATGGAGCTTCATCGACAGTCATCCAGAGAGGTAGACCAAAGAACTCCTGGATGACTCAATGCTCCAAAATTCTACAGAAAAGCGATACCCAGAAACTACTTGATATGGACATAAACTCGCTGAGGGAACTGGTAGGACTATTAACGGGACACTGCCATCTCAGGAGACACATGCAGATATTTTGAGTGGAAAACATCAATAAATGCAGAAAATGTGAAGAGGATGAAGAGATTCCAATTCACCTATGGTGCCGATGTCCTGCCCTGGTGGGAACTAGGCTCAGATACCTGGGGAGACATACAATAGAACCAGAAGACATAGCCACATATCCAATGACAACCCTGATGAACTTTATCAAAGGGTCTGGGTTATTAAAGGATTGAGGTAAAATGGGAGATAGCACAATGGGCCTATGCCCTAAGTGCTCACGGAAACTGCTTGTAAACCATCTCCACCTATAAAAAAAAAAGATACCCAGAACTGAAGAAGCTATAACCTGAGAGCCGACCCCAACAGCCTACCTAGGCAATGAGTTGGGACATTGCAAGGAAGAAGAAGAGCTTGATCAATTGACGTCTCAAAACCTGTCAGGCGCTCAGGTCTCCTACTCTATTCAGCCCTGACGTAGTATTCGATGAAAAATTTTGAATGCAAAAACGCCGCCCATTTCTACCGTTTGTTTCGTTCATACACTCATATTCTTCTAATGTTTATCTTTGTCATATATACTTTGTTTACCTACACGAACTACTAGACAAACATTAACATTTTATATACACACATCTCATTCTAACTATAAATTGCATTCCCCAATACAACGATTACACAGTCTTGGTAACCAATATTTAAACAATATTGATGTATTTGACAATAATTTGAATTTGGCAAACTTTAAACGCCGGATGTGCGAACTATTTTTACTTAATTCATAAACTATTGTAAATACCAATTTTATACATTTTTATTAATACCTATTATTATTGATTTGGAGGATATTGTCAGGCTATCTATTTTTACTTTATTTATATTCTGTATTACCTACATTTTGTCAAATCATATTTTATCTAAACTATATTATGTGTCTTTATATTTTCTGTTACTTACCTGTATTTTATTCACTTCTAACTCTTCACTGTAATTAATCGAAACATGTATTGCTTTATGTATGTAAAAGCCCTATGGGCGTTTAAATATGAATAAATAAATAAATAAATAAATAAATATATGAACAACGTTTGAATTAAGAATTTACTGGAAACATAAGAGTGTGTCTTACTTGCCACACTTTATCTTGAGTTTGTGACACAATAGCAAGTCTAAATGTATTGTAATGTCATTGCAGTGAGTGGCTAAAATGTTATTAGGTGCATGTGATATAATTGTCATAAAGATGCATAAAACTACAATCTTATCTTACCTTTTATTTGTTTTATGTTTTATTGCAAGTCTAGGTACTTCCCCAACTGTTTATTATAAGCCATTTATGAGTTTGTGTGTGTTAATGTGTTGACATTGAATCACAGTCAAATAAACAGGTTTTCAAAGACATTTCAATAAATACACACGTTGAAACCAGAATGGGCATATTCATGTTAATAAATTTTAAATGACTCATTCATTCGTCATGTAACAGACTTGAAAATCATGGGATGTAATTATTGTAGGATTGATAACTAAATATAATTATTGTATGTTAGCTAAAAAGTGCAGATCCTTAAAAATTCACGAATATGACTTTACTTGTTAAGATTAACCCTTAGAAATTTAAACAAAGAAGTAAACATTTAAAATATATAATTATCCCTAAAAAAGACCCTCCACGCAGCATCCCCAAAGACGACATAGGCCCTGAGGGAATGTTTTCCTCAGGACCTCTAGGAATTACTTAAAAATTTTACAATTTGAGAGGAAATATTGGTTTTGATTTATTAAATAAAAGAAAATAGAAACATTTTAGATGCGAAGTCTGCTGTTCACAGAACTACACTAGCTGACCTTGTAAATAAAATAATTTTTATACTAATCTAGCCTAATGACTGCCTTGATAGCTCAGAGGATAAGAATGGTTGACTTCATTCCAACTGTTGTCAATTATTGAACTGTCTGCATGATTTAAAGACAATTCTTCGATAGCTATCAATTATTGAATAGTCTTCATGATTTATCCCAATTCTCCTTGAGGCTATTACTAAATATTAAATTTAATAATACATATTTGCTTTTTTTTCAGTGACATTGATCGGAGGCGTAGTATTCCTGATATTTGCGGTATCCGCTCTTTTCATCGATCCCGACGATACGTAAGAGCTGCAGCAAAAGCAAATGTAGAAAATAAACCTCCGTCTAAGAATAGACACTTCTTACATCTACTGGTGATAAACTTGTATTTTTGTATTATGTCTAAATATTTCTCAATACCTAACTTTTAAATTTCAGTGCAATGCAAAGTCATAGATAAAAGAAATGCAACTATTTTTGTATATTTTAAAATTTCATAGACAAAAGATTAGTAAGTCTTTTGATATTGTTGGTAATCCACAGATAAAAGATATGTAAGTCTGGAGAAATATTCCTTAATTTTCCTCTATCTGAGCATAATGTAAATTTCAAGTTATTTCATTAATAAAATAGAAAAATATATGCACATCTAATATTGATGTGTCCTACATATTTTTATATCACTTTTTAAATGCATTTAAAGTTTTAAACAATCGTTTTGTGTGTCCGGTCGAAATATTAAATTAATTATTAGAGTATTTTTTTTTAATAGTTAGTAATAATAATTATCGTTCAATTATTCCAATGAGCTTGTTGGCCATCTTTGTTTTTCATGTTTCAGAAAAATGTTATGGATTGTGCAATAGTTAATATAATTACCACATAATAGGCATCGATTCCATAGGTAATTTTTTGTTTAAAATGTCTCTGAATAAAGGTCCACACAGTTATTTATTGACATATCAATAAATAAAAAAATATTCTTAATTTTTTTTTATAAATTCATTGAATAATTCTTTTTAATTGTGTAACTATTCCATATAGGTACATAAGTAATATCCTATAATTAATATTTTTTACGGCAATTTTAACTCTAATGACCATAGACAACCGAATTGATAGACCAACCCATCAGGGAAACGGGAACAAACCAATTTGCGCAGAGTGGGGAACGCAAACGTGACCGTTTCTCTTTCTTTGATTTATCAATAAATGAATTTGACAGTATAAAAACAACTCCGACTGTAATATCACTACATATTTAGTCCTCGAAAATAAAATCTGCTTATGAATTACTACCTTTTTAATGGTCCACAAATTTCTGACTGTGTAAAAACTTGACTACAAATCCCAAACGGGGCTTGTTTCCGAAATCGAATATTTTGTTACACTATTTAGTTGGACACTTTTACAAATATGTTATAATTTACTGACCTCACTCAGTTTTGCATCGGTACGCAACCTGATTTATAGACAGTTTGGTTAAAATCTAACATTCAGACTGCGCAAAAAAGTCCCACAATGGACTGCGTTGCAAATCCTTGCCTTACTTTAGTTAACTTTACTTTTCTGCTCAGGGTCTGGTTATTTCAATGTGCGCTCTTCGATGGTCAACATATATGACTGATGTCAGAGTTTATTCAAAGCATTCTCGAACCCTCCTGGTGCCAAAAATATGGTCACATGGTTTGCCACCAGCTAGGGCAAGATTATTAATTTGGTAATGACTGATGACCCATGAAATCTATCCTATATCATAATATGAATTATATATTTTTACCCTGTTGAAGTTTTGTGCTATTTTTCTTGGTTTCGAACAATGCATATTTCAAAGTGAGAATGATCTGAAAAAACAGTATAAACTGGGGTCTTAAATTGTTTAAAAAAATGTATTATCCTAGTATCGCAATTAAGAATAGAAACATAAAAAATCGAACCACTAGTAAAAAAATATTATTATTTAAATAAATCACACTTTTTAAATGCATTACTACATTTATTTTGTATGTGTAGGTTAGTTTATATAAATATGTATAGTTGTGTATTATTTATTTCATAATATGTAATATAGAAATTACTAATTACGCTGCGTGTACATTATTTATTAATAGAAAATTTTGGACATAATGAACTACCAGCTTGAACTTAGGAATTGGAAAAATTAATCTTTTGTTGTAGGTGTGTGTTTTTATTTTTAATGTTTGAATGAAGTTTGTTAATGAAATCCAAATTATTAGTTTTATTATATTTCGGAAAAATTAACATTTTGATAATTTATGTGTCAAATTTCAGGATAACTAATATTAATTTAGCCGATATGTGTCAGATGCACTTACATTTCGCTGATTTGTGTCAGAATACCTTAAATTTGGCTTATTTGTGAGATGAACTTACATTTGGCTGATTGGTGTCAGAATAACTTATACATACTTACTTTATTTGTTTGTCACAATAACTTAGAAATGCCTTTTTTTGTCAGATGAACTTATATTTGGCTGATTTGTGCTTATTTGTGCTCTCTTACATTCTCAGTTTATTTGCGTCACAATAACTTGCAATTGGTCAGATTAATTCTTACATTATCAGCTTATTTGTGTCAGAATAACATACATTTGGCTCATTTGTATCAGTTTAACTTTCATTTGGCTGTTTTGTGTCAGAATAACTCTTCCATTATCAGCTTATTTATGTCAAAATATCTTACATTTGGCTTATTTTCCATTGTCAGCATATCTATGTCAAAATAACTTACATTTGGCTTATTTGTGTCAGATGAACTCATATTTGGCTGATTTGTATCAGAATTACTTACATTTGGCTCATTTGTGTCAGGTGAACTTACATTTGGCTGATTGGTGTCAGAATAACTCATACATTCTCAGTTTATTTGTGTCACAATAACTTACAATTGGCTTATTTGTGTCAGATGAACTTATATTTGGCTGATCTGTGTCAGAATAATACTTTCATTCTCAGCTTATTTGTGTCATAATAACTTACATTTGGCTTATTTGTGTCACAATAACTTACAATTGATCAGAATAATTCTTACATTATCAGCTTATTTGTTTCATAATAACTTACATTTATCTTATCTGTGCCACAATAACTTTCATTAGCCTCATTTGTGTTAAATATATACATGTCATTTAATGTATGTGTGTGTCAAAATAACTGACCAACTCCGGCATAATCTATTATTTGTGTCCAAATTAACTGCACTAGACTCCTCGCAATTTTGTTTATTTATTTATCCATTAATTGTGTTTATCGTAAGTAGGTATAACTTAAGATGTATTAGATAATTTTACCGAATTCAATCTAACCTAAAATGATGTATGAGAAGTATTATATTGTTCTTTAGGAATTTAAAAACCCAAGATATTACGGATTGCGTCAAATGTACTAGGCCAAAATCTCCAAAACGTAATAAACTTGTCAGGTATATTGTACTTCAAGTATGTAACATACATTTTTTTGCCACAATAATGTTATTTTTCATCTTAACCCTTGGAATGCCAGCAAGTCCATAGCGAATTTGCTAGGAGCTCACCACAGTTGTGTCGATTTCGAAAAATACTGCTACTGCACATTACTACGCATACTAAAATAAATTTTATTCCCTTGGCATAGAAATAATGCATCCAAAAACGCATCTCAAATTCAGTGTCAAATGTCATTTTTCGCCACGCAAACGGCCGTTGTTTCCAAACTTACTGATCAACTGTTGAGCCGAAGTTTTGGCTCAACACTCTTCAAATGCACAAATACGCTCTTCCCAACGCAATTCTCCCACAAATAGGCGAATTGAGCATTACTAAACAAATCAATTAGCTGATCGGAGGCTCAGATTTGTCAATCGAAAAGTTGGGAGCAACGGTCGTGAAAGTGAATGCTGAAAAATCTTAGATTGTTTTGCAGATTTCTGGCTAAATGTGTACCTTGATAAAATCCTATACTAAAACATAATTTTGTTGTATTAGCTAGATAATTTTATATTATTTTGTATTTTTATTAAAATTCTTTCCGAATTTGAAACACTTTTACATTTATTTATGTAATTTCAAACTTCGATAATGTTCTTAACTGTACAATAAATTTGTATTAAAAATTATAACGAAATTTGCAGAAAAAAACTTGAGATTTAATTTTTATAATAAATGTATAAAACATTGTTTTAAAGTTATCGAAACCAGTAGCTGTAAAAAAATTAATGTTACTAGTGGTTTTAAGTGTGCATAACAGTAATTATTTTAATAGAATCATCATTTTTAGGTTAAAATTTTGTGAAAGAAAAATAATAATTATGAAAGTTTGTTGAAGAATGGAGATGGTTTGAATTTGTTTGTAAAGTAGTGTTTTGTAAATACATAGGTAAGTAAACCAATGTTACATTATAGACTAAATTGTGCTTAAAAATATAAAAGGATATTTTTGTGAATGTTGCTGCCTCGCAGTTTTTTCCAATTGTTTTTGTTGAGTTTTGCGATGTTCAACAGCGTAATAGCTGTCTAGAATAATATTTGTATTTCCGGCCAAGAGAGGGAGATGACGAAATGTGAAAGAAATTATATTAAAATATCCAAAAATATGTTTACCTTTTTTTTTCCCTTTTCCTTTTTTTTTAACTTTTTTTAGAAGCGCCACACAGAGGCCTTGAGGGATATAATTCCCCTCAATGCATTTGTCATCTTTGGGAATGCTGTTTGGAGGGTCCTTTTAGAAAAAGAAGGAGAGGAAGTTCTGGGAAGGAAAAATGTTTAAAGTTGGGTAGGAATCTGGGGGTTAGTGTGTCCAGGAGTAACGGACGTATGAATCCAACCCTCCCATTGCAGTGCGGTGTTCCGTGAAAGTCCTGCTGGAAAGATCAACATTAACTGGTCTCCCTCAATCAGTCTCTCCCGATCCGTCCTGCCATGCACTTGGTGGGCGGATGCGACCCGGACAAACCTCACCCTGTGAACCCATTGACTAGCGAATCCTTCTTCCTACTAAACACTGTTGGTGTCAAAAGTAACAAAATAAAAACAAGATAGTGTAGCGTACGCATTGTATAGCCGTTTAAATATTTTACTGCACAGGCAACACCAAAAGGCCCCGCGCCATACGACTGCAAACTTGCCTGTCATTCTGGTTTCACGGCCCGGTCGTCGAGTTGCTTCTCTGCGTACGCTCTGTTAAATCCTTCTGATATTAAATTAACGTGTGTCGGTTTGAATAAATGAGAATTAAACATTCACCATAGTATTCTTTTAAATACCGACCATCCTTTTAATAACATCAACGTGTTTGGAGTCCACCAATGAAACCACCAATATACAACATCATTCATCTCCCAAAATAGAACAACAATATAGGTACTTACTTACATAATCGGTATAAATTGTTTATTTTATTCACTATGAATAAATTACAATTCTATTTATTATTTTTGATTAATCTTAAAAATTAACTTGGGGATTCTCTGGGCATTTTTTTTATTATCCAACCATATTGAAAAATATTTACAATAATTATGAGAATGTAACTACAATAAATTCATTTTCTTTAGCAGCAAATGTTCAAACTCATTTCTGTTTTTAAAGCCTGGACGAAAGAGAAAATCCGAAAATGACCAGATAATAAAAAATAAATGCGAATTTCAATAGAATTTAGTTTTATTTTGGAGGTAAAGGCAAAGCAAGTTGTGGGGAATTTGAACATGTGGGTATTTTAGAATGTTGCCAAATTGCGGGGAATTTTGAGAATTTTTAAGAATTGGGTATTTTGCGGGGATTCTAGGCATTTCTTGATTTTCCGATCATTTATCAAGGCCGTAGCCAGAGGGGGGATCAAGGGGGTTGATCCCCCCCGAAATTGACTGTACGGTGCGCCCGCGCGGCGATGACAATGGCGGAGGCGCACGCCAAGAGCATAGGGCAAACTACAACACAAAAGATCCTGAAACTTATTTTAGAGTTACTATTATGATTCCACTTTTGGATGATTTGATTGATCAGCTTCGTCCGAGATTCCAAAATTATAGATCCATATTATCATCTCTCAACATTTTAATTCCGTCTGGGTGTTGCAAAGACCAACTTAATTATCAAGGAGACTATTTTGCGCTCTAAAAAAATATTTGAAATGGGACTCTTTAAAAGCTCAATTAGAAATGTGGAGGATAAAATGGCTGGAAGAATCCGAACTAAATCGACCAACATGTGTTATTGAAGCTTTCGAAGTATGCAACCAGGCCTTATTTCCAATCATTCACAAACTTTTAAAAATCTTGGCCTCACTGCCTGTTTCCACATGTAGGTACCCCTGAAAGGATTTTCTCTTTCTCTGAAACGCCTCGAAACTTATTTAAGAAATGTCACAGGCCAGGAAAGACTAAATAGTTTGGTAATAATGTCAATCCAACGCAGAATTGACATTGACACCGATGAGGTAATTGATTTGTTCGCTGCAAAGAAAGCTAGAATTATGGTGCGGCCTGCTGAAAGCACCGCAAAAAATTACACTCAGATAGCGAGAAGGTTTTTCTTTCAGTGTTTCAGACATATTTTAAAGATATTATTACAAAACCCAGAGAAAGTTATATCATAGCTGACATCAGCATCAGCATCATCAGGTTATCAGAAATCAGTTAAGATACAAATAAACACGTTATCATAAATCTTTTTTAGTTTAATTTCTTATTATACGATAGTGAAATTAATATTGAAAAATTATTACAGTATTTATGACAACACCATGCTCTCTAAATATAAATATAAAATGATTAAAATTTTATTGCAGTCAATACATTTGCTGTAAAACGCAGGGAAACCATTCACTTGTTCTCAGGACAATATAATTTAAGCTTGTGGACTGGTACACTCCTACGTAGATCCATTCTTAATTTAAAACCAGTCTTGTGTTCATAATGCAAATTCCAGTTGCGGTTTCAACTGCTGGCGCATTTCGAAGGAAACCGTCCATGTTTTCGATTATCGTTAACGATTTTGGATTCTGGGTGTAGTATCAATTAAGGCTAGGAAGTCACCTGCAGATTCACTTTTAAGCTAAAACCAGTTTCATGTTCTGAATGATTTGTCAAAATTCCAGTAGTGGATAATTCCGTTCTAATGTTTTGAGTAAAGTTAAAATTTTGGTTTCAAATCATACCAATATTATGAGATTAATACTAATTATCGCTGGGGACTAGATGCAGATTCATAAATCAAAACCAGTTTATTTGTTCAGAATGTAACGATTAATTTCCAGTGGTGGATTCATCTGCTGACACATTTCAAAGGAAACCATTGGAAGTGCAGTAAAATAATAATTGCAAGAAAAACCGTGTGTAAATATAATATAAACTTATGTACATGCCTGCTATGAATTTGTTCTAAATGTAAAAAATCGAGAGCAATTGCAAAAATTTCAAGTTGCGAAAATTGTGAATGATTCCCCTCCCCCCCTTTTATCTACTTTTCTTCAACTAACTCTGTATTCTCGTTTAAATTACTCGTCTTTTCCAGTTATTTTTTTCTTCTAGCCATACCTGGCACACTAAACGTGGGATTATATTACTTCCTGAATGTTTCCTTTTTAGCCTACTATAAAATTTATTGGTAGACCGTAATAAATATTTTTTAGTCATTATTTTTCATCTTGCGAATATTGGTTATTGGGTTGTAACCTATTTTTTAATCTTATATTATGTGTGTAATAACATGTTTTAATCCTATTAATGTTCCAAATGCAATAAAATCAAAATAAATCTATAAAAAAGGCAATTTCAGTAGATTTTGTTATATTTTGAAGGCAAGAGGATCTTGTGGGGATATTGCGGGGAATTTGTTATTTTGTTCTCCCCATTTTGGGGATTTTGAACATTTATTACGGGTATTTTATAACAGAAGCGTCGGCAACTCTGAATTATATTGTAGTGACAGATGACAGCTACAGAACCGTATTTTCTATGGTGTATGTCGGGGTCCATGGTCACAAAGTCCATTTGTTTACAATTTTTACGCAATCGAAGTGTATTGTTAATTCCCTCTATTGATAGTGCATTGATAGTAGTATTTTTGTGTCTGTAGATTCCTTATCGATCTCATACTATTTATAAGGCGTGAACGTAATTCACTATGGCGCTGCCCGCAGCAGGCGGACCTGCTATATTCCGCGCCGCCCAAAAGGACGAATACTTCGAGAAGCAGCTCGGAGGCTCCGCATCAGAAGTACTACGACTATTCGGCAACAGAAAATGGCAACTATACTCCAAATACATCCCCTTCGCCTCGCACCTCGTCTACAATTCCATAACAACACTGCGAGACTTGCAAACGCTCGGAGAAGAGTACACAGGCATCATACAAGTCGACGATTCTTACGTACGGGTCCCTGCAAAGTTAATCCGACTGATTTATGTACTCCTGGGAGCTTTCGGTCATCAAGTAGTCACAAAAATATTAAACAGAGCCAAAGAAAACGTTTTAAAAAACCAAAATCTTCTACCAAGACCTAAGACAGTATTTTTAAAATTAATTTCGCTAGCTCACTGGTCATTACCCATACTACAAGAACTGCATCAAGCTTGCTTCTTTTTGGGGGCAAAACATTACAACATAACCAAGAGATTAACAAGTATAAATTACGTAAGCGCTGTACCAGGTAGACGACCGCGTATTAGAACACTGCGTACGTTGGGAGTCCCGTACTTAATGCGTGCAATTTTAAGTGCAGTTCAATCGCCGCCATCTTTTGAAGACATCGAACCGAAGAATAAACGCACACTCCAGCATTCCCGGCGCACGGCTTGCGATTCGTGTTTGATTACAAACAATTCTCCGTGTTGTTTGCCGTGTGGTCATGTTTTCTGCCACAACTGCGCCAGGAGTTCGACTATTTGCGCTATCTGTAGAGCTCCGTATCAGAATCACAGGGCAGTTCCTTTGCAGAATTATAATTTGAGGAGATGACAACCAATGCGGAGGCGCAAATATTTTTAAATTAAGTACATTTGCACCTCCAGTAATATTATATTAATATAAAATTACATTAAATTAAATTGACAATGTACCACATAAGAGATAAACCTATTGAAGTAGTGTTTTGTGGGAGATTGTACATAAAAATTATAATGGTGAATTTAAGTGTAGATATGGTATTTCTTATTCCTCACTAGTGTTTTGAGGTGGACTAAAGTTATTGGTAAACTTTCGGGATGACTTTATTTATTTAGGAAAATCAACAGATTATTTACATCTATTACAAAAAACTTAATAATAAAAATAAAATCCAATTACAGATTTTCACATAACTTAAAATTGTAATAATAATAATAATAAAAGTAAAAAAAAAAACTAAGGGTCCTGTACCCATGGGCTGACATATTTACAAAAAATACAATATTGTTAATATTAGATAACAAATAATAGAAGATGTAAGAACACAAATAAATAACAATTTAAATGTAACTAATCTACTAATAACCAGCTAAATTTCAAAACATAATGTATTATAAACTTTATCTTCACTACACAATAGCAATAATAACAATACCGTATTTTGTCAGAGGCTAAAAATATTCCCGCTTTGCAATAAAATCCAAATAAATGGAACATTTGTTAACTTATTCGAAAACTAAAAACTGTTTTCGAAAGGTGATGAAATAGGCTTTCAAATTTCTATATTAAAAATTACTACGTATCTTTTTAAATATTTTTTTTTTTGCGAAAACTTTAAAAAGTGTTCAAAATGGCTGGCTCACTTTACTTTTTTTTCTAACTAAAATTACTGATAATGAAAAAAATAAAACACATACTTTTTTCATTAGATAAATGAATTATAAACCTTACTGTCACCTCACTTTTTTTCGTTTCATGTAAAAAAAATTCTTAAAAAATTCACAAAGTTTCATAATTTTTTTTCAAATTGCTATCGGAAACTTTGGTTTCAGAAAGGGGTAAATTTTAATTTTTTTGTGGTTTTCTTTTAGATTTGAATATATAGTTTGTTGTATTCTCTTTCCAATACCGTTTAGATCACATTTCTGAGTAAGGGAGAAACAATGATTTCTGTGAGACCTATGTGAGCTGGGACAAATATGGTCTCCTGTGATTAAACGGGTTAAATAATAATAAATGTACAAAATACATATTATACCTACAACTAAAGTGAACAAATGTGTATAAATTGGATGACAAGTAACTGGAAAGGATTCACAGCAACAACATAATAACTTGCAAAAGAAATTTTAAAAATTATTTAATGTTAGCTATGACAAATTTTTTAAAGTTTCTTAAATTACACGAGAATATGTCCATATCATTTAATTTCTTATTAAATATATTACAGGCTCTGAATATAAAAGCATTTTGTCGGAGATTAGTAGAATATTTATGAAGATGGAAAAGTCTTAGTCCTCCCATACCTTATTTCAATCCAATAGTAACACCACCTATGAGTAATTTCATAGTACAAACTACCCGTCTAATTCCGTTGTATCTTTTGCGTGACATGGTTGTTTTGCTAGGAAGAAATAAAACATTTTTATCCAATGTTACCTTTCTCTATACGCTACCTCCAATCTATATGTTACTTATATATTTTTTTAAGTATTTATATAACTGATTAAATTAAATAATTAAGTCTGCGATAGCCCATACTACTAACTGCAATTTTGTGTTTTAAAAATGATCTTCATAAAGCTAGTCATTCCGTTGCCATGGACTTGCTGGAAGACAAATTAACTCCACACAGACCAACAAAAGGTACAAACCAATGTTTTGTGTGATCTTTTGACTGTGAGATAGTGCACTTTCTTTTTGAGAAATGTTTTCATAAACCGATATTTTTGATTGGAGTGTCATTTTTGGACCCACACGGCTTGTCTTGATATTTGTTCAAAGATTCGGGACGATGAAAAATACTGCATTAAAAATTTCAATTATATAAAATGAAAATTTGCTTTTGTCGTATGGGATGACAGCTGACAGCCATTTACAATGATTTATGTCAGTATTCTATTGATATTTTGATTGTGGTGTTTTCCGTCACTCCGAATGCAAATGGTTGCCTTTTATAGTAATAAAGTCGAATCAAAAGTTTTTTTTAAAAATATTTGTATTATCCAGTCATCCCAAAAGTTTACCAAATAATCTCCCTCAAGGCATATATAATTTTTAGGGATGCTGTGCGGAGGGAACTCTTGCCATTTAATGATTATTTAATAGCTATGGAGATAGCGAGGTTAATGATTTTTTTTTTTTTGCCTTGAGGAGAAAATGGTGTGGTGCTATATGGTGGGCTAGATTTTTATGTTCCATGACAGTTGATCTCTGACAGTTGGCCCCCCGGCATACTTATATAAAATATGCAATCGGTTTAGGGAAAACACGGTATACCTACTTACACAAAATATAACTGTTTCCCCGAAAGGGTGTTCAGAAAGAATGTACGGCCAAATAACAGAAGTATAAAATATATTTTCATTAAAATGCATCAAGGATAAAACTACTATTGTCTATATACTGTATATCAGAGTATAAGTACAAAAAATCGAAACTGTAAATAAATTCGTTTGATATCCATACCAACTCATTATTAATAACTCAGGTACGGGACATACGTCATTCCTATGTCTACCTATGTTAAATTATCCTGAAAACAAGCTTATGTGTCCAAGCGGTTGAAGGTATTTTCTAAGTTTATTTTAGGTTTAAAATTTGTAAATAATGCACTAAATTATAATTTTACTAGCTGATAGCCGGCTTGCGTTGCAATGCCACTTAAATTGTTTATCCCTGTGTGTCCTTTCCCGTTCGTCCCCGTTTCCCTTCCGCCACCTCTTCCCCACCCTCGTACCCTTCCCCTCCCGCATTCCCTTTTCACCTTCCCCGCTGTCCCCCTTCTCGCGAACCTCCACCCTCACGAATTCCCCTTCCACTTTCTCCGTCATTCCCCTCCACCCCTCCCAGATTCCCTCCCTTTCCCCCTTCCACCTTTTTCTTACTAACCTCGCTCCTCATGAATTCCCCTTCCACCTTCTCCGCCTTCCCCTTCCCTCGTCCCCCTCCCACAAACCACCCCTCCTTCGTTCCCCTCCGCCCCTCCCGGATTCTCCTCCCCCTCCCACCCTTTTTCCCTGCGGCTAAACTCCATAAAATACACTCACTGTTGAAACAACTCGCTTTTTCCCTATGGCAATTTTTTTTGCAAATTTCATAACTCCAGAACTCACCAATATAGAAATATTGCTATATAAAAACTTTCACGGGCATGTCCACAACAACTCACCAAATTTTTATCGCAATCAGATGAATACTATTGGAAATATCTCAATATATCAAACGCGCAAACTATCAAATGTACAAAGTTAAAATAGTCGTTAAGTTTTCTAAAATTATCCAATTTTCTTAATTTTTCTTTCCGTAAGAACCTTCTACAAAGTATTAGAAAACTTTAAAAAAAAGATAAATGAAATAGGTAAAGTCGTTCTGAAGTTATGGCGTGACCAAGGAAAACTGGGATTCATTTATATATATATATATATATATATATATAGATAGACAATACGATTTCGGGTGGCTAACTGTTGGGGGATCAGCTGTCGGGTGATCAATTTTTATTATTATAATAGATGTTTTAACAATGTTGTAAGCGGTGTTTTTTTCCTATTTATTTCAATAGTGTAATGTTATTAATTAAGTTCGCCAATGATATTTTATTATGTAAAAAAAAGTAATTAAATAACATAATGAATGTAATTAATATTCAGCAGCAATGAATGTAATTTATTTGTTTGCCTGATGTAACTTTAAAATTTTTATTTCATTGTATAACAATGTTTATTTTATTTGTATTTTCAAAGAACCAATTTTTTACCAGTGAAAATAATTAATTAATGTTTTTTATAATTCAAAATAAATGTAATAAAATTAATAATAATGGCATTTTATTTTTTATGCGTTACCTGATTCCAGGAATCTGCGGTTTTATTTAGAAAGACTTGAGAATTTCAGGATTCTTTAGGACTGGAGAATTTTTATTGACCGTTATAAAAGCTTACAAATAAGAATTAGCTCAATAAGAATGCTGTTAGGCTGAAATAAATGGGAGTGAGATGGGGAGAATAATGGTTGGAAAGTACTTGATTTCAATGTTATCTTTGGGGATGCTGTGTGGAGGGTCTTTTTAGGAAGGGAAAGAGTATGTGTATGGATCCATCCCTCTCACTGCGTTGCAAGACGATGTTCCGAGAGAGTTCTGCTGGAGAGGTCAAAAGGTCACCCTTAACCAGTCTCTCCAGATCCCGCCGCCATGCAGTTGTTGGGTAAACGCATCCGCTAAACCTTATGAAACGTAGCGAACCACTTGGAGTGACCTCTGGCAGTTGTGTTGGTTATCCAATAAATGGTTCCCGGGGCGGCGGTACCCACCCCAATTTAGCAAACATGATGGCAGCACAGATAAATAAAATACATTTTACGAATATAACAAGTTGGTATATTTTCATAAAAATGTTTATAATTTTAACAACAATATTATTTATAAATAAGATAACAAATATATTTTCTAACCTACTATTTACAATAAATATGTGGTTTAAAAATAAATTAAAAAATGCTTAAAATATAATTAAAAATCTTCAAAAATTGTGTATTTGTGATCAAATTACATTTTTAAGGCATTACAAGTTTCATAACATTATATAGGAACCAATAAATATAATCTTCACAAAATATTATATGGAAGAAGTGGATTTAATATGGCTTATTTATTGTTATAAATTATTTATTTATCACATAAATAATATGGCAACATTTTATCATTAAAACAACATATCGCAAATCCCGTAGAAAAGTGTCGCAAGTCAAAATTTTCTATTTTACGTTTTATCTCTGAAAAGGAAAGTGATTGGGATTATCTATGCCCCACAAAAACCGTATTTAAGTTATATCACTCTATCTCCGCGAGATGTCACTAGTATCTCTTTTTGATAGGATCGCTTTTTCATCAATCATTCTTTTGTTTTCTCCTGCAAAATTTACTTTTTTGACTTACAACACTTTTCTACTAGATGTTCCCATAGAAAAAGGTCATAAGTAAAAAAAAAAACTATTTTATCTCTGAAAAAAAAAGTGATTTAATTATCTATGCCTCATGAAAACCGTTTTTAAGTCAGATCACTCTATCTCCGCAAGATGTCGCTAGTATCTCCTTTTCGACGGGACCGCTTGTTCATCATTCATTTATTGGTTTTCGATCTTTTGTAAAATTAACTTTTTTAACTTATGACACTTTTCTATGGGATGTATATTATGTTTTATATTATTATCTTTAATATGAACCCATTAACCTGAAATATAATTTAAATAACAGTGAAAATAATTCTATATTAATTAGAAATAAAATCAAATATTTCCAATATTTAATATTATCGATTTTTGGTTTTTTTTACAACCGTACTTTGGATTTACAAATTTATAATTTGCACAATTAGGTCCAGTTGTTTTGCTGAAAATCAAATGTAACATTGTCATCAAATTGCCATTCAGCTCTATTTTGTTTTTTTGACATATCAAAGGTCCCCGTTAAACGTCGATTCTAAGTGCGTTTCAGCTTTCTATCAAATTGTAATAAGCTGACAACATGATACGGAGATCTTTCAAATGTAAATAAAAAACAAAATGGCGCTGAATGGCCATTTGATGACAAGTGAATTTCTGCTAAACAACTGGGCCTTAGAGTTAACCCGAACAATGCATATTAGCGTTTATTTTGGGTTGTTATGCCATGTTGCGTTCCTCCTTTTATAGCTAACGTATTGGACAGCTTTACAGTGATCATCCTCAGGGCAGATGTATAATTGTGGTAAAGTGTGTATTTATGTATTTAGAAGTGATACCGTGATGCAGGTGATGTTGGTATTTCAGCATAATAATTAGCTAAAATTAACGTGGTTTTCGGCGTTTAGTTTTAGTGTAGCCGTCTAATACCGGATACCAAGAACTATCAAGCTTAACCGTGTCCAATATAAATAAGAATCGGTTTTTTGTGTCTAAATGTATTAAATGCCTCTATAATTAGGCGTGCTCAATGCGTTTTGGGTCTTCCCAGGATTTTAGTAACGTCATTGAGAAACAGGTACATATTTGTCTTGCTTGACAACAAATGTATACCATCATCGAATTTGAATTTTCAAAAAGTTTTTACAGTTATTTAAAAGTATTCTTGGAATTTTTTTCTTTCGAATTACATATTTAAAATATGCATTATGCAAGCAATGCATCTGTATGACTAACGTGTTCAACTCTGGCTGCGATACTTATACTAATTTTTAACAAGTAAACTTGTGCATAATAATAATATTATTTACAGAATATATACAACCATATACAATTTTTAAACAAATTTCACAAATACATATGCTTATTTTATGTTGTGCTTATTTTTGTAAAATTCTTACATAAAATTTTATGTACCTATGTTTTTTACATAGCACTAAATACCATGTATGTGTGTATGTAGGTCTGATGATAATTATCTGTTTTGTAATTTATTTATTTACATTTTACGTAGATATACATTACTTAAAAATATATCTTTGTATAGGTACATCAATTCGAGTTTAAAGTACATGTTTTAGCACAAAGTGCCTTCTTAATCTATTGATATTATATTAAATTTATAGTAAAAATTGTGTTCTTAAGCCCTCAGGCCTCGACCACATTCTGTCAGAAGGTCAGAATATTTTTACTTTGCAATAAAATAAAAATAAATGGAATATTTGTGAATGTATCCGAAAAGTGAAAACTGTTTTTGAAAGGCGATGAAGTACCATTTCAAATTTTATCATTTGAAATAAACATGTAATTTTTTAAATAAAAAATTTTTGAATGCAAACTTTAAAAATGGCTTGCTCGACTTTTTTTCTAACTAAAGTTCTGGTTATCAGAAAAAAACACACACATATATTTTATTAGATAAATGCATTATAAACGTACCATCACCTTACTTTTTTGTCATTTCATGTTTCTTTTTTTTTTTTCAAATTGCGGTCGGAAACTTTGGTGTCATAAAAGTGTACATTTTAATTTCTTTTGTGGTAAACATTTAGATTTGAATATAAAGAGTGGTTTTTTCTTTTCACAATACCGTTTAGATTAAATTTCGGGCTAATTTGTTCGTTTTTCGGGAACAGCTCATACATAATAAGGTCTTATAGAAATCGTTGCGTCTCCCTTACTCTCGTGGTGAGAAATATTATGATCTAAGCGGTGATAGAAAGAAAAACATCACGCTTTTATTAAAATCCAGAAGAATTAAAATGTGCACCTCCATTAAAACAAAGGTTCCAACCGCAATTTGAGAAAAATTTATGAAACTTTGAGAAATTATAGTGACTTATTTTTGGGGTATTTTGCCTTGTTGCGCTACCTCCTCTTTAGCTAACGTCTTGGAGAGCATTTCAGTGTCCATCATCAGAGGGCCTAGTCTCTATCTCTCACAACGTCCGTACCTACGTTACGAATCCTTATTAACCTTCCCCTTACCGTGCTAAAAACTTCCTCGCTCTCCGGTGCTGTACACTCAGTAAATATTTATATGTTGTATTTATTTAATCCAATACATAAATGCATTGTGGAGGAATACCCAAAATATTAACTCTATGTTAAGTATATTTACAAAGATATTTCAGTAAATACAAACTGTGACCGCTTAGTTTACAGCACCTCAAGAAAGGTTAAACGGCAAACGTGCTTGTTTGTGAAACCGAAAGATATAGACTAGGCCCCCAGGGCAGATATCTATCACATGCCCCTTGAGGTGATTTTGCACCCTTTTGATGATTTTTTCATGAAAACGGCGCTATAGAAAAGATCTATACATTATTATTATAGACATTACGCATCTACCCTGATGATGGAAACTGTAATGCTATCCGAAACATTGGCTAAAGAAGGAGGTAGAGCAAACGACATAATACCCCAAAAATAAATCACCAATACTTTTGGTTACGAAAATCTCAAATCATGTTTGTAAATTTTTTACTAATAATTTTTATATGAAAGAACAAAAAAGGAGAGGAGACAGTAATATTTATAAAATGTTGTCTAATAAAAAATATATTTTTTTTATCATCAGTAATTTTAGTAAAAAAAAAAGTAACGAGTCATTTATATTTGCATTCAAAATTTTAATATTACCAAATTTATATGTTTATGACCCGCCCACGCGTTGCTGTGGCTAACGAAAGACAACGCCATCTACTGGATGGTTACCTAACCTCGATAACCAAGTGTTGTGCCAATAAATTAACTCACTCCGCCATCTGTCAGAAACTTATGGAACTTACAAATAATTTCAAATCATTGTTCCATAACAAACATTTAATTCGCAATAATAAATATTGAGGTCAATAATCAAGATAAAAACTATCCTATCTTTTAAGTTGGACCAAATTACACACATTAAGCCAGTAGTTTGGAGTGTATCTTCGACGAACATTGTGACGCGAGATTTTTATATATAAAGATTTCTAATAAATTTGATAGCGTATTTCATCACCTTTCAAAACCAGTTTTTAGTTTTTGGATATTTTCAGAAATAATATTCCATTTATTTTGATTTTATTGCAAAGTGGAAACACACATAAATTTTGACAGATGCGCCAGGGGTTACATTTTCAACTTGTTTGAATCAAATTGCGATCAATTAACTCGTCAAAATATAATATAATATTATGTATTATCTTATATTAGAGAGGGTTGAACACATTTGTAAGGGTGGATTTCTCAATGAGGAAAATTGTCATCAAGCATTCATTCAACTATCAAGAGAATATCTTTCAAGCATTCACTCAATACAATAACTATTGAGAAATATAAATGATTCCATGACAACTCAACAAAGTGGCATTTCAACACCCCTTTGAAATCATTAACCAGTCCTGTGCCGTATACGTGCCAGCGCACGCGGTACTAATTTAAATTTTTTTTTTTTTAAATGCGATTTTAACCCTTATGTATAAAGAAACTGTATGAAGAACAAGGTTAGAAGCGCTTGCGCCAATATCTTTCTTGACATAATAGTTAATTTGATTGATCTAGACCCTCTGAATATTTTTTAAAGTAATTATCTATGACATTCAGTTGTTGTATTTTTTTCCCGCTTTACCAGCTGTCAACTTTTTAAAGAAGTATAAATGTAATTAATTCTTTGAAAACACCTTTGAATTGTTGGTTTTTATGTAGGACATATATTAGGTTTGTGTAGAAACAATAAAATCAGTTCATATTCGTGTAAATATATATTTTTTTGATTTTTGTTTGCCGAATGGGAGATTTTTTTTTGTTGCTAAAGTTAGCTATTCTGGGAAATCTTGTAACACTATTATCATGTAATATAAATGAACAATAAGATACATTATCTGGTAAACAGAAAACAATCGCAACAAAAACAAATTCCTTTGTTTTTATATGGCTATTTGACCAGAAGTCATCAAGGTAATTTCCGTGCGGTTTTTCAAAATATTATCCGACATTCAAGAGGTTAATATTGGATTAATTCGGTTATTATGTAGCTATTTTTTTAACAAAGTAATTTTTTTTATAATACATACTATAAATAAATAAATTCCTCTCATAAACTCAGTCTCTTAGAGGTTAATTAAATACTGCGAGTAGAACACAAAATTTGCCTTTGAAATGAATCAGTATTTTTTTAATCACTTTTTTTATAAGCCCAGAAAAAAACAAAGTATTAGGTCTATAAAAACTGCTTGAAAGTCAAAAATCTCCCAATTACGAACCCCTTTTCGGTTATAGTTTTATTGTATAAAGTGGAAAATTAAATTCTTTTGAAAATTATCATATTACATTTAAATATTTGTGCCTGAGCTTCGCAAAATAAAATAAAACACGCGTTTTGGTTATGTTTTTGTCTTGAATAAATCAAAACAGGCGGCTGGTGTTAAACGGGAATTTAAACCTTATGGCCATCTAAATGGGGAGTTTTATTGTTTGCGGCCACAAATGCTCACAAATTTTACATGACGTGGTGCATCACCTTAATGACTTTTCAAAAGGAGTGATAAAATGCCACTTTGTTGAGTTGTCCGGATACCACAATATAAATATATTATTATCTTCCAAGTTCACTTAAAAATAATACCTTTAAAGTGTTTATTTGAGAACTTTCAAAGAATTATATCAGTTTTTTTTTAAATCAAATTTTAATCGGCGGACAAGCATAACAACACAACTATTAATGCTTGACAGCTGATTAAAAAATTACAATTTTACCAAAAGCTGAAATGGGACGAGAATCAGCATTTAACGGAAACATTTGAATTTATGTGAAATGTCCAAACCTAAGTGAAGTAGGTGTGAGTTATGATTAATGACTTTATACACAGTAAAATGGGGTGACTTTTTTCAATTTTCAACTTTTAAATTAAATAGCTTTATTATAAAAAAACTTTTGTATTGGAAAATGTTATGTCAAATTTATTGCACATATCAAAATATATATGTATATTTAAAAAAAGTATTGTATATGTGTTTAAATAGAGTAATAATAAAATAATAAATAAGCTTATTTCAATGATTTCGAATTCGTTATGTATGTATTTGGATCGGAATGCAGGACTTGGCATACCAATAAAACATTCTGTCCAAACTGTTTTACAAAAATGGCGGCCAAGATGGCTACTGACGTAAATCGTTTCCATGGTTACCAATAGATATTATTCAGTGGCTTTTTCATTTGGCTATTCGCTCATCTTGGCCGCCATTTTTATAGAACCATTTGGACAGAATGTTCAATATTTATTTAGATCGGTATGCTAGTAATCTTTTGATTCGTCTCTTTTTTTGAAGCGTCATTAAATTGATATTGCCCGAAAAAAAAAAAGTGATTAATCATGGAGATAACCATGATAATCAAAGTCACCCCTGGATTCAAAAGTCACTGCATATTAGGATACCTATTTTTACAGTCGAAATCTTGGTCCGTTCTGCATAATCGTGTAGTATGGTCGCACCCTGTCGTACAGGACATATTCCTTCCTCTGGGGCAGGAACCAGGTTCTAGTGGTGGATAGTTTGGGCAGCGGGAGTGGTAACAAATCGTATTGGTCGCCCGGGGACGGCCGGGATCAGGACATTCGTACCACTGTGCATCCGATGGCTCCGACGCTGCACGAATGTGCAAGGGCCAGTTCGAAATCTTGGAGAGCGTAGACCTGAAATAGAAAAATAAAACCATTCACAAATTATTGGCATATAATACATTCCATTCATAAATTCATAATTCGTGTTTGCGATAATGTGAATTTCTTAGTAATCCGTGTATCCAATATCTGAATTATGTATTTATATTAATTATTAAATGTAATCCAATTAGGGAGGCGTGTGTGGGTACCGCCGCCCTGGGAAACATTTATTGGATAACCAATTCACCTGTCATAAGTCACCCCAAGTTGTTTACTATGTTCAGTGACTTAGCAGGGGTGCCCAAGTTCATGGAGTGAGGTTCGTCTAGGTCTTGGCGGTGAATGCATTTGCCCACTAACTGCATGGCAGGCCGGATTAGGAGACAGGTTGAGGGAAAACTTTTGATCAGCATTTGCCCAACTACTGTGTGCCGAACCGGATCGGGAGAGACTGGTTGAGGGAGACTTAATCTAGACCTCTCCAGCCGGATTCGCTCGACCCATAGCCTTGCACTGTAGTGGGATGGATAGATTTGTATGTCACTCCGGGACACACTGATCCCCCGATTCGTACCCACCCCTCATACTTTTGTCCTTCCCAGAACTTTCTCTCCTTCATTTCCCTAAAAAGGTCATCCACAATTTTTTCCTCAGGGTTTATATCATCTTTGTATGGAGTTAATGTAAAAAAAAAAAAAAGATTTACCCAAAGGGGTTTTATCTGTCACTCAAAAACCTCATAAGAGAATTCCACATTTTTTCAGTTTTTTATAATACCTACTTTAGTATAAGGGTTCAGCATTGCAGTGCTATGTGTGCTGAAGGAATAATTAATCAAAATAAGTAGTATATCATTGAAGAAGAAGATAGCACTAATAATCTAAAAATGAAAATGAACAAAACACAGAAAAATAAAAGATGGCGGTCCCAACTGGGACTCGAACCCAGAACCGCTCATCTTACCGGGCTGGGCGCCTTTACCAATTCGGCTATTACCACCTATTATAAAAACGTTATATTTGTCAATTTCAAATTTCAGAATTAACAATATTATCTTTGAATATTTTTTTTTCCATATTATCGGCAGCTACCTTTTTCATTGGAAACAAGTGTTTTAAGAACGAGTCTGTTACCTAGATAGTGTCTCGGATGTCTCGTATACGGTTCTGGGTTCCAATCCCAGTTGCAACCGTTATCTTTTATTTTTCTGTGTCTTGTTCATTTTTATATTTAAATTTTTTAGATTATTAGTGTTATCATCTTCTTCAATGATATATTACATAAGTTATAAAAATAGAGTTTTTCTTATAAAAATGAAACAAGTAGTGACCTTATCGACGACAGTCTGCAGGTTGCCAGCCTCCACGTGCGAGGCGATGCGGTCCAGCATTTCCGCGTCCAGAGGCACCGGGAGCAAGAAGTCAGGGTCCGTGTTCACCCCGCGGGCCCACTGAAATTACAATTTATGTTATTGGTATGGTTTACACTGAAATCTCCATCCACCATTCCTCCTCCCCCTCCAACCTTCCCTTCCTGCCATTAACTATATGAAATACACACAACCTTCAAACAACTCGCATGCCTCATATTGTAAATTTTATAATGCCAGAGCTCACCATTATGTACAGAAACCTTCATGGGAGTGCGCACAACAAATCACCAAGTTTCATCGCAATCCGATGAATGGTATAGGAAATAATTTCATGATGCTAGAGCTCAATACAGAAACCTTCATGGGTAAATCAACAAATCACCAAAGTTTCATTGCAATCGAATTAATTTAAGGATTGATTTGTTTAACCATAGACGAAGAACAATCAGCTGTCATCGCAGTCATCTGTCGCTGTCATATTGGCGCTGGTGAATAAAAAAATATAAAAACTCGAAAACTGACAATAAAACTGGTGCTACCATGGCAACCCGGCAACGACCGGCCGCGGCAACTAGCACGGCGAGTTGCGAGTCACTGCTTGCGTTTCCATTGACAACGGGTTTTTGAGAAGTTGTGTAGTGTGTGGACCACATATCAGATTGACGTACACAGGATAGCGAATTGAATTGCAAACTGGGAATAATAAGATACTCGATTGCTCTGCAAATACGGGGGACCATAGTACCCCCATTATCCCCCGATGTCTCTTGAGCAAAGCGGAATACTAAGATACTCGATTGCTCTGCAAATACGGGGGACCCTAGTACCCCCCATTATCCCCTGATGACTCTTGAGCAAAGCGGAATAATAAGATACTAGATTGCTTTTTAGAATTTAAAGAGTTAAAAACAGGATAGCGAATTGAATTGCAAACTGGGAATAATAAGATACTCGATTGCTCTGCAAATACGGGGGACCCTAGTACCCCCCATTATCCCCTGATGACTCTTGAGCAAAGCGGAATAATAAGATACTAGATTGCTCTGCAAATACGGGGGACCCTAGTACCCCCATTCGGGTGTTAATTTTTACCTTCAGGTATATAAAGGTTAAACTTACGGAAAATATTTTCCTAGCTAATAAGTACACCCGATACACGTTTGTGAGTATCGTGGGAAGCCTGTCAGTGTTGAGTGGCTGCGGTCGGAGGTCTGTTGGGGGCGCCCCGCACCTGAGCAGAGCCGGGGGCGGAGGGGGGGCACATGGAGGCGCGCGGCACACCAGCCAGGAGTCGAAGGGCCCCTTCGTCACCAGGTCTGTGTACAGCTGCTGGCAGAGGGCGAGATTGCAGTCACGCTCCGAGTCTTCGCAGAAGTCCACAGTCACTACGTCGCCCGCGCCTAGAAGATGGATTGCAGAGCTATAAAACATGATGTTGTGAATGATAAATACTAGGAGCAGGTGGATGAGTTTGTGTATTTGCAAAGTATGTGTATGAGGGATGGGAAGGCTGACAGATATTGAAAGAAGGGCAACTGCAGGTAACTCCACTAACCCATTGGCCACAGAATTAATGAGCTAAGAAATTGGCCCTCAACACTATACTTAATTTTGTACAAAAAATAGAAAATCTGCATTGGTGTACTAAATCTAATGTAACTTTAAAACCATATATTCAAACAATTTTTTTTTTTTAATTATTGAAGAAGAAGACAACAATAATAATCTGAATTAAAATATGAAAATGAAGAAGACACAGTAAAATAATAAAACATAATGTTTGCTACTAGACTCGAACCCAGATATCAGGAATTAAGGATACAAATTTTCTTTGAAAAAAAACTTTTTCTTTTTTCGTAATTTTTTTTTCTTCACATTTTTATTTATAGTATTAAAAAATAGTATTGATAAATCTAACATTAAAAGTTTTATTTTTTACATAAATATATACTTATAACAAAAAAATTATTTATTTATTTATTTGTTTATAAGATTTACACAGTACATTAAATATAAGTTGTAAGGTATTTTAAATAAATTACATGGTTTTGTACCTATTACGTAAATCTGTAAAATATCAATAGGTAATTTCGCCTGGGTTTTAAAACTATATTATGATGAAACTAATGAAAAGAATCAAACATTGGTTGACTAATAAAACATAAATGAAAGAGTATGGGTGGAGAAAATTTTACATTTTAAAATCAAAAATTATTTGCTCACTAAAGTTTAATAAAATGATAAGAAATTTAATAATTTTGTTTTGTATGTTCGAAATGAATCGTGAAAAATGTCTAATTGTAATAATTTTTCATAATGGGTATAGGTTGTGATTGCGCGAGTGACTGGTGAGTTATTTGCTGCATTGGTGTTGTGGGCTTCTATATGAAGAAGAGAAGTGTGCCTGGTACGCCTCATTGGAGCATTTAAACCAATGACGGATAGTAATTCGGGACTAGCAATATTATTATTATTATTATATTGATACAATAGTCCTCAAAGCAATCAGGACCACTGCAACAAGCCTAAAACCATTCGCCATTTTTAAGAAATTAAATGGCGGCTGGCTACTTATAAAATTTCAAACATAAATTTCATAAATGGGAAAAAACTGAAGAAACATATTATTATTGCCAAGAGTACGAAACGAATGCTTTATTACTTACAGAGCTTTTCGCATATAAAATTTTATTCAAAGATGTCACTGAATGATTGTTTTTCGTTTTTTGGCCGACATGCTCTAGCCTGTATATGAGTTGGGGTTTATTTATTTATTTGAGACACAAACAGGATATTTATATAACATTCTTGCAGGTAATAATGTGTCGGCAGTAATCACATTTGCGTATTCACAGAAGTAAACACATGAAAAACAATGTCAGTATTTTTATACATAACTTAAAAACTTATTTACAGAATTTGAAAGACATAATAAGTAGAAAATATTTATGAAGAATTTATTAAAAAATAATAAAACAACAACCAATTTTTTAGGTGCATAAATTGTGGAGATATTTCTTGAAATAAGTTATATTATTTACAAAAATATCTATGATAGTGTGTGTTTTAGCAAAATCATTGTATGATCTAGACAATCTAGACACAGGATTAAAATTTCAGTCCAAAATATGTTAAGGTTTCTGGTATATTTGGACCTGGCGTATAACTTGATTTGATTGACTAAGTTACTATCTACTCGGTAAATCACAATTTTATAAAGCATTAAGAGGTCATTTATGTTTCGTTTTTTTAACTAGACTCTCTAATATGCTAAGTACCTGAGTTGCACACCTGGCTTAACCTCTTGAATGCCAGGTGTTTTTGGAAAAAATCGCGCGAAATTATCTTCCCGGCTTTTGCTCAAATATCGTATAAAAACAAAGGAATTGTTTTTTTTTGTGATTGTTTTCTGTTTGCCAGATAATGTACCTTATTATTCATATATATTTCATGATAATATCGTTACAAGTTTTCCCAAAATAGCTATTTTTAACAAAAAAATGTGAAAATATTTCCCATTCGACAAAAAAATGTAAATAAAATATATTCATACGAAAATGATCATTTTTTTTATTTCTACAAACCTGAATAGACACCCTACATGAAAAAAACCAATTCAAATGTGTTTTCGAAGAAGTAATGACATAAATACTTGTTTGAAAAAGAAATGACAGTTGAAAACCGTTTGTAAAAGTGACGCCAAGTTGACCATAGATATTTATTATAAATTATTCAGATGGGTTGGCGCTATGCGGATTTTTGCTATGTCAAGACCGAGAACGGCGCAATCGATTCTGACCTTTATCTTCATACAACTTCTGTATACATAAGGAACAAAATCGCTTCAAAAAAAAATTTTTTTTAAATTTTGACCCGCGGCCACCGGTGGGCGAACGGCAGTCGAGAGGTTAAAGCCGGGGTTTGTGACCAATGGGTTAGTGGAGGACTGAACGCCATTGGCGTTAACGAAAAACTGTCCACAGAACACTCACCTAGAGCGGTGACGAGAGGCCTGGCTCTGGGGTCACAGACAGCCGTGGTGTGTGCTCCCCAGACCTTCAGCAGTTGCAGCATCACACAACCCGGTCCACTGCCGGCACCCATTATCAGCACCCTGAAATATCAATAAACCATGCATCTGCAAATCAAGACTTATCAATAATAATAATAATATTTGGATGACTGGTATAGTGCCATTTTTGGGAAAAATCACCTCAAGGGCGCTGTACAAATTTCAATACATTTCTACAATCTTACTTCTAACTACAGACAGACTAGACAAACATAAAAAACCTATGGCTAAAACATTGCATCCATCGGTTCTTCGATCATATAATGTCTGGGATTTGCAATCAGTAAGAAGACGGTTGACTTATTATGATGTTTATTGACACTCCGATACATTCCAGGTTATCCTCCAAGTGCCGTTTGTGGACTATCAACATAACAATATTATTGACAATAGAATACCAACATATTAATACATAACAGATCAGTGATAGAAAACTATATGTACTACACATCTGACCAATTGAAGCGATGCTGCCTAAAAATGTAGATGTACATGTATTTTTTACTTTTTTACTTCTATCGGAAGACATCCGTCATGCGTTATCGGCTGTCAAATTTCTGTGATTTTCTATGGCTTTCAATGGCTTGTCTATGCCTGTTGTCTGTTGATTGGATTAATTACCTAGTTAAAAACACAAATTACATATAAGCCTAATAGGCTCTTCATAAATGACTATCCTTTTGTAGAATTATTTTGATGTACCCAATGACATTAAATTTGCAAATCTTTGAATTTTCGAATTCGAAAAACTAATTTTACTGTCGTTTTTAACTCTTTAAATTCAGTACATTTTCATTATAAAAAAAATAGAAGAAAACCTTATTTAAAATAACTTTCTTATTAAGATTAATAATTCCTGAATTATGGGATTTTTTCCGTGGGCACTTCACTAGTCATGGGCAGGAGGCATCGACATACAGTATAATTTGGATATAATGACTTCGTTTATAACGGCTTACCACTTTTAGACGACAATGTAAACTCAAGTTTCATAGTTAGGTACTAGAAAAACATATCCGTTTAGTACGACTCCGTTTTAAGCGGCCAACTGCTTAAAGCGACCCATAAATAATCCACTCAAGTGACCTGTTTTAATGATAATTCGTCCGGTTAGAACGACTTGCAGGGTTTTGTTTACAAAACCTACTACCCGCGCCCGGCTAATCCCCACACCAATCCTTATTAGCACGCGTAAATCACACTCAGTGTTTATCATCTGTTGTGACAACCGCTCCACACAATGAGTTCCGTGAAGCCTAAACGTTTTACAATTGAACAAAAAAATGTTATATTAAACCTTTTTTTATGAAAACTATGATGTCGCGTATTCACAATGCTGTGCGAAGTTCTTACTATCGAACAAAAATTTCCCTCGCGTCCCTTTCTTAATCTTACTTATAACGCTCACATCAGCCTTGCATTCTTTTCAGATCTCCACATTCCTCACACGATCATACATGGTTTTACTTCACGTACGCCGCAAGGATCTCATTTCAACAGCATTCAGTCTACTTTCATCCTTTCTCTGCCAGTTCCATGCTTCACTGCCATACATCAGGGTAGGTACTAGCACTCCATTGTGGACAACTAGCTTCGCTAATATAATAAATAGTACACTTTCTTTTAGATAAATGTTTCGGTGTCATTTTTAAGACCCCCCCGGCTTGTATTGATATAATTGGTCGAAGGCAGGAGGGGAGATCCTACCTCTTTCCTTTGGCCGTGTGAGCACTGAGCCCCGCCCGGTGCAGGCTGTGCAGGGCCAGGGCGCCCCCGTGGGGCAGGGAGGCCGCAGCCTCAGCGGGCAGAGTGCGGGGGCTCCGGCCCAGGCGGTGTGCGGGGCAGGAGAGCACCTCGCGAGCCGCTCCCCCCTCCCAGTCTCCCAGAGCGCCCCACACCTGAAATACAAAACAGTACGGTTGAAGTGCATGATCATAGAATGAAAAATGTTGTACATATACACAGTAGTGGTAGTCTGAAAATTTTTAGCGAGCTACAGTGCTAAGATTAAAAAATACAACGTTATTGATGTTGTAGCTGAAAACGACTTTTTTTTTTCTTTCAAAATTTAAATATTTTGTATGAAGAGTTTTTAGTTTGGGGATGTGCCGCATCCACAAAACTAAAAGAATCCTGAAAATCTTCATACAAAAAGTTGAAATTTTGAAAAAAAAACTTTCATTTTCACATACTACAACATCTATAATGTCATATTTTTCAATCTTAGCACTTTAGCTCACTGAAAACTCACAAACCAACAATAATACAATAATATCACTGGAAATTCACAGACCGCCACTGCACAATAATATCACTGGAAACTCACAGACCGCCACTGATACAATAATATCACTGGAAACTCACAGATCGCCACTGATACAATAATATCACTGAAAACTCACAGACCGCCACTGATACAATATCACTGGAAACTCACAGACCGCCACTGATACAATAATATGACTGGAAACTCACAGACCGCCACTGATACAAGAATACAATAATATCACTGGAAACTCACAAACCGCCACTGATACAATATCACTGGAAACTCACAGACCACCACTGATACAATAATATCACTAAAAACTCAGAGACCGCCACTGATACAATAATATCACTAGAAACTCGTCGTACATGTGGGAGTGACTTACGTATGAATCCATCCCTTCAACTGCAGTGCAACGCGATGGGTCGAGAGTCTGGTTGGAGAGGGCAAAAGACCTCCCTCAACCAGCCTCTCCCACCACGCAGCAGGTGGACAGACACATCGGCCGCCAAGACCCTGACAAACCTCACCCCACAAGCCCGGCACTTCTGCTAAGTCACCAAACGTAGCAAATCACTTGGGGTGACCTGTGGAAAGAGGTGTTGGACCCGCCTTCCAAATTGGAAAAATAAATGAAATAATAACAAACCTCATCGCCGATATCCAATCTCGTGACAGCTGGTCCCATCTCGGTGACAATCCCAGAGAATGATCGTCCTAGTGTCACATCCTGAAAAAAAATATAACATCAGATAATTTAAGAAAATACATTCAGATAGGGGACCGAATGTTGAAAGATATCCTGGCCACAGAAAGTCTATATAGAAAAAAAGACATAACAGATAGATTGACTGTGAATCAATTGTACTGTAATCAATAAAATTTGTGGTTTCAAAATGACACAACTATGGGAATAAGTGAACATTGGACACTGGAAGGGAATCTGACTCACCTTAATTTCCCACAGAATGTTCTTGTGATATTATGGCACCGATATATCACTTGGCTGATCAATGCACAAGTCTCCACATGAATCGATATTGTACCGGACATACTTTGTCTATTATAAATTAATATTTAATAAATTGAATCACGGGGTCAAGCAGTCCGTACAGAGTCAAAAAAGAAGGCTTGACCCCCCCCCTCCCCTTTTGTACGTACCCACACAACCCCCTTTTTCAACTTTGCATAAGGTTTGAATTTGCGCAAAGTAGTCTCTTACAAAACTCACCTTTCCGCAGATCCAAAATTATGCAAAGCCATTTTTTGCATAAAACTGTCTAAATACCAATCAATTTATTATCAAATGTCCAATTAAATTGTGCAGAGCAATTTTGCATGAAATCAAATCATGCAAAGTAACTCTGCACAAATTTCATATATTGTGCAAACCCGCACTGAATCTACCTATCAGTCTAATTTCATATTGTACAAAACTTACAACTGAATAAAAACATCGAGGAGCATAGGGTGTGAGGCAGGGAGAAACGGTACGGTGTTATGCCCGGCGCACCGAACGCCGGTGCATCCTTACTTTCTAGTCGGTCCAATTCTAAGAATTTCATCTTAGTTCTTAGAATCGGGCCGACACAAAGGACTGGCAGTAGGCCCTTTAAATACACCCCTAAAAGCCGTACTTCGGCAGAGATCCACCAACCGCCTTCACCGGAACATCTCTCCCTGCTCTGCTCTACCTCCTCTTATCGACTTCACCACTACACTGGACTTCTCATTTCGGCCGACCTGCTCACCTTCCTGAGAAGCACATTGCAATTATCGATCGCCCTTCTCAGGGCGGAGGTTTTTCCCCCTACCTTCCTTCAACCTTGCCTTCTACCTCTTTCCCCACATTTTTACCCCATTTTCCCTTTACCCCACATTTTTACCCAATTTTTTCTTTCCCCCCTTTTGTTTGGGATGTGACAGTGTGTAACTCAAAAATGCTGATTTTCGAGTTACCTAGTTGTGGTAATTTACCCCACGATATGCAGATAATATTGGCACATATTGTCAGATAGGTAGGTATTGGATTGGATGGAGGAAGGTAGATCTACATAGTTGCATCAATAGATAAATAAGTCATAGCAAAATGAAGGAATGATACCTGATGTTTTCCCCGGCACATCTCCCTCAGTCTCCGACCACGGCCTCTCAGCACGGCGCGGTCCTCGGGCTGAACGGAGAAGGCTCTGATGCTGACCACCACATCTGAAGGTCTTCGGACCACGGCTCCAGAACTATCCTCGACCACAACTGCGCTTCCCTGGAAAGACATCAATCGTCAGATCACAATTTCAAAGGGGGGAATGAATTCAGATAGAAGAGGTGATTTCTCACAAAAATGGCACCCTACAACTTATCCAATTATTTCCGAATCGATTTTAAAAATTGTTAATGGTATTTTATTCACAGCCCTGATTTATTATGCTTAATCACCTTCCATATACCAACAAGAATTACTCTATATAAAATTCTTTTTAACCACTGGAGTGATTGAGGTCCAAATTTGGACAGCTTTTATTTTTCTGCGATTGATATTGGACCAAAATTGGACCACATTTAACGAACCTACAAATATGGGATAAACGACGAAATCTGGGTGGATTCATTAGATTTAAACCGCAGTAAACAGTTTATATGTTTCCATATTAATATTTTGAGGAATGATATTAATTAAATTGAATGGCCAAATCTGAACACCAATCGCTCGAGTGGTTAATTGCAACAAAAATATCAGTACTGAGTCATTTAGATACACGCTTGTACCTAGTTTACTTGCAGTTGGCAATACTTTCTCAGAAGTAGTAGATGTGTTAAACTGCACGGAATATAGTTACAAACAGGCTATAATAACATAGCTCAATAATAATAATCAATGTTAGCATAATACCTACTATTCTTCTGCATGGGTTCTATACAGTGGCGGCTCTTCGTTGATAGTCAATTGGTCAATGACCTCCTAAAAATTAAGTAATTAAGTAACAATTTGGATTTTAAAAGCTACGCAACAATATTATCAATTAATTTTAATATTCGTGTCGTAATTGCGAATTCCAATGCCATCTAGCGTCCAAAGTTTGAAGCAATGTTTTTTTGCAGATTCGTGAACCATAATAACATTAATAACGCTACTAGTGCCATCTTGTATCCAAATCAAAATCACTTGCATGTACCTACCGTGCGGTCATTCCAAATTTTGTCCAAGATGGATCTTCCGTCTCATTCTTTGCTATGCAGACAAAGGAGGTAAACACAATCGTGTCTGACGCTTGCTTAGAATCATACAAACTATTTTTTCAAGCCAGTTTAGGTGTTGACCGCGGTGAGACAGAAATATTTACAATCTAAATTTATTAAGATGTTAGAAAGAGATATCAACAAAATCAAACGAAAGTTTTTTGTGCGATAAATCGCATTGTTTTACAAGGACAAGGCCATCTTGGATTAATATTAGTCACCAAAAGTTCTCCATTGTTGACGTGTTGATTGAATAAATTAAAATGTCGAATTCTGTAAATGCCATACTTAGAGATATCACAAACAATTCATTAAACCATGAAAAACGTATGCAAATATTGCAAATAAAGTGTCTCGGACGATTTCAATCCGAATTAAAATTAGTTTCTATTACAAAACATAAAAATAAGGATACAAAACGGTATTTTAATTTTAAAAGATACATTTTGCGATTGGATTTGTGAATGTGAATTCAAAAACGTTTATTTTTTTTCACTGTTTACTCTTTAATTCAACTGATAAGCAATGGACTGAGATAGGGGTAAGTGATTTGAAACATTTAAAAAAATAAAATTATATATTATATTATATAAAGGTCTTCCAGTTTTAAAGGTTTGTCTAAGACATAATTAGATATAATATAATTAGATATATTAATCATAAGAAGATATAATTAGCAATAAAATAAATAACATAAAACTATATTGTGCTACCGTCCTCGGAATAGGTGAGTACCGGCAAATTAATTATATGTAGGTATTGGCTTTTCATAATATTCCCTACGCATTAACAATATTAACTCTACAGGTAAGTAACTACATACCGGGTCGACGTACGTACACTATGCTACGCATAACGATATCTGGAGTGCTTAGCAAACATACATTTTATATGGAAATAGATGCTTCAGAGGGTATGTACCTAACTTAGGTACATACCCAGTATGTACCTACCTTTATTCGTTTTTTCCGATTGACCTTCCACTTCTGAACCCCTAGAGCCGCCTCTGGTTCTATATAATTTAATTAGCGTTTGACTTCATGATTACTGTTCCACAAAATTATTATGATTAGCCAGACAAATGTATGTAAAAATGTACTCTCTATCTGGTACAATACTCAGATTATTCATAAACGCCACCAAATCTTCTAATGAATTAAACAAAGTTTTGATGTGTTCGGGGTCACTAGTAGGATATTTCAAAATGTCATAGTAATGTACCGAACCGTTATGCCTCCTGGTGTTATTTTATGACATATTTAATATGTAAAACAAGACACATGTAAATAATATTTGATTTATGATGATCATTGGAAAATTGCTTTCCTCATTATCTCAAAACTTAGTATTTGGAGATGTCTGACTTATTAACTGAACAATCAATATCACATGTTTGTAAAAACCCCTATATTTATTTGTAAAAAAATTAAAATTGAGTGCGTTCACGTAAATAATTGTTTCATGTCCTTTCCTGGCCAGTTATTTGTTTATTTGGTAGCCCGACTTTAATCGATCGACTGGCAATATTTTTAGGCACCTTTTCCGGTGACAAGAGCAAGCGGGTGGTGACGTGACTTCTTGATTCCAGAGGACGCTCGCCGGTCCTTTTGAATCGATTTGTTTTTTTAATTGTAAAGAGTAACGTGAATAATAGCCGTGTTTTGTTTTGCGCCAGAAGTCGATTGAGGGCCTGGTTGTTTTTTGTTAACAATTTGGGTGATAAACTGATATCCCCAACTTAAAGAAGGAGAATGATGGTTCACCTGCCAACATGGCGGTTTTGTTAATCCTGGATTATTGTGGCCATCACCATTGAGCCTGCAAGGAAAATGTGTTGTTCGCCATCCTTTGTCTAACTGATTTGGAAATGGAGGAAATGGACCGCTCTCTGAGTTCACAGCCAGTCTTTTGGGAAGGATCGAGGTGACCACGAGGATTGAGGACTGCGCCGCACCCGAGGATGAACGACGAAGTATTTCAACCATTTTTTGCAACCATATTGGCAACCCCAATTGGGGATGCCATAGTCTCACTGGCTCCAGACGGGAGCAGTTGGGACTCTTGTGAGGTATTCACTATAAAAAAAAAAAAAAAAATTTGGCCCAATGCTGGATACCGGTCTCCGCCATAGTTTTTCAGGGTAGCTTAGGTATTTTTAGAATGGTTCCCAATATGTTTCTAAACACTATGTTACTCTATGTATGGTATAATTATGTGATCTTTTCAAATATATATTTTGTTTAGCATTTAAATATATATATATATTTTTTTTTTTTTGATTCAGTACAACCTTTTACCCACATTACCCTGAAATGGAATAATGCCCTATTGTATTTTTGCTCGCCCGTGATTTTTAAGATGTCAATTAGCGCACACTGCTCTATTCACCCCTTACAGCGCGGTTGAAGTAAAACTTCTTTGAATAAAAACTAAATAAAAACTTACATTTTTTAGGCGGCCGAACATGATTAGGTTGTTGATTTTTTCGTTTATAATTATTTAAAGAAGAAGGGGTAAAATATTCCTGCGATTCAGCCATTTGAATTCTAAACAAAACAATTTTTATTGTCACACTACTGCCACTTTTTACTTCAATAGCTAGAATTCATAAGAATCAGAGAGAAAAGGGATAATATTCATTGTAAAAAATAATACAAATCAAAAGGTTCAACTAAACTCTTTAGTTAAATCAAATAATAATCAACAAAACATAACAAAAACCTGTTGAACTTACCTTATACATTAGTAAACAAACATAAACGGATGACGTATAACGTTTGAGTTTGCTTTGACGTTTTGTTATTCGTTGCTAGGCTTCGGACTCATTGTTGATTATGATATTATTATTAACTCACTCGTTAATATGATGAAATATAAATCTAACGTTTCCGTTAATGTTACTTTGTCCAAAAAAGATTTGAGTTACCCGTCGTAATGCCCCTAAAAAAATGTTACTTCAATAAAAATATACATTTTTGTTACATATTTATTTTTGGGGTGTTATGACGAGTTACGCTACCTTCTTCTTTAGCCAACGTTTCGGACAACGTTACAGTGTCCATCATCAGGGCAGATGTTTTATCCATCATCAGGGCAGATGTTTTGCCCTGCCATCTGCCCTGATGATGGATGTCTAAAGAAGGTAGAGTAACAGGGCATAACACCCCAAAAATAAATAACAAAAATACTTTTGGCCGTGAAAATCTAAAATCATATCCAAAAATATACATACTCTTAAACAATTGTTGTTGGTTTTTTTATCGAGTTGAACTGAACTCCAGCGAAAATATTACTTACATCTCTGAGAGAATGCAGAGCCCTATAGTGAGGGACAGCCACAATCCGGGAGCCCCAGCAGATGCCCATGGATATCCCCACCACGGAGCCACACGCCACTCCGCAGACAAAGATGAGGGCAGTCCTGCGCCACACTAACAAATAAAACGAACATTATTAGACACAATGGTTTTATAATAATATATTGTTGATGTGGACACATTCCTTATAGTTTCCAGGCAATAGGGCCCATTGAGCAATCCCTAAATTTTCAACTTATTCTATTGGCCGAAGTTTTGGTTTCAGCCAATAAATTATATCTAAACATAGATAAATGTAATGCGATAACATTTTCACGTAAATGTCACCCAATCATTCATGCTTACCATCTAAACCTTGTTCCCCTCCAACGAGTAGAAAAAATCAGAGACCTTGGAATATTACTTGACTCTAAATTACTGTTTAAAGATCATATTGAAAACATCTTAGAAAAAGCCTATAAACAAATGGGCTTCATTCTTCGCGTCACAAAATCATTTAATAAACCTTTTACACTTGAACTACTTTATATGGCATAAGTAAGATCTCATCTCGAATTTGCACCTGTCATTTTTGAATCCTCAATACCAAACTTATATTTACCGAATTGAAAACATTCAAACAAAATTCCTGAAACACCTGTCGTATCGTTTTGAAAATCATCAGTGTAATCCTATTGCTCTTTACAAACGGAGAAAAATTTCTGACGTACTGTTTCTGTACAAAATTGTGAACTGCCTCATTTACTCCCCAGCCCTATTAGAAAAGATTGCGTTTCTTTGCCCTGAACGCAATACCAGATCGAATACCTTATTTTATATACAACATTTTAAATCGAAATACGCACAAAACTCCTTACTCGGGCGTATCTGCAAATCTTATAATGCCTTAAGCGATATTGACATTTTCCACTGTAACCTTAAATCTTTTAAAGTCAAATTAACTTTACAATCTACTTAAATCAAAACTATGCCTTGTTTATTATGTTATTGTACTTCTGTATTGTTTATTATTTTCTTTTTATTATTTTTTCACTCACACTATATACTTTTATAACTGTTTCCTAATCAGTAATCACAACATATATGTATAAATGGAACTTAACTGGTTGATATTATGTTCACTATCTTATGTTAAATGATCTTTTAACAACTGTATACGGCCATGGTTTCAGTGAAATATTATAAGAAACATCGGCTCAGCCGAAACCTGCATTTGTTATGCGTCGAATCACGTTGGCTCTAATCGAGTGCATGTATATGCCTCTAGAATAACTTAAATATTATTTTAAAAGAGGTTGATACATTAAAGTTATCTTAACCACTCCGGCTAATTTGTTCGGTTTTCGGAAAAACTCATATAGGTCTTATAGAAATTGTTGTGTCTCCCTTACTATCATAGTGAGAAATGTGATATAAATAGTGTTAGAAAGAGAAAATACCACACTTTACATTCAAACATAAAAGCTAACCACAAAATAAGTCAAATGTAGACCTTTATCCTCTTGAATGTCGGATGACCATTAAGAGGTTAAGACCGTATTCCATAGAACATTAATATCAGAGAATTCAGAAAGGCTAGAGTAGTGTAATAAAAAGCAAAGTCTAATATTGGCGCAAGCGATTCTCACCTTGTCATTGTACAGTTTATTTATACATATGAGGGTTAAAATCGCATTTTATTTTTTAATCTCTAGACCAAAGTCCAAAGTGGTCCGGGGGGGGGCTAGATCATTTCAAGTTATGAATTATATATTTTAATTAGGACGTAAAAATAGCAAATAATTTGAGCATTGGTATTGGAAACCACTGGCACTTTGTGTCATTTTTATTCTTTACTATCAAAACCAGATAAATTTTCGTGGATCCCCACATATAACTTGTGGACACCCATTTTTGTATCACGCCAACGTGGACCCCATCGAGTCTCCCGTGGACCCCTGGGGGTCCATCTGGACTACTTTGGGAAACACTGCTCTAGACTGTCACCCGCCCGCCGGCGGGCTTACGATAAATGAGAGATTAAAAACCATTTGCTTTATTGTTCAATCCTCTACCGTTGAACTCCTCCATCTATATAAATACATGCTAGGTAATTCGTAGTCTGGAAGTGTTATTCTATCTTTCTTAAAAATAATAAATAAACTGTATTGACTTACTCCTGTCTCTGAGGATGTCGGATAGTTGCTGCATCATCTCTGCTGGCGACGGCAGGTCCTGTAGGCCGGTGGCCTCCCAGGCAGAGCCGGCGGCCTCCTGCAACCGGGACGAGGCCAGTTGGGCATTTTCAATGGCCCGGCTCAGGGCCTCCTGGAGAGCTGGACTGGCCCATGCCTGGTCAAACACAAACAAACTGTTCTTTAATGTAAGCTCGTAAAAATAAGAAGCTCGTGAGAATTGTAGGAAGAAGAATAGAGAATGGCAACTACCTAATATATGTTAATGAAGACTGTAGTGTATAGGAATATGTATGTAGTTTTAATTTCCTTCAACAGATGTTGTTAGTATGGGTAGTTATGTGGTAGTCGGTAGTACTACAGTCAACTGCAGCCGTTTGTATCTAATACCCAAACGGTTACAGAAATAGCCGATGATAACCGATCGACAGCTGGGCATCTTCAGTGCCGAGTTCGTCCATTAGAACGGATGTATGGTCCAGTTAAAAATTCATTGTAAATCGCACGATAACATAAATAAAGTAAAGTGTAATCTCGATGAACCACCAGCTTTATTGAAGATTCACGAACATACATCAAGTTATCCCAATCACTGGGACTGAAAGACCGTTGAGACGGTATACACCAGTGGTGCCCAACTGGTATTGCTCCAAGGGCTATGTTGAAAATCCCGATACACCACGCGGGCACCGCAGAGTTAATAAAACAACATAAGTGATGTAAAGGAAACTACATTATACAATTACTCCACTTTTTATTTATTATGTTAACGCTTACTACACTTCAAATAGAATAGACCGGAATAGCAAAAAACTAATGCGATACTTGGCTGTCCATATTTTCAGAAAGCTTCTTAAAGTCTGGTTGGTAAACTTCTGTGCAACCCAAAATCATACAATTTTTGACGTGTTCGTTAGTTAACATACTTCTGTATTTGGTTTTAATTACTTTTAGTTGAGAAAAAGCACGTTCACATGGATAGGTTGACCCAAAAAATGCTTTAACGATGAGAGCACTGTTACGTACGTTTTTGTATTTTACAGGGTCCATGAGCTTGAAAACTTGGTCGCTTTTATTGTCTGTGCTTTTAAGGATGATATCACTGCGAAGTGTAATAATTTCTAATTCAGCTTCCGCTTTATTAACGAAGCAATGGGTTTCCATCAACGAAGTTAGTTGTGAAACATCGCTTTCAAAAAAAAGGTTCTATACAGAAAATGTTGTCAAAACGCCTTTTGAATTCCGATTTCAACTGGTTATACAACTCCAAATGTTTAGCTGGGTTATACTCCGCAAGATATTCCACATACAAAAGTTTTTCTCCTCTAACTGCCTCTTCCATGGAGGGCGCCTAGAAAACAGGCAGCGAGCTACCAAGTGCCCGCGAGCTACCGGTTGGGCACCACTGGTATACACAATAGATTGTAAGTTACAAGAGGATGAGTCTAAAAGACTCCCATCTAATTGTCAAAATATATTTATAAATTCTCACCATTAGCAAGACATTCTCGAAAAGTTGTTTACATGAACAGAGTTGTATTTTAGCTTGGGGCAATTCCTGTCAATTAACAAACAATTATACATATTCATTAAATTGGTGGTTTACGGTATGACATTGAAAAAGTTCACGAGCTCACAGGCGTAGGAATATTCAATATTTTAATTCTTATTATTAATGTGAAGCCAAAACAATGGAATTATTATAACAATGTTAGCTTGAAAAAGAAGCCGGGAGATTTTCATATCCCAACATGGACACGATCTTACACCTCAAGTAAAATAATAATAACCATCAAGCCATTTCTCTGCAGAAGTAGACAAAGAGGATGGACCACCAAACACCTGTCTTGGCAGACACTCCTTGCTTCATTCGCATTCGTACATCGTCTCATACATACTTCGTCACATAGTTTTCGGTAACCCGCGTACAATAGTAATGCTATACTTTGCATTAGTCAGAAGTACACTGGAATACGCGTCGCCAATATGGAATCCGCAGTATAAAGTATACATCGAAGACATTCAAAACAGATTTATAAAATATCTTACTGTTTGTAAATAATAAATTTAGATAGAGCCTAAGAATTCATAATAAATTGTACAGCGCCCTTGAGGTGATTTTTCACAAAAACGGCACTCTACAAATTATCCAATTATTATTATTATTACTGGTTTCACCACACATATATCTCAGGGATTCATTTCTGCAGCATTCAGTCTATGTTCATCCTTCATCTGCCAGTTTCATGTCTCACTGTCGTACATCAGGGTGGGTACCAGCACTCCATTGTGGAATGCTATCTCATTATTAAAAGTAAAATTACCTCTTGAATCAACTGATTGAGATGAGCTACATATTCCTTGCTTGCTTGCACACCGGCTGTTAGGTGTACCTGAAAAATAAAGAAATAGTTCATCCGTATTACATAGTGTTCCATATTGTATAAAGTTGTAGGTTATTACAATTAACCACTCGAGCGCTTTTTGCCACAATATGGCACTATTTTCACAACCACGGATTGCTTTGTTGCCAAAATATGGCAATTTTTTAAATTTTATTAAAGCGACTATATAATTACAACATATTAACTATAATTACAATATATAACATATTAACTATATAATATGTTGTACATACACAACGATTTAATAATATTTTTTTTATAAATCCTACAAATATGTGATAATAGACAAAAGATAGGGGAATTCATTGACTATATAGAACTATAATCAGTTTGTATGTCTCCATATTCAAATTCGGAGGCATGATTTTTTTAATGTGGGAGGAAAAATTTCCTTTAGCAATCCGAGGAAAAAGATTTTAATTGCTCTGTCGCTCCAGTGGTTATACATTTAATATAATAAACATTTTGACGGCCTCCGTAGTCGAGGGGTAAGGCTCCTGAATCCAATAATTTGTGTTATTTCACAATAAATTAATTAAAAATAATAAAGTATATTTGCAGCATGTTCCAGAGTGGAATATACTCTTAGTATTGCCCTGGTGTAAGACCACAATTCAGAATTGAAACGTCGCTTGAAATAGCTCTCGCCATTCCTCTGTCCCATTTCCTTCCCCTCCTCACTACCTTCAGCCCCACAACATACCCCAATTGGGGATGCCATAGTCTCACTGACAACATAACAAAATGACAGAAATTATTGTAAATGGCCGAGAATTTATACGATTGCCCCAAATGCAAAAAGTTATCTTTTATAGTACTTAATTAAGATATATGCCAAATCACTATTTAGATTTAGGTTTACTATAAATCGGTTTACATTATGAATATGAAAAAATATGTTACGGATACATTGAAGCTTTTCCTACCTTTTGGTTTTAATGGAAATAAAATAAAATTATTAATCACGTTACAAAAATTATAAGCGCAAAGTACTAAATAATTTGTTTTTTCGTTAGATAAATATGAAGTTATATAAGAAAGAATTTTAAATACCCTTTTTAGATTATTTTTGAATCGATCCATTGACCAACTTTTTTCGTTCTTGTAAAATTTTTCGTTAAAAAAATAAACGTTAAACATGATATTATGAAGTCAAATATTTCTGACGTTTATTCCTCTTAAGCGGGTGACATACGCGAAGCTCACATCAAAAGATACTGCGTTATAAAGTATCCTTTCTACCGACACACTACGTTATAAAATATTCCTTCCTACGGCAGGAGAAGGGGTCAGTTGAAATCGGAACGGTCGAGAGAATATCATTT